>OX276327.1:63149211-64375461 GCA_946251845.1 Andrena fulva
TTAGCTTTGAGAGGAAGAGTTAATATGGCCAAATACTTTGGCTGCATTGTCCCTCAATATCTCTACTATCTTATTATTCCAAACATTAAAGGAAAATAAACTTAGAAGTATATTTTAAATACGATTCTGTACAACCGCTGTTTGACAAAAGAGGTTAAATGTAACATCAATTTACCTTTTATAGCCTATAAATCCAGAAAAACACAGAAGGAAGCGAAATAACGCTATTCATTCAACTATTTGGCTTCTAGAGAAGTAATTGCTCTGCACTTTAATGCATTTTTACGTATAGACTCTGAAATATAGCGACACGACCAACTCTCCGGCCCGACCGCGTCTCCCGGATTTACCCTAAGTACCAGATGACGATTCTTTCCTTAATGGGACGACAATGGAAATAAATAAATTGATTGGCCGTGGAATTGATATGTTAAAGTGTATTTGGTAAAAGTTGTTCAAACTTTAAATTCAAATTTTAGAAGTAACATAACCTCCATATTTTTGTCTGAATATTTACATGATTTCGCAGTACTCAAGCCACTAATTAAAATGGAGTTTATAAAATTTAATTGCGACATCTTTTTTTCACCATCATACGGTTATGCCAACGTCAGACAGCTGAAACAGCACGCATATCTACATTGCTGGAAAATTAATTAACTTTTACAAATTTTATTGCAGGCACTTTAAATCAGCATCTCTGGCATAAATTTCTTAAATTTCAAATGAACAAATTTAATGCATTTTATAATTTGACCGTGGTGTATAAAAAATAATCGATTCATCCCAATAAATTTCGAATTTAAAAAATGTTTCTTTAGTCTCATCTTACTATGTTTAAATTTAAAAATATACTACAATTTTCAACAATACTGTGAGAAAGTGATGAAAAAGTCATAAATATAATGATTTTTCGGGGGTATTCCTTTTCTTCGTCGCGATATATTCCGGTTAGCTTTTCGGTAATACATATGTGTCGTAGTATTGATATTTCGTTGTATAGCAACAAGAAATTTAATTTAAAAGCAGAGCTCCAATAGGAACAATTCGATTTGAGTCTTTTCATCCGCATCGATTCCTAGCAATATTGTGTCGAATGCCAGCCTGACGGGGATTTCAACAATCTTACAGATCTCGATACCATTTCAAATCCACTTCAAATCGGACAGGAGGTTATTGGAAATATAGTCAATAATATTTTATATCATATTTTTCCAATATTATGTGGTAGGTACGCACACTGCATCACGATTATTTTAATACTTACACTCGTGGGATATACATGTGTATATATATTTTCGTACTTTCCACTTTCTGAACTTTTCTAAACCTAATATTTATTCGCCTCATTACACTGTTATTCGCAATTTTCCTTTTTACCTCCGACGGAAGGAAATGAGTTAATCATGCGTATCTCTTACAGAATCTTTAGCATCTAATATCTATTAGGTGTCATAAATCCACAATACGTATTTTATTAATGTTTTCTTGTTAATACTTTTACCCGTTGGAGTGGATCGCCTTTAAGCGCTATAACAGCTGCACAAAATGATGATGTTAATTTATATACTAGCTAGTCCCGATTGCGTGACTGACTCATCAACGCCCACCTTAAACTGTTTAACATATTAACGTCAAATTTGGAAGGTACTTTGTCTTTATGGCGTAGGCATCCACTAAGATTTTTGGAAATTCAATTCCCAAAGGGGTAAAATGGGGTAAAATATATTTTCTCGGATTCCTCAAAATTTCTTAGACCCTATTAGATATCGATACTCGGTTTTAGCCTAACAACACAAATGCCTAAAAAGTAAACTATATACATATACATATGTATACAAAAAGATCTTTTATCAGATACTGATTTGACCCTTCATGGTTGATTAGGGCAAAATTTAGAAATTACGTTTTAGGCATTTGTGTTGTTAGACTAAAACCGAGTATCGATATCTAATTGGGTCTAAGAAATTTTGAGGAATCCGAGAAAATACATTTTACCCCTTTATATACATATATATACGCGTTTTTCTCGAAACACACTTTTCGGACACTGTCTGCACGATAACTGTTTCAATTTTCAATATTTCTTATTGAAGATTATTTTTGGCATGTCGAGCCATTTTTTTATTTTTTAATTGTTTCATGTTTTATTCACTAATAAAAGAACAAATTTTACGTAAAATGTCACCTTTTTTTTTAAAGTGGCGTAATACGATAAAATTTAATACAAGTCCATCTATTTTCAATTCGGAACCTGAATTATGCAGATAACCCAGCCGTGTTCGCAGTGCATGCATGTGCGGAAATTAATTTATCCGCCATATTTGCTTATATACACCATCGACAATTTTTTTTATATAATCTGCAATGTATGCTCTTTCGGATAAAAAAACATCAAATTAATTCATCAGGTACTTGTTCCTGAATAACTTCTTACAAAAAGTTATTTTTGTCACGGTGACAAACGTATGTACCCCCTTAATCATCAATAACTCGAAAATTAAGGTATATAGGACATACATATGTTCATATGACGTTTTTCTTATATTAATAGATTTACCCCCTGAAGTATTGACATGCATTTATGAATCACCCTGTACAGGGTGTTCGACTAAAGGTGGGCACGTTTTTAGGGGGTGATTCTACGTGCCAGAATAAGACAAAAATCAATAATGACGAAATTGCGGCTAAGGCTTTGTTCCTGAGTTATAAATTGTTGAAGATACACACGCGTAGAAAGTGTCTGGCGCGAGGGATTTAGACTACTGCCGGCGCGCAGTAGTATGAAAGTAGCCAGATCAGGCACGCTGAGGCCAGTAGTCTAATTCTAAGTCCCTCGCGTCAGAAGCTTTTTACGCGTATTTTCAACAATTAATAACTCAGAAACGAAGCCCAAAACGCAATTTCGTCGTTCTTGATTTTCGTCTTATGTTAGCAAGTAAAATCATCCCCTAAAAGGATGCTCACCTGTGATCCGCATGTACTCATATAAACACTATACATACCATCTTATGTAGTCCTACACATATTGTACTTAGTAGTTTTCCATGTCACCGATCAGAATTTTCCGAACCGTTCACTGATAAACTATCTTCACCGATATTTAAAAAAAAAACAAGACCAGTTTAAGGGGGTAGTGAACTATTTCAGCTTCAAAAAATCGATTTTTTTTTTTACTGATTCTGAAAGTCTTATCCTTTATGAACATTTTAAACAAAATGTCATGAAGAAATTCAAATAATTGTAGAAGTTATAGCAGCGAACGTAACTGAGTGCGCGGCCTCGCAGAGCGGTATTGGCATAGGGGACTTAACTTTGAAGCCGTTTTTCTCGAAACACCATTTTCAGACACGGTGTACATCATAACTCTTGAACCAATGAATATTTTCACTTGAAATTTTTACTGGACGTGTAGAATTCCTTCTTCTACAGAGTGGAATTCCCGCATCAACATTGGATGTTTATAAAACATTTTATAACTGATTAAAGACGAATTTTTTCCGTAAAAATGTCGAGGAAAAATTGATTCGTGCGTAACTTCCACAATTTTTGTTCAAATTCATCGCCAAAGTTCCACTCTGTACATTTTGGTGTATAAAGTACTCACCCCAAAGCATTTTGCTTTCAAATGATTGGCTCACCTGAATCGATGTACACCACCTGCAGCGGTGCGCCGTACAAGGCTATCTTCAACGATTAATAACTTCGACAATTTTATACATTCCAACGATTTATTTTTTGGTAATTACTCGCAAACGTGCCCACAATAGATTGTGAAAAGCAGGACTATAACGATTATTTGGTATGAACGTAATTTAGCGTTAAAGAAACTATCGATTTTACGTATCTAATAGTCCACTACCCCCTTAAGGGGTTAGGCCAGCTTGGACGGAGCAAAATTGCAGTCATTTTCGGCATTTTTTTTAGGAAGATAATAAAATAAACAGAAAATTTAATATGAAGCCTGTTATTATACAACTCTCGCCGGAAAAAAATCGTATTTTTTTCTTAAAAAATGGCGGCGGCAGAGCCGTGATACGCAAGATCCTGTGGAGCGACGTTTTCCACGGTGTTCAATCTCACGGCTATACCGTTTGACTTAGAACAAAAAACCAAAAAGATTTATTTTCTGCATGCCTAAAACTATGGAAGTACGTAGGGAAATCCAGAAACATTAATTTGTCTCGAAATGGTGACCATGGAGAGAAAAAGTGCATTTTTTTTTTATAAAAGTGTCAATTGCACAGGACATATTCAAGATATCGCAAAACCGCTACGTACTTCCATAGTTTTAGGCATGCAGAAAATAAATCTTTTCGGTTTTTTGTTCTAAGTCAAACGGTATAGCCGTGAGATTGAACACCGTGGAAAACGTCGCTCCACAAGATCTTGCGTATCACGGCTCTACCGCCGCCATTTTGTAAGAAAAAAAATACGATTTTTTTCCGGCGAGAGTTGTATAATAACAGGCTTCATATTAAATTTTCTGTTTATTTTATTATCTTCCTAAAAAAAATGCCGAAAATGACTGCAATTTTGCTCCGTCCAAGCTGGCCTAACCCCTTAACACCAAAACTCTCTCCGTTTAATGTTTAATCATTTGTACTTTACAATCACGGTGCCGATAAAATAGTATTCACTATCTATAAAGCGTCGCTCGGTTTGATTTTGAGAGTTGTTTCTCCACATAATGAGAAGCCACCATAGTGAAATAAATCGATGGCCACACCGCGCGATGAGGAGCCCTTGCGATAGAAAATTCCGCTGATTGTTTAAGTGAATATTTTTATTATAACTTATACGAGGACTGCGTGTCATGTGACCGCTGAGACAGGCGTAACGTAGCCAAGTGTAGATTCCACTCTCGAGCCCGCGGTGTCCGCGTCGTTTTGTTTTCCGATTGTTCCCGGCCGATTCCTATGGCGATCTCGATTTCCACGCGAATAGGCTTATACGGGTATACGCGATTACGCGCTTGGCGCGGGCCTTGTAGTGGTTTTCAGTTTGTATGGGCGACGCAACATGCCACTCCCCTTAAACGTGCTCGCAGGCCGATAATCGCCCGATTGCCACCGTGGAGAAATCGTAGTCTGGAATACTTGTCAACGTGTCGCCAATTACGAAATGTGCAGGGATAAGCGCAGTCCGATCGTTTGCATCAGAGGATATGTAGTCTGTCACGCGAGAACATTTGAGTAATAAAATAGTTTGGAATTAAATTCTACGTGCCATTTAAGACTTGGTAGGGATTTTGTCCCGTTCAGGACTATAAATGAGCATATTATAAAATAACCACAAAACAATGAACATAGTCAATCAAGCTTACCTGTTAAGGTGGAATCTGACGGATCGCCAATTCGCGAGCCGAGCCGGCTCGCCGATCCACGTGCCGTCAGATTCCACCTTAAATATTCTCGTTTCAGTTGAATATAGGCACTTTTAATGATACAACACTTTAACCCTAAGTAGGGTAGATGTCCCAATTACTGCCAGTGTCCCAATTACTGCCACTTGATTTATTATATGTAATAAAAACGTAACGTATAAAAAGAAAGGTACAAAAAATAGTTGTTATTAAATGGAGATTCTGATTTACATTGAAATAAAAAGATATATGTACTCGTATGTACCTAGGACAAGATGATTTTAATTAATTATTAATCAATTCTTCATATTTAATTCATAAAACTATTTTTTTTTAATGAAAGAGATGTTAAATAATATTATGTTTCAAACTGAAACAATTTTTAGGTTACACAACACGCGAAATGATTAAATGAAGTTCGGTTATAATCTTAAGGTGGCAGTAATTGGGACATCTACCCTATATAACTTTAGTTCATAAAACAACACGGAAAACGTTCCTTTAAGAATCCTTTTACATCCGAAGAATATCAAACGCGGATTACATATTATTCCGTTGCGAGTGAGGACGCAGTGAAATTTACGTCAAATGACACTAGGCACTGATGTTGCCATAAGCAGGAAAATTACTTGCACGTGTAATGCGTTTAGAATTTTGACAACATGATTTGTCCCTTTCAAAGATTGCCGGGTACACCTTGACCCTGTTCCGGTTTCTAAGACCCTTCCCCGGTCTAAAGAAAGGGCGACAATAATCGACGCCTGTTTGTAGAAAAGCTCGAGCGCAGTTCACTCGCGTGAGTCGCTCATTTTGTAATTGATCAATTACTGGCGGCTTACTGTCGCGATAACAAGTAATGCATTTGCGAATTAACTGTCGAACGAACCAACTCCCGTTCCGGATCCAAAATTTCCCGGCGCGACAGTGTTTCATGTGCGCTTCCCGGATAATTAGTTTCGATACCGTACGATCCTTTGATAACAAAATCGGATGTTTAGCATCGTACGTGAAATTGGCGTTTTAAAGCCGAACGCCGACCGGCAATATTCCTTTCCTGTCTAAGAAGAGGTTCAAAGGCGCGAGCTTCCCGAGTTCACTTTTATAATATCGCTGTTGTATCACTGTGTATTGTTCCGCTCCAGCTAACCCGCCTGTGCACAACCCGGGATGCACAGACCGCGGCCCTCCGTTGATTTGCTTGCGGCCCGCTCACCATGTGTTATTTTAATTTTAACAAGTCACACCTAATTTTTAAAACGCACAGCAAAGTAGCGTTTAGATGTCATGTTTTCTTTTGGCGGCCCTCCGATAAGTCACGGTGAATCTATGCGGCCCTTGGTCTCAACAAGTCTGTGCATCCCTGCTCTAGGATCTTCCCTAGTAGAACTGTTGAAGTGGAAGCGCAGGATGTACGCGGTGACGGGTTTTAATTCAGAATAAGTAGAAAATCTTTCCAAGGTACCGCAGTTGAATACCCGAGCCGGCAAAACTACGAGAGGGTGCATTTCCGGTATCTCCGTGCGTTTCAAACTGGACGTGGCTCATTCTTTCTACGGTTTTCCGAGCCACGCGGGACCACGATGCCGGAGTTTGTTACGGATAAATTCTCGGGTATTGAGACCGCGCGAGATGAAATCTGCGGGATTGCCGGCAGAACGTATATGACGCCACTCCTGCTCGCCCGCTAGGGTTTGTATTTCCGCTCCTCTGTAGGAAACGCACGTTTTAAGTGCGCGAGGAGAAGTGTTAAGACGGAGATAGACTGTGATCACGTCACGGGAGCTCACGTGTTATCACGTTGACAAATTTAAACCATGATGCCATGCTTACAAATATGCTATTGTCATGTTATATTAAGGAGTTATGCCTACCTGCAAGGTCTGAAGACGCAAGTATTTTCGGGATTTTTGGGGGTGTCACGTCCCAGCCCCACCATGGGGCCGCGCCTGGTTAGTCTTCGCCAGCGCCGCTAGATGTCTAATCTCCTCACAAGTCCCCAACTCTAATCTCGTTCGTATATATACAAGTTCCAAGTTTATTCCTCTTAGTTCCCGTGTGTCTGGGGCAGGGGCCGTCAGCTGTAGCCCTACTGATGAGTCTGGCTGACGGTCCCAAGACGAAACACAAATTTCTTTCTTTTCCTCCTCGATCTTCAAAATGCCAATCCACCTGCCCTGCACAGTACTCCAAAAAGCGTGACCGGCCTGAGGGATTACGGTTACGCCGGAGGCGACGGGGCAAGATCCCTTTACGTTCCGGAAATCACACACTCATCGGTTTCGGACGTAACAGGGGGAAAAACTTGAAGACTTTTTTAAGCAAACCTTTATGTATTAGAAAGTGTACATCTTATATTACTTGTAGTAATTATTCCAATGGAAAATATAAATAAATAAAAGAAATATCAGTGATCTCCCGGCAGCGATTTTTTTTCAGTAGTTTGCGATGATCACTCTAACTTTGACCAGATTCATCTGAAATGAAAAATTCGAAGGAATTTAGTTAGTATATTAAATTATCTTGTCCTTAATCGTGGCTTTTTCATTTCCGTTGCGTAGTTTTTATTTTACAGATGAAAAATGAGCGACTTTTGCGGCGGAAATCGATATTTTAATTTGAACAGCCGCCATTTTGTAGCAAATTAATTTTTCGGGATAATGAACGATTAAGGACAAGATAATTTAATATAATAACTAAATTCCTTCGAATTTTTCATTTCAGATGAATCTGGTCAAAGTTAGAGTGATCACCGCAAACTACTGAAAAAAAAACGCTGCCGGGAGATCACTGATATTTCTTTTATTTATTTATATTTTCCATTGGAATAATTACTACACGTAATATGAGATGTACACTTTCTAATACATAAAGGTTTGCTTAAAAAAGTCTTCAAGTTTTTCCCCCCAAAAATCCCGAAAATACTTGCATTTTCAGTCCTTGCAGGTAGGCATAACCCCTTAAGGAAGGAGATTTAAACAGTAATAACGTTTGTATACAACAGCATAGTAAATGTAATTCTTGGCAATATGTATGTAAGCCAACTAGCGCAAAGTTCTGCCGAAACCGATTCGTCCCATCCTAATTGTATCCTCCACAGTTTTTGCATTAATATTTTTGCTCTGATAATAATGAGACCGAGTAAACCCAGCGTCAAATAGCGTAGCAATTTGCGCTAATATTGTCCGCTTCGTGACACGCTGTGATATCTCCAATTCCTTGATGCTACACGTTATCGTGTCCCCTTTCGTGTTCCAACATATCCCGAGGGTTTTAAGTCAGGCATGTCGTCTTGCTCGAAAATCAAGTACTTTTTGCGAATTAATTACGACGAGATGAAGCCAGCACAGACTTTTCGTTTATACAATGTTTATTACTACCACGTAGAGTAAAAAAGTATATTTTTTATATATATTTATTTTACAAATGGCACTACACGAGGTTGCTTATACTGTGTTTTAGAAAAAGTGTCTGATTTTATCCTGATATGGAGGTTAGAAATAAAGATACCGCGGTTTCCTTGGAATATGTTTCTGCTAGAACCTGTAATTTCGGCCTGAACCTCGGAAAAAAGAATTGAACCAAAATTATTAAAATAGCGACTAGGAGAAGGCGATTTTTATGATAAATGTCGATTTTCGGGGAGTTTTTTTTATCTGGGAAACTACTTAGAATTTTCACACTTTACTATTGAGGTTCAGTCCAGAAAGGAATATATTTTGAACATGCTGTAAAAATTTCAAGTCGATCTGAACCTTCGCTTTTTTACAATCACTGCAAAATCACATGTATGTATGTATCATCAAAAATTTTTTTTACAGTTTATAGTATTAATAAACATTATTCAAAAGCACTAGTCACTACTGAGTGATATCGTCCAAGTGAAGTCTCAGGTATTGTCTATTTTACTACCCAGTGACTCGATAAGTGTTTCGTCGTTAGCAGCCGGTGGATGCCGGTCTGTGACCCTTCGCGGGAATCGGTGCGCCAAAGACTCTTTTCATACTTTCGATCGTCGGGGTGTATTAACACCTGTCGGTACATTTTCTCGATGTCCGCGGTAATAACGGCTGCACGAGATCTGAGCCGAACGAGCAGCAAGTACAACTATTCTTGTATCGCAGGATCGACTAGAAGGAGGTCGTTTAGCGAAACTCCATTGGAAGGTTTCGCCGAAGCATCGAAAACTACCCGGAGTTTCGTCGTCAAACTTGCCTGCCTCGCGATAGCGTGGTGTGGCAAATAATAACCCTCCTCGGTGGAAGAGGTATCGACCTCTGTCACGTGCCCTAATTTGCTATATTCGCCCAAGAATTCCGTGTATCTAAATTACAACTGCGAATCCTTTAGAAATCTACGTTTCAGAGAACGGAGTCGTCTGAGCCCGACGGACTAGGATTCCCCGATTTTCTGCGGGTTTTCTTTAAACGCAAGTTCCACCACGGGTTTACCTCTCCCTGCCTCGCAAGTCCTGGCCGCCGATAAATATTCTTTGCACGAGCGCACTTCGACGGACATAGCTGTTTGTGTCGGCGCTTCCCCAATCTCCCAAAATTTCGCGAGCTGTCCATGAAATGAGTCGCGAGCCAAATTACAACGCGTTTCGCTCATTACTGTTTCGCGCGGAGCTCTACCTGCTGGAATCCAATCAAGTTGGGTTTTCTGCGGGGTTGCTGAGTTGTCTGCGCGTTCAATTTTCCTGGCACAGAATAATTGCAGAAATAAATCTGCACGGATTAAAACGTCGATATCGGATGGTGTAGTAAGGACGGGATCAGCGAACGGTTAATTTCGCGGAATGTTTATTTCCCGTTGAGGAATCGATCGCGGCGGTGATGCTTCGGTGATGTGAGAGGCAAGAAAAACACGACCTCTGACTAGAAATTACTAACTGAGTTTAATTGCGTTTCAACAGTATTTGTAATTGTGGTCGTCTCCTGGTTGATTCTGTAGCGGACTGTTGACCCGGGGGAAGTTTTATTTATTTCCCAGGGTGAAACTGTCAGTCGCTCGACTGCCTACTGCCCGCGACCGAGCTTGCGGGCGGGGCATTAAAAGTAGCGTTCGCCAGAGCCTTAGGTCGAACGCTAAGGACAGGGTGAAATGTGTACAGTTTAAGGTAAGGACTTTCCTCGAAGTCCTTGGAGCGCGTGGAAAATTGCTTTCCCATCCGTTCGATTTGGGGTGTTCGTTAGGCGTCCACGAAGAGAACAGAATATCTTCAGGCTCTTCACAAACGCCAGTTTCACAAACTGTTTGTTATCGTGTTAGTTGTTATTGGGTATATTATTTTGTTAAATATATCTCTTTACTGTTAAATCATCGTTGTGGATTATTCCACGAATCACCCACGAGTATCGAAAATTCCAATCACCGGTATGTGCATCGATTCGTTCACGCGGTATTCCTAACTTCGCTGCTGCTCGATCGGTTAAGAAGTGTGATTGAGATCCGGTGTCTAATAAAACTCGGCACGGTTGTTGTTGCTTGTCAGGGAGATAAATTGTCGCGGTAGACAGTAAAACTTCTGACCCACCACTCGCGCTTAAAGCGGAGACGTTTGCACGTGCCGTTGTTTGCTGATTGGAAATTTGTGCCTTGCGTAGCCATGTCATTTAGACACGAGTATGTAAAATGCTTGGTTTTGCGTAGATAGGCCTAGTCGTGCGACAAGTTGGACAGACAGTTGCAAAGGCAGATCGCATTCGCGTTTGCCCGCGAACGAGCGTCCAGTCGTAGAACACATCGTTTTGCAGTACGTTTTCGCGATGGCACCGATCAGTATCAATATAATTAATATTCTCTTTCAATAGTTTCATACTTGGTTTTATTTCTTTCAATTCTTCCAATAGAATGTACAACTCTTCCACGACCTTTCTTAAGACCTACCGATGACCATGCATAAACTCTATAAGTTCCTCCACTGACGGTAGAACAGAGCCGTGTATTTTTTCCTTCCATCGTAATCGAGTTTCTTCGTCACGGTGCCCCTGGCGACTGAAGTGCTCCGCTGACACCGTCGAATTTGCCGGTCCTTGCCTTGGATGTGGCGACCTGTGCACTGTTGGGCTTCAAAATGCGTTTCTGACGATGAAGAATTGTCACACTGCTGTGCAGGGTTACCAGGTTCGACGGAAAACGGAGGGAAAAAGGGAAAAGGCGGATGGTAGCGGCGGGACGTAACCCAAGTCACGTGATGCAAGTGAGGTAGGTGATAGGAGTGGTAGTGAGGGTAATGCGACGTCATAGTATTTTCCTCGGAGGGAGTTTCACCTGGCAACACTGCTCCTATGCAGCCGAATCCCCTCTAGCCGGGTGGAAATTGATCAGTGCGTCCTCTTGGCTCGAGATCCGGCTCGATGGACCAATTTATGTAGAGCGTCGGTCGTTCTGGGGGTTGCTTCTCAACTTAATGAGAAGCCGACGTATTGAAATAAATGGATGGTTGCGCCGCGCGGTAAGAAGCTGAGGCACTTGCGAAAGGAAATTCCGCCGATTGTTTAAGGAAATATTCATATTGTAACTTATACGAGGGCGATGTGTTGCGTGACCGCTCGGACCGGCGTAACCTAAAGGTCTAAACACACTTGTCAGTTCCGTGTCGGTTCTGTGTCAGTTCCGTGTCAGTTCCGTGTCAATGTGCCATTGGTAAGAATAAGAGGGGCGTAGACGACCCCTTCTTCTTACCAATAGCACACCGGCACGGAACTGACACGGAACTGACAAGTGTGTTTAGACCTTTAAGGGTCCTCCAGACGTTGATACATGCTACATGATACAGGTTTCATGATACATGTTGCTACGTCTGTAGATCGGTTTCCGTGTTTCAGCATCAGAAGCCGAACTGGCATCTTGCTCACCACCTAGGGGCGTGAGCAAGATGCAAGTTTCATGAAACCAGTATCATGATGCATGTATCAACGTTTCACTGCAACATGTATCAGCGTCTGGAGGCACCTTTACGAAGTGTAGACTGCAGGCCCGAGCCAGCGTCTTGTCGTTCTGATTTTCGGTTTGTTCCCGAGCGATTTCTATAACGGTGATCTTGATTTTGGCGCGAATAGCCTTAGGGGGAGTTCTCCTAGTGCCGGATGCTTAAGGTGTTTCTTAAGGAAGAAATAAATATTATTAAATCAATCTCCTTAGCTGTGCACACCTGACTGGAACGTGTCGAAACCTAATTGTTGTTCTTTCTATCCCGTCCACGGTTTGCGCGGAATAACGCCTCGGTAGCGTTTCAAATATCACAGATCTAGCTAAATAACGTCCGGTATTAGGTGTCGTCCGCCGACGAGGGAACTCCCTCCGTCGATTACGCGCCTAGCGCGGGCCTTGTAATGGTTCCTCAGCTGATATTGGCGACGCAACACTATCTACATATCTCTTCGGAGTTAGCCTCTGCGTGACGCTCATTCATGAGAAAATTAACAATAATTATTTGATCACGGTATCACAATTGTCTCATGCAAT
Organism: Andrena fulva; assembly: GCA_946251845.1. Lineage (NCBI taxonomy): Eukaryota > Metazoa > Arthropoda > Insecta > Hymenoptera > Andrenidae > Andrena > Andrena fulva. The sequence continues at coordinate 63,162,044 of OX276327.1, forward strand.
CCTTATAAGTTTATGAAACGCGCACGTTGTATGTTAAGGATCCTGTTTCAGTTTCGCAATAGTAATTCCAAAGTGAAGTGCTTCGGTGACTTAGAATAAACAGAAGTTGTAATAAACTGTAGGAATCGTACCAACGAAGCACTATTGTCTGCCTTTTCGGGCAACAATAGACGATCGATTGTAATCCAGGGAGAAAACGCTGAATTCGTAGGAACCATAAGCCGCGTCTACTGGATGGCGAATATTAGAGATTGAAATAATCCCTTACGATAGGGTCGATTAATTCACAGCACCGCATTCATTAAGGTAGAGTCACGTGGGAAGTGGATGACAAGGGAGGGCGCGGATCTGGTTCGATAAATAATCCGTGATGTAAACAATGTAACTGGTGGCACGAAATTTTTTGAGTGACAGATATAAATATGCTTCAAGCTTCGAGGGAAGAGATGACTTTTTAAGCTGGAACAAAAATATATCCACCAAATGAAAATTCCTGTATCTATAGAGAACTTATATGTATGCATACAGGATGGAACATTCGCATGCACGTGATTTATATCTAGGGGGAGTTGGGGCACTTTGGTGCAAGGGGCACAATGAAACATTAATATTCTCTTGATATCTAGAAACAGTCAGAAATTCAAAACATGATCGCAAGACAGTATAAGCTATTATCTTGATAGATGATATAAGATTCTAAGGTTATACCCTGTAGATATCAAGATAATATTAATGTTTCATTGTGCCCCCTGCATCAAAGTGCCCCAACTCCCCCTATGTGTTTCAGTTGTAGTTTTAACGTTTTAAGTGCTTAAATACAACCTGAATACGCAGCAGAACCTACGTATATGTACTTAGGTACCTACACTTCGTCGCCAGCCCTTGACTTAATATTAAATATTATTAATATGGACATTGGCTTTTCGCACACGCAAAGGACAGAGTATCAGACGTCCGAAAGACGGAGCGAGACGAAGTATCAACGCGTCGTCTGTCTCGTACAGTTCCTCGCTCGCTTTCAGTCCCTCTGACTCGCTCTCGCCTTCGCGGGGCCGGAGTGAGCCAGAAATGGTGGGGATAGCGCCGAGCTCTTAACGTGTAAGGCCGAACCGAGCTCTTAGCGAATAAACACTGTATTTCTTCTGCATTGACCGCATCCCTCATAAATGTATTTTCTTTTTCAATCCGTGGGCAAATTCTATCCAATAAATGCCGGAAAGCACAAACCCAATACATAAATAATTTTTATAATCACCCGGTGCGTGTGCTTTTAGTTCCTTTAATAACGCAGAATTAGAAAATTTGTTTCTCTCAATTAACCATCTTTTTGCCAATTTCATTCTGATCTTCAATTTTTTATTTTTTATAATTAATATAGGAGCTACCCCCTATTACTGATAATAACCCTGGTATTCGAATGCAATCAGGCATTTTTAAAAAGGTGTTGCGGCGTTAGCATTGGATCACGAACTGCCAGGAATCGTTAACGCGGAGGAGGCGACTTGAACGTGATGCCAGGTTTCATGAAATCTGATAGTCGGTGCGTGCGTCGCAATATGTTTCAGCGTGCATAGGAGCAGAGCTGCTTCTCTCTAGAATTATTACAAGCAATTGCGGAACTTTACAAAGTATGCTATTCGAGCGGAGAAGCATGCGTTCTTGCAGACATCCTCCTTATGTTTCTCTTCTAAACAACTTTGGAATTATATCTCATCTGCTAGTTCTTATCACTGTTTTCGTGGTCCCACCATTTCTCATTCTTCTTCTGATCCTTTTGCAGTTAACAACTGTTTTATTATAATTTTTCACGTAACTATTTCCATCCAGCGTCTCATCTCATATTATTCAAATTACTTATACACCCAATTCGATTATACAATCTCCAATTCCTCTTCCTTCACTTACTACTTACACACCCAATTCGATTATACAAACTCCAATTCATCTTCTTTCACTTTTGAATCTTCCTCCTTTGCTCACCATTTATCTGTGTTCGAGTTTATTAACACTTTCAGTGCCGCAAGGTTTGGCAAAATTACCGTTTCAAATCAATCAGGCCTTTCCAACTCATCGGTTCTGCTGAAAAAGTTTTGTCCAGCTCGCCCCGCGTGTTTTTCTGATGAAGGTGAGTCTAAATCTGAAGACGACCTCATTCGGGCTACTTTTAAATATACGTAATTTGAATCAGTTTTGAATTTCGTAGAACAATCGTACATCTTGTATAATTAAAAACGGGATAAGTGCGGCCGAGTTTGGACTCATTTTCACAAGGAAAACCTGGCCAATGCAGTGCCCCTTTCATGAAGATCGAACAGAATATATAGAAATTAAAATTTTCATTACCAGGTCACTCATTGGAGGCTCGACTGTCGCACGGGTGAAAGGTCTGTAGGGCGGCGAAGTACAAAACGAATTCCAAGCTCGGTTTGCTTTCGAAGTAAACATTCGGGAATATCGACGTAAAAACATACCAGAACTGTGGACAGGATAGAAATCCCTCGGCGTGAAAACACGCCAAAGCCGGTCACAGTTTTAATCTCACTTCTTCCAGCCCTTATGATATCTCAGGTGGCGTGGGTTCTTAACTTTCTGTCCTTACTACCTTACTTTTCCCTTCTAACATACTTCCATTTCTCTGTTCCCACCTGTAAGTACTTCTCCGTCTGTATGGAAGCACTCTTTTGTTTCTGATCCCATTCCCAAATCTCAAAAAATCCCTCTGCCCCTCCAAAGTGCTGGGAAAACTCTGCTCCTCTCAAATTGGTCTCTCCGTTACTTGAGTCACTTGATGTTGTCCCGATCTTCTGGTTTAGCTTTTTAAATTTTCATTACAGGCTAAGATAAAACAGTTGGAAAAGCCACCTTCACTGTTTTCTTCGCTGTTCCGACCAATTGTATTTTTTTTTTTCAAAATTACGAACCACGTTAGCTTACTAGCTAATCCGTACAGCTTCTAAAAAAAACTCAAGTAGTTTGGGCCAATTTTAAAAAAGTGATTCTGTTTTAAAGGGTGTCCGAATACTTTTATGGCTCACTGTACATATATGATGCAGTAAAGACACGTGACAATAAAAAATAACAATGTGGATGACGATGATAGATACCCCCCAAACTGATTTACTGATCCATTTACTTTCTAGGATCAAATATATAATTACATATCACAGGAATCTTTGTGGAAGAAAGAATAGTTATGAAAAATGGTGTGAGAGTTGAAAGTTAAGAAAAAGTATGGGAGTTGAAACTTGATAACCCGACATACATGAAAATGGTTACTCCTACGAAAAAAACTCATAGAACCTTTTTTGTAGAGAATTTCCTAGGCTATAAATTGTATAATAACTGTTTTTGTCGCAAAAGTGCTAGATAACGAGATATTCGGGAAAAACAGCATTCTTTTACCTTCAACCCTCTGTATAATTTTTAGCGGGGGTCGGATCGATGGGGACTCTTGGCATATTGTTTAAAGCGACGAAATAAAGGCCGATACCAAAATTTAGCTTGCTGGGATTTATTCCGAAGACATATCCTAATTTCACTGGACTGTAAAATGAATTGCTCCGTTTGATATCGAATGGCAAAGCGATTAGAACTTCTCCTCTCAGAATCGAGATGCGTGTTACGTCGGCAGAACGGAAACGCCAATTTGCCTTTTAATGAATTCGCATTCGTTTTACACGCAGCTCGAGGTTCGTTATTGTTCGGCGGCTTCATTGTTGAGAATTAATTTCCCTGCGTCGTTTCCTCCGATGTCGAGTGAATTAAACAACGCGTTGCCCCCCTAACAAATAGCATTGACTTCGCAAAGAATTATGACCGCATGGAATATATTTTGCCGTTCGATAAGAGATTATTGAATATTAATGCAATTAATTCAGCCACGTCAAGGGATTCAATGGAATCGGCAGCACAGGGCGTGATCGATTACGTACGGGTTTGTCCTTTTATTTACGGCTCTCAGACCTATCGATTTGTCGCTTTTCACAATGGCAGTTTCTTGTTTTTACATAAATTTGCAGGTCCTCTGTTAAATTAACAATGGTAGGCAATGCGAAGTTGCGAAAAAATATATTATATATTGTAATATTTATTATCTTTATATATAAAATCGTTGTGTCACTCGCTGATTCATCAACGTCCAGCCCAAACCGCTGAACCTAGAAACATGAAATTCGAATAGAAACATGAATTGTTTTGAAATTCCATCCTCAAGGGGGTGAAAAGGGGTAAACTGTATTTTCTTGGACTCCTGAATATCTCTCAGGCCCGATTAGATATCAACTTGGTTTTTACTTACAAAGGTTACCCACGCAAATGCCTAAAACCCAACATTACGCATATAAATGTTTGTTAAACAGAGGTTACTTTACAAAAATTACTTAAAAAACAGATATAAAAGTAATTCCTTTTAATTATTCCACCGTAGCGAAGCGCCGGGTATTTTGCTAGTAATGTTTAAGGTGGATTGTATGATTCTACGTGAATTCGCAAATGAAGAAAATGGAAAACAATTTTTTCATGCAAGACTTCGTTTTCGAGGAAGGTTATTTTAAAAACATGTCTGGTGTTGTGCATCTGACTATGAATAAGCAGAATACAGTAGTAAATACAGTATAACTACAGCTAGAACAGCTTGTTGTGTAACAATCTTTTTCCACGGAGCTTTTACTTTCGAGAAAATCAATTTAATAAATCTACTTACAACTAGTATGCGTACACTTGACTAACGATAGGACTGCTCTATTTTCCACGTCGATTTATGTAACGACCGGCAGTGACAACGCCGAATTACACATAAATACTGTATATATAAATTTGATTGAATTACTCGTATGTAGTTGAAACCAGAGTTGGGCAAAGCTAATATCTAGATAACATCTAGTTAAAAGGTCCTTACGGTTAGTCGTTAGTCAAAGGGTGACTAAATATTATTTAGCTTAGTTTTAGTCATGACGCCAGAGCTGAAGCCGGTTATTCAAGGATCTTTAGCTCTTGGGTTGTGACTAACGTCGTTTCAGCTTTCATTCAATTTTTAGTCGCGGAAACGACTAACCGGCGAAAGCCTTTGCGGCCTGACCCGCGCGCGGTCGCCTACCGGTCAGATTCTACAGAATCTGAATTTCTTTATTTTTCATCGTATCAATATGAAAGTGACACCAATCGATTCTTGGTGTTCTCCCAATTAATTGGACAGAAAATAATTTAAATCGGACTATTTTTAACGAAACGGGCTTTGAATTCTGCAAACAAATTTCTCACGTAATATCCTTAATTATGGTCCGAATTATATCATTTTTGGGCCCATTTTCATCGGGAAGACATGAGAAATCGATTGGTAATACTTTTATTAACACTTATCAAAAACAGGAAGATTTTATGTGGCCCGTTACAGTTTGCCAACGTTTGTTTTTTGTTAATTAACCCATCATAATAATTGTAGGCGAAAGCATCAGAAAGAATATGTATGTACAATCTTTCGATTGTTGAGAAGCCTTTGGGCTCGGATTATCGGGAAAGACCTACCCACCCCACCGTTTTGCTTTCTCGCTTGCGAGCGAGGAGCTTCGGGCCCCAGTAGACCGCCCGTTGACAGCCGAGAGCAATAAAACCGACGGGCCACATAAAATCTTCCTGTTTTTGATAAGTGTTAATAAAAGTATTACCAATCGATTTTTCATGTCTTCCCGATGAAAATGGGCCCAAAAATGATATAATTCGGACCATAATTAAGGATATTACGTGAGAAATTTGTTTGCAGAATTCAAAGCCCGTTTCGTTAAAAATAGTCCGATTTAAATTATTTTCTGTCCAATAAATCGGGAGAATACCAAGAATCCATTGGCGTCACTTTCATATTGATACGATGAAAAATAAAGAAATTCAGATTCTGTAGAATCTGGCCGGTAGGCGACCGCGCGCGGGTCAGGCCGCAAAGGCTTTCGCCGGTTAGTCGTTTCCTCGACTAAAAATTGAATGAAAGCTGAAACCACGTTAGTTACAACCCAAGAGCTAAAGTTCCTTGAATAACCGGCTTCAGCTCTGGCGTCATGACTAAAGCTAACTCAGGTAAGTTTTAGTCGACTGAGGGAAAAGGTGAAGTAGCTTTAGTCGAAACGTTATTTCAATCACTTTTTAGTCGAATGATGCCCAACTCTGGTTGAAATCCTTTAAGTACCTACATAAAAGTATTATCCTTTTCAGTATTTTTTTAGCAATTTATCCTTATCAGTATCATTTCGAATGCAACTAAATAACTTCAAAAATGAACAAGGTTACAAGCAATTATAAAAGAAGATCTTCCTAAAAAATGTCGGTTTTACGCGCTGAATATTTTCCTTAAAATTGGACTCGCTTGGTAAGGTATTATAAATAATACTCTTATTTATGGTGTTCGTTTCTCGAATCAACTCGCCCTCATTCCTAGTCTGTCCATTCCCATGCAAATTTATTTAATCCAGATAATGCGTTTAATTTTTTTTAAGTGTCCACGTAGTCGACTTATCCGTTCGAGTGCTGGGGAAAAATCCTATCATACAGCGGCTTAGTACTTACATTGCTTAATAAGAATCCAATTACGTTAACGATAAGTACATTCACGGTGTGCCATGGAGATGATTTTATCGGTGCGATATTGCGGTACGCGAACGAAGCTCTTTCCTAGCTGAATGTTAAAAATTTAGCAATCCAAGGCAACTGAATACTTCTTCCACCATAAAAATCTCCTCCACAATTTGCAGTACAAAATTCAAAATTTATTTCGAATATTATACTATCAGATAGACCACTAATGCAAAATTCAACGCAACTCAAAATTCAATCTTAAACGCAACGATCTTAGTCTTCTATTCTACAGAATGTACTCTTGTTATCTATTTTGCAAAAAAACGTACAACACCTACCACAGATTTGAATGAATGAAATAACAATGTTTTGTTTGGAAAGAATTTATCTTTTGCACCATTCATCATTATTTAGCTGTAAATCGTTTTGCAAACTGTCCGTAATCGTGTAACGCCAAGTACTACCCAAACGGAGTTTACTTGTGCTAAATGGGACGTACACTTTTGTACAAAAAACGTGGTACTTGACGTTCCGTCGTTTTTTGCCTTACTCCGAGCAGAAACACCGCAATTTAATCAAGCTTATAATGACGGTCTGCACAAATGGTTATGTCGCAAATGTTTGGAGACCTTATTCTGGAAATCCAAACAATGCCTCCATATAAAATGAATTCCTGGAAACTGATGGGTGGACTGAATTTGAACCAGGTGATGTTTTCCTTGTCGACCGCGGCTTTCGTGGCTATGTAGATGCAATCTCAAACATTGGATTCAACCGCGAATTTCAATTTCTTCGGACGAAATTCGAGCATATTTAACAATTCAGCAGGCAAAGCAATTATGATTTATTACAAAGCATTGATACATTGTGCGCACAATTAATGGACGAATGAGGAAACACTTTAAGGGTTCCGATGGGACTGTTCACAGTGTAACATTACGTTGTTTTTTTTAATCAATCAGTCATTATATTTCGTATGAATCAGCTTATTAGGGTTTTGTCCTTAAATTACATAAGGCTTTTGGGGGGGAGTCAGGAATCGTCTTAAGTAATATTTTTTAACCTACTTTTCCATACGAATAGCCAAAAAAAGGTGTTTCATCGCTCACATGAAATCGAGTTAAATGAATTATATAAACCTTTAAAAGAATTTTAATAATTGAAAAAATGCAGTGTGGAAAATATTACGTAAGGAACAGAGAGGGGGTTGGAATATGAAATCTTACGAATTTTTATACTTCGGAGGGGGTAAGAAATCGCCAAAATTACCCTTACAGAATTTAAGGGGGGAGCCCTATTTAGGACGCTAGGAATAAGGTGATTCTTGGGAATTTTTTTCTTAGAAACTGTTAAGCGCATCTTTTCCAAACCTCCAGGGTATTTTAGTTCTCATTTAAAGAATAAAAATCAATTTTTTCGTTACAAATTGTTCGGTAGAAATATAGATATATGAACACGTTCGTAGGGACTCGCGCGCCGGAGTTGCAAATTTGCTATTACGTTGGAGGCCCCAATTCTTCCCTGAAATAAAGAAACCAAGGATTTTCTTATTTCTAGTATAATTACATTGGACACTTTACGGCCACGTAAAACTTCAGCATTAAATATTTCCGTCTGCACCCAAAACCATACACCATTAGCTTCAGCCCTTCAAGCTCTATTATCGTGCGAAAGCTCGTTTAAATCTCGATGGACCACTTGGGGATGTTCCCTTGCACCTAAGTCTAGCAGCCCTTCTAAGCGACTAATCATCAAATCACTTACATTTCATGCAGATCTCTGACACAATGAAATACCGCATGAAAGTCGTGAAAGAAGTTGGACGCTTTCTGACGGTGTTCCGTAAGCGTGCAACTTATCGATTTTCCACAAGCTCGCTGTCGGTTCGATTAAATTACAAAACTCCGTGTGTTGAATTCTCGACGGAATGCAGGGAATTAATTCTGGAACGAGTGAAGATATGCTTGCACCCCCTGGGGCGGTATTGTTCCGCAATAACTTCTAATAATTTTCTGCCACCGCGGGGCTCCTGATATTATTATCCGCTGGTTCTGTTAATGGCGACCTACCTAGTTACGGGCTACACGTGTATTTATGCGCTCCCCTATCTAGTTTCACAACAGAGACTCACCGTTACCTCAAGTTTCTTCTCTGATAGAATATTTCTGAGTGCTTGCGATGAAAATTCGCTTTTAAGGTGTTCTATATCTCACTATCCGCCCACCGGCCAGCAGGCTACTGTCTGTCCAAGTATTTCTCAATGCGTTCCTTTGTTGGGACGATGACGGACAGTGTGAAGTATGAATATCACCATGGGAACTGCACCGAAGAGTGTTTTTCGATGAACGGTTGCCTGTCGTTGGCTAGGTGAACGGTGAGAGCCTGCATTTAGAGCTAACCGTTTGACAAATCCTTAGACGTTGGATCGCGGAATATGTTTCCACGCTTGGCTACGTACAAAAATGGGAAATGGCTTTCTTCAAACTTCGTTCCCTGTCTATGCGCGACACGTGACGCGTGATGGGTGTCATGCGGCACAATTGCGTGCGCTGCACGTGGCGCGCGAGCAATGTCACGCGGCACATTTGCGTGCACCGACCATTAACGATTAGGTAACGAATAGGTATTGACGCGTAGCGTAATAGAATTCTGTGGTGAGTGAAACGCATTAGCAGAACGTAGGTTCGTGGAAAGAGCGCGGACCCAAACAAAACGACGCGAGGCACGACCTCTCCTCGCCAGTGTTTACGGGAAAGGGCCTGATAGCTCTGAGCTACCCTCTGTTGCGCATGCCCGCGACAAGCTGTGACGTCAAACCAATCAACGCCAAGCTGGTAAACGAACCGAGCCACTGGCGTCGATTCGGTTCGTTTACCAGCTTGGCGTTGATTGGTTTGACGTCACAGCTCGTCGCGGGCATGCGCAACAGAGGGTAGCTGAGAGCTATCAGGCCCTTTCCCGTGAACACTGGGCTCTCCTAAGGGCGAGGAGCAGTGTTCACGGGAAAGGGCCTGATAGCTCTCAGCTACCCTCTGTTGCGCATGCCCGCGACGAGCTGTGACGTCAAACCAAACAATGCCAAGCTGGTAAACGAACCGAGCCACTGGCGTCGATTCGGCTTTCCCGTGAACACTGGGAGAGCCGTTGGAGTTTCGGCGTGGAGGGGCGAAGCGTGGCTCGGCAGTTCGACGTGAGCTAGCACAGCGAGCGAAAGCGAGCGACGCAATCAAATAAACGAGTGTATTATTTTACCTAAGAGTCTCACTCATTTCTTACAGTGCCCCTGCAAATTCGTTGTTACAAAATACTCCGAATAAGTTCTGTATAGGGTAAACTGTACAATGATTGGCACCCTAAGCCCGAAATCCCAAATTTTCAGTTATTATCAAGCCTTATGGATTTCTCATTAAAATAAAACATCTCGACTACCTATTGTCTTTTATTTTTAAAATATTCAATGAAAAACAAAAATAGGCATAAAAGTACAATCATTGGCACCCTACAATTGGAGGTTATGTAGAAAAACATATGTAGTTACGAACGAAGTTTAAAGTGTTTGAACAGACTATTTCATTAACTATTAAATACCTAAAACACTTAGTAAATCTGTATATCAATCCATTACTTAGTTATAGAGCGACAAAATATACTTACCTACCCCTTATCAAAATTTTAAGAGAACGCCTAAAACTCAGCCCTTTGCCCCACTTTGTGGCGTTGCCAGATGTAAAATGTGTAGTTCAGCTACTGGGCTTTGCAGTGTTGTGGTGAAAGGAAAATAAGAAATTGTAAAAAAGTACTTTCTAAGCTTGTTCTTCTTAATATTTTACTTTCTAATCAGGGGTGCCAATGATTAGTGCAGTGCCAGCATTAGTACAGTTTACCCTATGTATTTAATTATACAAAGCAGCAAGATCGTTGGGTCCAAATTAACATTCCCTTCTTTTCGAACACTAGGGGAGACCGGGGCTAGTTGACTAACGAGGTTAGTTGACTAATTCCCTTTAATTCTTGTATTATGGAATAAAGTATGCTGCGATTCGCAATATTGGAGCATATGAATGACCAGCTTGCCACTTAATGTGTCGCCGTGACAAAAACTTGCGTGTTCTGTCAGTGAGAATGAAAAATCTAAAAAGGTCGGCTGGAAGTAAATATTTTCGTTTCGACTATTTATGAATTTTTGTCCACTAAGTACTACTTGATGTTATTTCATGAATATTTTGTGGAAACGTGATACCTTGACTATAATTTACCGTATTTTATTTTATCCGGTGCGTGGAGGTTTCGTACGTACGACCCTTAACATGTTAACAATGTCGGACGGGGTTACTTGACTAAGCATAGGAATACTACTAATAATTCCATTTTTTATCCTCAAGATGCATTCGAGGCAAAGAGTTTAGCTGCTTAAGTCCACTTCCCCCACCACAAATCCTTCCAAACTCACCCCTACCAGTTTTACACCCTATCCTCCCTCCAAACTCTCAGGCCTTCCAAATAGACCATAACAAACCAGTACAAAATAATTACAGTATCTTAGACCATGATAATTAATAAATAAAAATAACACTGTGGAGGAGTAAAAAAAAATAAAAAAATTTATTGGTCGTAGTATACATATGTACGCGTTTCGTATACTATATTGATGGATTTGGCAGCGTATATATACGTTTTTCACATTATATTGATGTACTGTGACAGCGTTTATATACACCTTTCGCATGCAAAGGGTTAAAACTGAAAAGTAAATGTTAAGTCAACTGACCCCATCATATTTGTCAACTAACCCCGTAGCCGGGGTCTGTTGACTTATTCGTCTCACTACTCTAAATACAATAAAAACTACAACCTAGACTCAATTAAAACGATTTTCAAAATTATGCCTGTATACCTAATGAAATTTCGAAACTTTTGGTATGCAGTAAGTCAACAAAATACTAATGGTCTATTTATAAAAATTAGAAATGTAAAAAATTAGTCAACTAGCCCCGGTCTCCCCTACTTACTTGCACGCGACCAAGTGCACTTATGTTAAAGTTTTATATGATTCGCAATGAAAATTGTAAATACCAATTTATATGTATGCACATGTTGCCGTGTGTATCAGAAATAACTGAAATAAAATCGCCTCGATTATTTGATAGAATAAATTAGCTGCAGATTACAAAAAGTAAAGGAATGAATTTTTAACAATTTTTAACAAAAGCCAGTGGAACGTTCTCTTTATATGCTTGGGCATAGAATCGCGATGAGTGATCGTATGGCCCTAGGAATGCTTGCGGAAGAATAGCACTGGCCAGAGTGAGGCGGAATATCATGCCTCGCATACGGTTAATTTTTTCCCTCCCCGACACGAGTCGTTGAATTTCAACGAGTCGAAAAAAGGAATGGTCACGAACGACGTTAATGATATTCTTCCTTGGCTTCCGTACCCGAAGAGCTGAAATCCCTTTTACGGAGCTTCTGTAACGGTGTATATATTTTCTTACTGGCTCACATATGAAAACGGACCGCTAATCAAATTCATTTATACAACTCTTTACATTTTTTCCTTTAACTGGCTTAGTTACGTATTTCTCATTAACATTTACCAGGATGCGCGCACCGTTGACTCTTACTACACAGAGCAGTGACCACTTAAGAAATTATTATAATTATCCACGATTTTCATTAATTATTAATTCGAAAGTGTACCTGTTATTTAATTAAAAAAATCATCTATCTAAACATGTTCAGCCAACATAATTTCTAGAAATGAATATTTTGACAAATCGAAAATTATAATTTCTCCATCTGAAACATTCTCTGATGCCTCCTGCGAGTAGAGATGGCGGCACGAGAGCATGGCATTTTTTTTCAATTCTTCATAGCGTATGAAACTATTGAAACACTGCAGGTTCTTACGATTAGTTTTGGAAATCCCAATCCCATAATTCCTGTCCGATATATCGTATTGGACTCCAAAATTAATGAATTGCTACTTTAGGTTGAAAATAATCGCAGGTATGCTTATAAGAGATAACTAAAGGATATTATAAATGGTATAAAAATGCTATAGATAAGAGGAATCAGAGATAAGAGTATTATAAATGAGATAGCATCGGTAAGTAGGTACAAATTTCGCCAGAAGATTAAAAGAAATATTAATTTTGCATTCTAATTCAGCTATCCTGTCCGTTAAGAGAGACGTAGATTTATTTAAACATTTTCGCTTTGGACATGCCTCAGGGTTTTGTCACATTCGTCGATGCAATTTCGCTGTAAATTTTTCAGGTAGGTTATTTCATCCGGTAACGATATTTTTTATACATATCACTGAGTGATAGATTCAAGGAACCAGATGGCTCACTGTTTTCTGTATGCACAGTAATGTGGTTGTCTTAGCATTGCGAAAGAAACTAAAAACATTAAACTACAGTCACGTAAATTGCCGTTGCTACATGGATCACCAGTGCGGCAAATGTGTATGCACATGCATTCTGGATAAGATGCACTACTACAGGCAGAACACAAAACCGCTTCAAAACAGTTTTCACAATTTTCGTAGACTTTTGTCGGCGAAGGCCAGAGATGGGCATCATTTAAATTCAAAGTTATTTAAATAACGTATCAAATAAAAGAGACTTTATTTATATTAGTCGTCGAATAAAAATAACCCAAAGTTATTTTTATTCGAAGCGCCTGAAATAACTTTTTTTTTCGACGGGATTCATTCGACGGCTTCGAATGATTTTTTGATTCGACGGGAATTCATTTTAAGCTTTGAAATGATTTTCAGGCGTGTTTTATTTCAAAAGTTATTCGATGTTAAATAACTTTGGGCGAGCCTCGAGAGCCTTTGATCGAAGCCGCCGGCTTCTCGAGCCGAGCGACATTGTATCGTTCACCCGTATACGCTGCAGCGCGGAGTTGCTCGGCGATGTGTCATCGATTATACAGAAACGGAATTTCTTTATTTTTCGTCGTATTAATATGAAAGTGACACCAATGGATTCCTTGCATTCTCCCGATTAAATTGGCCAAAAATTATTTAAATCGGACTACTTTTAACGAAACTGCGCGGCGGGAGAAAGAGGGCGTTGCTTCTGAAACTCGGCCGAAAAGATCACTTAATTCCCAAGCTTGTTCTAGGCCCTAGAATCTTCGGTATTGCCAATAAGTAGTGCAGTTAAAATGCGTGCCTGACCGTGTTGACACCTGAGACCCTTCAGAAGCGAGCGCTCGACAGCCAAGAAACACGGGGCCATAAAAGACATATGTAGATAGCACAAGCCATTAAGAACGGAAAAATGTGAAATCAGATTCTTCATCGAATCTGCACGAAAGTCATATCAATCGTCTCCTTGTGTTTTCCCGACGAAAATGATACCAAACCTAACATAATTTGAACTTTAATTAACGATATTAGGCATACAATTAATTTGCAAGATTGAAAGCCCGTTTCGTTAAAAGTAGACCGATTTAAATAATTTTTTGGCCAATTTAATCGGGAGAATGCAAGGAATCCATTGGTGTCACTTTCATATTGATACGACGAAAAATCAAGAAATTCCGTTTCTGTATAATCGATGACACATTGCCGAGCAACTCCGCGCTGCAGCGTATACGGGTGAACGATACAATGTCGCTCGTCTCGAGAAGCCGGCGGCTTCGATCAAAGGCTCTCGAGGCTCGCCCAAAGTTATTTAACATCGAATAACTTTTGAAATAAAACACGCCTGAAACGGAGAAAATCATTTCAAAGCTTAAAATGAATTCCCGTCGAATAAAAAAATCATGCGTAGCCGTCGAATGAATCTCGTCGAATAAAAAAGTTATTTTGAGGCGCTTCGAATAAAAATTACCCAAAGTTATTTTTATTCGATGACCGTCGAATAAAATTTTTGTCTTTTATTCGAAATCAATTTTTTATTTAAAATAATTTTTTGCCCATCTCTGTCGAAGGCGTGGTGAGATTTAAAATAAAGGGTAACTATCTAGACTAGGGGACCTAGAAGTCCTCGCCGTTTCCAATGACCTTGAAATATGTCGTCAGGGTCATTATTCTGAGTAACCTCTTCCTATTATAACCGCGCTTGGCCGTAGTTTCCAAGATATTTTTTAATATAATGCCGGAACTGTTTCCACTGACAGATTAATTATAATATAACGAATTGTCGTGTTCTACAAATACTTTGAAACTACTAACCATGCCGCTGGTCCGTTCTCGTGGTAAGAATAATCCAGCGAAAAATAATGAACATCAAGTGCAAACATAAGCAAAGCCTCGACAACTCTGAAGTCAACCACGAGGTTAGTAATTACGCGTCAGTCGCCATTGAGAAGCAGAAGCGGAGAGTAATTCCGCATCACGGGGTCCCGATTACAATTTCAAATTTCCTTAACAGTAAGTAAATAAGTAAAAACGTTGACAGTGACACACCGCAGACATTCTTAATCCCAAGAACGTCGCAGGAACTACCCCCGACTGCAAAATCTAATTTGTCGTTACACAGCCATTCATTTTGCCCGAAAATAATGGACGATTCACTTTAGCATAGGTACACCTAGATCGCTGAGAAATAAAGCATTTCTCGAAACAGCTCTGCCGCGAATTGGATTAACGCGGATAATTGCTTTAAAGGCAGAGCAGTCTGAATAAAGTTATTCCCCGGAAGCTTGTTGGGCCACTTTAATGCTCCTTAGGAAATATGTGCTCGGCTGTCGCGTTTCCGGATATCGCTGCAGTGCGACATCCGACCTCCGCTCTGGATAGGTTTTTGGAACTTCACTTACTGTCGCGCGTGCGCACACACACACACACACACACACTCCCGTATCTTCTTCCTGTCCTTCATCAGCGAGTGTTCTACAAGGAAGTGCACTTCGTGCTTAGACTTTCGTACCTGTTCTCAAGGGACGGCAGAAGCAATGGCGCCCAACGACGGCGGCGCTCCCCGCACACGTCGCAGAATGCCGTACCTGACGATTTCTGTTTCTACCGACCAGGGCCGTTATTGTTCCGCGTTTTATTGCCATCTACAATGTACGAGCAGCATCCGATAAATCGCTGCGGATGTCGCAGCGAGGAGAATCGATGGCGAATCTATTGCTCTCCATGGAGCGCAGAACATACGCTTAAGGGGTTACACCACCTTGGCGCTCGGAAAACTAGGTATAAAAATAAACTTTTTTTTTACGCTGCCATTAAGTATATAAAATGATCATTATTTTACACATATATATAGTAGTTTTATGAAGAATTTATAATATTAACGATTAAAAAAAAATAAAAAATGGCGGAGATATAAGCCGATAAGTAGGATAAGTACATTGCTGATGGTGTACTTACTTGATTTCTCTGTTAGGCATCGTCTAAAACATAAAAAATAATTTTTTTCTTATTTAAAATTGGTAATTAGCTAAAATGTGACGTAGGATTTTTGTGATTGGCTGCCATGTTCGAAAGTTATCAATTTTTTAAACTCAAAATTTCGATGCAAATTCGAGTTTTATTTTTCAAACAGCTGTCATTTCTACAAACATTTTTTTAAAAATTTTTCCCTAAGTCACATTTTAGCATTTTAAATAAGAAAAAAATTATTTTTATGTTTGAGACTATGCCTAACAGAGAAATCAAGTACACCATCAGCAAGGATTTTCAAAAGAGGGTCCTACTTATCGGCTTATATCTCCGCCATTTTTTATTATTTTTTAATCGTTAATATTGTAAATTGTTCATAAAACTACTATATATATGTGTGTAAAATAAAGATCATTTTATATACTTAATGGCAGCGTCAAAAAAAAAAGTTTATTTTTATACCTAGTTTTCCGAGCGCCAAGGTGGTGTAACCCCTTAAGAGGTTACATGCGTTCTCGGAGCCTAATAATTCATCACTTTTGCGATTTTTTTCCTAGAGAGGTGTGAAATAAATCGGAAATTTTATAATTGTATCTTGTTCTTGGGACCTTTATTTATAAAAAAAAATTATTTGACACACTCTTTGTCATATATTGCCGTTCGTTTTCAGAGGTTGCAGCAACCTGTGCACCAAGCAGGGGAGGACTCCTTATCAGCATGATAACTTCGACAATTTACAACCTTTTTTAATGAACTCTGCCGTCATCTATAGGGGAGACCGGGGCTAGTTGACTAATTTTTTACATTTCTAATTTTTATAAATAGACCATTAGTATTTTGTTGACTTACTGCATACCAAAAGTTTCGAAATTTCATTAGGTATACAGGCATAATTTTGAAAATCGTTTTAATTGAGTCTAGGTTGTAGTTTTTATTGTATTTAGAGTAGTGAGACGAATAAGTCAACAGACCCCGGCTACGGGGTTAGTTGACAAATATGATGGGGTCAGTTGACTTAACATTTACTTTTCAGTTTTAACCCTTTGCATGCGAAAGGTGTATATAAACACTGTCACAGCACATCAATATAATGTGAAAAACGTATATATACGCTGCCAAATCCATCAATATAGTATACGAAACGCGTACATATGTATACTACGACCAATAAATTTTTTTATTTTTTTTTCACTCCACAGTGTTATTTTTTTTTTATAAATTATCATGGTCTAAGATACTGTAATTATTTTGTACTGGTTTGTTATGGTCTATTTGGAAGGCCTGAGAGTTTGGAGGGAGGATAGGGTGTAAAACTGGTAGGGGTGAGTTTGGAAGGATTTGTGGTGGGGGAAGTGGACTTGAGCAGCTAAACTCTTTGCCTCGACTGCATCTTGAGGATAAAAAATGCAATTATTAGTAGTATTCCTATGCTTAGTCAAGTAACCCCGTCCGACATTGTTAACATGTTAAGGGTCGTACGTACAAAACCTCCACGCACCGGATAAAATAAAATACGGTAAATTATAGTCAAGGTATCACGTTTCCACAAAATATTCATGAAATAACATCAAGTAGTACTTAGTGGACAAAAATTCATAAATAGTCGAAACGAAAATATTTACTTCCAGCCGACCTTTTTAGATTTTTCATTCTCACTGACAGAACACGCAAGTTTTTGTCACGGCGACACATTAAGTGGCAAGCTGGTCATTCATATGCTCCAATATTGCGAATCGCAGCATAATTTATTCCATAATACAAGAATTAAAGGGAATTAGTCAACTAACCTCGTTAGTCAACTAGCCCCGGTCTCCCCTACAGAATGACATTCTCTAAGGGCCGTCTTGTCAAATTTTTGAATTTGTAGAAAATAAGAAAGTTATGCCGTTTCGAAGAAAGCAGTCGATTTTCCGTCTACAATTTCGACCTTTAAATGGTAAAAATGTATTAAAAATTAAAAATTTAAAAAATGCCCCGATAAAAATAGTTAGCGGAAAAAATAGTTAGAACTTATATAGCACATGTAACAGTAGAAGAGTGCAAAATTCGAGGCACAGCTGTTAGCTATTACCTAACCACTTAAAACTACTTAAACTACTTAAAACTAACAGTGCATCCGTAAAATAGATGTAGATAGCCAAATAACGTAATCACGAGTAAGGACTAAAGTCATATGTGTGACGTTAAAAAATAAGCAGTGTATTACACAATTATCTTTCATTTCTAAAAGTGAGTGTTCATTTAAAGAAAGATACTTACAAGCCAACGATTTGCGCAGAATCTGGTACTTAATTCTGTCTTATGTTATTCCGACTTTATTATTCCCTTTACCACTGTCCTTCTCTCTTCTTTCATTTTTATCATCCTTCATGACCTCCCTTCTTTCTTCATAGTTTCTCCATCCACCTTTCTTTTATATATCTATCATCCAGAGCTTCCATTGTCCTTTTTATTATTACTTTCCTATCCTCCGACTCTCCACGGCTGCCCGACATTCGTTCCCACGAGACACAGACTTTTGTATCTGGCAGCAATAAGATCGTCTTTAAATGAAAAGACGGGCCGTAGGAATCTGATGCTTGATTTTCAATCCACCGCAAAAACGCCAATTCCGATGAACGCGGAATCAAATAATAAATCAGAGAGAAAATTTTTTCTTCAGATAAAGTGGAGGGTGTGCATACAACATCAGTGATGAAACTCGATATCTTTGAAAATAAGATCTCGTATAAAAAGAATTCTGTTCCACTATCTCACGTTCCACTCCAGAATATTTTTGTTTCAAATACAAGTTGAAGAAAAAATACACCTAATCTACGCTAACGGAACGAAAATAGTAAAGGACTAACAATGAGGTGTAGAGTGGCAGCGGTCTGTTCACGTGAAAGCTGCGCTGGAGATAAGGGTAGTTTGGTAAGAGGATAGGCAAAATATGGTGAATCGGAATGGAATCGAGTAGCTGTTTCCCGGGATTGGATTTAGAACCGCGACTCCAACGTTTCCATTCAATTTCATTAAGTCCAACCGAAACCGAAGTGGCGTGCATGCGCGAACAGTTGGGGCCGTTTAAGTTCCGCGAACGATTCGCTGTCGCGCCCGAAACTGTGGGGGGTTTAATTGTTGAAATTCACGCTAGGCGCCTGCATAATTCGGCATGTTTTGCCGTGGGAAAGAAATCCGCGAACGCGCGGGAGTCGCACAGTCACCGCGAAAATTCATGAAGATGCAGCCGAAGTTCGCCCGAGGAACTTCCGTTAACACCGAGGGGCTCGTGGAACTTGAGCGCGGATTTTCGGCGGAAAGCTGCGAGCAGAATTTGCATATCTCGGGCTTGGATAAGAATGATACGAAATAGCACGTTATATGTGCAAATAGGACGATAAGCAGCCAGTGTTTTGTCTCTTCGTTCGGGAGGGTAACTGTCGTTCCGTCGCGCGTCGCTTACTCTTCCTCGACACTGACAGACGCCCGCGATCCGCGGACTTTTATCCAGATTTTCGCCGAGTTCGTCAGACAGGGCGCGAATTCTTCTCGCGACACCATTCTATTCCGTCGCTATCTCCTTGTGCGTAGACGTAGATCGTTTCTGTGATTTATGGTACTGTATTAGCTGCGGGACATGTTGTGTATACGCGCGTAGCGCGGACCTCTCTATATTCAAACGCTATTATCCTAAAAATGGTTGGAAGAACGAAAAAATTATATATACAATAATTGTAGAATATTTAATGCTCTTTTAGTGTTATTTGAAGAAAATTTCGATAGGGCTTACCATTTTTGAGAAATTCTTCACATTCAAACCATTGATGAGTTCTAAACTTTAAGGCCTGGTCGGCACCCTTTTCTGTTGTCCGATTGCAATAATCTTTTTCAGGGACTATTTTTTTATGAAATGGAACCATTTTAGGGGGTGAGGGCAAAAGAAATCGCAGGTTGAAAATAAGGTCCACCCTAATGCACATGATGTATAAAAGGTAATGGTCACTGGTTTCAGGGGTGAATATTCATCTCCGGATTGGTGGACATTTGTAAAAAAACTTACTGCGAAATTGTTTATAACACTGAAAATTAATGTTACTTTTTTTACGTCAACGTGCTCTGTTCAATGGGTTTTAGGTTTGTCTAGCCCCTGAACTCCTTCCGGTTGGCATTTTTGCAATTGTTAACACAGATCACTTTATAATACGTATTTCTTCTAAAATACACGTAATTTAATGGATATTTGGCGTTTATAGTGACAGAACACTTTATTCGGAAAACACTCATTTTCGAACGTTCGAATGAAAAGAATTCGCATCTCTTAGATTTTTGTGCTTAACAGCATATTTTATATGTATTTCTCGATAGTATCCGTTGTAGGATTTGAACTTCCAATTCAAACGTGGAGCTTTTTTATCTGCAGTAACTGTACGCATGAATGTGGGGATCAGGAACCCCCATAACATAAAAGGCGGATACGGAATAACAAGGATAGGGAAGTCGGCGGTAGCCGAGTAGGCTAAGGCGGCTGATCAGTGCGCAACGAATCTAAAGATCGCGGGTTCGAGTCCCGCGTCCGAGGCTTTTCCTTTTTCCGAATCCTACATGAATTCTTTAAACAATTGAACTTTTCAATGTAATACGCAGACAGCATGGAAATACTCGATCAAGTTATTCAGAGATCATCGTCCGTTGATTTATTGGGTGGACTTTCCGACTCCTCTGTCCCCTTAATTATTAATCCCTGAGAACGTATTTGCTCGAGTTAGTACCATATTCCGTCATAGCCAGATTATCAGAACTCGTTGAAACCGAAGAACAAATGCGGTATTTGCTGTTCAACGACAAATTTATCCTTCTGACGATATTCGACGTCGGTTCTGCGTGGTCATCTACCTCAAAACGCATTAAATATTTCAACTGTCACATGGTTATATTATATCAGACTGATTCTAATGGCACGCTCATTTCCTATTCGCTGGAAATGGAATTTCCTATTTAATTACTTAGCTGATGGAGTTTAAATTCGTGTCGGATATTGGAGAATATTTTTGGCAGCCAATAAAATTAAGCAGAGGATGTTACATTATTATACTTTCATTATCGGAAATGGTAAGGTCATTCGGACCCACACCATTTGGTGCTTTACGTAACCCTATAAAATATTTAATGTTGTTAAATCTGGAGGTCTCGAGGAGATCTGAAATATATAATGATACTGTAAAGTGTAATTGATGCAGACAGATATCCGAACGGATATCGGTAAAAAATTGATAAATGCTCATAAGTGAGTAGATATCATTTCAAACATTTAATGAAATCTATTACATTTAACCATTTAACATATTAGAGTTAAAATATGTGGGCTCATGCATCTGCTATGTTTCCACAATGAAAAATATTTTTCGCCTCAAATTACATTAGCTATGCACAATATGGAAAGATGTTCCAAATAAAGATTGTTTGTTGTTAAAAGAGCTATCCAAGCTGTGGTACTAATTACCCCTTTTTGAAATCTAAGGGGGCATGCCACCCGAGGTGTATAGCACGTGCTCTATGAATTACGCACGTAACAGATCTGACCCAAGTACCCAGCGGGACAAAATTAAAAAATGTTGATGTTGCCCGCCTAGTTTTCGGAGAAATAGCTTGTAACACTTTATATGGCACAAGCTGAGTCGCGTAAAATTGGCAGCTTGATCTACCGCACTATTAGGTATTAGGTTTCGAGAAGAGTTGGAAGTTGGGTTAAGGGGTTAGGCCACCTTGGACGGAGCAAAATTGCAGTCATTTTCGGCATTTTTTTTAGGAAGATAATAAAATAAACAGAAAATTTAATATGAAGCCTGTTATTATACAACTCTCGCCGGAAAAAAATCGTATTTTTTTTCTTACAAAATGGCCGCGGTAGAGCCGTGATACGCAAGATCTTGTGGAGCGACGTTTTCCACGGTGTTCAATCTCACGGCTATACTGTTTGACTTAGAACAAAAAACCAAAAAGCTTTATTTTCTGCATGCCTAAAACTATGGAAGTACGTAGCGGTTTTGCGATATCTTGAATATGTTCTGTGCAATTGACACTTTTATAAAAAAAAAAAATGCACTTTTTCTCTCCATGGTCAACATTTCGAGACAAATTAATGTTTCTGGATTTCCCTACGTACTTCCATAGTTTTAGGCATGCAGAAAATAAAGATTTTTGGTTTTTTGTTCTAAGTCAAACGGTATAGCCGTGAGATTGAACACCGTGGAAAACGTCGCTCCACAAGATCTTGCGTATCACGGCTCTACCGCCGCCATTTTGTAAGAAAAAAAATACGATTTTTTTCCGGCGAGTGTTGTATAATAACAGGCTTCATATTAAATTTTCTGTTTATTTTATTATCTTCCTAAAAAAAATGCCGAAAATGACTGCAATTTTGCTCCGTCCAAGCTGGCCTAACCCCTTAAGTTGGATCAGACGAAACCTTTCTAGGTGGAGGCGTTTGGAAGTTTCGAAAATGACCCTTGGTTTTTTTAATGCGAAACCGACGGGCTGAATGCTAAAACGGAATTCAAATTCGATAATAGAGATATTTATTTGTTTATAAAAATATATAACACATTGTAAGAGGTGTGGTATTTCGAAGATAGCCGTTTCAGTATACAAATTCACTTCTATTATAATTGAACAACACTGAATAATAATGCTTGCCTGACATAAAATTGAACTGAAGGAATATAACTACGACGAACTACCAAACGTCCGCACGCCTCTCATATTCGCCACGTTCTCTCGTTCCTCGCGGTGACGCATTCACATGAGTCCTCACACCCGGAAGGCGGCGCGCTATTTGAATCTCGCTTACAACATCAATTATTTATATATATGAAAAGAAGTTATTCTGAATTATTTCTGCATACCTATGTTTACAAAGTACAAAAACTTAATTTTAGGGGTTTGTGGTGGATATAACTTAAAAAGCATGGATTTTTCGATAATTATTTTTACGTAGTTTTGTAAATAGAAAAATGAACTTTTGTTTCAACTACGAAGAAGACAATTCTGCATTTTTTCAAAGCGGGTGGCACCCCCTAAAACCGTACTATGGCGCCAACAAAAAATAGATTTGTGTTACGGATGAACTAGTCTACTTCTATACACGCAAAGTTTCGCAATTTTCTGAACTTCCGGGTTTCCCTAACATCCCTTGTCGGCCCCTCTCACTCGCCGCGACAACTACAAAAGAAGTAGTGGGGGTAGCGGGTGACCACTCTTGGAGACAGGAGACCCGATCACTTGTGATAACAGCACTGTATACATGAAATTTTAGGACTTTAATCCATAGATATAGTTATTACTCCTCCTCTTTATGTGACCGAACTATTCAGATCCCAAAAACATATATTCAATTTTTCCCTTCAAGATTGTTTAATGACATTTGAATTCTGGTAATGTTACATTCTATGATTAACTATAACATTGACCATTGTTTTATTGCCGCGAAAAGAACCACAAAAATCGCAGTTCCAAAACCACGTTCAAAAAATATCCAAATTGGACCATAAATATGTGGAGAAACGTCCTCTCTTCTCTTTTATTAAACGTACCTATAACAACCAATCAAATACCTATTTATAATACTCATTGCTTGTAGAAAAAACCGCAAGTAACATCGTTGCAAATTGCAGTGTTCACCACGTCGTTCGCTTAAACACAATTTACGTTAATTATTCGGTAACCATATTCTCCAACCGCAAAGAGCACTGATTCTTCTGCAATCCAGAACGGCATTTTCCCTGGTCACGAGTCAAACGGCCGCAGATACACTCCCGTTTGTAACGGAACTCTAAAAACCCCCGAAATACTGATTGTGAGACTTAGGGTGCGTTCCGATTTTCGCAGTGAGTGCAGAAATCGCAGCGGTTCATGCGGTCTTGAAATTTAAAAATGCTACTATGGAAAAAGAAACGTTGTTTACAATAACCTCGATACTATTAAATAATAGTGATAATGAAATCAGCAGCTGTGATTCGTCTGATGAAAGCGAAACTGAAGATGATATTAACTTGCCATTTAGAATCAGAATTAATATACATATCATTAATTGTAAACAAAACACTCGGACAGATTATGCATAGACATATATAGACGGAGCGTGTCTGAGGGGGGTTGTAAGATTCGCGGTAAGGGGACTGTCATACAGGCAAATGGGGTAACTCCGTTCCTCCTCGGGGCTATTCGGAAATTAAATGACGTTATATATACATATCTATGAGGGATACTTAGTCGAAAAGGTTAGCTATACTTATACATAATTCAAAATTTCGTATATCATGTAGGTTATATATATAACAAAATTAGTAAATAGAATGAAGCTTTTTTTAAATAAAATCGTACTTATAGATATATGCAATAATATTTATATTTTTAAAGATTTTGTAAGCTTAAAAGTTCATAAACATAATTAATATGCATAAATAATTATATAGTATAATAGATATATATCGCTCATTTGCTGCGACATAACTGATGAAAAAAAAAAAATATTTTTATTATAAACATATTATCTATTCGATAATCAAGCAACACATTTGAATTTCTAAGATTATATATATAATATATAAATTGTTGGTTATGTATGTATATTTATTTATTTACATGTGAAATCGACTACTATCATTATTTATATTTTCTTTCTCCAACTGTTCGCAGTTTTTATTTTTCCTGCGATTTGCACAACCGCTTACTACGCAATAAGTCATTATTACACTCAATTAATATATGATTATATACAACGACCACTACGATGCTTTAGAACAGTAATAGTTGAGCAACAGTGGTTATGTTTCGAACATAGCCATTAATGCCGAACCGACAAGAACCGAATATATCCGAACCTAGCTACCGAATTGCCTGTATGATTTCTGCCTTTTCCCCTCCGATCTTACAGTCCCCTCGCCTACAGTCCTCTCTTCTGCTCCGTCTATATAAGTCTATGAGATTATGTTTGCCTAAAAATTGACAGATTATGGAGAACATTATGGAGGTTATTCCGGGATATTCGATAATAAGTATGTAATTATACATTTGTATTAAAAAAAAACATCACATGAAGTTTCTTCAAAATAATAACGTAAAAAAAGTGGCATTGTAATCATGAGAGAATTAATTGTGTTTATTACTTTTCATTAAATTGTATCAGCTATTTCCAATAGAGAAATTCAAATAATCGAAGATTGGAAAAACAAGTACGCATGCGCGCGCGCAGTGACTGCTTCACCTCCGAAATTCTGCGTTTGCTGCACGCTCGCTGCACCGGAAGTAGCACCGTATTGGTGGAAAGTGAGAGAAATTCTAGGGAATCGTACGATGCCACCAATACGATGCCACCAATTTCATGCACTCACTGCGAAAATCGGAACGCACCCTTACAAGCATATTCCTACGCTTGGGTTGAAAGTTTTTCGCGCGTAAAATATAAAAGGGTGCAGCTAGCAAATGTTGGAGCTACGGGCACTCTCCCGACCGTTACGAACGACCTAACGAAGTCTCTTTCATTTGTACCTACCCCGTGTTTCTCCCTTGCCGCTCTCCTCGCTGCTTATTCCCCACGTACCGTTTCTGTATTCTTCCTGGCGTCGCGAGTTGCTATAACCTTGACGTTTCATCTTTCGTTCCATTCCACACCGCGGCGCCTCTGCGCGCTGGCTGCGCTGGCTCGCGCACTCCGTCGCACTTTTACGGCCGAGTACCGAACTTCCCCGAGCGTGTAGCCGAGGAGACCCGACGGTCGTCGCAAAGAAACCGGCGAAATCGCCGTTCTCGCTCCGCCGACGGCACACCGGGTCCGCATGAAAATGAGATTTCGCCCGCTCGCTCACTCGCGGCGAGTAATTATCAGCTTGTCGCTCAGTAGACTCCCACGTTCGAGCCGCTCCGAAGAATGGGCGTATGGACGGACGGATGGATGAATGAATAGATGGAAATGACGAAGTTGGGTGTCGCGGGAACGGGCTGCCTGCGAACAAGGGGGGATCGCATCGTTTCGCTCTATAGAAAAACGATGAATCGAGGAAAGGGTTGCGGCGCGCCATAACGAGCCTGGCCGTCGCGCTTCCTGGCTGTGTTCGCGTGTCCTTCTTCTTCTTTAATTAGGCGACGCTCGTTTTTGTCGCCGCTGCGGTTGCATTTTCTGTTCAGCCTCGTGTCTCGTTAGGTAAATCTCTTTGGGGGATAATATTTTTACTTTTTCTTCAGATTCCTACTCGCCCCCCCCCCCCCCCTCCCCCTCCAAGCTTCGAAACATTTATCGATCTGCTTGCCTCGGGGACATCTAGCAGGCTAGGGAGACGATATTCGACTTCGATTCAGACATATTCGTGGGAACGGTAACAGAGAATTATTTGTAAACATGGACGATACGTTTCTGGGTAAACATGCTATCAGCTTGGTAGATATTCTGATAATGTTGGGTCTTTGCGATTGCAGTAATTATTTGCTTTACACAGGAACGTAATGTAGCGTGCATTTTAGTAATTAACATTTACCTACTGCGATAGATAGTTGAAGCAAGGGTCACTGATGATGGTTTAATAAAACGTACATATGTAGGGTAAATCCGGGAGACGCGGTCGGGCCGGAGAGTTGGTCGTGTCGCTATATTTCAGAGTCTATACGTAAAAATGCATTAAAGTGCAGACCAATTACTTCTCTAGAAGTCAAATAGTTGAATGAATAGCGTTATTTCGCTTCCTTCTGTGTTTTTCTGGATTTATAGGCTGTAAAAGGTAAATTGATGTTACATTTAACCTCTTTTCTCAAACAGCGGTTGTACAGAATCGTATTTAAAATATACTTCTAAGTTTATTTTCCTTTAATGTTTGGAATAATAAGATATTAGAGATATTGAGGGACAATGCAGCCAAAGTATTTGGCCATATTAACTCTTCCTCTGAAAGCTAACGAGAAGACCATGTCTCGCTGCAGAAAGGTGAGATGGTCGAGTTATGATTTTTTTATTATTTTTTTATTTTTTATTATTATTTTATTATTATTTTTGTTTATTTACATTTTCTTTACTTGTTTAGCGTAAACAAAGTAAATGTCAATGAATCCGTAGTTGTATTCACTCATAAATAATTTTGCTTTATCCTTTGTTAATTTTCCATGAATAATTATGTGAGTGGTCTCTGCCAACGACGAAAACCATTTCTCCCGGCACCTCGGGGGAGGTGGTCAGATGTCAAATGACTTCAGTTTTCAATCCGATTTACAGTAAATATTGTCTTCAAGTAAATATCGACAGTTTTTCTGAATCGGCATAAAATTCTGAACATATTAGGTTTGTTCTGATAAAATAAGTAATATCTATATTAGTTTTAATAGCCATTTTATATTAGGTCGACCGCGTCTCCCGGATTTACCCTATCGGGATTTGGGCAGGTGATTAATTGAATTAAGTCTTTTGTTGCTTCTATCTAAAACTTTATTTAAGAGAGAACTTCGGAATATACGTCTGTGACCGACAAGTCGCTAACAACGAATGGCTCCAACGAGAGCTGAAAGAAAGAATATCGGTGCCCACTCGGCCCGATCAGATAAGGGACATCTTTCCTTCTCCAAACAGTACACCATAATCACAGTATCTCCTCTTAGAGTGTTGATTCAATTTTGACCTTTACATCTCAGCATGCACTCACAGCACGAAATATCCAACAGTAAGTAAATTATAAATTCGGATGGGAGTATTGTTGCGAGCACCGGGTATAGGCTGTTCACGGCCTGCTGGTACTCGCGTCTGGAGAGAGAAGGCGATCGGTCTCCTTCAGCTAGTGATGGGCGATATCGGTCTCATCTATCGATAATGCAATCGATATATATTTTGTCGTTCAATATCGATACATGAAATATATTACTCAAAAAGTATCGATATTGGTAATATCGATAATTTTTTTTACATAATCATCGCATTCAAATAGGGTGAGGAGCGATTAACTGCAGTAAATGGAGGGGGAAACACCTACAGGAGTGGTGGTAACGTGTGCGTAACTGACGCAGGCGCAGTTCATGCACACATAAGAAATTTATTAATAAAAAAAACAGATACTTTTAAATTCTGAATTGTTTGAGCTTAAAAGAATCGCACATCTGTTTTCTGGATATTCGAGAACAAAACTTTTTGTTTGCTTTTTCCATCTCCGAGTTTATATTCGAATCTCCGGGTTGGAATGTATGGCACTCCGGGATTTATATGGTGATAAGGTGGCAACCCTGATTTGGACGTAAGTGGAATTCGCCCGATGTTTCTTAAAATATTTAGGTTAGGTTAGGTTTTTTTTATTCATTCCCTGTACTTTTTACAAAGAATCGGCGTTTTAAGACACAGTCTCATATTGCCCATTCTTAAAATATAAATTCTAGTTTTAGGCTGGCAGCCTAAGGCTGGTGCGGGCTGGTGATTGGCGGGAATAGCGGGCACAAGTCGTATTGGCTATGTCAATGTGACGTCACGCGTGGGGAATTGCGTAGCAACTCAGGTCATGACTCATGACTCATGGAGGGTGCAAAAAAATTATCGATATGTGGACCAAAAGTATCGATACGTGTAATTACACAGTACAACAGCCATCTGGACTTGTAACATTCAATAGCCATTTCTTATAGGTTTTCGTGCGCTGAAAACGAATCCGCAAACCGTTTGTCGCCATCACCCTCAGTTTTTGAGAAATTCGATTTTGAAAAAAACTGCAAATTTTCGACTTTGAACATCTTTTATGCCGAAACGGTAATAGTTATTCGGTTGCTCGTTGCGTCAAATTATTCTATGAACCCTCCCGAATACAACGATATAAGTTATTATTGCATTATGAACATTTAAATATGTTTAAACAACGATCAAAGGGAAAAGGACACCCGAAATGCACCCATTTTGGCAGATATCCTTCAATTTATTTCCAAAACTAAGGGTCTGGGAGAAAATCTGACCATTCCACGCGATGCAGCAGACAGTTTTCCTTCGGAAAGCGTAAACAGAAGTGGTAAGTCTCGTTTTGTTTTCTATACAGAAGCGAAATAGTTTGGCAAAACGCGCGGAGCCGGCAGTGGTAGTCAACGGCGCGGCGTCCGGCGCGGCGTATCCACAGTCCGCTCGCGCGCGACTCTCACCGTGCTCCAATATTGTATTTGTTATTTATAAACTAATTAATAAAAAATTATTAACTATTACATAATAAACTATGTAATAAATTTTCTGTAATTTCAAACTTTGATTTTTTGGATATGCAAGGTGTCGGCGCTATGTGTGTACAGTTAGGTACATCAGTTCCTAATGTATTAAAAATACCAAAGAACTGTTCGTGTGAAAGTCATACTATACGACGGGGAAAATTCATTGTCGAAGACGATTTTTTTACATTATTATTTTAAACAGATACAGGGTTATCCATTTAAGACTGGCGGCGCTCCCGCGAGTACAAATGAGAACGGCAACATGTACATGACCTACACGAACCTATACTTTTAGCAACAGCCCATAGATAGCGGATGTATCGACATATGATTGCACTAGTAAGAATGCGTTTGACGCTGTTGCCGTTTTCATAATATGTACTCGCGCGAGCGCCGCCAGTCTTAAATAGATAACCCTATATCTTTTAAAAATAATAATGTAAAAAAATCGTGTTCGACAATGAATTTACCCCGACGTATAGTATGACTTTCACACGAACAGTTCTGTGGTATTTTTAATACATTAGGAACTGATGTACCCAACTGTACAAACATAGAGCCGATACCTTGCATATTCAAAAAACCAAAGTTTGAAATTACAGAAAATTTATTACATAGTTTATTATGTAATAGTTAATAATTTTTTATTAATTAGTTTATAAATAACAAATACAATATTGGAGCACGGTGAGAGTCGCGCGCGAGCGGCTGTGTATACGCCGCGCCGGACGCCGCGCCGTTGACTACCACTGCCGGCTCCGCGCGTTTTGCCAAACTATTTCGCTTCTGTATTGAAAACAAAACGAGACTTACCACTTCTGTTGCCGCTTTCCGAAGGAAAACTGTCTGCTGCATCGCGTGGAATGGTCAGATTTTCTCCCAGACCCTTAGTTTTGGAAATAAATTGAAGGATATCTGCCAAAATGGGTGCATTTCGGGTGTCCTTTTCCCTTTGATCGTTGTTTAAACATATTTAAATGTTCATAATGCAATAATAACTTATATCGTTGTATTCGGGAGGGTTCATAGAATAATTTGACGCAACGAGCAACCGAATAACTATTACCGTTTCGGCATAAAAGATGTTCAAAGTCGAAAATTTGCAGTTTTTTTCAAAATCGAATTTCTCAAAAACTGAGGGTGATAGCGACAAACGGTTTACGGATTCGTTTTCAGCGCACGAAAACCTATAAGAAACGGCTATTGAATGTTACAAGTCCGAAAAAAAGTCAAAATTTGTTGTACTGTGTTATCGGTGTTTGAAATATCGATAAAAAATATCGATATTCTGACAGGCAAATATCGATATATGCAGTTATCGATAAATATCGCGCATCACTACCTTCAGCGACGGTCAAAATATCGATAATCTGTCAATCTTTAACCGAACGCCATTGCGATTTACGAACGGTCATATAAGATTAACGAAGTAGTCTCTCGTTGTATAAACCCATAGTTACTGTTCCGAGTTCTGTGTTTAGCCAGATATAGTTTTGTTGTTGTGTTTGTTCGTCTCCCACTAACTTATTGCGTCAGGATGGCCAGCGAGGAAACATCTCGGCACAACAGTCTAATTAAATTGGATGTAAACGTTCTGAGTTCTGACGTACCTATAGTTAGCTATAGACTTTTAGGAGGAATAGATAAGAAAGTGTAAAGACTGGGATATTTTTTAGAAAGGACGCATTTATGAACTTTATGAAAGGAGTATTAGTAATTAAGGAACGTTCTGTGATTAGAAATATAAAAGGGTACCAGTACACATTGATTAGTTCGTTGACCTTACCTCTACATCCTTATCCTTATCCTTATCCTTACTAATATATAAAAGTGAAACGTTGTCTGTTTGTTTGTCCTTCTTTCACGCCTAAACGGCTGAATGGATTTCAATGAAATTTTGAATATACATTAAATACGCCCTGGATTAGATTATAGGCTATTTTTTTATTTTTTTTTTATTTTGCAAACATCATAAATAATTCCCGGGTGAAACCGGGTAACGGGTCAGCTAGTACCTCATACATTATCCCTCTAAATGTCTCTCTAAACGCTGCTTCAGACTTTGTTTTAAATTTATTTATTTAATGTTGCAGCAGCATAGAACCATTACCGACCACTATTACATTCCATTACATTATTCGAAGGTGTTGTAACGTGTTATGACTTGTTATGCTTAACATTGTGCGTCTTAAAACCTAATACTATTAGCTAAGACGCACTAATACTATAGTTATAAATTGTTTGTACAAGGTGTGTTTTCTCGCCTTCCGCCTCCCTTTCACCTGTATTCCTCTACTTTCGTGTCTTCTGTGGTTAATAGCCTTGATGACCTTAAGTTTTTTTTATTAAACATTACAATTTCTTTTGCATCATATAGACGTAACTGATAAGTGCATTTTGCATTAATCTGAAATGTTCGTAAAACGAGTTTCAGAAGATAATATACGCAAATAAAATTTATTTTCGGTATTTTATATGTACAATATTTATATATAAGTTGTGTAAGCTAAGTAAACGATGTGCTTTGTAGAGCCAGCGATTAAAGGCTGAGAAATAATTCGTAAAACCTGTATACATTTTAATATGCATGTTCTAGAAAGGAGGCCATGGATACTAGCCTGGTATTAATTGTTTCCCGATGTGTCTCGTCGAATGCTTATCGTCGGATAAAGCGAATTCAGCCAAGCGAATTAGTTTCTCTGGGATTAACCGTGTCCGCGGTTAAGTTAGCCGCAGGATTCCAGCGTACCAGCAGAAACAAAGCCATTCCTTGGTATTTGCCATCAGATTTTCGGCGCCGTGCTCTTCGCAGGAGTAGAAACAATCCCATACAACTGTATTTACGAACATTTGCTAGACGTTTTATTAGGTTAACAAAAATTTAAAAGTACTTGCAAAATTAATATTCTTGCAAAAATGTTGGTAATGTAACATAGGTGTAATACAAGGTGATACATAAATATAAAACATAATAAATGGAATACAGAGATATTGAATCATTCTGGGGGTATATATTTCCTTGTTGTAAGGGGGATTTATTGGGGCCATTACTATTCTCCGTCCAATACACGAACACGATATTACGTGGTCCATATAAATAAATTAACCAGCGGCGGGTGAGTGGCGTCGCGATACTGCTTCCCAACGAAAAGAGAATGTACGCGAGGGATAAGGAGGAAAGATTACTCGCAGTCATCAACTGGAACCCTTCTAAGCAGCGGGAAACAAACATCGCGGCAACTACAATGCCACCTTAGTTAACAGAATTAATTACTGTTTCAGTTCTCGTGCTTGGTGAAGCTGGAGCGTTTTGCAAACAATCGAGATTCCTTCTAAGGACAATCACTTGTTGCGCTAAGTTTTCAGCGGTATTATCGTGTACTTGCTTATTCAATTTCTTAGGAATGAAAGTGGCGTAAGTCAGCTGGAAAACTGAGATACTCCCACATCAGTGTATATAACAGTGAAGCCTGTGTAGTTCTTTAATTAGGATTGTAAATATTGTAGATTGACGATCACTGATTTCTTGTACATTTCCTAAATTTTATTTTCACCTCGAGAGAATTTGGTTTTTATTTGAGCTCAAAGGAAGATTCAATAGAAAGTTGTAAAGCTTTATATGGATTTTTAAATTTATTTTTAATAACCAATTGTCGCCTTAGTTTTGTTCAGTAATGCAAGGTACGCGATGTTTACACCGACGTTGGTTATGTTTGCTTGTATTTTTAGATTACATTTTTTAAGAAAGTGGTATACATATGTATAATACAAGCTTCGATATTCGGTTGACTAACAAGGAAAGGCACTGAAGTGTCCTCCTCCGATTGTGATGAAACTTTGTACGTTTGCTAAGGAGACAAAAATAAGAGACAAGTGTTTTTTATCGACGGAGATGCGACTTTAAGGGGTGAAACCACCCCCCCCCCCCCCCAAGTTTCGACCCAGAAGTGCTATCTCGAAAACCAGACGAGATACACGAAAACTTCAAACTGGAAATTTTCATGGTTTTTTATGTACAATAACACGGTGCCAACAAAGTGTTAAAAGTACACTTTGTTTATAACAAAAAAATTTTTACAATTTTATTTTACCACTGACTCAAAATTTACATAATGACAAAAACTGACGTGCATTTTATTCAAAATCCATTGGTATATATATATATATATTTATGAAATTCCCTCCTACAGTTCCGCAGATTTGTATTATTTAAAAACCAATATTCTCGGATATTATTATTAACGGGAATCCTTTAGTATACAAAATTTGACACAATGACAAGAGTCGGAATATATTAATTTGCACCATATACATCACATAGATGATCGAAATATAAATTGCTCTTTCATTGACTTACAAATAGAAAAGAAAGTCTTCGGTGACAATAGGTGCACGTCCGTAAAAATTAATTATCGGAAACACTGAATTCAATCACAGACAAAGAAAGCGACACAATTAAGAAGGAGCACAGATTAGGAATTAAGGGATGTTGCATAAGAGGACAACTCTAAATGCGAAGTTATCCCACGAAATCAGCAGATTATCGAAAACGTTTCGTTTAATTACCCTCGTCCCGAAGCTCGTAATTGCTCGTGGAAGCTGGAGGCGCGACGAAGGGCGAAGGAGGGAAGCGACTCGATTGTTCTAGGATCTTAAGTCCTAGTGTGGCGCTTAGCAAGATCGCGATCCATTTGTTCGAATAAAGCGATTCCGATTCACCTCCGCCGCGTCGCGTCGTCGAAGAGCCCCCAACAGATGCCGGATCAGTCCTCGCATAGTTGCCGAAGAATTTTCTAACTATCTTCGCGAGAGCAGAACTGTTTTCGTTCCTCTTACACCGGCTGCCCGGCCACCGTGCTCTTGGAGAGTTCGCAATTTTCCATGGAATTTAGCCATACGCTGGGAGCAGATCGACCGCGCAATGATACGATGAAAGTTCTGAGCAGGCACCAAAACGTGTTCGACGTGGGGAAGATTCATTTGTCACGATGGAGCGTGTCGTTTAACTGTTGGAATTTAACAGCGGGATTGAAGCTTACTTGGCCTCGAAGGCCGGTATGGCATACTTTAGAAACTAAGACTATTCTGAAACTATGCAGTTGTTACGCTTTGGTAATATCCTTTTTCCCCCCGTGATAATTGCATTTTAATCGACTCTGATGTCACTGGAAGTGGCAGCAAAGTTGGAAAATATTTTGGAGGACAATTTGAAGGAAATCGAGGGGAGGTGTAATATTGTGGTTGCGACTTAAGAGATGAAGGGTTTAGGGATATTTTCATGTGGCTCAAATATCTTAACGCGATGTGACACAGTTTCTGTACACTGTAGGTTTAGGAAGAATGAAAACAGTGACTAGTATTAGGCAAGAACATACAAGATCAGTTTGCTTCTAAATGTAGAGAGTCTCAGGATTGATACTTAAATGCATATCTACTTCATGTCATTGCCTAAGATCGCCTTAAGGATTCCGAATTTATTTAGAATTGCTTGGCTTTGAAGCCGACAACTTCAATAAAAGAGCTGTTTATGATACCTCCAATAGAAGAAATCTACAGAAGTGCGGTTTGGAGAGTGCGCAGACCATACAGCTTGAAAACGGGACGTTTGGGGATTCACGTTTATTAGCAGAATTAGGTACATACGCCAAATGGGATATCTTCTGCATTCACATTTATAATTATCTATTGGACGGACTAATAAGAATTCCACGAGACTATTTCATATTTACACTTTTCAAACACTTTATTAAAGCCTTAATTGTGTCAAGTTATGCAGAAACCCTCCAAATGACGAAAAATTTGTTAAACAGTACGGATCCCATATTTTTGTGATCTTTAATTTGTAAACACTTACCAACCCATATAACAACTCTTACATCATACAATTATTAAGGCTGCCGTCTCACTGGGCGGGAGGTGTGTGCGTACGCTCACACAAGCTAAGTTAAGCGTGTACGTATACGCGTGTAGTAAACAAACCGTAAATTACAACTTTCGTCCTGGAATCAGCAAGAAGGAAGTTTTTGCGGGTTTAGTTGCCTTCAGTAGACATTCGTGCAGGGTGGTCTGGTTCGTTTGAACGCTAATAACCACCGTACGTTGAAATAATAATGAATTTATGACTCGAAAACTGACAGAATGATGCTTCAAGACTTCTCCGTTGGTGGCGCCACTGGTATAGTCGAGCCACGTAGCACCAGCGTGACGTGTATGCAGGGCCGACGCGAGGTTAGCTGGCGCCTGTATGCAAGAAAATTTTTGGTGCCCCCAAATTTTTGCACTTGTTTTCTATTTAATATGTTTAAAAGAATTACATTTATATTTCGTTTATGTGCGGTGTTAGATTCCTTTATTATTAAGCGTACGATATAGTTTTTTAGCGTCCGATTCGGCTGGCGCCCTTATGCGGTGCATGGTTCCGCCGGCCCTGCGTACACGCGATGTAGTAAACAAACCGTAAATTACAACTTTCGTCCTGGAATCGGCAAGAAGGAAGTGTTTGCGGGTTTAGTTGCCTTCAGTAGACATTCGTGCAGGGTGGTCTGGTGCGTTTAAACGCTAATAAGCACCGTATGTTGAAATAATAATGAATTTATGAATCGTGTACTCAGGACAGCCCGAAAAATGACAGAATGAAGCTTCAAGGCTTCTCCGTCACCGGCGCTAATGGTACATTCGTGACTTGTACCATCAAAACCGGTGAAAGTCCAAACTAGCCGATAAATGTAGGAAAGACATAGTTGCCGAGACGTATCGAGAGTCAGATCGCGCTGTTGCCGCATTTCCCCTATTACTATTTTGTCGTCATGAAGGCTTGAATGAATCACGGCGAAGCGGCTAGAGAACAGAGATGGGCAAAGATAATATCTGGATAAACTCAAATAAAAGACACTTTGTGTTTATCCGTTATGAACCGAAGTGCTAAAAATAATCCGATTTATACTGTGTTTAAATTTATTTTCATCTGGAAAGTCTCATGAGTACAGGGATCGGCTGACTCCAGCTCTCGCTGACACGTACAGGAGCGGTGGTAATGTGTGCGTGAATTGACGGACACGCGAAGCGAATGTGACGTCACCTGCTTTTACGTCACTACAACGTTGACTCGCTGCTAGCGTAGCTTCGGCCGACTCTAGGCGCGTAGCTGGAGTCAATTCACGCACACATTACCACCGCTCCTGTACGTGTCAGCGAGAGCTGGAGTCAGCCGATCCCTGCATGAGTATGTTATTGAAACGTTCATGTCGATACGATAGCGAATGTGGATGTTTTACATTCTATCAAAACAAACAAAGTAAACAATCATTTTAATATATTTTTTTATGAGTAAATATAAATATTGTTCCCCCACGGTTATTTCCTCCTCGTCGTCCTGGAGATTTTGTTCAAATTGAAATATGTTAGAGTCCATGTGAAAATAAGGAGGATTTAAATAATCATTTTGCCAAATTCGAAAGGTAATTTTCAAAAAATCGATGAAAGTTGAGTACTTTGAGGGTCTGTATTTATAAAACAATTTTGAATGTGATAAAATGTGACAACTTGAACCCCTCTTATTTTCACATGCACTATAACGTGTTTCAATTTGAACTAAATCTCAGACACTAAATCTCAAAGTGATCCGCTTGGCATGGAATGAACCGTACAAATGATATTTTCCATTCTAATCGAAATGGATCGTAACCCACTTCCAACTATCACGTTCTTTACGAAAACGACAAAAGCTTCTATGTACGTTCGGGACGCTAATCGCATCGCGATTACCGAAAATACACAATTTATCGAGAAATGATACTAAAACTTTGCAGCCGTTCGTAGTATATCACCATCGCAATTGCAGTACAAGAAAATAATTATTTTTTAGTTTTTAGTACATTTTTAATAAATTTTTTTTATATATTTTTTTATTTTCTAGTTTTCAGTGTTTGTGGATTTACATTTCACACCTCAAACTTTTTTAGAAATATCTTTTATTGCTGTATACAATTTAACAGTTTGCTTAAACGCTATAGAGCTAAAGTCACTAAAAAATAATTATTTTCTTGTACTGCAATTGCGATGGTGATATACTACGAACGCCTGCAAAGTTTTAGTTTTACTATTCGTACATAGATGACGGATTATTTCTCGATAAATTGTGTATTTTCGGTAATCGCGATGCTACTATAGTGTCCCGAACGCAGCTGCTTTTTGTCGTTTTCGTAAAGAACGCGAGTGGCTGATTTCATGTCGTTAGGATTTGTGGTTATGGGTTATATTTATTGATGATTGGGTTATTTTCTCACCCCCTCGGGGTTAATTTTTTTTTAAATATTGTATTGTTATTCAATCTATTGCACGCCTGAAAAGTTTCAAGACAATTGGATAGTTGGAAGTGGGTTAGATTTGAGTTGCCAGATTTGAACCATACAAACATACAAACAAACAAACAGATGATCGAAGCTGAATAATGATTACGTTATTAAATTTGTATTTAAACAACAGACAATTCTTGTTGATAAAAAAGATAATTTGATGTATAGCTAGATAAAAAAGAAAGTGTCATGTTTTTCGAAGAATTAGGTAGGTATAGCATTCATAAACTTCATTACGATCGGTGTGTTACACTTCGGTGATGTACCTTATTCAAATTGTATGCTTTGAAATCACATATTGATTATACAAAATATTACATCTCTCTACGTATAAATGAAAAATATTGATACGCAAATTAGTATTGTTTCATCGACATGTTTCCTAACTTCACTACCCAACCTCTCTATCTTTCATTATTGCTATCCTCTTTTACGTTCGGCGAGGCTCTGACGCTAGACGCAGCTCTCGTGCCGTATTCCTTCAAGACTTCTCGATAGACAGAGAGATCTCTGTGGCAACAGCGCGGCAGAGACAGAGAGAACAGGAGATGCGGCAACTATGCGTAAAAAATTCGTCTACACAGAGTACCTGGAGATGTCACTATTGTATAAGTTCTTTTTATCGACCGCAGTAGTTTCATTAGGGTCCGTCTGTTTACTGGGGACGCTTCGATCGATTCGGACCATAACAAAAATGAGACGGCAGCCTTAAAACTACCAAGCCATATTTCCAATTTAGGCTTAAAAAACAAAAACCACAGAAAATTGAAAATAATATTAATTATACTACTCACTATTAAATAATCCATAAAAAACATTGTAAAACA
This sequence comes from Andrena fulva, assembly GCA_946251845.1. Lineage (NCBI taxonomy): Eukaryota > Metazoa > Arthropoda > Insecta > Hymenoptera > Andrenidae > Andrena > Andrena fulva. The sequence goes on from OX276327.1 coordinate 63,200,323, forward strand.
ATAACAAGAAATAAAGCTACTTTTCTGTAACAACTAAAATCTTCAAACTGAATTTACTCAATTACAGATCATTGACGGTTGGTAGCGTTCTGCATAACTTGGCCCAATTAATGTTACTTAATCAAACATGAGTAGAAAAATGTAGTAAAATCGGTCGTCCCGTCAGAGCGTACGTAAAGACGACTCCAGAGTGAACTAGGTAATCAGTCAACTCTTAGGTATTCTTCGGTCAGTCACAAGTCCTCTCAGTTACGTTCACACGGACTTTATCAGCGCATGCACCTACCTCGGGTACGCAGAGCTCACCCAGAGCCACAGTTGTTGAGCTGAATCTAAAGGACTCAGGGGTTGGGAATCTCTGCTAACAGGACTTTATAAACGGGCTCGAAGACTTGCACCCTGCCAATCGGGGCATAACCATCATCCCTGAGAAGCCAAACCAAATTGTCGGGCGAGCAAACGCGGAGTGGAAAAACATCGCTCACCCCGCTGGCTTGGGAGTCGAAGGGAAATACTCAACCCTTGCAGACCTCATTATGGTCGACTTGGGAATTCGGATGCCAAATAAGGCCTTGGTGGGGTCGTCACAATTCACGGAATTGCTCCCAGTCGAACCTCTTGTACCGTGGTAGCACTGACAAGCCAGTTCGAGTGCCCTGGGATCGCCAATCCTCTATCTCGGGACATGCTCCTGGGGTGAAAACCCCGTGGAGACAAACCTCCAACCTGGGGTAGACTTTGGTCACAATTACTTCTTTTTCAACTCAGTACGGGCATTACTTGGGTCGCATGAAAAGCGTTGCAAATGAAATCCCATATTCCGCATCGCTGTTAGGAATTACGTGCAAGAGGATCTACGCGGGTATGCGCAGTAACCCAAGATCGAACATTACACCCGTTGCATCATTATTGCAGCAGAGCGAAACACTCGCTGAAATGGAATAAATATGTATCAAGTTTTTCTCGCGCGTTGACGTTTTAATTAACGTATCCCGATGTGTGCTTTGCTGCTGCTAGGAACTGGTATGAACTCATCAAGTCCCACATGAGATTTTATAGTTGCATACCGCCTGGCAAAGAGAAACGGATCATCTACACGGCTGGCACGCATTTTTCGTGTATTTAGTAAAGTGTCGACGCAGAGAAACAGGTAGAAACGGTCACGCCAGTGTTGTAATGCCGTTAACCCCTCGGCTACCACCTCAGTATCTGGTACGGACCCTAAGTTTTCCACTGGTCGCCCACCTCCGTATCTCGTACGGACCCTCCGTTTTCCACTGGTGGCCCGCCTCCGTATCTCGTACGGACCCTAACGTTTTCCACTGGTGGCCCGCCTCAGTACATATCTGGTACGGACCCTTTTTGTAATGCGGCTCCCGCGTCAGTGCCCGATACTCTAGAGGCTGTCTGTACCGTGATGTTTCAGTGTCGAGGCCTCAGGTAGCAAAGTGTCGTTTTCGTTCCGAGGGCGCGGGCCTCACAGTCAGTTTGTCATTTCAGGGGTCGGTAGCTGAGGGGTTAACCCCTCGGAACGAAAACGACACTTTGCTACCTGAGGCCTCGACACTGAAACATCACGGTACAGACAGCCTCTAGAGTATCTGGCACTGACGCGGGAGCCGCATTACAAAAAGGGTCCGTACCAGATACAGTAGTTCCCCGTTATGAGCCCGTTTTTTTCCCCCGTTATGAGCCCGGCGACCATCCCCACCATTTCCTGGAAGCCCACGGACGAGAGTGAGAGAACCGGACAACGAGCGAGAGGACACGAAAGCCACTGGCCGCGCGGAATCATGTCCTCAAGCCACTATGAGCCCGCCGCCAGCCCCGTTCGTCGGGCTCATAACGGGGAAATACTGTACTGAGGCGGGCCACCAGTGGAAAACGTTAGGGTCCGTACGAGATACGGAGGCGGGCCACCAGTGGAAAACGGAGGGTCCGTACGAGATACGGAGGTGGGCGACCAGTGGAAAACTTAGGGTCCGTACCAGATACTGAGGTGGTAGCCGAGGGGTTAAGGAGTCGGGTAAGGGTAGCGAAGCCCGAGAAGTACCCTGGTTCGTTATCGCGGGAAACGACTCGTACTTGTACACCTACATACGAGTATGTACCTCGTCCAACTAACGCGCGTAGGCTTACTGATGAGAAGATCAACGGCACTTGGCAGTCAGGCGTGGAAACGTTGCAGGGAAGAATGGAGAGAGGCAAAACTGTTAAAAATGGAGTACGACGAGACATTAGAGAGAAATGTAAATTACGAGATGCATCGTGGATTGGTGTTGGAAAATGTATTGACAGGTGCGGCAGATAGCAACTATGGTGCCCTTAAGGGGGAATTCTCGTCTAACAGCCCCGAAAGTAATTGATGTTTCAGATTTTTTTTTTTAAAAACTGTTGGTCATATTGGATTAAACTCTTTTGGAATATAAGGAGGCATCTTTAAACTCGCAGAAAATATTTTTTTTATGTCGAGCTTTCTTATTATTTGTTAATTATTGTGGAATCTTGTCCACCTCTTCGACGATGTAACTACTGTTAGCGGGATGCGTAGCACCTATCACAGTCATCTGATTGCAAAATAGATAGAAGTTTCTTAAAGTTAGATAGCCTACGCTGGAATTGGTCCACTTTAACCCCAAAAAAATGTAAAATTGAAAGAGTTATAGCGGTAGAAAGAAAAAGTTGTTTTTTTTCCTTAGACAACTTTTTCAAACATCGTCGAAGAGGTTAACACGATTTCACAATAATTAATAAATAATAAGAAAGATCGACATAGAAAAAAATCTACAATTTTAAAGATGCCTCCTTAGAACCCAAAAGAGTTTAATGCAATATTAACAATAGTTTTTTTAAAAAAATCCATAAATATCTAAATTAAAATTTATTTCTAAAATTTAAAACATTGTTCTTTGCTTGCACTATATTTGGAGAATACCAATCACCTATTTTATTTAAGTAAAAATAACGATTTTATTAAAAGTTGTAAATAAATGAACGGAATGGCTTTTCAAAATTGACTGTCAATCAATCTGATTTAAAATTTTTAGAATGGTTCTTGTTCACTTACAAAATTTGTGCGCATTGTCCAGAAGCCAGCGAACATGTGCAATGTAAAATTGGAGAATAGGCCACCTAGTCGCTCGGATGTCTGGATTTCGGCTTAACAATGTCTGTACTTATTGACATTGAGTTCCGCCCGCTTGAAGTATTGATTAACAGTGGTATGGTGTTTTAGTGGCGCATTGTATGATAACTATTGCAAGCTACGGAATAACGATCGTACACGCCACATCCACACCCTCCTTAGACACATATCTACAGTATATAGATATGATCGTTGGTTGGGACGTTAACTGACAAAATGATTAATTCTTAGAAGCGTCGGTACCGCTTAGGCACTGGAATCTGACTGATGGTGAGCATTGTAGAAATGTTTTGTGCGAGTATTTTGAAGAACTGAACTTCTTTAAAAATATCCTTGCCAGTCGAAGTCCAAAGCTACGCAGAAAGCTGCCAACCAGAGTTGGGCATAGCTAATATCTAGATAACATCTAGTTAAAAGGTCCTTACGGTTAGTCGTTAGTCAAAGGGTGACTAAAGATGATTTAGCTTAGCTTTAGTCATGACGCCAGAGCTGAAGCCGGTTATTCAAGGATCTTTAGCTCTTGGGTTGTGACTAACGTGGTTTCAGCTTTCATTCAATTTTTAGTCGAGGAAACGACTAACCGGCGAAAGCCTTTGCGGCCTGACCCGCGCGCGGTCGCCCACCGGTCAGATTATACAGAATCTGAATTTCTTTATTTTTCATCGTATCAATATGAAAGTGACGCCAATGGATTCTTGGTGTTTTCCCGATTAATTGGACAGAAAATAATTTAAATCGGACTATTTTTAACGAAACGGGCTTTGAATTCTGTAAACAAATTTCTCACGTAATATCCTTAATTATGGTCCGAATTATATCATTTTTGGGCCCATTTTCATCGGGGAGACATGAGAAATCGATTGGTAATACTTTTATTAACACTTATCAAAAACAGGAAGATTTTATGTGGCCCGTCGGTTTTATTGCTCTCGGCTGTCAACGGGCGGTCTACTGGGGCCCGAAGCTCCTCGCTTCTCTCTATCTCAACAATCGAAAGATTCTACATATATATTCTTTCTGATGCTTTCGCCTACAATTATTATGGTGGGTTAATTAACAAAAAACCAACGTTGGAAAACTGTTATGAAAATGGACCCAAAAATGATATAATTCGGACCATAATTAAGGATATTACGTGAGAAATTTGTTTGCAGAATTCAAAGCCCGTTTCGTTAAAAATAGTCCGATTTAAATTATTTTCTGTCCAATTAATCGGGAGAACACCAAGAATCCATTGGCGTCACTTTCATATTGATACGATGAAAAATAAAGAAATTCAGATTCTGTAGAATCTGACCGGTAGGCGACCGCGCGCGGGTCAGGCCGCAAAGGCTTTCGCCGGTTAGTCGTTTCCTCGACTAAAAATTGAATGAAAGTTGAAACCACGTTAGTCACAACCCAAGAGCTAAAGATCCTTGACTAACCAGCTTCAGCTCTGGCGCCTTGACTAAAGCTAACTCAGGTAAGTTTTAGTCGACTAAGGAAAAAGGTGAAGCAGCTTTAGTCGAAACGTTATTTCAATCACTTTTTAGTCGAATGATGCCCAACTCTGCTACCAACCCTCAATGATCCGAAACTGAGTAAATTTAGTTTGAAGATTTTAATGGTTAAGAAAAAGTAGCTTCATTTCTATTGGGTATATTTTATTTCTTGTTGTTTTCCAATGCTTTTTAATGGGTTATTTAATAGTGCATAGTATAATTATTTACATTTTCTGTAGTTTTTGTGGGTTGGTATTACTCAACAATTTCAGTTTCAGTTTCATCCAGATCAAAGTCAAGACGTTCTACATACATTAAAGCCAACTATATCTTCAGCAATCCTATTTTCACTGTTTAAATTGTCGTAAAAATTTAAAGGTGCATCATTTCCTGTCAGTTTTTAAAGTTTGCCATTTAGCCATAATATTGGTGTTTTGGCAGTTTTCTGCCAAGTAAGTATGAGCCTAAAATGGAACTACGGCTCGGTAGTTTTAATAATTGTATGATCTAAGAGTTGTTCGATAGGTTGATAATTGTTCAAAATGAATATCACAAAATTATGGGATCCGTACTGTGTTTAATTTTTTGTCATTTTGGGGGTTGATAGCTTCTACATAACTAGACCCAATTGATTTTGCGTGCAAGGGTTCTCAACTATTCCCTGGACTTGCCAGTCACGACCAGTATCATCTCTGCTAACCTGAGCACCACGAGCAGGGGAGTAGGCGTGGCATTAGTAAATTTCGAAACTCCAACCAACGGAACCCAACATGAACTCCTATTAGCACTCAATCTCCCTCGCCGCGACAATGAGCACCCCCAGAGCGTCTTTGAGGGAGCAGTCCAAACTTATATGAAGTCTCAGCTATTGGTAAACTTTACAACCACGTTCAACAATATGTTGGCACTTTTCCGCGCAAACAGTCACTGCTTAACACGCATGCATCAAGTCATAGTATCGCGTGCATCGTGCGTGGAAGCGGCGCGCGAGGCTCAGCCCTCAGTGTCCAGGCACCACTGAGTGGCGTAACAACGAGAGACACAGGGAAACATGGGATGTAGAGAATAATAATGAAAAAGTGCGAAAACAAGTGACGAGGATAAAGGGAGCAGGGCGAAAGGGTAACAAAAATGTTTTAAAAATAGCGGCAACATAGAAAAGCCGGGGAATTTACGCGGAAAAACGGATGCGCGGCGGAGGAACGGAAATTAAAGAAAAACACTCTACGGAATAACAATACGGACAACATAGGGAAACAACGCAGCCGCGGAGGGGGGGATGAAAAGGGGACGCAGAGTTAATCTGTTGGGGCGCTGACGCGTGTGGACTGGTTGGTCCCGTAAACATGTGCACGATGTGTTCACTGGTATTATCCGCGAGTTATCTTCTCACGCTCGAATCGAATGCTAGTGTGGCAAGTTTCACGATCGCTAAAGCGTAGTTGTTGCCTAGGTATGAATTTAATCTTTTTTAACTAGGTTCAAATAGGCGTTTGTGATGGTAGGGTACCACGTACAATTTGTCTCGCTGCATGGATGTGCACAGTAGTTTAACCGAAATTTTACGGCATGCAGGTTTTGGAGGTGTATTTACTGTATCCATCCTATCTAACGTAGGTACATGTGTACATATTTAGAAAGCAGAACTACTCTGGACGCCACATATGTAGGTAATTATTCTGACTAAATTCTAACAAATTTTTTCGAGATTTGATCAACTTCGCCAAGTGTGTGGATCAGTGTATGTAGCCATCACGTAAATAATACAGTACAACCTAGATAAGATAGAAGAAACACTTTCACACAAAAGTTTCACTTTCATTTTAACGTTTAAAATTTCACTCTCCGTGCTACTCAAAGGAGCACATATGGAGTTAGCTGCATTCAAGTTCCCCGTTTGTATTTTCCTCGATGGATCTGACGTTACATCGGAAACTGCTTCACAGCACAGTTCGCTACGGTTATCGGATTTAAGAACGCTTTTACTGCTCGCCGTATATGGTTCGCGATGCTTCGAAAAGCGCGGCAAATAGCCTCGGCGTGAAAGTGCTCGTTCGCCGATTGAAAGCGTGTCTTTGCCCCAACGATGCGATTCAAGATTGATAAGATGCGGTTGCTGTATCGAAATATGCTAAGCCGAACGGGCGGAACGATTCCGATCACGAACCGCGCGCGTTCGCGGTTCAGAGGCACCGAGAGCGAACACTAGCGAGTAGTCCCTCGCCGTTGGAAATTGAGTTTACGCGAAACTTACTCCAAGTTTCCAGGGATTTCTGAGCTTCTTGAGGACGCTGAGTGGCAGGGCGTGAGGCGGGGTGGATGCAGCCGGTGTTTGGCCCGCGAGGAGGGATAGCAACTTAAACTTTCGCGCAAAGAGTTACTACCACCTGGTTTATTTTTCCCCGAGAGCCGTCCTCGCGCATTTATCCGATTCGATTCTTGTCTGAGCTGTTCTTCATTCGTTGGAAAAAAAACAGGCTCGATTAAAGCAACCGGTAATTCTATTACACCCGTCAACTTCCTGGAATACGATCGTTCGCAGACGATCACCGCGATCTCAGCTTAGCGTCGAGCACCTCCGATGCTAATTCAATTGATAATTTCGAAAAGGGGATAAGACCGATTTTTGGAGATTGTTCACTCTTCTTTTTGCATTCCCCGCTTCTTCGGGACTTGGCTCGTGCGCCGCTTCCTTCGGAATGGTGACACATCTTCGTGATCAAAAGGGCTCAAAGGATGAATGATTGTCAGTTCATTTATTTCAAGGATTATTATGAAGCTCTAACAAGTTGGTTTTCAACAGAGTCGTGAAGGGTGCGCTGAATGGGACTTCTGGTCTTGATTATATCTTTCGTTTTATCCAAGTTCTTAGTTGAGTTTTTTGGATATGTTTTAGAGGGCTGAAAAATAAGAAATACGTGTCTTTTTATTTTGGCCAGATTGCATGTTTAGGGGGTGAAACCATCCTTCAATGTTCATGCAAAAACCAAAGCAATCGGAGACGGGTACCGAAAAACCTCTCCTTGTAAGTATAATGAGTTTGAGTTTCTCTGTATTAAGTTCCTCCGCGTTGATTTTCCAGTTCTAACAAGGGAACACCGCGAACCCGGACTCACCGATTGGAACGCAACTTCGTGGGTTTTTAGAGTGACTCGAAACAAGAACAACGGTGTGTTTCATTTGGGCCCTATCGCCCTTTAAGCCGGTGAAAACTAACCTCAAAGTCAAATCGGCACTTCCACTTTTTCGTGTATAACTCTCAAAGTACAACAGACAGAAAACAATATTTCAAACAAAAGTTTAATGGTGCAATAAGCGCCACAAACTTCCGTTAACAAAATATTTGAAAAAAAATTTTTCATCAGATACTTTTCTTTGTAAACTCTTTTGATAAGAGTTAAGTACAGTGAATCCTCGTTAGGAGCCCGTTTCTACCACGCGTTAGGAGCCCGGCGACTATCCCCACCATTTCTTGGAATCCTTCGGACGAGAGTGAGAAAACCCAATGAGCGAGCGAGAGGAAACGAACGAGTCGACACGAAGTTGCCGTCGGCTTTCGTTTCCTCTCGCTCGCTCATTGGGTCTTCTCACTCGCGCCAGTGGCCGCGCTGAATAGTGTCCAGTCGCGTTAAGGCCGAGTTTGCTAGCCGCGATCGGCGGCTGCGGCCGGCGGCGGTCCCACTAGCGCAACGGAGACACAGATGCATACCTCTCCATTGCACTAGTGGGACCGCCGCCAGCCGCCGCCGTCGATCGCGGCTAGGAAACTCGGCCTTTAGAAGCCCGGCGCCAGCCCCGTTAGACGGGCTCCTAACAAATATTTACTGTAATTGATTTGCATAATTTCAAGCTAACTTCATTGAAAATACCCCCATTTACATGAAATTTGATATGATTTTCATCGGAAAAACATAATCCACTCCCATATCGATACGACGAAGAATAAAGACTTTCTTAATACGGTGCAATGAATATTTCACCCTCGACTGCGGGCTGTCAACCTCGATTCGCTGCGCTCAGCCGATGATTCATACCTGCTTCAGAAAACCTAAATTCTTTATTCATATTATTGTATAAAGTGATTTATGGGTTAGCAATTTCGAAAATGGCAACCGGAAGAGTAGGGGACTAGAGAAACCTGAAAGCGTACAGGGGATGGACGCGGCACAGCTTTCCATTTTCTTGTGAATGAAATGAAGCAATACATATATGTATACATTAGGGTGGTCCTTATTTTTCAATTTTTAAATTTGTATTGTCTGACCCTCTTAAAATCTTCTATTCGACAAAAAAAAATATCTGCGTGTTTTTTATGTGTATATTTTGATATATGTATAAAGGTCGCTCAAGGACTTTATATTTCGCATGTACCACAAGTTTGGCAACTGCGACTTTCCATAATTGTCACTTGTCAATTTTAATGAAACGGGGCCCATATTTATGTATCAGAATCCGAAACCATGCTTTTATCTATGCGTTTAACAACCTGAATATGTAGAATGTACGCCAAAGTTTGCGTCTGCATCTGATTCGAGAGCTGCTGAGGAGAGAAATTTAAATGTGCATATAAAGCCTTATGCCACAACACAATACAGTACACACTCGTTATAAACCCGTTTCGTCTATGCGATGTGTGCCTGAATTTTAATATTAAACTCTCACTTAGAAGTGAATAAAATTATTTTGTCCTTATTGCAAAAATTTCTATCAATTTATACCAAAATAGTAATATTTCAATGCCATTGAGCGACCTTTAATCCTTAATATATTTTAATAAAATTTTAGACGAAATTCTTTTAAACTATTTGGAAGCTTCTGAGAGGGTCAGAGGAAAATTTTAAAAACTTTGATTTTTTACCGTACATATAAGGACCACCCTGGTATACATAAGTTTTATTTGTTAAATTAGTAATTGTATAGGCTCTTATATAACATTATATAAATGTATATAACGATTCTCGAACATCGAGGGGCTGCATCGCCCCTTAAAATTGAGATTGAGGTAAAAATAAGAAAATAAGGAACTACGTGTCTCTTTGATTGTCATGCTTAACATATTTCAAGAAGAGAAAGATCGCCGCCGGACACCTTGATAGTGTCCCTTGTAAGTGGTACCCAAAGTAGCCCTTTTCTTCCATCCTCCTTTGGATCGAATAAGCAAAGTGTCGCCGAACCCATCGAAATGAATGTATAATACATCAACCCCGAAATACATTGTGCTCCACGCTATTGGAATGCCCGACTACACAAAGGTCCATGGCTGCCGATGATTAATCGTAGCGGAGACACGACATCATGTTTCCGACGCACGTTTCTCTGTCGGCCCCAGCAGCGGGAAAGATACGGCGATTATCCGCGCGAGGCATACCCCGGCAGGCCGCGAGAGGCATACCCCCTACCTGGGTGGGTACGAACATGAACGTTGACAACGGTCCCGCGCGAATAAAAGTAAATCCCTGCGATCCGATCGCAAATTCAAGCACGTACGCGTTGCTGATGGTCGTAATCGAGGGAAATTTGCAATTACAGTGGCTATAATGCTGCTGCGTCACAATATCCCGTAACGTACAACGATACGGTTATGTTTCCGCGTTTGGCGCATCCCGCGGGCGTTTTTGGGGACGTTACCTAACGCCATTGCGGCCCGGTGTTATCGGCCGCGCTAAGCCCAACGGGAAGTTGCCGTGTAAACCTGATGATAAGATTTACAGGAAACACGACTCGACGATTCGTTTCCCCGCCCGCGAAATAACGGTATCCCGCTGCCAGTAAATATGGATAAAGCGATAACAAGCTGACGAGCTTTATTTCCACCTTGCACAATTTCGCGGGGCAGCTATACAGTCAGAAACCTTTTCGCCTGCGCTTACGATATTCTGAAATTTTTTACCTCGAACCCTTTATTCCGAGCGTCATCGCCGTTGTTGTCTTTACTGCGGGACCGTTTTTCCGCGGCGCAGTCACAAACGGCAGAAGTTGCGAATCGGCGGTAAGGTAAAAGACCCAATACGTGGACACGTCCCAGTAGCTGGACACTGGTGCAAATAATACTGATTAGTCCATTTAATATTCGCTTTATCCAAAACTGAACTATTTTATTCAATTATTCAAATATTTAGTAAAATATATTCATATATATATATATTTGGTATATTTGTAACACTTTCGTAAAAAACAATTTATTCACTTGAACTGTCCGGTTTACACCATTTTAGTATTGGATTTATCTGATTTGCTAAGCAGTCGATGTTACACACGAATACACATAACCTTAAAATTAGTCATTCAATAATAGATTCTTTTTACTCAAGTTTGCTTACTGATTTGAATAAATTACTTATACAGAAGAAATATGCAAAAAGAAAAAACTATTGTGTTGTTTTTTTTTTATTTAATTTCGCTAGAAAACATCCAAATTGCTGATGTTTCATTATGTGTCCATGTAATGGGACAGTAAAATCGGGACGCCGGAACATACTAGTTAAGCTGTCCAAGTATTGGGCCATTGTAAGGTCTATGAATTTTCAATATTTCACAAAATTATTCACTCCTACAATATGTGTTTTTTTTTTAATAATAAAGTCACACGATGCCCCATGTAATTGCAAAATCGTTTTTATATAAATCGATTTGCATAACTGAAAAATTCTCAAATGTGTGTACGCCGTACCTTAAATGTCCAGGTATTGGGACATTTACCTTAATCACGGTTAAACGGATAAACACGAAGCACGAGTGACTTTATGTGACGTTATGTTGAACGCAATGAAAGAGTAATGTAAATATTTTTGTTTATAGTGTTATACTTCCTACTTGTTTTATGTAATTGGCACGGCAAGTAGTGACGTCTAGATGCTGAGATTTTAACGTTTTTTATTCTGCACCAACCTTTAGGATTTAGGAATCAGCTTTATTATGTTAATTTGTGTTTACATAGGATGGCGCACGTTGACATTGATAGTGTAGGGATGAAATCGAAGTCGGCGGTTTCTCAGCAGAAACGTAATGTATTTAGTAGTAAAGGCGATAACAGGTAAATAGAAAATAGTTTTCAAACTTTGGCGATAAAGATAAACAGAAGAATTTTTATACGACGTCGGAGCAAATTTTGTTACAAATTTTTTTTTCATTGTGCATGCATAAAAGTAACGAAAAATCTGCTGCTTTCAACGACGACAGTGAGTTTGGGGTTAGCATTAGAGTCATGCGAGGCAAATTCAGAATATTAATCCTCAATTCAGATTTTTATTAAAGGTACCTATACATATATTCATTATTCGTCGGAATTTATTGTAATATTTACTACGATGGTGTCTCCAGTCATGTTCAAAAACAAAGAAAATTCGTGGGATAGTAATAATTATATTATGATTCATAAAAGATACAATTAACGTACAAAAAAACCGGAAGATTTTAAGAAAGATAAAGAGGGTGGTGTAAAGAGCGCGATTCTAGTGTTAAATCCAGCTCTCGATATACTATATTTATAATAAGCCCTTAGTGTACACACGTTTCCTTGAAGTAATTTTTTTATTGTGTATTTTAATGTCACATCAACTGCACTTTAGTGATTATTAGCGACCAAGATTCAAGATAACTGAACTTTAGAGAGCTTAATTTTGTTGTAGAGTGTGTAGACCACTGAATCTTCAAGAAAGGAAAATACATTTTTAAATATTGAGCCAAAAGCGACTTAGTTACCTGGAGAGTCGCGTTCACCTGAGTCCTTGGGACCCCGCTAATTTACGACCTTCTATTCTATCGGAATGGACGTACTTCATGTGGCACTTCTTTGAACTCATCTAAAAAAATCGCTTTCATATTACAAATACAAGAGTACACATTTCCTTTAAAATAATTAAGTTGACCTTGAAATCTCCCTCATCGCTGTACCCACAGAAAAGTTATATATCTACTCCACGTAATGTCTCCCTATGTACTAAAAAACTTTTGTAAGAACAATTTTTTCATATCGCTATCTACTCGCTTATGAAATGTTTCACCGTTCGCACAAGAGAAGTTCGGCAACTCGAAAATTCAAACAAATACGAAACTTTGCAGAGGTGTAGCTCAAGTGATGTTAATAATGTAACTATTTTTTCGTTTGGTAATAAATCGGTCCTAAGAGTGAAAACACCCCCTCAAAGAAATTGCGAGTTTTCATATTATCGTGAATATCTGTAAAACCATAAAAGATATCGAAATGAAGTTCCATTCAAAATTTTATGGCTTTCGATATGCTACAATATGGTGATAAAGAATTGTCGAAAAAAAAAACGGGTGGTGGGGATAAATTTTGAAAAAATAATGTTTTTGGCAAATTCCCATGGAACTTTGAATTTTACCTTCTTTTCGATATCTTTTACAGTTTCGTAGATACGCACGATATCTGAAAACTCACCAATTTTTTGAGGGGGGTGTATCCCCCCTTACGACAGTTTTATTGTGGAATCAAAAAATAGTTACGTTATTAGCATCAGTTGAATTACACTTCTGCAATGTTTCAGAATTTTGAATTTTCAATTTGTCGAACTTCCCTTGTCAGTTGACTCAGACACACTGTATGTCGCAGATTAAAGGGTCACCCTTCGATATCAAATAAGAATGAGCGAATCTTGTATGACCTATCTTCACTCTATTTGCCTCGATATTTAACCAACAGCGTAGGTATTCATTCTTCTCGAAATGTGTACAGTATTGCGTTGATCCAAGGACGGGGTTTCCGATTCGGTCTAAGGTGAGTGCTATCCCTCTACTTCTTCTGTTCTTGCCGCGGCGAATGAGAATATTGTTGCCGCTGCGTCATTCACAGTCTGTGTCACTCTAGTAGATGTCACAACCTTGTTTCACCCGTGGCCCATTTTTTAGTTTAATATTTTTCTGTGACCCCCACCCATAGGTAATAGTTGCTCGGGAGAAAGAGAAATGAAAAAATAAACATTAAAAATTGCACCGTTTATTTTAAAATTACAAAATGGATTTTTAATAAACATAATTGTAACATATTGCTTATGAAGTACGTACATACTTATGTATATATATATATATATAAATTTTTACAGAAATATAAATTCATAGAAATAATATATTTAAATCAAAAGTAGAGCTGATAAGGAAATGTTCAATTTAGTGACTAAAATAAAGTAATATATATATATATATATATATTACTTTTGATTTAAATATATTATTTCTATGAATTTATATTTCTGTAAAAATATATATATATATATATATATATTCGTTTTTAAAAACATAATACGTAATAAATTTACGATTATTTTATTTTAGTCACTAAATTGAACATTTCCTTATCAGCTCTACTTTTGATTTAAATATATTATTTCTATGAATTTATATTTCTGTAAAAATTTACTTGAACGAATTTTAATCTTTTTCATTTAATTTTAATATTTTATTCTAACTGTGGCGCTCCTAGAGTTTCCTCTAGCTTCCCAAAAGTTGATTTTAGGTCTGTGCCCCCTTGAAATGTTCTGTGGCCCTCTTGGGACCACATGGCCCCCGGTTGAGAAACACTGCTGTACGCGATAAGGCAACGAAGGTAAGCCGAAAAGACTCCCTGCCCTGATCTATATCTGAATCTGCATTTAGTTTCCTAAAAAGAGCAATTGTCCATGCCAATTTACATCTACCTTCCTGAGTGCCGAACCAACTAACACCCGCGCTAACTCTGATTCCTCCTCCCCGTCTTTACACCCTGTAAAGAAAAATTTTCCACTCGTCCCTCGAAATTGCCAATATTTGCGGTTCTGTTAGCAACCCTTCGGCCTTCGCTTTCCCGCCAACCGAATGAAGATTGCAAGGAACCCCGCGACGATTCTTAGCAAGGTCCTCCCGTACGTAGTCCAGGTTGCGCTACCTTGGAGCCGTCGCTCTAGCACGTCCCACGAATTCGCGGAGCCGGAGAAAAGGAGGGCAGAGGTTGGAGTCGCGTCTACTGTAGCAAAATACCGTATGCATTATGCATAGGGGCAACTCGGTGCTCGTGCCAAGTGTCCTCGTGACTGCGTGGCGACTGCATGTAATTTAATTTAACAGCGTCGTAAGAAACCACACACTAGCGGGCTCGGGCTCGTTTGTTCCCGACACACGCGTCCTCCCCCATCGGCCGGCCGCGATATTTCGATCCCCGAACGCCTCGCGCTCTCTTTATCGTCGCTTTTTGCTCGTGAATCCTCAGTCGGCCTTGGTTCTTCAACTGGGGAGGCGAAGATGTTTGTCTTCCTGGGTGAGAAAGCGAGTGAAACCGTGTTTCAGGGGTCTTGAATACTCAATTGGAATTGGAGGATGTGTTTTGATTTACCGATTCGCCGGGAGATTCGGTCCCGCGGCAGGTATGTAATTATTCGCGGCCTTGAGAACGGTGGAAACTGAATAGACGTCGCAGAAGTACATTCCTGATTGGTTAGCTTCGACACAGCTGACGAAGTTGGTTGTATTGCAACTGAGAAAATATTACTTGCAAACACAGTGGGGAATTTCGCCGGGGGGAGAAGATATGTGACGGGATTTCAATCTGGAAATTGACATTTTATTTTTTTGTTTTATCTCGATTACAGACAGCATCGGACACTTGAATTATTCCACTCGCAAACATAAACAGCTTCGATATCTTCCATTTGCAAACATGCCACTATTGCATATCGTTTACACCTAACACAAACTATTTATTTAATGCTAATAATAATCGTAACAGTAATAACAGGTCGTTCATATATGTTCAAAATCTAGAAAGTCGAATTGTAAAATGTTTGTTTCCCAATAAGAGTTGAAATTGATTTATAAGTCCACAGTAATCAAAATTCAAAGAAATTTTGATTCAGGATTGAAAAGACTAATTTTAAACACTCTTCCTGATAATTTCTCCGACATTCTTAGAGAGATAAAAACATAAAAAAAATATTAAAAAATAAAAAAAAAAAACGAATGATATCATGCGTTTAGCTGAGATCCGCAAAATTTTCAATTTCGAAAGTTTACTATTGGGACGACGACAAGGTGTAGGGCGTAAAATAAAGAAAGCAAAATAAGCAGGCAGAACCAGTAAGTTCGAAGTTAACGATATACCAACGCCGAGGTCTATTCGGTTTGCAAACTTGCAGAAGCTTTCGTACGCCCTACCCGTGTGTTTGGAATCTCTCCATCCATACCTCGGTACCTCGAGAACGAGATTTGGATAGTGGTAGGAGGACTTAAAGTTGGGGAGCTGTAAAGGATTCCTAAGTAGAATAAGCTATTCGTCTGCCGTCGAAGAATGATCAGAGGCGAAAAGCGGATTCTACGTTCGGCTGGATATTGGCCTTGCAAAGCAGATTTGTAAACAATATTAGGAACAAGAATTATACCTAAGAGCACGCATCTAATGGGAGATTAAAGGATGTTCCTTTTACGATGTAAAAAAATACAATTGGTCGGAATAGCAAAAAAAAATAGTAAAGGTCTTCTTTTAAACTTTTGAACACCTTTTTTTAAACACTGAAATTCACGAAATCAGCGATTTTCCGACGTTAACCGATTTTGATGAAATTTTAGGCATGCATACGACTTACTTGAATCTACAAACGGGTTTTTTGAATTTTCATTACAGGCTCACAAAAAAAAGTTTAAAAAACGACCTTTACTATTCTTGTTTTGCTATTCCGACCAATTGCAATTTTTTTTTCAAAACGACGAAACACGTCACTCAGCAAACTAATCCTTCTAGCTTCTCAAAGAAACCTAATGTCGTTTGGAGCAATTGTAAAAAAGTTATGCGATTTTAAAAGTTGTAAACTTTCTTTCGTCCACCACTGTACATATGTATAGGTAGTTTACGTTCGAAATTGAAAAAAAAATCGTTGGCTTATTGGTAAAACTGACCAAGTCCACTTTTTTCAAAAATGCGATTTTGGTTTTTACTAAAAGATAATGGCATTTGCGAGAGACGAAAATCTCATTTTTTTAAAAGAAAAGTAGACTTGTCCAGTTTTACTAACAAGCCAACGAAATATTCAGGGCTTGCCAGTGATAGACTGTAAGTTTGATCGGACAGGCGCGGAACCTTTCCTCAAGTCTAGAAAGGCCAAGGAAACGATAAACCATTTTCCCTTACGTTTTATAGATGATACAATGCCTGGGAATATTATGAAAAGAGAGGGTTTCCCATTTTTCCCCTGAACGTTTATTGTCCTCCAATGCTTGGAGGTTTAGCCTGCAATAATTAAATCTTGTAATGATTTGCGGACACGTCTGGTACACACAGTGAATAGTGTCCGAGAATGTCCGTAAAAAAAAACAGAGCTCTTTAGTACAGAAGCTGGAAACATTATATTTCTGTGCATTTATTTCTTACACTAGGCTTTCAATTTCGCGCAGTAGAAGAACCTCGGCACACAGTGAACCTCCGCGTCGTAACGATTCACTCTTTTTTAACCCGTAAAAGATCCTGCCTCCTTTGTTAGGCGACAGGGTACGCCGTTAAATTTAATGTGGCATACTTTTTTTTTAATAACTATTTATGAGTGCATGCTTATTTGTATGGTGTGATTGTTCTTTCTGTATTTTCATCGATCCTTATGCTCCGGTTAAACAAAACGTACCATTGAAGTAACTACAATATATTCCCGGGATATGCCTCCTGCTCGATACTCAAAGAATAGAATAAATTAAAAAATTGAATAAATGTAAACTGCATCTACCACTAGGTATAAGATTACTTCTCACAAGGGATGATCCCGAACCCGAAAATTCAAAAAAATTTGAAACTTTGTGACTATGCAGGGGATTTCCTCCTGATTAAAACGCAATTTTTGTTTGCTGCCCAAATTCACTCGAAGGGGGTGAAATTAACCCCTGAAAATTCGGCTATTTTCCGATTTTCTGTTACAACTCGCGAACTGTAAGAGATAGAAAAAAAGTTTCAAGACAAAAGTTACTTCTTTTAATTAGATCTATCATTTGGTGAAAAAATTATTTTACAGTTCTCGAGTTGTAACAGAAAATCGGAAAATAACCGGATTTTCAGGGGTCAATTACACCCCCTTAGAGTGAATTTGGGCAGCAAACAAAAATTGCGTTGTAATCAGGAGGAAATTCCCTACATATTCACAAAGTTTCAGAATTTTTCGAATTTCCGGGTTCGCGATGTTCCCTTGTCCGTGAACCGAATATCGAAGCTTGCACATACATGTATACGACTTCCTTAAAAAATGTAATCTGCAAATATAAGCACACATAACCAACGTCGGTGAAAACATCGTGTACCTTGTATTACTGAACAAAGCTAAGGTAAACAACCGTTTATTAAAAAAAAAATGTAAAAATACATGTAAAGCTTTATAACTTTCTATTGACAGTTCCTTTGAGCTCAAATAAAAAAAATATTGGAGGGATATAATACTAACATGTTACTTAGAAGATATATCAAACTAAATTCTATTACATTAAAGATTAAAACTATTATTGTATATTAATCATCATATTACGAATTGGATGAAACTTAACTAAATAATAATAATATTTAATAAAATGAAAGTCTTATAAAGTTCGAGTAAGAAGAAACTATTTACTTATTTAGTAGTTTACAGTTTGTATTATTAACCCTCCGTGGGCACACTGTGTCGTTTATGTCCGGGCGAATTGCCTCTTTTCTTAATCTTCCTTCTGAATTTTTATTTTCCCTAATTAATCCTTTAAACATTTGAGTCAAAGAACGATTCTATATTAAAGTAGAGTCTTGAATAAGTATCCCATAATTTTTTCAGATTTTTTCAACGTCAAAAACAGTAAAAATATCAGCCATGGACATAAGCGACCCAGTATGCCTACGGAAGATGCGAAAATAAGTATGCCCACGGCGAGCTAAATAGTAATCTATGTAATAATCGAGTGCATGACCTCTCCATATTTTCTGTGTACACCACTCTGCTGTCCCATCGCACATTTTGCCACTATCAACACACTTCATACCAATCCAAAGTAATTCCAAAATAATATTCTCCTACAAAGAAGACTATAATCCAGGCAGTGTAGGAGTTCCAGCTGAAAAGAGTTAAAATTCTCAAGTTTTTCCTCTAACAGCGGGACCTGTTTCGTCGCGTAACAACGTAAAGTTAGTTGATAATGGAGCCCGGTCGACGATGGGCTCTCGATTATTATTCCCAGTGTGACAGAACATCTATTACGTCAGACGATCTCCAATTAAATTCTACTCGTGAACGAACACTTAAGGGACCACCTTTCACGGTGACTGCGACGGAAACGCGGCCTCCAGATGCATTTCCCTTGTACCCCCTACGTATACATTTGCTTGCTGTTAATTCAAGGTCGAGGGACTACAAACACGCGATCCTCAACCGCGAGTACACTGGATTATTAACGAAGAGCTACGCGCCAGTTAACGAGAGCTCTCGTTAATGGATACGCCGCGCAATTTTCCTCCGTATCGGATGTCATGCGCGCGACCAACCGTTCCCCCTTATCCCGTCGACGGCACCATTGTTCGCACGGAGCTACGTCGTTTCCACGATCTTTAATTTCCATCGCTTATAATAAGCAGTCGGGAACCCAGTTTAACGGCTAACTTGCTTGTAGGTCCGAGCGACCGGTGGTTTAATTACTGCAGCCCCGCGAAATTTTCTTGGAGAGCGACCGACGCGGCCGGGAACGCTCATTGTCTCGAGGCCCGAAGGCACGCTGCCCTTTGTTCCACGTTCAATTACGATTCTTCAGTTTGTTCGTATGACTGTGTATCGTTCTTTAATTGAGTGCCGCGTAACTGAATGGGTGGTCATCACTTCAGGCTACGAGAATTGGAAAAGTTCGCTTCCCAGCTGAATTCTGAGGAATTGGTATAGAAAAGCAAATGGGCCAAAGAGATACGACCCTAAATGAGGATTGAAACATTTAGGAGCATACAGTGCCCGCAAAAATATATGAATACGCCTATGTAATGGATTTGCAGGTTAACCCTTTCAGAATGAAGTAGGCTTTTACGGCCCCAGCTGGTTCTGCTTCTTCAGGAAGCTTCCTTCGAGATCGATGATCGTACTGACACAGCTGTGGACTCTGTAGTAATCTGTTTGAGGTATGCTTGTACTCGTGTCGCGCTTCATTTATTATCAACAATATTAGTTACCAACCGCAGGCCATTTTCATTGCTATAGTCCAATTGGTTAGCTGAACATTAGATAATTAGGAGCCGTTGCAGAGAACGCGATTGTCGCGACCATATACGCCCGTTTGAACACAGCCTGCGGATACAGACAGGAGCAACTGTCGCGACGGCTGAACGCGCGTTTGAAGTTCAAAAGGGAAGTGGAGAAAACAGTGTGCTTGTCGGTTTTATACTGTCGTTAGAAACGGGGTACGTGCTGCCAATGGGGCAATATAATAAATGAATAATAATGTTTCACTGAACTGTAAATTTCGTCACAATTTTTAATAGCACTATTTGACTTTTCCTTATAACTTGGGAACGAATAGTTTCCCCAACATGCGATTCAAATCACTTAAAGAGCATTAAATAAGGTACCAAATACGCAGAATTAAATTTTTTTATCAAGAATAAGTTAAAAAAATTGAAGAAATTAATAAATAAATGTAAAAAATATCAAATTATACATAATTAGAAACGGATAATTTTTTCCTGTTTTTTGGCGCAAATTTAATTCCGACATCTTTTATAGTTTAAAAGTTATACACGAGTGTCCCCTATTACCCCTATTCCGACCACTGTGCGGCGTTGATAAACTCGGCATACGGGTATAGTACCTAAAAATATTAAACATATTTTGGTTGGTGGCAGAAATTCATGTTTAGTGGGCGAAATTACCCTTCAAAGTTGGGGGTTGGAAAACTATTTAAATAACTCGAAAATGGCTAGGGATTGGGTTGTAGGTAATCAAACATTAGGTAAAGCCGAACACATAGATATTCAAGTAAAAAGATATTAAGGAAAGTGGTGTGTATTGGTCAGCCATTAAAGCTAAACTCGTCACATTTACTGGAAGAGTTAAGAGTTAAAATGGTAATTACAGTAAATATTCGTTACACGTTCACCACTGGGAACAGGGCACGAACGTATAACGTGCAGGAGGCCACGGAATTTCAGCTCGAGCTGGCTTGTTTATGCAAGTGATACCGTCGAGCCTCGGGATCGCTTGTATGTTTTGCCGACCGCGGCAATCGACAGTCGTAGAAAAGGACAGCGCGTGAGAAAGAATTGAAGGTGTTTGATCTTATTTTCACCTTATTTAAAAACCTTATTTAATATGTTAAAAATATTTTCATAAGAATAAAGTCAAAAATTTCAACATTTAATTTGTCATTAAGGCTGTGGCCTTAAATACCATGTCTTATCTCGGGGTTGGCATTGTTTCGACTCGCGTCGCCTTTCACGCTTGAATGATTCCGAGGGAGATCCCGCCATTATTTCTGGCGAACACATAACGAGTATTTACAGTATTAAGAAACCATGCTGTGGAAACTCTGACTGAGTTTCAGTCGCGCTACCGGTTTTCATTCGCACGACTGACACCGACTTGATAGACGTCACATCGTCAACCCTGACGGGTCTGCAAACGCGTACAGATTCCCTCAGTGAATACGGTGAATTTATTTGGAACAGGAACAAGAGAATTGCTAATTGGCGTCATGTGACGCCGCTAAATAATTCCTCTTCCATTGCCTATGTGCTTTCCGCGTCCTAAGCATCTCGAGAGCCTTGTGAATCGGCGCGCGAGAGCAAACATGATACCTACTCGATTAATTACAACTGTCCGTAGGAATGCAATTGCTGGAAGCGCTGAGAATTCGCAAAGTGCAGCCTTCCATTTATGTGTATTCCACGGGTTAGCTGCAGCTCGGCTTGTAGAGCCGTATGCTATACATATAGATATGAACATAGAAAATGAAGTACCTTAGTTGCAAACACAACCAGTCTATTATAACAAAAGCAACAAGCAACGCGTTAAATACAAGTACTGACAAAGTCTGAACTAACAATAAGTTATTCGACATGATAAGATTAAACGTGTAGTTCTATACGCAACTTCTCTATCACAAGGGTGACCTAAGAGGAGGATTGAAGAATTTGGCGATAAATACAGTAGAAAAAAATCTATAAAATAGCTTCATAAAACAATCCTGTCTAAATAATTTGCGACTTTTCTATCTATTAACGCAAGTGCCATGTTCCACTTATTTACATATCTGTCAAACACTGTGTATGCCTAAGTGAAATACGAGCATGTACTATTCTAAGGCTACTGCTTGATGTCTTCAGGTCTGCCTATATGAGTCGCGTTCTTTCGTAGTACATTCTTCTGAAGTTTTGTCAGCAGTGAAGGCAGCTTCGTCCAGCTCATCGTCTATTCATGCAGCAATACCGGTGTGCATCCTGTGACAGTTGCGTATTCAACCCGCCTATGAACAACAAAGCAGTATTTAAAAGTGGCAGAATGATATTTCAGAAAGCGTTGATCTACTCGGAAGTATTGAAATTTCGGATTTTCGAGGAATCAAGTTTCGCTGAGCTTCAGCCTGGAGCTTCGCAAATATTTCCAAACTCGAACAGCCTGTTGCACTTCTCTCGCTCCCTCACTCTTCTGCTCACTGTCCTCTCAGTTTCTCCGATGCATAGGTTACTTTCACCCTTTAGGGGAGGTGTACACTTGTGCTATCTGATCCTGTGTAGAGAATACTGTTTTGATATTTGCCTACTCTGCGGCCCTGATTCTCGAGGAACACTATCCCTATTGCTGAAGGCAAAGCCACATCGAGTTGCTGTCCATCTCCTCGTATCTATTGCACCCCTAAACAATCAGTTCTCAGATACCGGATACCTAGCTACATAACTGCAACTTGTATAATATGACTTCATTATGTATGTCCATTAGGGTGGCTCTTATTTTCGACTGTTGAATTTACTTCGCTGCACCCCCAGAATAGTTGCAAATAATAACAAAAATCTGTGTAAAGTTTGAGCCCGTTCGGATAACGGGAAAAGATGCCCCTGGGTCCTTGAACATTTAAATAATTATTTAACAGCTCACAAAGTCGATTTTATATAATATCCTCCAAGTTATTAATTACATCAAACAATATGTCAAACAAAAGTTGTAGATCCAGACTTTTCACTTTTTTACTTTTTCTCGTGCGAAAAACGGTTTTTCGAAAAGAGTCCGAAAAACTGAAGAAAAGCATTATTTTTTTCAAATTTTGAAAGTTTAAATCATTCTCGAACACCTCTTATTTATGAAGGCTGAAAATTGTAATTTTTATTTTCGAGGACTATTTTTTAAATATTTAAGGGAGCGGCATGTACCGAGATATGCCAAAAGGATAACATTTTTTTCCATATTTTCAATGTTTGATATGTCATGAATGTTTTCTGAAAATTTGGGACCGAAATTCGCAAAAATGTTGAAGATGTAAACATGAGAGGTGAGGTATTCAAATGCATTTTTCTCGAAATCTTGAAAAAATATTTCACCAAGAGTAAATATGAGCCACCCTAATGCCCACCAGCCATTCGCCATGTACCCTTCGAAAGTGTCCTTATTCAGTTCATTATCACCAAATTATAACATGTCAAAAACCATAAAAGTGCGAATCTACGATGAGATTTTATCATGAGACAAAAATCTTAGCAACAACTAAATGTAAATATTGGAAATAATCGCAAGAGATGAAATTTTGGAAAATATATCATGAAACTTGTCTTATGAGAGTCTAAATAGTTCCGTGAAACTAATCACAAAATAATTAAAAAATAATATAATAATGAAATAACTGACTCATGAGATTAAAGTCTCACCCGAGACACGATATTTCTGTCTCATCGTGGATTTGCACCTTACTTTGAATGAAACTTTCTTTGTTATCGTTTACGGTTTCGCAGATATTCGCGATAATATTGTTGAGTAAAAGTGAAATAGATATATATATATATATATATATTCTGAGTTCGTTACATAAGATGTGTACATATAATGTGTCTCGCTACTCGGCACGACGCAGACTGCCTCGGCCGCGCAGTTCCCCGGCTAACCGCCTAGCAACACTTCTCTGGCAACGCCTGTGCCATGCGGCGCTTGTCTGGCAACCCGGCCGTGTCTGCCGCGACCCGAGCCTACTACAATATGAAACCTCACAGTTTCTTCGAGGGGTTGTTTCTACCCCTAAGACCGTTCCATTACCGAAACAAAAAATTATTGTCCCTTGAACTATATTTCTGCAAAGTTTCTTTGTTTGAATTTTCGAGTTGCCGAACAACCCTTGTAACTCAAAATAGCTTAAGTATATTGTACAATTTTAAGACCTTGCCGGAAACCATTATCCCTGTCGTCTCCAACGTCAGCTTAAAGAAGCCTCTTGCAATTGGGAATCGGATCGACGCTCCAGGATCGATCTCCACCCTCCCAGAATCCCTGTGCTTTCCTGGCACAGCCACTAAGAGAATATCCTGCGTCCATCTGCGTTTCCCCCACGCCATCAAGCGGGGGATCATTATTTGGGTCACTTGTGGAGGATGCGATGCTACTAAAGACATCGTCTTTCATTCGGATGTTCGCCAGTCGTTACACAAATGCACAATATCGAATCGTTTTGTTGCTTTTTTATACTGCAGGCCGCCATATCTGGGGAAGGAAGTCGTCGTCAATTTATATTTACCTTCCTCTCCTTTCTCTGAGATAGCTCCTCTGCGCTGTTCCTTCGGCAATTCGATCCGTTCATAAATATCTGCCGCTATCGACAATGATTTTTTTGTACCAAACAAGCTACCGGAGAGCGCCGGTAATAAAAGTTATACAGTGAAGTTCACAAAGGAAGTAGCGTGTTGCGTCGTGTTGAAAATCTGTAGGTGCAGCGTTCTTGAGGCAAGCCCTTCCTTTTACTTCTCCAACTGTCTAGCGTCTTTTCCGATTGCCCAGCGTAAAGTGTTTCTCGAGTCGTAAATCCATCTCTGCTTTTTCTCCGTTCCCGGCATCCTTTTCCCGCGTGTCATAGAAAACGATGATACTTTATTTTTCCGCTCTTTTGCAGCCCTGCAATTAATTACTTAAGCTTTCTCTCCGTTCCTGGCCATTCCTTTTTCAATCTCCCGAGGGAAAAGTTTCCTCGTCTCTCCGTACAGTATGTAAGTCGCGATCGTAATCACGGAAATGTCGAAGTTCCAAAAACCGTCCCCATCGAACGTTGTAACTCTTCTGGTCCTGGGATTTCATTTTTCCAATTTTACATTTGCCAATGGGATATGAGCTGAAGGCGCTGCAGTAGAAATAAACTTTTTCGGGAATGGAGTGATTGGTAGGATTTCGTTTGGCACAGATGGGCTTAAAAATACAGGTAACTAGCTTTACTACTCGGCTTCGCCCGAAAAGATTCGGATTTTATAAAAAAAAAATTTTTTTTAGTTTTTTTGTGAGAAATGTCACATTCATCTGGATTAGTCAGGCACGATGAGCTGAGGCACATTTCGTGATCCCAGAGTTTATCGTTTCAAAGTTTTTAGGCGACAGACAAACACACAAACATTATAGAAGCTTTCTGCTTTGTTATAGGTAATTTAATATGAAACTGATAAAGTATGTAGGTTACAACATCAAAGTGGAAACGTGTAGCGTTAGGTAGCTGTAGAAATAAAAGTCAAATTATTTCAACCCTTAATAGTAGTGGGAGTGTTGTAATGTTGTTAGCAATTAATATAAGTTATGATTACAGGCATTAAAAATCTCTTCGATGAGAATCTTGGCAGAATAATTACTGAGAGACTTCATGTTTAAAAATCGCAGCAATCTAGATTTTACTTCATTTCGAGAGAGTCTTACATAGGAACCACAGTCACCCGCCTTAAGGGAGGAACTCCGTATACATAATTAAAATAAAGCCTGATTTTTTGAAAAAATTTTCAAAGCAGTTATTTATTCTAACTTGTTGAAACTTTCAGGATGACATAATACATATTTAAAACAAGTAAAAAAATTATATAAAAAATAGTCATAAAAAAGTTATAAATAGTACTGTAGTCGCCTCAAGCAAAGCACAAAAATGTTTTTTAAATAAGATTGCCCTATGGATGAACTTAATAGAATAATAAAAAGTGCTTTATCAAAAAAATGATAGGACTTGAAACTAAAAGATAGCAATTCTTACGAAAAACTTCCGCCTTCACTGTGTAATAGATATATAAGTTAATAATATAATTAAACTTATAGGTTCATCCAGAGGAGAAATTAATGTTCCATATTTATGCACTGGAAGAAGTCGACTAGTCAAATATATTTTAAGTTATGCTGCAGAGGATATATTGACTATTTATTTTACGTTTTTAAATATGTACTAAGTCATCCTGAAAGTTTCATCAAGTTAGAATAAATAACTTCTTTGAAAAAAAAATAAAAAAAACAGGTTTTATTTTAGTCATCTATACGGAGTTCCCCCTTAAACAGAGTTGCTAATTCCGAGGATAACTAAACTATACAGAATGGAGTCGGAATGTCCAAAAGAGAGGTTAAGAAAGGAACTTGGATATACATCCGTGTGCATAATAGGTAGGGGAGAGGCTTGCAGGTTGCCACCCCTGCTGTATTTCGACTTTCTAGCAGTGTCATAATCTCAACTCTGACTCACATCGACGTTAAAAGAGTAGGTGTCACTATTTTATAACCTCTGGAGCGGACAGACGCAATAACGTTGTGTTTGCTGAGCGAAGGGTAATATAGTGTTTGTCAAGAAACTGAATTATTGAAATTGTGTGCTTTCCTTGTGCTCGTAAATTGAACATTTTCATCGACAATTCAAGATAACTATACGTACTGTGTTGTCTTTTTTATCTAATTTACATATGCCAAATAGATTTCCAAACATATCATGAATTGACCATTTTTTCTCATATTTTCCTAAAAATGCGTCGGAATGCAAGTTGCCTCCTTTTTTGGCTTGCAGGTTGCCACCTCTCTCTTTCCCGCTTGTTTACACTCAAATGTCATTGAGTTTGAAGTGAAGTGTTTTTATTGCATTTTAGTCATATTTCGGTTTATTTTTTACATTTTTATAGATTTTTAGTATGGCAGCACGCAGGTCAAGAAAATCTGAATAATATAATTTATTAATAAAACTTAATAAATTTTGAAAAGTTTTCTGAATCCGGTTTTTACTTGAGTTTTTTTACACTTTTAGCAATTTTTCTAGGGGGTGGCAACCTGCGAGCCAAAATTTCAAGGAGACAATTTTAGATACTTTCGATAATTTGCAGTATAATTTTTCTCTTTCGAGAGTTTGCATGATTTGTAGCTCAGGATTGTAGCTCTACACTTCCTCTTTCCAACTTATACCATAAATCAACGATACGTTAATTTTATGACGAGTTATGATCAAAAAAGCTTAGGGGTGGCAACCTGCAAGCCAAAATTTCAAGGAGACAATTTTAGATACTTTCGATAATTTGCAGTATAATTTTTCTTTTTCGAGAGTTTGCATGATTTGTAGCTCAGGATTGTAGCTCAACACTTCCTCTTTCCAACTTATACCATAAATCAACGATACGTTAATTTTATGACGAGTTATGATCAAAAAAGCTTAGGGGTGGCAACCTGCAAGCCTCTGCCCTATTTGATACCTCCGTATCGTATTCCTATATTTTAATAGCGTAATCACTAGGCCGCATTTGCATTTGACCAGCAGATTTCAAATGATCTTATCCAATCTTCCCTAATGCTCAGGTCGCCCGGCCCGCGCCCGTTCATTATTATTCGAATCACGAACCAGATCGAAACCGAAAGACGACGAAAGGAAAATGATAATCTCCTTTCCGATTTCCGGAGAGGTTCCGTGAAGTGTGCTACTTACCGGAAGAATTTCGCTTGTAACCAGCGCGAGGGCTGTTCGAGACTTAGCCGCTGCGAGAAAATGAAAATAAGGCGGCGGGTGGCGGGACGGGGTGGCGAGAGAAGAAAGACTCGCAGAGTTAACAGGAAGACCGTCGCGTCTAGGTGGAAGTTTCCCTGGCGCTGCTTGGAAACGAAACGACAGCGAAGGGAAAGTTGTTACGAAAAGTATCAGCACGTGTATGCAGAGACAGAGCGGTGGGCGGAGGAGGAAGGGATTTTGCCAAATGAGAAGAGCGAAACAACAAGGAGGGGAAGTAAGAAAGCAGACCAAGGGATGGCCGACGCTTGAGGCGGCTGAGTTGCTGAGAAGTTCTCTTAGCATGCCCGGCTCCATTTCAAACTCATTTTTCGCGTAACCCTCGCACGCCACACCATGCCGGCGCTATACATGCAGCGGACCACACTGTTCCAGGCAACGGTGCACTACTTGGGTGGGTGAAAGCTTCAAAGGGGAGAAGACTTTCGCGATTTTCTTTTATTAAGAACTTGCCGTCTTGGCTGAAACGATTTACAGTCTCTCCACCCTTTTCTCGCTTCTCCACCGTGCTCTCCCTTCAGCCCTGCCGAATGAGGAGACTCGGGGCGGTCTTTTTTCACGCCTTGTCCCACGCTGCACTTCAGCTGTGCTTCCTCTCGCGAGAAGCCTTAATCACGGCCCGGACAGCCGCGAAGCACCGTGTACGTAATACACGTAGATCGGAGTGACGGATCACTTTTGTCAGCATCCTCCTCCTCGTTGTTATCGTTAGCTTCTTCCCATCTTCTTGCACGCGAGCGTACGTTTAACCGCGCGATGAGGCTCCCAGATCGAGGAGAGAAGCGTGTAATTAGACGTTGTTAGTGAGAATACACGAGCTCGGATAGCACTAATGGCGAGGAAAAGAAATATCCGTTTTGACAGAAGACTTTACTTTAATTCGAAGTGGTGAGAGATGGCGCTTAGACTACGAAACACGCTCTAGGCTCCGGAGGGCTTCTAGTTATCGCGAAAGAGCTGCTCCAGATGGCATCCCAATAATGAATACTTGAGAACATCTGTCCTAACATGGGTGTAGGTACGCGAAATTCCTGTCCGGGAGGTGGAAAAAACTTTTATCGTTTGCATAGAAATGATGATGCACCGGGCGACCTTTCTTTCCATAACAAGGTGGAGGCTTTACATAACAACGAGGTGACGTTACAAGACCATCGTGAAAAGTTCCGTAAAATAATTTCAGTTCGCGGAGAAATGCAAACGAGCGGGAAGAATCGATCGCGGAGATTAAGGGACAACGTAAACTCTGTAAAGTGGTTTGTGACCAAAGGGCGCACCGCATTCGCTGTACACCGTTGGAAAGCTCTCGCGAAGGTGAATTGAATGGTACCAGTTTTACACTTGAACGTAAGGTGAGAAGTGCTTCAAAAATTATATTACAACTCGTAATTGAGAACATAGGAATCAGTAACTTCTGTAGCAAAATAGTATCTAGTTGAGAAGTCCTGGAATATAGGCACTTCAGGAAGTGGTTTAGATGACGACTGAATTGTTGCTAACCTCTTTTACGCAGAATTTAATCGTTAACTATTTAGTAGAAATACTTCCTATGAGGTCTAGTGGTCTGAGAGGATTCTGAGAACAATTTACTTATTGTTGGATGGATTATTGATATTAGTACTGCACAGCAGTATATCCACAAAAGAATTTCACTAGTCCAGTTCTTATTTAAGTACATTCGCGCTAATGGCCGCAATTGCAAGGAACAACGCCCAACTGTTACACGCTGATTTTGATGAAACTCGGTATAGGGTAAATCCGGGAGACGCGGTCGGGCCGGAGAGTTGGTCGTGTCGCTATATTTCAGAGTCTATACGTAAAAATGCATTAAAGTGCAGACCAATTACTTCTCTAGAAGCCAAATAGTTGAATGAATAGCGTTATTTCGCTTCCTTCTGTGGTTTACTGGATTTATAGGCTATAAAAGGTAAATTGATGTTACATTTAACCTCTTTTGTCAAACAGCGGTTGTACAGAATCGTATTTAAAATATACTTCTAAGTTTATTTTCCTTTAATGTTTGGAATAATAAGATAATAGAGACATTGAGGGACAATGCAGCCAAAGTATTTGGCCATATTAACTCTTCCTCTCAAAGCTAACGAGAAGACCATGTCTCGCTGCAGAAAGGTGAGATGGTCGAGTTATGATTTTTTTATTTTTTATTATTATTTTATTATTACTTTTGTTTATTTAGTTTATTTATTCACTTTTATATTCATTTGCCTTGCTAATCGCCAGTAGGTAATTCACTTTTTCTTTGATGTGTTCTTTACTTGTTTAGAGTAAACAAATTAAATATCAATGAATCCGTAGTTGTATTCACTAATAAATAATTTTGCTTTATCCTTTGTTAATTTTCCATGAATAATTATGTGAGTGGTCTCTGCCAACGACGAAAACCATTTCTCCCGGCACCTCGGGGGAGGTGGTCAGATGTCACGACTTCAGTTTTCAACCCGATTTACAGTAAATATTGTCTTAAAGCAAATATCGACCAGTTTTTCTGAATCGGCATAAAATTCTGAACATATTAGGTTTGTTCTGATAAAATAAGTAATATCTATATTAGTTTTAATAGCCATTTTATATTAGGTCGACCACGTGTCCCGGATTTACCCTACAGGTGGAATACTTAAAATTATTAGACACATTCTTTTTTAGTGGCAGAAATTCATGTTTAGGGTGTGAAATTAGCCGTCGAAGTTGAGCTTTGGAAAACTATTTAGTCGAATACCTTGAAAATTACTTTATGTACTAATTATACCTATTACTAATTATTATGACTTTAACAAGTTTCATCAAAATCGGCGTGTCACAGTTGGCTGATGTTCCTTGTTATTTAGTTAAACTCCTCTGCGAAGTCCTTAAAATTATTCTTTGACCGATTAGACACGGTTTTCATGCTTTGCGATGAAAACACTTTTTTTAATATTTTAACTATTTTTAATATATTTGTGGGTGCGGAAATAGAAAAACGCAATAAAAATTTTATAACATCTCGACTATCGACACTTTGGGGGTTGCCACAATTGTTGGTGCAGGTAAATATTAGAACTTACGAGAAATTTCTAAAAGACGTCGTCAAGACACATCAGTTAGCAGTGAATTCAGTTGTTACTTATGTAGATTTGCTTGAGGGGTAACGCCACGATGATGAACCAAAAATGGTAGGATAACTTTGGATATATAAAAAAAAATATTTCAGATTTTTTAGCGTCACAATAGTCGCACAGCCAATACGTATTTTCCATTTGAGTTATTCCACGGTGGAATTTTTCGCGTCCACACCGTTGGACCTAGAACAAAAAAACAAAATGTTTTGTCATCTACACACACACTAAATAGTAGAGAACCCGCCCAAACTTTCGAAAAAATATTGGTTTTTGAAGTAATGGCATTTGAAAGCAATTCTTTTTTTGCTAAAAAAAATTTCTTATAGAATCAAAGAGTTTTAAATATTTTGCAAAAATCATGGGTACTTCTTTAGTATTTAGTGTATAGATGACAAAACTACCCCTTAAGTGCGGAAGGAGCGCACAGAAAGAGAAGCAAGAGACGCAGCTTTACTGGCACAAGAAAAAGAGACTACACTGTTGTCCCTTTAAGAGCACGAGTCGTTCGTTCCGTTAAGATAACACTTCTGTCCCCGCTACTTCTCCTGTAGTCGCCGCCGCGGTGGGTGCGAGAGACTGAGGATGAGCGAGAAGTCACCTGACAGCGACAAGCCACGAATTTCGTTCGAGATAGCGGTGGCATCGTGTTATTAAAAGAACAGCCGAATTTTTATAAATAAATATACTCAGAACTGGCCTCAAAATAGGTTTCATTTGGTCTCTTAAAATTCTTACAGTTCGCGAGTTATAACACAAAATCGAAAAATTTAGAGTGAATTTTGGCAGCAAACAAAAATCGCACTGTAATCAGCAGGAAATCCCCTACATATTCATAAAGTTTCAGAATTTTTGGAATTTCCGGGTTCGGGATGTTCCCTTGTTACTTCCATTCAATCGCATATTACAACATACAAACGCGAGAGCATTTATTTTTGCATTTACAAGTTCAAACTCCTATAAAACCAGCATACCTACATTTTTAAAAATATTCCTTTACAATTCTCATTGCCTTTAAAATCAACGTTGTCCTAGTAATACGCGCACCCCTTTTGAAATATCGATAGATTCTGTGTAACCCGTGAATAAGTGGCAACGTCTAAAGGGCATTTTTTTTGCGCCACGTGGATCGTGCTTGAAAAGTTGACTGTCACGTACTCCAGTTTCCGGCGAATAGACCACCTAAACATGCCACGCTTCTATACCCCGAGTTATCAATTCCCGAGCGGCGTACGCGTTATATATTTCATTCTTCCGGGTATAAGAGATCGATCCGTATTGTCGATGACGCTGCTGTGTCGCTGCCATCGCTGTAGTTAACATCAACGTCAACGTCCACGCTGTCGGCCTCCCAGCCCCTGCTTGCCTATTTTGCTTGCCGTGCATGAGTGACGACACCAAAACGATCAGCCGGAATTTCGATGCGGCCAACGCGTTTTGCATAAATGCTGATTTCACAGGAAATTGAGATTCTTCGTTTGCGGTTGCGCTAAGTTACCGGGCAGAGTGCGTCAATTTCATGGAGCAGGTATAGATAACGTCCGTCGGTACGGAATATAAGCGAATAATGCGCTTCTTCTATCAAAGCAATGGAGATTATATCATGAGAACAGTAGTGATTGCTGCGGTCTAATAACGGAGTTATACATATTATGTATAGCCTTGTTCTGGCTCCGCATCTGTCCAACAATGGCATCCCATTCTCCGCAAACGCCCATTTTATAAACGAACACAAAGAGACTTATGCCCGGCGAGTTGGAGCACAACTACCACCTACCATAGATCAAATCCATTTTTCGAGTAAACGACTGAATGGTTCCTTTGTTGGCCTGGGCTTGGGTGGCTAAGGGACGAAAC
Organism: Andrena fulva; assembly: GCA_946251845.1. Classification (NCBI taxonomy): domain Eukaryota; kingdom Metazoa; phylum Arthropoda; class Insecta; order Hymenoptera; family Andrenidae; genus Andrena; species Andrena fulva. The sequence goes on from OX276327.1 coordinate 63,232,845, forward strand.
CAAACTCTTACAATTCTTTATGAGGGTCTGCGGTGCCCCTGCCAAACCCATATTCATCCCTGTGCCCTTAGTACCGATGGGTGCGTTCAGCGGACTCAACCGTTGAGTGATTTCACTAGATACTACCGTGAACGCGACCGCTCACTTGCCCAACTGCTCAACACGTTCAGTGATCGGTCGCCATGTTTTGTAGCAGAAATAACCTACGCTACATTTGCTCAACACGTTCGCCGGGAGCTAGGAACTTCCCAATCGCAGTGATTTGACGTCCCGGTATCATCACGCACACATATACCGCACTACTGTAGGTGTTACGCCTCCACTACGACGGGGAGGAGGATGTCGGGACCTTTGCCCGGTACTTCTTGCAATCCCAAATCTGTCCGCAACGGATAAAGAGCTTTCCGGTGACATCGGAAAATGTTCATTAAATAAACTATTAGAAAATAAGGGAATTCTAATTTCAGCATAGTTTTCATTTTTCGATATAACTCTGCGTTCTCTTATTATTAAATCATTATTTATGGAATTTCCGAATCATCTGTTAACATTTTAATTGAATCTAAATCCAACCCACTGTCCAAACCAATTAATATACCTGCATACATTTATTTTATATTTTATTACTATTTTTATTAGAACCAGTCTAGTCCCCATTATTCCCCTAAATGTCGTGCAACAGAACAGAAGGACTGATCGCTGTTGACTTCACGACGGTTGTCTCAACGGTTGAGTCTGCTGAACCCAGCCGTTTGAACCATGGCAGGGCCTTCGCGTCTCACAGGAGTGCTCCCAACAGAATCTCTCGTGCGGTCTCAGCGCCGATGAGCTGCTTTAGTTACCCCTGGGGTCGCTATCCTTTTCGTAAGGACAAGCTTCAGTCTCTGGGGGGGAAGTAAAGCTGTAAATATAACCAATGTAGGCACCTACTGTAAAAGACGTCAGAAGAATCAGGTTTTTTACTGCCCGCAGGGGTGTAGAGAATTGTGTTTCCTACCACTTACTGTGTGGGTTACAGAGTTTGTCACGCTTGTCTACTTTTTCCCGCGTCCTTAACATACTGGTATGATATAATGGTCGTATATGTTAGTCTCAGAAACTGCGCAATGCCGTTTCTTTGACTTTTAACGATTACGTCCTCATCGTTTCCTCTCTGCCCATATGAATTTATTATGTTTCTTTTAACTCGTGTACATCTCTAAGTATTGGAGTATTCTAGGGATAAAGCTGTGAAAGATACCCCTATTTTCACGATGTATTAAATATTTTATTATTTATTGCGTAGTATTATGTTACACGTGATCTAAATAAAAGATAAAAGAACTGTGCTACATAATACCCAAGAATTGAAAATTATGTTGGATTTTTATAGAACGAGATATCACCTCCACGTGAAAATAAGTTCTTGGAATTAATGCTTACAAAGGACATAGTAAAAATGACTCATAGGAACATAGCGGAACTGGGATCTTTCATTTTTTAAAAATTCAGATCCTGAGGTTGAAGGAATGTTATGAGACTAAATCTCGCAGCTTTCCTCACACACACCGCGTAGACATGTAATTGTTTATAAATAGATACGCGTGCAATCAAGCACGCGTGTGTTCACGTATCATTCTAATTATGCACTCAAACATAATTTGCGTTCGATTAAGCTTGCGAACTTAAAGCCACAGTCATAGTCAACATTTGCTGTAACATTATTATTCTTGTCGGAGGAGATGGAACTGACCGTAATTTCATAATCGTCCAATCTGTCTGTCAGAATCGATCAAAGACAGAGATATCACCAAAATTACAAAAGTTTCGTCCGTTTCATTGTGTATTGTCAATATTCTACGGAAGACAAGTGACGCGAAATTGATGCTGTGAAGTCAGCTTGAGACGAATCCAAATAAAGAACAAGTCGGACGCGCTGTGGTGTCTTTTTATTTTCTGCGGCACGTTTGCCACAAGTGGGGATGACGGGGGATGACATTAATTATGACGATCATTAACAACGAATCTGGGACATAGTTTACGTGGACATGGTAAGAAGACGACGATTGTTTCGAAACAATTTCAAAGCTGCCGCGGTTTGAAAGGAATGGGAAACAAAAGGAAGCTCCTGGTCAAGCGTGGGCTATGGGTGCGTTCCGATTCACGCAGTGAGTGCATGAAATTGGTGGCATCGTATTAATAATAAGTTAATAATAATAAGTTTATATATTTCAACGGGATAAACCCTTTGTTATAAGAAATACAAATCACAGTCACACAAGCCTAGAACAAATAATTAGGAAGTACAAAAGAAATATAATTGAAAGAACGAAAGCAAAGAAGTAAGCGCAAAAGAAACCATTAATGAATAGTGACAAAGCCAGATATAAAAGGATAAAAGTAATAATATTATACCAGAAGCAAACATAATATTGAAAGTTAGGGGGAGAGGGACATACGAACTGCGATCAGAGCAGAGTGATTGAAGGAATTATAGGAATTGAGGCATTTGATGGAAAAAGGGCACATACGCCAAAATGCCATTTCGAGTAAATCGGTTTCAAAGCTTTCATTATAGTATAACTTAATGAAAAGTAATGCAATTAAATCCAATTTTTTTTAAGGATGTAGTATCATATCCGTCAAACGTTTCGTAAACAGAAGTCATGATTTGAAAATGATATGTGTCTTTATTTAATAGTTTTATGCAAGTGGTTTATGTGCCCTTTTTCCGTAAATAGGGTAAATTCGTAACAAAATTGCTTCTTTGTTTAGTTATTGACATATAATTTTGTTTACATACTTCGTTGGCCATTTTTTATACATCGCTTAAATAAAAATACAAAATGAAGCGCAAAACTAAACAAAAAATGTTATGTTTTAAGTAAGTATTAATTTCACCGATTTTTTGCAGCAAGCTGTCTTACAAATCACTTTCATCTTTCCTAAATTCGCTTCTTTCCTTGCGGATTCGATACACGCCTCACTTTCCATAGTTCCTCGCTTACACAAAATCAAACGTATTGCACGACTAGACAGTAGCCAGCACGGCAGCGCGACCGGTCAGCGACTATGTAGCTGCATGTCGCTCACGCTACGTAACACAACAGCGTTTAGCTAATTTAAACGTGGGAGAAGAAATGTCTTTGATATATTATATATATATATAACATATACCTGAGTCGATTTAACCGATTTACGGAAAAAGGGCACATAAGCCTATGTGCCCTTTTTCCATCAAATGCCTCAATTATTAAAGAAGTCAACAGAGTTACAATAGCGATTCGCAGTTATTAAAAGTCGATTAAGGCTATTAAAATAGCCGTAGAGAGTTCGATGTGACTCCGGAAGGAAGAGATTTTGATTTCTAAGGCACCGTACAGGTGCATAAAAACTAAGTTTTTGGAGGATTTGAGGACAAGAGATACAATAATTAATAATTTTATATAGAAAAAGGAGGTCAGTAACGTATTGGTGGCATCGTACGATTCCCTAGAATTTCTCTCACTTTCCACCAATACGATGCTACTTCCGGTGCAGCGAGCGTGCAGCAAACGCAGAATTTCAGAGGAGAAGCAGTCACTGCGTGCGCGCATGCGTATTTGTTTCTCCAATCTTTGATTATTCGAATTTCTCTATTGGAAATAGCTGATACAATTTAATGAAAAGTAATAAAAACAATTAATTCTCTCATGATTACAATGCCACTTTTTTACGTTATTATTTTGAAGAAACTTCATCTGATGTTTTTTTTTTAATACAAATGTATAATTACATACTTATTGTCTACCGAAAATATTCCTCGGATATTGTTCTCGAATATCCCGGAATAATCTCCATAATGTTCTCCATAATCTGTCAATTTTTAGGCAAACACAATCTGTCTGAGTGTTTTGTTTACAATTAATGATATGTGTATTAATTTCGATTCTAAATGGCAAGTAATATCATTTTCATTTTCGCTTTCATCAGACGAATCACAGCTGCTGATTTCATTATCACTATTATTTAATAGTATCGAGGTTATTGTAAACAACGTTTCTTTTTCCATAGTAGCATTTTTCAATTTCAATAGTAACGAAACGGAACGATATGAATGTGCGCAGCGACTGCGCTGCGATCTCTGCACTCACTGCGTGAACCGGAACGCACCCTATGTCACGCATCTCACGTTTCTCGATTATTCGAAACGCGGCCACCCCGCGACTGGTTACAATCGGACTGGTCAATTTCGAAGACCGGCGTCACGCAATAACGAGGACACCTCCAGGAATGGTCGATACGCGTGCCTAGGGAATGCATCGACATACCGTTAACCCGTTTACGTGTCTGTGGTGTGTGAATCAATGCGCATCGCGCGCCACTTCGCGATTTGCCTCTAATGCACGATTGCAAGAACATGCTCGAAATAGAATTTGAACGATGTAAATCTTTTCCTAATTTCGATTCCTTGCGCAACATTTTATTTATTTATTTATTCGATACATGTGCCGGTGAATGTGATGGAAGCAAAAAAACCAGCAAAATTGAGATTTCTCTTATTCTATGTTACATTGATTTATATTTCAATATTATGAAATGATTGTTGCAAAATAGCCGTCACTTTCATAATGAGCCGCGACAGTTTCACGGTGATTTCGATTAAGTCATTTGTTCTCTGTAAGTAATTTGTGAGATAGGAAATAATTACACATTTTTGCATTATGTATTAACCTTAGATGCGGGACACGAAAAAGAAAGAACAAAAACCGAGTGAAATACTGAATTTTGCTGAAAATATGAGAAAAGCTAGGAGAAACAGTGGTAAAGAATACATTACCAGAACTGGTAATGTTGTTACTAGCAGAGTAAGGTAAATGTCGCAATGGCGAAACAGTTAAGGAAGCAGTTGAGATGATTGCAATTTTTTTTATATTCAAATAGTATAAAATTATAACTAAATATAATTATTCGAAAGCGTAAAATTTCTACTTTCACATACCGTAACAAGAATCTACATTTGTTAAAGCAAAAGTTTTAAATTAATTAAAACATGAAACTGTTCATATGGCCCAGTAATTAAATAAAATTCATAGCGTGTCCCAGTCATTAATTAACAGTGTCCCAATTATTGAATATGTATTTAATTTAACTATTTCTATCAGTTAATGAAAATAAATCAACTGACTGTAGTTCTTCTTCTTTATCTTTTTTACCTTCGGCAAGACTTTATGTCTGAAAAAGTTAAAAAATGATTAAAAGTATATTATAAAAGTTTAGGTTATGTTAATATTATAACGAGTATAAGATTAATTATCCTAATAATTCTTAAACAGTATTATATTTTTGTCTAGTTATTATTAACGTAAATATATAGGATACAAAAAATACTTACTTTGGTACAATAAATATTTATAATTTTATAACTACTGAACACTGGCGTCTGTAACACCGCGATTAAACAACCATTGAACACACGTTTAATGATTGGTACGTGTCATGTTACCGTGTACTAGTGGATAAACGCAACAATTTCAATATTAAAAACAAAAAATTATTAAAAGTTCCAATTAATTTTTAATTCTTCAATGTATAATAAATCCAAAACAACTGTATAATTTAAAAAATTATAAAATAATAATTAATTACAACCTTAACAAAAATATTCTCTCGCTTGCTTGAGCCCATTAGGTAAGAAGCGAGATTGAAACTGTTGAAGCTTTACTGTACAATAATATTTTTGTATGATATAACTATTCAGTTATGTACGCTTATAATTGTATCTATATAAAGCTAATACATTTTGCAATTATATTTCCAACAGTTTAAACGTTGCAAATTAGTAAAACTATTATTATTAATAAAATTTCTTCTCAATTTTTAATTATTGGGCCATGTTTAAGGACTGGGACATTTACCTTATTTGAAAATAAAAATTGCTTTTGTTCGAAAAAGTGTTTGAATTTATTAAGTTATGAAGATCGAAAAACTACGTTTGAACACTTTTGGAATGTGGGAGACATTCAAAGGTTTAAAAAACACATTTTCGTACAAGTTACTCATAAAATTTTACAATGATATACAAGTAATTTGACATTAGAAGAGCATATATACTGGAAAACATTTTGTTCAATAATGGAAAAATATTTTTCAATACGTCCAAACGCAACAGTCTAAATATCTCGAAACAAAAAATACACTTTCATAATCACTATGGGTATGGCCCTATTGGAATACAAATGAAAAAAAAACCAAGAAAAATACTGCAAACATAGAATTAGCTAACGTAGAGACTTGTAACAGTAGAAAAAAGAAAGAAAACTAGTAGAAACTACAAAAAATAGAACAGCTGATTAAATACACGAACCCTGAACTTTGAATAGCAAGAAATGCATAGTACAAATTACCAGACATTATCTGGGAGTATATTGAACACGCTAGTACTAAAACTGGAGGTTGAACCACAAAAGAAGTCTAAATAGTTTCTCACAATATGCATTAACAGTGGATCAGAATTATCGTATGTCGAAGTGTAGGCTCTTGGTCTGAGCAAAAAATGCCTAGGTCTCATTTTACAGTAAGGAGCAATAAAAACATCTCTTTTAATAAAAAAAAATACGTAATAATCACTGCGTTGTTGAGCAAGTTAAGTGCACATGGGACTATTTCAATATTGTTTTATTTACGTAACAAGAAAAAATCGATGAATTAAATTGCTGAACTGGCAGTCAAGCAAGGACGTTTTTCTAATCAAACGATTGCTTCAGCCATCTGAACCACTGACGAATTCTTCTGGCATAAATTTCTTAACCTAACCGTGATCTAATAAAATTCATCGTGCATGGAAACTCTCCGAGCAGTTCCCATATGTCGTATATAACCTTTATTTCGTATATAAGAATGTGAACTATTTCATAAGGACAGTGCCCCTTTCTCATAGGGGGATAACATATCTCACAGGAATTTTTTAATCAACCTCTGTTTCAGTGGACCAAATATTCTGCTTGAGAGGAGGAGATATTCTTTAATCTTTACACATTTCCCTATAAATCTTTAATTATTTTCAAATTATAATTAAGTGTATATCTACGCTATCCTTATAAGTGGGTTGGAAACTGGTGTCGTAACATACTTCGCGCTGCGATTTGGAAATTGGGAGTCTCCTCAACGCAGAAATGCCACTACCCTTTCAATAAATTACTATGCGAATACCTAGATACCTAGTTGGGACTAGTGAATGTTGGTTACGTTGCAAATAGTTGAAAAGTGATTCACGACACTTCAATAATAATAATGAATTACGTCACTTCAGTATTTAACTCTACTTAGCAGTATTTAGAAAATTACAAACTTATTCTTTGTTCTGTCGGAGCTCTTAATGTAGAATTTCATTGTTTCTGGTTGGATGGTTCGCAAAGTAGAGGTGGATATTTCTTGAATGTGCTTGGTGCAGTCGAGATATTGTCTTGAGCCGTCTTAAGGAAAGGTCTGAACTTTCCTTTTTTGTGCGATAGTCCCTGCAGAATGACGGTTCCTTAAACTCTTAAGTTTTTTAGACGCCAGATAGTCATCACCTTTTCATAAGGTTTCCACGATTTCTCTTGTAATTAATAGTGTCCGCAGTAACAGAAGCAACATATTAAACACAAAAAATGGATTTCTTCAAAATCAAATTGTTTGAATTTTATTAACTGTTCGATCTGATAGTAATCAGTGCATAATTAATAAAAGAAACCAATAAAGAAATTCGTTTAATTAAGAGCTACAGTTCAGTGCTGACAGAGAACGCGTGCTAATAAGCGAATAATAAAGAATAATGAGAAGAAGAGCTCTGGGCTGTTCTGACGAAGCTTCTCGTTATTATAATCATCTTGGAACAACCCTGAAGATACACACAATCGTGTCTAACGAAGGTATTACGAAAAAAATACCGAAACGTGAATTCGCTAAGGCCCCGAATTCAGCTTCTCGCCCATACCTCACTGACAATGAGCGGAAGGCTGAATTCTGCGTAACGTATAAATTCAGGCCGAGTTCGTTTTGCTGCTAGGTGGGCACAACGTTGGCCTGTTATTAAAATGCTCGCGTTGCATGACATCTGGTTTACGCGGCTACGATAATACTGTTGCACCTCTTACTTACCATTCATATTGTATGAGAATTACGCTACCGCGACGGGAAATGCCGGCGCGCCGAATAAGCTACCTGCTACGACACGAGCAGAGATCATGGTCCGTTCTGTAATTGTAAGTTTGAATAATCGGGACGGCCTGACGAGTGAACTGCGAAGTGTTCAGCCTGAACGAATTGGGTTGTCACGTTCCCGGCATCTATTCTGGCAGTTGAAAGAGAATAGCCGGCTTCTCCCGCGGTACGTTTGAAAGATAGCGGCATGGAAAAAGTAGCCCGAGGCATCTACTTGCGCGCGAGAGGTTACGCTGTTCCCCCAGGGGCTGACTGTGTGCACGCGCGAGTCGCTCGATTCGGGTAGATTTTCAACTGCCTCGTCAAGTAGTCGTTGAATTTTTCAAAAGACAGTAGGTACTGCTGACGCCTGGCGGCCGACGATACGAGGAAATTTCGGGAAATAAAACGGTTCTGCGACGCTCTGCGTAAACCGTCCTCCATCATGATGGAGTTAATCGGCGAACGTATCGCTGGGATTTATTTTCAGTCCCTAGAACCATTTTTCCGGGGCAGTAAAAAATATTAAAGCCGAGCAGGGGGGCACTGTGATTGCGTATGGACGTTATGGATATTTCTTCTCGATCCATAGCACCGATAACGAAGTAGAAGCGTTGCGGTGCAAATGGCTACGACCCGAGCCACGTAAAATATGAGAAACCGGGAAAAATCGTTATACCTTAGGCGACAAATATGTAAATGTTACTGGTATGTTAGATTGATAATGTAAAATGTAATTGGTAACTGGAGATAGTTGTTGAGTGAAGCAATGTCGAACTTAAGTATATTTAAACGATAACGACGATGGATACAAAACGAATGTGCCTGTGTATGCATCGAGGCAAAGCGTCGAGTATGATGATCGTCAGTTTTTAACCGACTTCAAAAAGGTGGAGGTTATAGATTCGACCCGTTTGTATGTTTTTTTTTATGTTTGTCCCCTCATAACTGCTCAGCATATGGACCGATTTTGATGATCTTTTTTTTATTCGAAAGAGGGCGATGCCCCGGTGGTCATCCTACACTGCATCAACATTGGCCCAATATTTTGCCAGTTATGGTTAATAATAAAGACTATTGTCACCTAATTATTATTATTTTATGTACGTACGCGCATATCTCCTCAGCATGTTGTGTCAATATATATAAAACTAAGAAGTTAAAAATAAAAAAAAATTAAAAAAAATTAAAACCGACTTCAAAAACATAAAATTGCACTAAAAAGTAAAAAAATAATTTTTTCCCTTATTTAATCTACGACTCTCATATTTTTTAAGTCGGCGCCTCATCATTTGCACTGTGTAAATCTGGCACCGGCTTAAAAAATATGAGAGTCGTAGATTAAATAAGGGGAAAAATTATTTTTTACTTTTTAGTGCAATTTTATTTTTTTGAAGTCGGTTTTAATTTTTTTTTAAATTTTTGCAAAAGTAAAAATTTCAAGATTTATATTAGTATCCATATTTCTCACTAGACACTAAACAAATTAGAAATTTCAGTTTCTATTGAGAAAAATAATTTTTTCAAAATTTATCCCCGCCTCCCTTTTTTCGAAAATTCTTTATCACCATATTGCAGGATATCAAAAACCATGAAACTTCGAATGAAACTTTTTTCGATATCTTTTACGGATTCGCAGATATTCGCGATAATATGAAACCTCAGAGGTTATTTGAGGGTGTGTTTCCACCCCTAGGACCGTTTAAAGAAAAAATGGTTACGTCATTACCATCACTTGAACTCCTCAGCTACTCAACTTTGGAATGAGCTGTAGCGAGTGGTGACAAACTTATCTCCCTCTAAAACTGTTGGTAATTACTAACCAGATAGCTGATGAACACATTGATGGGTTCTGGAATCCATAATTGGTGACTTTATAATTTAGGGCTTTCGCCAGGTTTTCTTGATTATCGACCACTGTGCGACGGTTGATAGCTGCTGCTTTGGTGTGAATAATTTAACTACTGAAAGTAAGATTATGTGCCGAATCGATAAACATTGCTTCGTCTACATATTTTTAGCCTCAGATACACTCGATGTTGACATAGATCTTTCTTTACCAGCTGACTTTCCATTGCAGATTTGTGTATTATTGACTATTTTCAATGTGTCAACTCAACTTGTTCCCAACGTTCTCTATCTACAGAGTTTTCAAAAATTCAGGGATTTCCCGGAGTATGCAATATCCTGATGCAAAAAGACATCGAAAAGTCGTTTACCGTTTTGGGATCCGAGGCTTTGTTCTTGAGATATGAGTTGAATATTAACGGTCGAACTTCCGGGTCGCGCAGTTTAAAGCCGAGACAGCTGAGCACGAAGCAGTGACTACTCGAACGCAGGCGCTAACCCATTTTCACGGTTTCAACCAGCGTGGTCGGTCCTACTGTGTACGTGGGCCTGTATCTAAGCGTGCCTCCCACGTGTGCGTGCGAGCGGTCACTGCTCCGCGCTCAGCTGACTCGGCTTTAAACTGCGCGGCCCGGAAGTTCCGCCGCTAATATTCAACTGTTAATATCTCGAGAACGAAACCTCGGATCCCAAGACGGTAAAGGACTTTTCGTTGTCTTTTTGCTGCAGTATACTGCATGCTTCGGAAAGTCCTGAATTTTGGGACACCCTGTATACTACCTATAGCATAGAATCAGGCTTGCTTTTAATACATTTTTTAACCATTAGCCCATTGATTAATTTTTATTTTTGCGAAATAGTGCTTAGATCTATAGCCTTTGACACACAGACTAGATTGTTAATCCGTGCTGCTGTACAATAACGGCATATCCCAGAACGTATGCTATGCTGTTGCAAATCTATATTTTTGTGAAAAATATTTAATAATGCATGCTGCGAACATGCTTTCCAAAATATTCAATTTCGACGGTTTTACAATTCTGATTGAATTGAAAGTCATATTAGGTATGTTGAAAGTATTGAAGGGACCGAATTTAATATGTACTCCTGGCTACCAATTATTATACAACCCAAGATTTATATCTTTAGAATGAAGGAGTATCAGTAGAAACGAATGCCTCTTTTCATCTACCACATGCGAAGTGGTTGGGTTTCCTATCATCTGGATTCAAAACGTACTTACAGCCACGAGATACGAGGTTCGAAAATATAAATATTTCATATTCAGTAAGCATCGAATCTTTTTCAGGTGGTATCCTATGTAATTCGTGTCTGTATGAGGAACACGTAGCGTTTATACTTTCCGCTTATTCCACATAGCTGCTCGGCTGGTGGCAAGAGGAGAGATCGCTCAGAAACGAGCAAAATTTACCGACGGGCTAACGTTCCGAGTTGTCCACTCGGCGAAAAAGGAGAGAAAACGGGTTTACGGTTGCCGGGTCTCGGATCCCATTAACTGTCGTTCGGAAAAATCTACCGTGACTCGATTGACCGACGAACGCGGGCAAAGTTGCCGCGCGGAAACCGATGCCAGGACGCGTCCCCGTTGCGTCGAACTATGCAAAGCGCGGCGCAACTGTGGATGGTGGAAGTGTACACGACCGAATAAAATATGTATACGCGCCGCTGGTGTAGCAAGGCTTTAGCCGACGGTTCCGGGGTGAACTTTCAAGCCGTCTTACGCGACCGTGAGTTCCAACAGGCTTCCTCCGTGAAAGGGTAGAAGGGGTGAAGCACGCCCAGCGAGTTTCGAACTCTTAACTGGTAGAAGCCTGCGATCGACCGGCCGCGAAAAGAAGTTCCGTAACGCAAAACTCGCTAGACCGGAAGCATCGATCGCGTCCTCGGCGCGCGAGAAAAACGTTTACGAACGTGTGCGCCGGGATTCCGCCGCAACGACTCGGCGTGTTTGGATCGCGGGAAAGTTTCAACGAGCCTTCGCGGATACTGGCGTGTTCCAGGGCTCGGGATTAACGGAAAGGCACGCTCGGGGTCTTTCGGGATCACTGTATCTGTTAGTGCCAGCCGTTGGCGCGGTTTATGACATGGTCACGTGGCGTCCGCCATTCTTCAGTCGAGGAACTTTCGTCCCAAGTCAACATGCGTTTACCAGACTCAATAAATGCAAAAACATCATCTTTTTTCTTCTTATTTTTTTAAGTTTAGAGTCACATCGACTAAATCATTAGCGACTATGCATCAGTTTAACAGCATCTTTAGAGATTTCTTATAGGGGTTGCACGAACAATGATAGTCCAGTAATCTAATATCATCTGGAATAATTAGATATAATTAATGGTATGTAATAGTCGTTGGCTTTGAACGTGTGAACAAGAGTAAATTTAATAAGTTCAGTGACGCTCGGACTTGAGGACTTGAGCATAACTACCACGGGACGCGCACCGGTGTCAGTGCGTTAATAGACCCCTAGCGAGCCTGGAAGCAATCCTGGCGAAACGCCGGGACAATATTCGAGAAGGACACGGCCTGCACCCGGAAGCGCCAAGAAGTGATTACCGTGTTCTTTGAATCGGGGCCTTCATTCTCATTTCTTTTACGGTATCTTGTCACAGAACGATGCCCATAATGGTCTTCGCTACGATTCAATTATCGAGTCGACGATGGGTTTTCGCGTTTCTCATCTGCGACCACTGTTGATGACACGTTCGGACCAAAACGAGACAACGGGCGGAACTTATTTCCGGGCGGATCTCCCTCCCTGCAAGTGCCCTGGAATTGAATACCCGCGCAAAAAAAAAAAGAAGGAGAAGAAGGTAGATCCATTACGTGAGATCTTTTTGCTGGCGAAAAGAACGGGAAGACTCCAAGGAAGCCAATTAACGTAGACTCCGACGCTCCGCAGGCTCTTTATATGCTTGTATTTTACATTCGACACACGTCCGATGTACGCCTTCATGGACATACCTACCCCTGTGCTACTGGTTTCAACCCTATTTTTTTTATCGTTTTCCCCGCTATTCTCTCTCGTTTTTCGTCCTTCTGCCCCTTTCATTTTTCTTCGCGGCACTATTCCCACGTTTCTTTAATGCCGCCCCTCTCGCGCGGTTTCCTCGTTTATATTCGAACGCGGGAGGAGTTTTCTCGCTTTAGTAAATAGTTTCCAACCGTGTAAATAAGGAAACGCCGGGGCGAGCGCGTCGCGGCTGCCGTGCAACGACCGTAAATCACATCAAATTTCAGGTGGGGTTTTCAGCTTTACCGTGAAAAGGATCGTTCCTCCCAAATTAGCCGAACACGCCACCAAAACGTTTCTATAGCATCGTAATTGACGGTTTTTCTTTTTCCACCTGCCGCCGCTGTTGCTCCTACTCCTCCTCTACCCGCGGTCAAACAGTGATTTTAAATCGCTTAAAATAGCGTCGGCCGATCCGTGGCTTCTTCTCTCCGCTGTACGCGCCAAATGAAACTTTTCGTAGGATAAAGCTTAAAGCTGAAATCAGATATGCCATTGTTATTAGGTGGTAGAATTGGAGGTCAGAGACAAATGAAATGTTCTTTACTCCCTGAGCAGTGCACAATTTGTTACGCGGACACGGAAACACGGATTAAAACTGAATACAGTGCTTCTCGGTTAAGCTGATAATTTTTTCTCGGTTGGGCTGATGAAAAATCAACCCCACTACTATTTCTTATTTACTTCAGACGCGGGGACCCTCGCGACTGAACGCTCGACAGCCGAGAACAACGAGGCAATAAAATATAGGATAACACGTTACGAGGGGAAGAATATCAAGTTCCGCATTGCTCATCGAATCTTCATGAAAATGACACCAATCGATTCCCTGTGTGTTTCTCGATTAAGCGACACCAATAATCATGTAAATCGGACTGTAATTAACGAAATTACATAAAAAGTTAATTTGCTGTATTTAAAGCAAACTTCGTTAAAAATAGTCCGATTTACGTGGAATCTGGTGTCTTTTAATCGGGGAAACGGAGTGAAACGATTGTTATCATTTTCGCGAAGATCCACTGAGAAATGCGCAATTTGACATTCTCCTCTTCTTAATGGCTGGTGCTATTCTTGTCTTCTTGGTCCCGTATTCTCGAATGCCGAAAGCCATAAAACTCTGTGAAGCGTGAAATCGGAGGTTGAGAAATTCGCCTACCTCCCCGAATAAGAGATACTTCCCGGACCCTGAAATTATCAACTTAACAGGGATCAACTGTACATGCATATAGTGACTGATCCGAGCTTCTGTAACGAGTGGCGAAAGAGACATTTGGCGGCTTGATCTTTCGGGATACTGTTGACCAACCGTTTGCGTGCCCCTTCAAAGTTCTTTCACGTAAATGTATGAGGCTACTACCGTTCCCTGTTTGTGTTTGTTAAAAAATAAGAAGAAAAGGAACGCGATTTCTAATTCTGATCAGTCCTGCGACCGGATACGGGGTTTCTAAATCGTTTGAATTGGGCACTCAAATGTATTTTTGAAGATGGAAGAAAGCGCGTATGATTCTCTCGTTTCTCTCTCTGTTCTGGCGACCTCGAAAGCGTAAGGGTGAGCTCACCATAGCTGTTTAAAATTAAAATAACAAATTAGGATCAGAGTAGAATAATTATTTCATCTTTTTTGTTTTATCGTATTCAGAAAAATTCACTGTTTAATTTCTGTGGCGAGCGGAACGCGTCGCAGCAAGTTCCAGGAAACGCAGCGCCGTCAAAACAAACGATCGCGACCTTTCCTCGCCCTAGCGACGAGCCTTTCGAGACCGACGTGGAGGGGCTAAGCGTGGCCCAGGCAGTTAGTCTCACGCGAGCAAGCGACAGAACCACAACAAACAGTTATGTTATTTACCACCAAGCATAGCATTATTTTACCCGTACAATAACCCTACAATTTCCTTGTCGAGTTGTAAATTCTTTGTTATAAGCATATTGTTGCAAATATATTCTTGTATAAAGGTTAGAACACCACGTGTTCGGTGATTGAATTGCGGAGTAGGTACACCTGATCCTTGCTTGTCCATATACTTCAACGTTTCTAACCTTCCACGATAGCTAATATTCTTATTAAAGTAAAATTTTAACAATGTTTCTATCCGATTTTCCAGATAATAGATCATTCTAATTTATAAAAAAATCCAAATTGTAATCTGCATTTTTCGTCTACTTGTTAGTTCCGTGCTAAGTTAGTGAATTACGCTTGCGATGAAAAATGCTCTTTCAATATTTTAGCTGTCTTTAATATATTTCTGGATATTGAATTCGAATAACACAAAAATTTTATACCATATTTCCTCTTCACTATTAATTTCATTCAATCGCTTATTGCAGCAAAAAAACGTGAAAGAGAGTAGTGAGAAAACTGTACGTGATAGAGCAAATCTCAGGTTATTTTTGCATTTAGAAATCGAGATTCCTATAAAACCAGCATAAATTTTTAAAGAAGTTTATATGACCCTCAATTTTGCAGGCCTGTAGCGTCAGTGGGACCAAGTGTGACAGAACGGCCATGGTACGGCTCTGTCGACAAAATGGATTCGCAGCGTTGTGGTATACTGTAAACACGGGGACCAATCTATCGATAATTTTCCTTACCAGTCTTACCATTTCCCACCAGGCTTTCCCTTGCGCCATGGATTTATCGTCCCTCCACACAACGTAAATCGTGCTTCAATGACCCAAAATAAACTTGGCCAAGAGAACACCGAGCGCCCGGTGTCTACCACATTGGCCCATAATTTAACGTGCTAACCAATATCGCTAGGAGCAGCTCAAAATTGCGTTCCGAAGATAACGCGAAAATTTGTAAGCTTTCTCGGAATTCCACCGTTATCTGCCTCGTAGCACTCGCTATCCTAATCTGTTCCGCGTCTGTTATCGTTCCCTTCTTCTCGGATACGTTGAATATTACTCGCAACAGAAAATACCTAAAATTATCGCATCAAAAATATTTTCGTTGCTTTTGACGGTAGACAAAAATCTCCGAAGAGGAAATTGTTTAGTTGGATGTGTGTGAGTGTTGGGAGAAGAGGAGGTCCTCAAATATTAAGCTTTGGCTGTTATCGAGGCAAATTCGCACAATCATGCCTTCTTCTTTACTGCATCGTTAGTTCGCTCTCCTTGAAGTAGCGATTAACGATGCCTGCCTAGTTCACAGTGATGGATGAACTTTGTTCACAGGGTAGAATTTCTGCCTTACTTTCGATGCTTAGACTCGACGCGTGATTGACAATAAAATATGAGATTCCAGTTGCTCGTGTTGGAATTTATTAGATTATTAGATGCGTGGATAGAATGAGAGCAAAAGGAGATCTCTATATAAATAGTAACTATCATATATGTATTACACAATAGTAAAAAATAACACGGACCTTCTACAGAGTACTCTCTAATTCTAACTTTTAATCTCCCTTGCTGCTTCGAAGTCTCAAAACTCTCATTCTGCCCGATTCTGCATCTTTTTGCTGCTCTCGAACCATTCTTCTCCCTGTACTACTCGATTACAGTTACTCTTGCATCCGAAAAGTCCATGTGCATTTCAGAAAATTATTCTAATGTGCTCCAAACGCCCACTTGATATTTTCTGCTCGTGTGATCTAAATCGTTTATCTTATATTTATGTAAGAATAATAGACTATATTTACTTAATCCAACATAATTTCAAAACTATCGAATGTGACATTTTAAAGGACATCACATTAACTCCACCTCTCTAGTAAAGAGTTAACAATTTAAATATGCCGAATTTCATCATGTTTCTGGGTTTCAGTGAATTTTATTTTATAGAAACTTGTATTCACGTAATAATACATTAAAAATAAAGATAATAATAACAATTATGGATAATGTTCACAGAATAGCCAGCAAGGTCGTCCGCAAGGTATCCAGCGTTATTTGTGGGCAATCGCCTGGAATTAAATTCGAAGATCCACAAGTAACGCTAGTTCATTAATTGAATTATTCAAATAAATACAAAACTTGCTAAAATTCAGAAACAAGGTGAAATCGGATATGTGGTTGTACGAACTGTTTTTTTATTATTTTTCAGTACTGAATCCACCTACATAATATCGATGGCTTGGTGCACAAACATTGTATATCCCCTTTTACCGTTTTCGAGAAAAAAAATTTAAACATGCAATGGTACCTACATAAGATTCGGGGGGCATAAAACAAACAAAAATATTATTTTTGGCTTTATGAAGTAGATATAAATGTGATTTTTATACAGCATAAAGAAACAGTCAAAAACTATTTATTGCTTATAAAAACTCAAATTTCACAAAAAGTGGACACACAATATTTGTGCACTAAGCCATCGTTACGAAGTTTGACGTACTTATTATGATGCACTTTGTATATAGTTTAGTCTATTATACTATATTAATGTGTGTGTAATTATTATTTTTTATTACTCATTTTATATCTCTGGTAGGCGGGCAAACAAGCATAAGTCAAACTGTGCCTCAAGCTTAAACAATCTCTATTTTGTTCTTTTTGTGAATCGAAGTTAAAAATCAAACTTTCTTTTAACATATATATATTATCAACTTTCACGACGAAAATTTACCACCTGATTTCACATAGCACTTTAAATATTCTAAGTGTCTTCCTGCAACACTAATAATTCTGACTTATAGGTACTCGTATAAAGGGACTAGGCAGTCGTTTTTCGTGAGAAAGAGACTCTGTCCTTTATTTATTTGTAAACAAATGAAAGCACATCCAGATATATGCTTTTACCCAATGTTTATTACTACCATACAGATTGAAAAAAAATTAATAAGAAATATATATGTGCTTTAAAAATGGCGCTGCCGACGGGTAAACATTTTAACGTTTTTCTGTCGTTTTGCTTTAATATCGGTGTTAAAATGTGACGTAATCCGATTTCAAAGGTGAGATTCTTGTTTGTTGGATTCATAGTTTCCGCGCAAACCTATAAAAACAACAATTAAATCAAAATCATGCGATTGGTGGCTGAAAAACGGCGAGTTTTCCGAGAAAAATTCGTTCTTATTTGTGCGCTGCTAAAATCCGGTGACTCCTCAATTTTTTTATGAAAATCTCGAATTTTTACGGACCATATCAGAGGTTTGCGGCGAAATGGCACATGTTTTACACATCCTGTAATTTTTTTCAAGTCGATCTGAACCTCCATTTGTTCGCAATCAGGAAAAAACCAAGAGAAAAAAAGATTCGAGAAAATCGCGTTTAAAGTTTCTGGGCAAAGGCGACGCTATAAGTTACCGCTTGATGTTTTTAGCTGCCAAATCAACAATTTTGCGAATTTTAATATAACCCAAACGGCATTTTATTCACAAAGGATAGTACTTTCGGAAAATGCAATAAACAAAAATCGATTTTTCGACTGCCTAGTCCCCTTAACCACCCACCAGAGATACACGACCTCCTTCACCGCCACCAGAAGCAGCGAAAGTTTGCGCAGTACGATTTACGTCGAAATCGTTTTCCCATTTGCATTTCGCGTTTTGTCGCGCCTTCGAGAGCGATAGTAATGGTCAAGCCACAAGTACAAAGCTTTTCGTACATGTCGCGAGTGCGAGAGCGGGAAGAATGCCACGCAAAAGGTACAGTACCCGCGGAGGTATCCCTGGGGAAGGCGACGGTCGCCATCGCATGTTCCAGAGGTAACGTCGTTTCCCGTCCCTTTCTTGCTCTTCCCCTTCTTCTTCGCTTTTGACAATGTGCCCTTATTCTTTCTCGCGTGCAATTCCCTATATCCGCCGGAGTTTTACCAGCACCGGGTTGCGTGGGTGGTGCGGTGTTTTTTTAAAGGATAAGAAACGAGAATGTAAAAAGGGCACGGAGCTCGGCGCGGCCTCGTTGAAAGCAGAGGTACCTATGTACACGATAATTACGCTGGGCTGGTGCGTGGGAACAGATGGTGAAGTATCATTCGACCTAGCACCGGTTAATGCGCCTAGGTACACCTCTATCCGAAACGTTAAGGCCCCGCTCGTTACCGCGTGTCGCACTCGACAGCTCCTTGCGCGCTGCTCGCTTTGTGTTGCCACGAGGGTGTCTCGTTTTCAGCGTTTAAATTTCGTTGCCGTGGCCACCGCTTGGAACAGCTTGTTCAGAATGGGACCTACATTTCCCGGCAAGTTCGCTTGTTTAGTTGTCGGACTCGCGAGCGCCCGAGATTTGTACGCATGCGAAGTTCGGTGGAAGTGGAGGAGCTGCAAACTTTCGAAGATAGAAGTCCTAAAGTGTGTCTTTCAATGGCGCGAGTGACTTCTCGCTGCCAGAACGCTGGCCGCGTGCACGCCACTTGTGCAATGTGAAATGTAAGCTTCCCAGTAATTTCGTGTAATTAATGGGTGACTTAGCGAGCTTACCGATACGTAGCTAAGTAGTTCTGTGTAGTAAGCGCGTTACTGATCGTTGCTGATTTTTTATATTGCACGGGATAGGTATGCCAATTAGATATTCGTTCGAAGCGTGTGTCGCCCATGCCAGGGGAATTGAGTAGAAGCCTGGCTTCCATGGTTTTATGAATATTTGGCACTTACAAGCGAGGATTTCAAACCTGAAATTTAAATAATTATCAAAATTTGGGGATACGTGGAGGATATATAGATTTTATTTTGCTGCTCAAATTCATTCTAAGGGGGTGAAATTGACCCCGGAAAATCCAGCTATTTTCCGAGTTTGTGTTATAACTCGAGAACTGTAAGAATTGTATGTTACCAAATGATAGTCCTAATTTTAAATGAAAGTCCAAAGGAACTTTTGAAAACTTCTTTTCTATCTCTTACAGTCCGCGAGTTATAACAGAAAATCGGAAAGTAGCCGGATTTTCAGGGGTCAATTTCACCCCCTTAGAGTAAATTTAGAGAGCAACAAAATTCTCTACATATCCCCAAAGTTTCATCATTTTTTTAATTTCCGGATTTGGGATCTTCCCTCGTTAAAAACTAATTGTGCCAACACGATGAGTTATTACACTAAATAACTATTAGTAACAGAAGGAAATATATTGTGTGATAGTTGACGAACATGTTACTATGTATGAGAGGAGCAAAAAATATATGAATAGGCCAAGTGTCTTGTAAAACGTGTATTTCATAT
Organism: Andrena fulva; assembly: GCA_946251845.1. Classification (NCBI taxonomy): domain Eukaryota; kingdom Metazoa; phylum Arthropoda; class Insecta; order Hymenoptera; family Andrenidae; genus Andrena; species Andrena fulva. The sequence continues at coordinate 63,252,958 of OX276327.1, forward strand.
TTTTGTATCGTATTTCTATATCAGATTTTTGTGGTTCGATAACCAAAACGTAATGTTTGCTCCAAGTAAAAGCTACAACAATTCTTGATATTTTGTAACCATTTCCGAACAATTATTATAAGAGTGATGTGGCATACTCTTCTACTTTTTATAAAATTGTACAGGCCCTGCATATGGAGCGTTCAGAAGCCACTCACAAGGAGAGTATTTTAGGTGTCCGCCTCCGATCATTTTGATTTTTGGATATGTTATAGAGGACCGAAAAATAAGAAATACGTGTTTTTTTATTTTTCCCCGTTTTCATATTTGGGGGGTGAAAACTGCGTTCAAAGTTAGGGTTAAAAACTCATTTTTGTGGAATATCTCGAGAACTATTAGAGATAGGGGTATAGTGTCAATGGACGAATTTTGTGTCTTTGAATGCGAAATATGACTGACTCACCAGATTTTCAAAAAGTCCACAAAAATGATTTTTCACCCCTAACTTTGAACGCAGTTTTCACCCCCCAAATATGAAAACGGGGGAAAATAAAAAAACACGTATTTCTTATTTTTCGGTCCTCTATAACATATCCAAAAATCAAAATGATCAGAGGCGGACACCTAAAATACTCTCCTTGTCAGTGGAAGTCCAACTTTCCCCGAAAATGAGTTACGTAGTTCAAAAACCACTTTATTGTTAAAACTTTCAGTTGATAAATTATTTAAGTCACTACTTTCATGCGCAAGTAATAAATGACGGTACTTATATTGACCACGGAGTTACTAGGCAAAATTATTCTGAGGGCAAACAATGTAAATCTCGGTTTAAATTTTTAATGTTAATGTGCCTACGGCTTTTGAATTTTCTATATGTATTTACGAATCCCACATCGCACTCATAGCGGGGAATTATAATAAACTCCTGCAGCGACCGCGTTAGATTATACTCAAAGGGACGGTGACGTTGTTGGAAAATCAATTGTCGGTGTGTTTACCGTTAGACAGGTGCTCCGCGTTGTTACATCCGCCCACCATGCCGCACACGACCCGCAAATCTTGCATTGTGGAAACGTTACCGAATACCCGAACCCAAGGGTTGTAACTATGTACAGTGTCAATCAGTAGTCAAAATGATAGAACAAAGCACTAACAGGGCAGTTAGCCTGTAAAGCATGAAAATCCTCTACTAATTACCGTTTAGGCCCTTCACCTGTGATCTTTAATATTTTATTTAGTTTAGAAGACATTAATAGTTTATCTTTCGAAGTCACGTATGCGTGATTTGGGAGCTGTTTTTGCGATTTGTTTCGACGACGGGCTCTGTCGCCGCTATTTTGTATGAAAATGACAGTAAAAAAATTGTTTTCCGTACTTCAATATGTGTTAAATAAACCCTCTGAAAAGAAATTCTATTTCGTTTGTCATACTCCGAAAATAAATTGTCAAATTTAGGTCTTTTTTTTCTGCCTCTAGAGTGGTTTTACCCCTTAAGTGTTGAGTTGAGTAATGATCTGTGGTAATAGATGCCACTGTTCTCGCCACCGCTGCTTAAAATTGCAGTGGACTATATTTTAAATAAACGATGAAGCGGTATAAGTAATAGTATTTATAATATTTAACAATACCAATATAATTAATACAATAGAAACATATGTGTAAGTATTCCTGAAGTTTTTAATCCAGCATTCACTTTGTATCATATATGATATCTAACCAAATTTTCTCAATAAGTATCATACCTATGCATTTTTTACGTAAACATAAATGCCTTCCGATTGGTGGCTCTTACATTATACGGATGAACGTATTTTTAAATGATTAGTAGCGTCCATGAATTGTGTTTTAGGAAAGCGGAAATTTTAAGAAAACAAAGACTTCTTAAGCACCTTTTTTAACACCCTTCTGCGCATATGACTCTAATATTCTTGGAACCCATCCGCAATAACTATTTAATTGCCAGAATGGTTCAGAGTCCAGTGCATGAAACGTTCAGCCGGCTGAGAATCTCACTTTACGATGTTCACCAGGCCATAAACCGGAGTTAAAATGCAAGGGACTTCGGGTCCTCGTCTGCCTAATTCGCGCCATGTAACGCCCCCGTACAGTTGTAATTGGGCGTTACAACTGTCGCAGGAAGGCCGGCTATTCTTTGGACGGTGCACAGTGGGCATTTGCGTGACACGCTGTTAAGAATTAAAATTGAAAAATGATAGGGTAGATGTACCAGTAAATGAACACGTACCAGTGAATGGACATTTTTTATTAAAACGAGTGAAATAAGTTATTAAAATAAGCAACTAATTAATTAAAGACTTCTTTCAATTTCTTGCTTCATATCCAAACAATTTTTGCAGCACGTGGAATCAATCGCGCTGCAAACATAATTTTATAAAAGTGTTCATTCATTAGCCTTAAGTGTTCATTTATTGGTGCGTTTACCCTATTTCCTGTTATTACAGTTTATTCTTACTCTAGTATTTGTATAGTTAAGTATGATAGTTTGATTAACAACTAGCAGCTTAATAATTAAACACTTCGTACAACAGTACTGGAATATTAAGTGTAAAATACAGACGTTTTCCATTTAATAATTGCAAACATATTTATTATTCGCTACTCTGGGGAGAAACATAACAGGTTGCTCGTTAAATACTGAATTCGTTTCTCGAACAGAAAGCGTCTAAGAGACCGTATTTCATTCCATTCTCTATGCTTGAATACGTGTTAGACTTGATAGTTCTAATCTGCAAGGAAACTAGTCGCTATCTAGGGAGATGGTCAAAGCCTTAAGACCTGGAGCGTTGCTAACACTTCTGCTAGATTTCGAAGTAAACTGCTACCTAGGAGTTGTTCGGAGCGCATCACGCGAAATGTTGTATCTGATCGCTACTGGCAGGAAATCTTCACGTCAACCGTGATTTAGTACTTACACGCACGCGTGTTTCAGACGCTGTTGCGTTATCCTTGCCTAGCATTTGGATATTGAATGCTAAAATTTACATAATCACCGTCAAAAAAATTACAGCGATTGGGGACGATATCGCTGCTTGGCATTGATAGTTACATAACTGAAAAAATTTCCATTTTTATTATTTTTTTTTTTTTTGCGTAAATTGTCTTCATAAAGCACAGTGTTTTTAGCGCGTAAAACGGCACATTTCTAACTTCATTAGTTTCACAGCAAAGCGCTGATGTGTCGTTATCGCATTGAACATGTTTTTTCAAGAACACTGACGCATTTTCAGTTGTTTCTTGAATTATGTTATTTCTTGAATAGTGGCATAAGTACAGTAATTCGTCGTTATTGTCCCGTTTTTACCATGCGTAATAGTCCCGCTCACTATCCCCTCCATTTCTTGGAATCCTTCAGTCGAGAGTGAGAGAATCCGAGAACGTGCGAGAGAACAAAAGAGTCGACACGAAGTTGTCGTCGGCTACGAATAGTTTCCGCATCGCGTTGTTGTCCCGCCGCCAGCCCCGTTCGTCGGGACTATTACGACGAATTACTGTATTCACTTTTCGTTGTGATAAAAAAGATCAAAAAAATTTTGAGTATTACTTCAAACATACCTTAATATGCAGGCAAAACGCCAGATAGTATAAACTTATAGTTTTTGTTAAATAAATTCCCGAAGATGGCGTTGGAAAACGGGCAGTTACACTAGAGTACCCCCTACATTTGGAACCCACAACTATTTCGTTAGAACGGGAACAATATTTATGTATTTAACCAAGTTGATTTATGGTTGTTTAAGAAAGCCGTATTGTTCAGAATGTTCAATAGTGGAGTATATAGAGTATCAGTATCCTGATCGACATCTGCAATAATCGCACAAACACAACACACTCTCCCGCTTAATTTTCTTTGCTCTCTGCCCTCATTCACAGCAGAGACGCGTTATGCCCTTGATTCGTTGTTCCAGCGTCTATCCCACGATACTTCCTCCTCTTCCTTCGTGGTGCGGGATTTCCGGGAAAGCTTGTAGATATTGCAATATCCGACTCTTCGGAAACTATTCGTTCGTTGAACCTTCCAAGATTTACCAGCAGCGATTGAAGTCGCGACTGTCACGAGGCAGCATGGACAGCTTGTCGGCATCCCCTACCTGTAGTTGTCACTTGATTCGTAAAACTCTACGTAAAACGACAAACGTCGTGCGATTTAGGTCATCGAACTATAAATTTAACGATGACTGTCTTCGTCCAGCCATTTTGAATGAGATCCACTCACAAGGAGAGTATTTTAGGTGTCCGCCTCCGATCATTTTGATTTTTGGATATGTTATAGAGGACCGAAAAATAAGAAATACGTGTTTTTTTATTTTTCCCCGTTTTCATATTTGGGGGGTAAAAACTGCGTTGAAAGTTAGGGTTAAAAACTCATTTTTGTGGAATATCTCGAGAACTATTAGAGATAGGGGAATAGTGTGAATGGACGAATTTTGTGTCTTTGAATGCGAAATATGACTGACTCACCAGATTTTCAAAAAGTCCACAAAAATGATTTTTCACCCCTAACTTTGAACGCAGTTTTCACCCCCCAAATATGAAAACGGGGGAAAATAAAAAAACACGTATTTCTTATTTTTCGGTCCTCTATAACATATCCAAAAATCAAAATGATCGGAGGCGGACACCTAAAATACTCTCCTTGTCAGACACTTTCACCAAAAATTTTAAAGAGTTTAATGACGATTGTTTCTTGCTGAAAAATTAGTATTTATAGAAATGGATTTGGGTACTGGTCCCTTATTAATGTGCCATTTACCGGACTTGCTCATTAATGAGTTAATTAATGAATTCCCATAACTTTAACTTAATTTGCTCAAAATTTACATTGATTTTTTTACACACTTCTTCTTTTATTCAGATATTGTTTTCGATTTAAAAATGCTAATTTTTCATAAATATTTAATTACAATAATAATACCTTAGCCCTTAAAAGCGCTTCGAACGCGTTAATCTGCTCAAAGTTAATGTGCCTGTCCACAACTGTGTGCTCCGAGTTAATCTGCCTGTCCTGTATATTATTCCCGCAGTTTATGTGTTGTTTAAACTTTGAACTCTCAAAAAAATTCTCTAAGATAGGGGTTTTCGTTAGAAAAACGAAATATGCAAATATAAATTGCCTATAACTAAAGTCAGCATTGAAAGTTTTAATTATTTTTATAGCGAAAACAAGGTTAAGTGTGCCAGTTACAGGGAAGTGAGCGGGTGCATTAATGCGGACTAGCATCCCGCGAAATTATTAGATTCACTTGAAAAAGTACGGAAACGTTTCAGACGTGTTTATTTTGTTATTTGTTCATAAAATTAAACCGCTTTATGATATAATTAACAACTTTATATAAGTGCCAATCATGATAATTTTCAATTTAACTTTTGACCTAATTACCGAAAATATTATGGAAGTTTACTACCTGATTGATTATACGCATTGTATAATCGTATAATAAAAATACTGTAAAAAGTATTTTGTACGGGGGGTATATGTATAATTTTCACGCACAAATGTACAGGGACATAGATTAACATTGGACCATAAAAATGAACAAAAAAAGTGTCTTTTTAATATATTATTTAAACAAATGGAGTTTTCGGGAATCTGTTTGCGCAGCTGGATTCTTGATTAAAAAATATATAAGTTTGCCATGTATAACGTTCTTCTAGCTCTAGTGGTTTCTAAGATATTCGAGCAAATATGTTTCTCACCCTTCACTTTGAGGGCTGTTATCGCCCCTTCAACGTGAATGTCGGCCGATAAAACAAATACGTGTCAAATATTTTTGTGAGATCTACATTTTTACGTAAAATTCATCAAAATCGGCGATTGTCACTTCGGTATACATATTCCCTTGCTAAAACTAATATCCCACCGCGCATCCAAACTGCCGCTCATTCTTCAAGCCATAACTCAAAAACGGGAAATCTCTCCAAAGTTCATAGAATAAGAGCTACTTATACAGCGTGTTTTGTAGAAATCAGGCGACATTTACTTTTGCAGAAATTGCGGTTTTTGTGAATTTTCTGTACCTACCAAAACCAGTAAAACACGCAAGACTTATATTAAAAAACAATTATAATGTATACAAATATATATTGTTAGAAAGCTTGATTTTTTAGCACAAGTTACGTTTTGATATCTGTGTTTGGTAAAAAGTTACGACTGCCGATGTATTTCATGAAATTTGCATTTCGATCCACTGCTCCTCGCGCTCCCGGAGCCCTGCAGAAAAACTGACACCTAGGATCGATGTCTCGTTTATGGACTTTTAATGTGCAAAATTTGAAAAAAAAATCCATATCGGGTAATTTCGGTCAATTTTGAATAAGGCCCTTTTGTACGATGAATTTGTAAATGCCTTGTATACATGTGTGCAAAATGTCAAATTTCATTTATAAGTCTCATATACAGGGTGCGGCCGAAATAATGATATTTTCGGCAGATATGTGATTCCTAGCACCAAAGTAAATCAGAAGTGTAAAATAAACATTTTTTGTACGGGGCTTAGTTTCTGAGAAAATTAACTAAAAACTAACAGTATGCATCGGTAAATATGGCACAATGTACTTACAATTGCTGATGGAATGCATCCTTAGGCAGAGATACATAAGTTGACGTTGCAGAATAACTATTTGTCGAATAAAGCTTTGTCTTCAAGAAAATTGAGTTTGAAGATCCATCGAGTACGCGTGCACTGGACTAAAATTCAATTCTACCTCCAAATTAATTTTCTAGGACGCAAAGCCCCATTCGAAGATGGTTATTCTACAATTTCGACCAATTTCTTCACGAGGATTCATTCCCTTCTCAGTTGCACCGTATTTACTTAGAAATTCTGCTTCTTTCTAGTCGGGTGCACGTGTTTGCACTTTCTCCAACCTAAGGCTCGTCCAAAAAAACATTATTCCGCATTATTGACTTACTTCTGCACGAGGAATCATTCCATATCTGCGGGTGCCGCGATTTTTGCAGCACTCTTTATAATAGTACCTATCTTATGACAAATATTATTTCAAACGAAAATTTGATCACTAATACAATATCTCCGCGTTAAAACAGTTATAAATACGTAGAGAAAGACCTAGGAACACACGTGACACCCGGTGTCAATTCAGTTTTCGAAGATTCCCGAGTGCATTAATCCTTTAACCTCTCTTAAGTCCTCTGTTGCAAATTGAGTAAGTTAGACAATACTAATAGTACCCTATTTTCTTGTTCCAGGTGAGCTTCTGCGAGAATCTAGCACAGAACCACCACAACGTACGTAGAGAATTACACAAGTACCTACGTAATGACCGCCTATTACGTCGTTACATGGTTCAATTACATGATGAAGAAACTGCTGGAAAATCCCGCGGAATCGTCGGCTCGTTGTAGCACACTGAGAATATGATTGCAGCTCTGTGAATTGAATAATATGTACAGTAGGTACTTTAAATAACTTTCTCGCAAGTACGTAATTCTTTCACAACTCCAAAGTCAGAATACGTGTATTTACACTCGCAATAAGACACTGCTCCCAAGAAGGCGAACGGTGCACATAGCATAATTAACTCGCAAGGGAAGATCCCGAACCCGGGAATTGAAAAAATTCTGAAACTTTGTGGATACGTAGGGGATTTCCTCCAGATTACAACGCAATTTTGGTTTACTGCCCAAATTCACTCTACGGGGGTGGAATTGACCTCTGAAAATCCGGTTATTTTCCGATTTTGTGTTATAACTGGTGAACTGTAAAATAATTTTTTTACCAAATGATAGATCTAATTAAAAGAAGTAACTTTTGTCTTGAAACTTTTTTCTATTTCTTACATTTCGCGAATTATAACAAAATCGGAAAATAGCCGAATATTCAGGAGTTAATTTCACCCCCATCGAGTGAATTTGGGCAGCAAACAAAAATTGCGTTGTAATCAGGAGGAAACCGCCTACATATTCACAAAGTTTCAGAATTTTTTGAATTTCCGGGTTCGGGATCTTCCCTTGTCAGATTTTTCCAGTAAGATTCCCATATAGAATAATGTACCACGACATCACTTTACACCTAGGGTAGAACCCCCAATTACTGACACTTACCCAATTACTGTCACCTTAAGCTATTTTACTGAAAATAATGAATAAATAAACGTTGTAAAGTCATACAAAAAAAGAATTATGTAATTCAACCTATAATCTATACGTTAGACAATGCACCACTTAATATTTTTTTTTCATTAATTTCTATAAGACGATACAAAATTTTAATTTGATGACAACAGTGGAAATGGCTACTTCCTTACTAGTGAAAGAGAAAACAGGGCACTAAAGAAAGGGCTATAATTACTATGTTTAAATTATTTACATAATAAACAATAATTTTTTAGTACAATATAAGTATCATAGAAAGTCACAACGATCGTAATATAACGATTAATTAAGCCTTTTTAATTAATATATGGGTGATAGTGATTGGTACAAGCGTTTGAAGCATTTTGGTATTACTGTCATAGCAGTGGTTGCTTATGTACATGAGACGACATAACCGTAAAATGAGTAATAAACAGTATTAGGTTAGCTGGCAGTAATTGGGGTGTCAGTAATTCAGTCACACACGTTTTAGAGGTGTCAGTAATAGATCTAGAAATATGTTTTTTAGATTAATGAATTTATATATAAAAATAGAAATTCTAAGAACCACAAAATGTTTTACATGAAGTAAACATATTAAACCATAATAAAAAAAATAAAAAACTTATACTTTTAGTCAATAAATACAGATACTATGTAATAATATTAGAGTCAGTCCTTAATGTGTCAGTAATTGGGGCTTCTACCCTAGACGTTGTGGTGCGAAAGGAGCAACATTGATGAGCAGCCAGGTTCGTTTATTTCACAAGCGAAACGCTGCAAACGCTGGGTTTCATGCATGATGTAATTTGTCCGCATACCACTCGCTTATGCAGTTAGCCGCAAAAGTCTACATACATTACGTGAATTAACAATGTTTCAGAAAATACAGGAATGCCTTTTGTGATATTTATATTTATCAATATTTTATTATTAGCTACTTAAGTGTATCATTATCTTTTCAAAATATTTTTAACCTCAATTATTAAACAATTTAATATCTTCATTATTTTTTAATCCTTTCTGTTTCTATAAACATTACAGATGTAGAGAGCGTATACACAATTTTATGGCTCACTGTATATTTATTTGAACAAATTCTGTAAACTTTAAAGCATCTATAATATTTGCATATAAATTCTGTGACATTGTATTTTGTTTCTATATAAAGTTTAGTATATAAATACCAAATAATAAGCTTATTATTGCAAATTTATTCTAACAAATTACTAAATAATTATGAAGTATTTCGAAATTTATACGCAAAATTTGATAGCTCATAGTGAGGCTGATCTGTAGGTGATCAGAAACTGCTCCCTTTGCACTCTTAACTGATCAGGAACTGGGTCCTTGACGTTATGCTTTTTTATAAGGGAGTTTAATAAATAAGGCAATTTTCTCAAAGTATTCCTACATTTAACTAATAAACAGTTTAGTACATGTACTATTATCGAAAATTTTATATTCTTTGAAATATCATATTTGTAGAGTCTGTAAACTTTTCTGACTGACTGTACATATAACTCTTGCATTTCTCAATTTATCAAAACCAGGGGATGTTACGGTTCTGTCTTCTTCTGAATTCTAACGCCAAGCCCTGCATACTCTACATAAGAGTTACCTTTTCTTTTTCTTTCCTTTTGCGTACTTTGGACAAGTGGGAGTTGAAGACCTTTTTCCCCAGATGTTTCCTAGATGTTCCTAGGACTATACAAGCGTGAATAATCCACACTGGCATATATCTTTGCTGGTTCAAGTATATCAGATTTGTAAAAAGTTACGAGGAGCTCGTAATAATCCCCAACGGCTACCTACGGTACTCTCGTAGGGTCGTCCCCGACATCCAACCTCCTGGCAGGTAGCTACAGCACTCCAGCAGGGTCGTTAACGACAACCCACTTCCTCCCAGTGGCTACCTACGGCTCCCCCGTTTGGTTGTCCATGCGCTCTCATTTCCTGTGGCTATCAGTGATAACCAGACATCGGCTCACCCGCTGCTAACAAGAAAATCCCAACTGCCAAGGTCGATCCGCGACTTTCGCAGTTGCTCTACCCGGGCTCGTAATAGGATATTCAAATTTCGCCGTATCAGAATGCAGACAAATGGCGACAAGGATTGTAATTGAATGTGAACGTACATTTGAGTTTCGGATATACCTTTAACACGCTTCGTGGCAGAAAATGATTCTAGAAAAGTACTACTTAGGGTAGATGCAACATTTGTGACCACTTTAAGGTACCTATTGTACCAGTTTTGGCTACTTTTCCGTGTAATGAATAAATGTAACCTCATATTTCTGGCGGTATATTAAGGGGACTAGGCAGTCGTTTTTCGTGAGAAATAGACTCTGTCCTTTATTTATTTGTAAACAAATGAAAGCACATCCAGATATATGCTTTTACCCAATGTTTATTACTACCATACAGATTGAAAAAAAAGTAATAAGAAATATATATGTGCTTTAAAAATGGCGCTGCCGACGGGTAAACATTTTAACGTTTTTCTGTCGTTTTGCTTTAATATCGGTGTAAAAATGTGACAATCCGATTTCAAAGGCGAGATTCTTGTTTGTTGGATTCATAGTTTCCGCCCAAACCTATAAAAACAACAATTAAATCAAAATCATGTGATTGGTGGCTGAAAAACGGCGATTTTTCCGAGAAAAATTCGTTCTTATTTGTGCGCTGCAAAAATCCGGTGACTCCTCAATTTTTTTATAAAAATCTCGAATTTTCACGGATCATATCAGAGGTTTGGGGCGAAATGGCACATGTTTTACACATCCTGTAATTTTTTTCAAGTCGATCTGAACCTCCATTCGTTCGCAATCAGGAAAAAACCAAGAGAAAAAAAGATTCGAGAAAATCGCGTTTAAAGTTTCTGGGCAAAGGCGACGCAATAAGTTACCGCTTGATCTTTTTAGCTGCCAAATCAACAATTTTGCGAATTTTAATATAACCCAAACGGCATTTTATTCAGAAAAGATAGTACTTTCGGAAAATGCAATAAAAAAAATCGATTTTTCGGCTGCCTAGTCCCCTTAAGGGGGGAGACCACTGTAACGGTCCGAAATGTAAGGGTCTTTCCGGGAATTTATTTCAACCAAACAACGCAAGTAAATCAATGTATTGCTCAGTATAGTTAATAGTGTACATATCGAAGGGTAAGAAAAATTTTTTTTTCAATCAAATTCATAAATCCGTTTCGTGTATACTCTTCGTCAAAACTTGCGCTGCGGAAAAAACATGATAGTCGCGTTGACAGTGCCCAGGCCATATGGTTAATCCGAATTCAAAAACACAATAATATTTAGAAACTAGAAGCCTGCCTCTATTGCGTGACGATCAAAAAAAGTTAAAATTGTAAAAAATTACAAAACGGCGGACCACTGAAAAAAAAATCAAGTTTTCGGGGTACAAAATTGGGGAAATGTTAATAAAAAAAATAGAAGCAGGTTGAAAATTGAAAAAAACTGATCGTCACGTAATATAGCGACGGGTTTTCCATACAATAAATGTCCTTGATCATGTTAATTGGACGTATAGTTTTCTCTGTAGACTGTCAACGCGGTTGAAAAATGTCATTCTGAGGAAAACGCGTTAAATGTTCCGCGCGGCTGAGTCGATGATTTTTCAGATTTTTTACAGTGGTCTCCCCCCTTAAACAAAATATTTATGATGTGAAATTCTCCATATACTAATGATCTGCAAGCAATTTAAAAATAAGGTAATTATGCACATGGCCAAAAACAGTGCAGTGGCCACAAACGGTACATCTACCCTACGTTGCATTTTTTAGGAATTTATTTATTTATTGCTTTAAGGGGGTATTCTCGTTTAGAAGGCAAATTTCTTTTGCCTCTTTTTAGGGATAATACACACAAAAAAAAGCAAACACTTTTTACCGATGAGCATTATCCACACGTATTTATTAACATTTCAGTAAGTTGTAAAAAAATCAATGGCGGTCGGCGCGTCCACTGCTGCTCAGCGTTACAGAATCGCGTAAACTCGCGTGACTACCACTGCCCGCGCCGCACGTTTTGCCAAACTTTTTCGTTTCTGCATGGAAAACGAACGGTGTTTCACCACTTCTGTTGATGGTGTCCGGAGTCTTAGTTTTTCAAATACCTATATAGAAAGATATCTGCAAGCATTCATGCATTTCGGGTGTCCTTTTCCATTTGATCGTTGTTTAAACATATTTAAATGTTTATAATTCAATAATACCTTATATCGTTGTGTTCGCGAGGGTTCACAGAATAATTTGACGGAACAAGCAACCGAATAACTATCACTGTTTGAACACAAAAGATGTTCAAAGTTGAAAATTTGCATTTTTTTTTCAAAATCGAATTTCTCGAAAATTGAGGGTCATGGCGACAAACGGTTCGCGGATTCGTTTCCAGCGCACGAAAATCTATAAGACGCGGCTATTTTATGTTACAGAACGGAAAAAAGGTTGAATTTTATGGGACAGTGACATCAAAGAACGCAAAGTTTGACATTTAGGATGGAACAATTTAAACCCAGCGTCCGCCATGCGAGGGTTGAAAGATGAAATAAAAGTAAGCAACAAACGAATTCGACCGTGCGCTAATGAACAAAATACCTACTCGCAGATTCATGAAGATACAGAGGATCAGAAAAAGGGCCCCTGCTTCTTGTGGCAAACGGTGAAGCTACGGTTGATTAATCGTTTAATGTCGTAATGCATGAAAATCGCTTCTTTTTCTCCACCCCCCCCCCCCCCTCTGTGCCATATCGATGCCAAGATAATGAGAAAACAAAACGTGGTTTAATTTCATGGGCAAAAAATCCCTTTTTTTACGCTTTTGGAGGCGGACGCTCTATCTGTATGGTGATTCATGAGGCTTCTGTTAAAATGATTTATCACACTTGGGAATTGTCTGCTTCATCGTGGATACGTCCAGCAAGCTCGGATATCTCAGAATTAATCTTAATTTTATGCACCGCGTTACGATTGCTTAACGTACATCGCTGTTGGGGGACACGGCATTTACGATAATCGCAATTCGATAGATGCAGCATTCTGTATTCCTCCGTTCCTCACATCCCTTTAAGAATCACTCCGCAATCCTTCGACAAGCTATCCGTGATCCTGAATTTGAAGCGCGCCATTATGTATTCACTCGCTGTTTTAACTCTCTCCCCGTATATTTTAACGATGACTTACAGACTCGTTAAAATGAGGAGTCTTTTCTCATTTCCATACATTCGTTCCATGACAACGAGTTTTTGATTAAGGGATGCCAGGGAGAAATTTAAAAAAAATTTTTTTTTTGAAAATTCTTTATCACTATATTGTAAGATATTAAAAACCATACAACTTCGGATTTAAGTGTTTTTCGATATCTTTTACGGTCTCGCAGATATTCGCGATAATATAAACACTTACAATTTCTTCGAAAGGGTGTTTTCGCTCCTACGAAAGTTTAATTGAGAAACAATAAATGGCGACGTTATTAACATCACTTGAAGTACATTTCTGCGAAGTTTCAATTTTTTTCTGAGTTTTCCAGTTGTCAAACATCCGTTGTCGGTCTTGCACTCCAATTGTATTTAAATAATTTACATCTCATCATATTTAGTTGTTATCAGTGTTGTGTGTACAAATGTTACTAAAATATATTATATTGTTTAAGTATAATTGGTCTTTGACGTTTCATAGCCGGGTTTCCACTCTTCTTCACAAATAATTTCGACGATCCAGTTTCGGGAAACTTTTTAAGCATTGCTTTCGAAATCATGGCACTTGAAAAGAATGAATGCTTCTTGAAACAAGGTTTACAGCATTTGGTGATATCTTTTATTGTCACGTGAATATTATAATTAGCAATACTATGCACCAGTTATATCTGTGAAAATGGGATTATTGGTTTTGTAAAAAATACGTAAAATGTGTTAAGAATCTATGATTCCTGGTTTCGTAATTTAAGAAATTCGCATATTCATCGTGGGAAATGTTTTTTCACTCTTCTCGTATTCTCGCCTGAATTGATAAAGCTTCATCTAACGTTTTCAATGAGGTTTATTAATAATTTATTTAATAAGCCCAATAAATTTTCTAGTGTATTTAGGAGTTAGTAATTTTGATGTTCAGTCCAATAGTTCAGATATCTAATCTAATGACTAAAATATACTTGCAGCAGAAGAAAAACTCATTGCCCGTAGAATATTTATGATCCTTTACATATTTTATTACTTCCAGTAATCGAATTTATTATTTTTTATTCATGTCGTAACCATGCCATATACTAAGTTTCAAATTTTACCCCACATTTTTCTTTGACGTAATTCATAGAATAAAATTTTTATGGTTTTCATGAAATGAAAAAGTTCGAGTTAAATTTTAAACTTGCGCTGAAATAAAATTTTAATTATTCTTATCGAACGAAGTAAAATTTCAAGGAAACTCACGTTAAGATCTTCGTTGCTTCTTGCACTAAAATTTTTACATTATAACTTAGGTTATAATTTACTGCGTATCTAGGAAAAAAGTTAGTTATCAGGTACGGGGCGCGTAACTTTACTTCTCAACAAGAAGTGACGCTTCGAATAAATAAAGTCGTTAGGAACGAAATACCGGCTATGGAAATCGGATTATGGGAGAAAATGGCGATTACGGGAGCCACATAGTTCAAGTCGCGGCGTTTTAAATAATGCTACATTCACCTGGAGAGATATTTACATTTCTGGTGGCCACGGAATTCAATCAAAAACGAAGAGAAAAATCCGTCTATTTCGTTCTCTATGCATTATGAAACTTTGTAATTTCCATCGTAATATACACCGTACAACGGGCTTCATCTCGCCAAATAATTTTCGTAATAAAAAGTCTTCATCGAAAGGAGTGCAATATAAATCCGTCCCCACTAAAAACACATTTCCCGAAACAAATGTTGTCAAACCTCTTCCGATATCACTGTTCATTGCTCCAATTCAGCTTGAATTCAATTTTCTTGACTTTTTGCATCGGCCAAAAAACGTAATATCTATCTTGTTTGTGCATTGTTTAATTACTGCACGATTTTACAATTAATTTAGTGTTATCCTACTCCTCTTACTTCATCGAAAATAAATTTCTAAGAACTTTGTTCTGTTTCGCTCAAATTCTCTACTAAACTGACAGTCTATTCCTTTAATCAATCGCATTTTGAGATTATTTTGTCACCAAATGAAGTCTTCTTTGCAATCTACTTTCGGTGACAATTTTCATGTGCAATACCAGTTTGAAAGTAGAAGAAACAACCATTGGTTTTCCAGGTGAAAGGGTTCTAATATCGAATACTGATTGGCTTTTGCAGCAAGTCCTTCAAAAACCACAGACTCTAAGTTCAAAGTAATTATTAACAACGATATTACAGAGATTCTTTTAAAGAAAATACTAAAATCTTGGAATTTAATATATTGTATAATTGAAGACCCCCGTTGCTAATATTTATTTACACATATTATTTATTTATTAACAGCGAGGGCTGCATACCTTGTACACTATACCATTTTCCATATTAAAACGAAATTTCTCAAAATTAGAATTTCATCTCGCTACGCGTGATCAATCGTTATTGAAATAAAAAGTTCGATTAATCACGTACAGTTAAATTTAATAATGAATTGAATTTTAATTAAGCATTTGTATATCGAAATTCGTACCTGTATGCAATATATAAAATTTTACAAACGGGCACAATTTCCCCTGAATTTAAAAAGTTTTAATTGCGTTTCGTATTTTTTCAGTATGCATGCACTTACATCGGGAGCTTGTATCTGCAAATTGAACCAATTTTCCTGTTTCCTCTATTTTCCTTACAAAGTACACCAGCGTATTCTGTGCACCTACTTCTACATATATAAACGGTTGCGTTGATATTATCGTTTCCGAGATGCACGCTAGGGTGGAGTGAAATTTTTTTTGTTGACAATTTCGCCAACACTGTATGTTTAATTTTTGACCCTATACTAAAGCATCATTCATACCAAAAATTAATAAGTCATTACATCATCCTCAGGTGGCGCATGGTAAATTAAAAAAAAACTTATAGAGACTTTATAAATTTTTTACAAATCAAGTATTCTGCGCTTTCCTTAGTGTCCTCTCTCGCTCTAGCAATTGTTGATTATTAGTTCTACTGACTCAAGGTCGAGATCAGATACATTGTCCGGTCCGAACTTGTCCCGCGAACAGCGATCGAGGGGAAACTGGCCGCCTCCAGTGAGCCTCCACTGTAATATCTAATTTTAGTTGTAACATTAATTAAACATTATTTTTAGAAATATTCTGATTACTTATTTATAACCCTGTTTTCCCAATTTTTACGAAAACTTTAAGTCACCTGCGCCACCTGAAAATAATAACGCAGACGGCTGAAATTTTACAGTTACACACTTCCAGACACGGGTCAAAAAATAGTAATACAGGAATAAGAGAATATGTATTAAACATTTTTTTCACCTGCTTCGCTCCATCCTAATACACGCGTTTGACGTTATAACACAAATTACCCTAACAGTTTGACAATAATTCTAAGGTACACTTTAAAGCTGTATCCACCTGTGATACAAGCTATTTAAAAATTGCAAGGTCGTATAGACTGTGCGACCCGATTATAAATCAAGCGGAAATGTTCGAACTCCTGGGACAGTCCATCAATAATACGCGTATGACCGCCTGTGTCGCTGCCAGTGAAAGCCATTTTAAACACTTATAAGACAGTATACAAAGAAAACGAAAGCCTCAAACTCCACCAAAATTATTCATAGACAACCGTGAACTTACATTCGTCAAAAAAATAAAACTACTAGGAGTTTACTTCGACCAGAAACTCACTTGGGCTGCACACCTAAAAGAAATGAAAATTAAATGTGTGGAAAGACTTAACATCATAAAAATTCTAGCACACAACAAATGGGGAGCTGACCAACTAACCCTGCTAAAGACTTACAAAGCTATCATAAGACCTATTATTGACTATGGGTGCATCGCATATAATTCAGCCAAAACCCAAACTCTTAAAACGCTCGATTCTGTACATAATACAGCTCTCAGAATGATCTCTGGCGTTTTTCAAACTAGCCCTATAAATAGTATCCTGTTCGTAACAAAAGAAATGTCATTAGAGCACAGAAGAATGCTACTCAGCCTCAGATACGCCGCTTCAATTGCAACCACGTCTGGCAACCCATCATTTAAAAACACGTTCGATAACAGATTCGAAACACCCTACAATGAACACCCAAAATATCCGTTGCCCTTCTACAGACGAATCCGCAAATACTGCACCGAACTAGACATCCATTTCCCATCATTTCTTGAACGAAGATGCTATGAAATAGCACCATGGACCATCAAACTCCCAATTATCAACACTTACCTAGCTACACACGATAAATCACAAACCAGCCCAGCAGAGTACAGATCCCTATTTCATGAAATGTGTGAGAAATATGCAGGATATCTACCAATATACACCGACGCTTCTAAATCGGAACAAAAGACAAGTATAGCAATAGTGACACCATCTGGAATCTTCAAAACCAGCACCCCACATGTATTCAACATATTTACGGCTGAATGTTATGCAATACTTAGAGCGCTACAACATATTGAGGATATGCAGTATAGAAAGTGCATCATTCTCAGCGACTCACTAAATGCAGTTAAGGAGACACAAAACGTGACAACCACTAATACAATAACGAGGAACATTCTGGAATTATACAATGATCTGCTAGACAAAGAAATATCGGTGATAATTATATGGATCCCTGCCCACCAGGAAATATCGGGCAACGAAAAAGCGGACAAGGCTGCCAAAGAAGCACTATATATGCAACCCACCGAAGTAACCTCAGCCGTATTCCATGATTTTTCGAAATACCTTAACTACCGTACCAAGCAGAAGTGGCAGGAAAAATGGATTAACGTTATCCCGGGCAAAATATGTGATACTACTGATGACTTTTATACAAACCACGCCACAGCTAAATTTAACAGAAAAGATCACATAGTACTAAACAGACTAATGATTGGACACACTAAGATTACACACGAATTCATTTTCAACAAATCAATCCCACCACGCTGCGAAACCTGCCAACAAAACTTAACCATCAAACACATCCTATTAGATTGCAGAAATTCAGAAGACGTCAGAAGGCAGCTCCAACTACCTAATAATTTAAAAAAGATATTCGAAACAGAAGAAAACCTGAAGAAAATACTCGAACTTGCCCGTAGACTAAATATATACTACGAAATATAAAATAATCCCCGACTGTGGTCGCTAATAACCGCGGAGTTGATGCGACCTAAAATAAAAACAAATAAAAAAAAAAAGACAGTATACACTGTCGTTACTTAGCCAAAACCATTAGTTTCCGCTGTGCTTAGCTACTACGTTGCTGTATCTCATGATTCCTTGCGCATGGTACAGTAAGCATATCGTTGGCTTGTTGCTAAAAATCCTAAAATCCTTAAAGATTAATGGAGGCAATCACTTTCTAATTGTAAGTTTTTCAAAACAGTAGATGAATAAAAATCCATATGGGGGAAACTTAAGTATTTTGCAATAGCTTCCAGTTATTACCTGATTTATTGTAATGGATTGAACTTTAAATTTGCGTTTACTGAAAATTAAGAAAGATGGGCCTGGTCCGTTTTACCAACAGGCCAACGATGTGTTCTCTGTCTGTGAAATGGGTTAGTGTGGTGGCTTTGAATGCAGGTGGTGGTACATGGTAGCTTGTAGTAAATATGAGAAGTGACTTTGGTCAATGAATTCTGCCTCCACTTATTGTTAGGAAGTCCTGCTCCACTATCTTGGAGCTCTTTCAAGCGAGATATTCGCGCAGAAACTGTATGAAGCTAATACTTAACATACTAACCGATTTTAGTAAAACGTTGTAGTTATGTAGATAGACAAATTTAAAAAAAATTAAAACCGACTTCAAAAAAATAAAATTGCACTAAGAATTAAAAAATAATTGTTTCCCTTATTTAATCTACGACTCTCGTGCTTTTTAAGCCGGCGCCAGATTTACACAGTGGAAACGACGAGGCACCGACTTAAAAAATATAAGAGTTTATAATAAGGGAAAAAATTATTTTTTACTTTTTACTGCAATTTTATTTATCTGAAATCGGTTTTAACATGCTGAGCAGATATGCGCGTACGTACATAAAATAATAATAATTAGCTGACAATAGTCTTTATTATTAACCATAACTGGCAAAATATTGGGCCAATGTTGATGCAGTTGTAGGATGGGTCCACCGGGGCATCGCCCCCTTTCAAATGAAAGAAAGATCATCAAAATCGGTCCATATGCTGAGGAGTTATGAGGGAACAAATATAAAAAAAAACTCCTTTTTGAAGTCGGTTAAAAATGGAAAAATGTGTGAACCAACTGATAGGTACCCAACAGTTTATAAAGTACCTACAAGAATCAAGATCGCGTTTCACTGACCAGAGTCTCAAACGTTCATTGCAGCAGACGTATTTCAAGGGAGAGAGCAGCCAAGTAGTTAGAGTCAACGTTTCATCATCCGACAATTCTGGTCTTAGAATGAATTTCTCGACAGCTTGATTTATAATACCTACAGTCGTTTGGAATACTACTCTTCTTGAAGAATATCTAAAAAAGTAGATACCTGGAATTTTATTTATAGTAACGAGGAGTCAGGACATTAAACATTAATTACTTAGTAACTTATTGATATATCTGAAGGTTAATTATTTAGTAAAGGATTTTCGTACTTTATAGATTACGTGTAACATTAGCCCTTTACGTCTTAGTTGTCAATAGTGATCGACGTATCACAAAGCCACGAAATCGTACACGCAACCTGTTTGCTTGATTGAATTGCAACCCTTGGGTTCAGATGTGCTATAACTCTCTCCGCCTCAAAGCTGCGCGTCATATACAGCACGGTGGGCGAGTATTGCACCGCGGAAATCCTGCTTAACGGAAGGCAAAGTAGCCACTAATTTACCAACCGCGTCACCGACCTTTGAGTACAATTTAGTATTTAACAATATCTCGTGACAACGTGAATTTACATTCGATTCGGACTTCTAAACACACCTTAGACACAGAAGTTATAGACATTTATAAATTTCATCGCAAGGTTCTTTTTTTTTTTTTTTTTTTTTTTTTTTTTTAAAGATGAGAAATCAATTTTTTTACTGAAAATTTAATTTGTTTTACTATCGTTGAACAAGTTACTGTGCTACTCCGAGTTCCGTGGAAAGTTAGCTTGTTGTTATTAAATATGAGTCCGCCTTCAATTTGCTTCGAATAACATTACAAAATCAGCTACGATTAATATCACCAAACTGAGAACCTGATATTGGTAACTTATAAAATTAATTAATCATGTATAGTTACTATTACTGGGAAACTTACATTTGACAATGTCCAAGTTACAAACAAGTTCTCTAGCTTGATTGTGAAGTGAATTCCAGCCACTGAAAGTGTATAAAAAATATTTTGAAAACCCCCGAGTCTACAATGGGGACATGTGAAATTCGACGACACATTGTAATTGGAATTTTGTGGGCGTTCTTTTACGTATGCGCGAAACAAAGAAAGATGAAAACAAATGTTATTAAAAGTGCAATATTTTTGTTTGTATTGTTTCTACATTCATTCGAGAAACAGATGTGGGGCGTTCTACTTCTTGGAATTATTTCGTGTTTCCCATTATGGTGTAATTACTTGTGTAAACTATAATAAATTGAAAGAAATAACTGTGACATATTATCAGACGAGTTGAAATGAAATCTCCTCAATATTTCTAACTTTATTTCTAACTATTTTCACTTTTTGCAATTAAACTAATTACAGCGTTTCGCCGTTTTCCACTTTCACAAAGATTACTTGTGTAACACGATCGAGTTTACTCCAGTTTCCTCGCTCTGGAATTAAAATGATTAATTAAGTTCCGTACGTTCTCAAAGATTCTCTGCGCGACACGACAAGTTCGTTCAAGTTTCACAATGAAGTTAATACAAGATCTTTTCTTTTTTATTAAGTTCTCGAAGAAGCGAAATAGAATTTATCCCATTTCCATTTTGCGATTACCCCGGTGTCACAAATTTCCTCGTGTGCGACGGCGAATTTCCAGGTTGCCGCGGGTTTTCCCTTCAAACTCTACGCTTTTAGGGCATAGCCAGGAGTTTTTCCCGATGCTCGATTTTTCAACGAGAAAATCACGAATAGTTGATGCATGAAAAACTGAGCTACTTGGGGACAGAAAGTAAAAGCCTTGCCTGAAAGAACGCACAAGGTACTTCATGACACAGACTGATGCACTGCAAACTGAAATAGCTGCTGATCCATTAATTTTCCAAGTAGACACTATATCTCTTTCAAATCTTCGTTCTTCGTGTGCCAGTTTTAACCATCTCTTAATTTACTAAACTGAAACTCTTACTTCGATAAGCTGCTTGAATTTTGAAAAGAGTTTAACCCTCTAGGGACGACTGGGACTCCAGAGTCCCATTCAGATTAACACATTTTTATTTACGTTCCATCAATAAGATCGAGATTTGATAGGTATAGTGACCTTTAGTAGGCAGAGAAGAAACTGTTGTACCATCAGAACCCGAAATTAAACTTTTTTTTTGTTATATTGTTATAAACAAATTAAAAAAAAATTAAAAATAACTAACGAGTAGTTTCCAAATCCGAAGTATAAAATAGACTATTTTAACGCTCAAAAAAATTCTACGTTAAGTTTAAAACATCCCCGTCCCTAGAGGGTTAAAAAGAAAACTATCTGATGGAAATTTTTTTTTCCAAGTATTTTGCTAACGGAAGTTTGTAGTGCTTATTGTACCATTAAACTTTTGTTCGGAACATTTTTTTCTGTCTGTTGTACTTTGAGAGTTATACGCGAAAAAGTGGAAGTGCCAATTTGACATTGAGGTTAGTTTTCACCTCTTAGAGGGCGATATGATGAAATGCCGGTTAGTAATTTACTAAAAATTTAGGCCAATTAGTGTACCAGGTGATATCGCGACCACCCTTCCATTTCGAAATTAGATCGTTCATCCCGATAAGAGGATGCCGCGATAGTGGTCCTCCGTTCTGTGTTGGTAGAACTTTGACAACAACCCGGGGGGTTTTTTCAGACTCAACATTATCCGACTGATACGTTCCTGAGAACCTTTGCAACTAATTCACATTTGTCCTTTGAAAACTCTGCGATTTATGATAAGTTTGTCTAACTGCCAACAATAAATCCTCTCTCCCATCGAATATCTTCGACTGCCACTTACCTAATTACTATCACCCTAAGCTGTTTTACTTAAAATACCGAATAAACGTAGCGAAGTCCTACTTAAAGGATTTAGCAACTATTAAAACTGTCATTTATGCGACACAAGTGGTACGACTTAATTTGTTCTTCATTAATTTATTTTGATAAGATGATCAAAGATTTTAAGTTGGTACTTAGAAAAGTGAAAACGATGAATTCCTTAGTAGCGAAAGAGACAACAAGACATTAAAGAAACGGCTATAATTGTAATATTTAAGCTATTAACATAACAAAATACATTTTTTTTTAGATAATATAAGCATCATTGAAAATAATACCGATCGGAATTCAACGATTAATTAAGTTCTTTATTTAATATTTGGGTAGCAGTGATTGGTTTCAAGCATTTTGGAATTATTGTCTTGGAAGTAATTGCTTATGTATGTAAGTACACGAAACTTTCATTGTTTTCATGGTGAAGGTCCATATTTAGGAAGTATTGTCAATAGTTTATTAATACATCTATGTAATTTGTGTTATATCATTTTATATTTAATGTTCGGGATAGTTTTATTGGCATATATATTTCATAATGCTCGATTAGATTTCCATACAATATTTTTTTGTATATATAATGGGTTTATCCTTTCTCCCTTAATTTATATTGCGGAAATAATAACCGAACTGAGTTTCACTGTAAACACAAGTTATTTATTATTTACAACTATTTACAAAGTTTAACTTAACCTACTGTATACGCTTACCTGTAAACACAAGAAACGACATTAAAAGCTATTATTTCCCAAATACTTCTGTAAGAGCGACAACACCTTCAGATCTTATAACGCACGTGGCTTTTCTCTCTTTTCAGCTGTGTCAGTCCGTCGTCTTGTTCTACAGGCATGCGCAATATCTATCCAATTCAATATTGAGTTTTAAAAGGAATACGTTAACCTGTACATAACCTGTATCGTATTTCTTTTACATATATTTACTCTTATATTCTCAATACCAATACTGTAATCAGACCTACATCGGGCAGACATCCAGACTTTTAGAAAGGCGTATTTATGAACACAAAAGGAACATTTTTCTACCCACCTTTCAACACACTGCCTTAACGAAACATTCGCTAGAATTTGACCACAGATTTGACTTCGACAGTGTCAAGGTTGTTGATAGAGAGACCAAAGTGAATCAGAGGATTCTACTAGAGACATTGCACATGATTAAACAACCTAGCGTAAACCTTAGGTACGAAACACCTAAAATACAAGATTATTACGCAACTTTACTGAAAAAGTAAGGTATAATGATGCTATCTCTCTATTAGAGTTTCTTTTGTTTCCCCTGTTTTATGATTTGGACAATATTACATATTTATATGTAATATGTATTTTTGGTTTTTGACATTTGTTTTTAGGACAAGAATCTGTGTTTTGGCATTTTGTTGAGAGGTGGTTTAGTTTTTGTTTTTCAATTTGTCATAACAACTAACGGTTCTCACTATATGTCGCCGTGTAGACCATACTTGGTTTTACCCTCTGGTGTTCATGCCTGCTGTTGGCTGTTTACCTCAGTCACCCGCCAACCGACTCATGTTTCGCACGTCGAATACGTTGCGGAGTTTATAAAAGTGAACGCAGTTTTCGTTTTAAATTATTATTTCCTTGATAATGGTCTCAATTATGACCGAAACGTTGGAAATTTGAACTTAAAATTGCAAAATAACTTTTATGTAATTGACCGAGCCTACGCGCCGATAACATTTATTTTTAAAATTCTCAATACCTTAAAAAAATACCGATCAATTACCGGCAACCCGGTTTTGATTGAAAATTTTACCGAACTACCGGAAATTAAAATAGTCGGTTTTGCTAGCCGTACACGAAACGACATAACCTCCAAATGAAATAAACAGCATGTAGGGTAAATCCGGGAGACGCGGTCGGGCCGGAGAGTTGGTCGAGTCGCTATATTTCAGAGTCTATGCGTAAAAATGCATTAAAGTGCAGACCAATTACTTCTCTAGAAGCCAAATAGTTGCATGAATAGCGTTATTTCGCTTCCTTCTGTGTTTTTCTGGATTTATAGGCTATAAAAGGTAAATTGATGTTACAATTAACCTCTTTTGTCAAACAGCGGTGGTACAGAATCGCATTTAAAATATACTTCTAAGTTTATTTTCCTTTAATGTTTGGAATATAAGATAGTAGAGATATTGAGGGACAATGCAGCCAAAGTATTTGGCCATATTAACACTTCCTCTGAAAGCTAACGAGAAGACCATGTCTCGCTGCAGAAAGGTGAGATGGTCGAGACATGATTTTTTTATTATTTTTGTTTATTTTTTTATTTTTCATTATTATTTTATTATTATTTTTGTTTATTTAGTTTATTTATTCACTTTGGTATTCATTTGCCTTGCTAATCGCCAGTAGGTAATTCACTTTTTCTTTGATGTGTTCTTTACTTGTTTAGCGTAAACAAATTAAATATCAATGAATCCGTAGTTGTATTCACTCATAAATAATTTTGCTTTATCCTTTGTTAATTTTCCATGAATAATTATGTGAGTGGTCTCTGCGAACGACGATAACCATTTCTCCCGGCACCTCGGGAGAGGTGGTCAGATGTCATGACTTCAGTTTCCAACCCGATTTACAGTAAATATTATCTTAAAGCAAATATCGACCAGTTTTTCTGAATCGGCATAAAATTCTGAACATATTAGGTTTGTTCTGATAAAATAAGTAATATCTATATTAGTTTTAATAGCCATTTTATATGAGGTCGACCGCGTCTCCCGGATTTACCCTATTTGGTTAGCTGGCTGTAAGGTTTTAAGGGCTCCCGACATATTTTTTTTAAATCAATAAATTTGTAAATAAAAATAGATGTTTTGAGGGTCACAACCATTGTTGTCTTCAATTACACATGTTAAATAATAATGAATAAATAGAAAAGCTTATACATTTGGCCGATAAATACAAAAACTATGCAATAGGGTCAGAATAAATTCTTAAGGTGACCCATTCCTACTCCATACATATGCCTTCCGAAAAGCTCTCTAGAAGAATGATAATCCAATAGAATAATTCACGAAGTAGAAGCTTGCAAATGACACTTTTACGCTGCGCTGAAGGTAAAGTGAAAAGTGAAATTCATCTCGGGAAGGTACCTTGCAAGTAAAGATATTCGCAAGGAAGCACTAAGCTTCTAATAGACGAAAACGGGAAGTTATGCTTTGATGCGTTGTCAAAGCATATTGTATAATATGGATCCTGTGTTCGGTTTAGAAATGCGATATACCCTTAACAATAATTGTCAGCACCGAAGTGAGCGGAGTTCCAGCAGTGCCAGAGTGGCGTAGACTGCTGCGAGAGGAAATCCCGAATACCAAGAAATTCAATAGCCGCAACGTACTTCACCAGTTGAAGTGTCATCGTCTTTTATAGAAACCACGTGCATAGGGCAAAGAACAGCTTTAAGATCGCGCCTCCTTTGATGCCGTAGCATGTTTCGTTCCCTGCAATAACTGCGCAAGCTCCTTTGTCATGTGATCCTGCAACGAGACCCTATCGTCGAATAGGCGATCAATTCAATTAGCTCTGTGTGTAGAGGAGAAACGCGGTTTCTTACCACGTCACGCGCCGCCAACATTATTCCTATAAATCTGGTGAAATATTTGAATTTAACGTCGTTCAATGGGAGTCACGAGTAATATAGTTATGCAATAATGAGACGACAAGCTTTCTCTACAAATTGTACGTGAATCGAGATGCTGACGTTGAGGAATTACCTACACAGAAAAGATATCCGTGTATTATGACATTTCACGTATGTTTACGACACGTACACGTGTATGTGACAAAGAGGAGATATAATAAGAGGCGTCACTCCGGGCGGAACCTTTGAAGTCCTTACTTGACCTTGGCATTTAAATTGGTTGTCAAATCGACTAAATGTACCTTACCGCGATTTGCTGATTATTGCCGAATGGGCATTTAACTTGGGTGTCTAGTGATTTCCCTAGCTTATTTCTGTCCTTATCGAGTGACGCCTCTTATTATATCTCCTCTTTGTATGCGATTTAACCTGTTAACCCAAGGAGACGAGTGAACTTTGAAAAAATTCCACCTATTAATTTTTTTTTATTATTATTTATTTGAAGGATGGATGTAGTAGCATGTCACACATGTGGTACTATTACTGGACCGAAAGTAGAACCCTGGCAGGCGGTGCAGTGCGCCGCTAGCTCCGACTGAACCCCTCTCTGTGTGCATAGTAGTAAGTAGATGTGGCCGGTTCCGCCAATATCAAAAATACGTGTGCCCCGTCTTTAAGGGGGGACCCCACCCTGAAGCCACTATAACGAAAGACATAGTTGGGGATTTTTTTTGATCGTATAAATAAAAATATAGGGTTTGGATTTTTTATGTAGTTTTAAAGCGACCTTTCTTCTGCCTGAAAATTTTTTTTTTTCGTGAAAAATTGTACAAAATGGCCGCGTACATTGGGACTTGGCTTCCCGGGGGACTGCAAAAACAACTGGCCCACACTCCCGGGAATGACTAGACCATCTGAGAAGGAGATACAAAGAAGATATATATATACTGGAATATATCATCTTCCACCTAGCGTATCTTTTTGATATTTCAATTATTCGATTTTTTACTTGCATTCAGTGCAAATTTTTATGTAAAAAATTAAGGTCAGTTCTTCAAACTGCTATAATTTCCAAAATAATTCGAATTTTGAGAAAATCCTACGCTAGGTGGAAGATAATATATTCCAGTATATATGTCTTCTTTGTATTTCCGTCTCAGATGGTCCAGTCATTCCTGGAAGTGTGGGCCAGTTCTTTTCGCAGTCCTCCGGGAAGCCATTTTGTACAATTATTCATTAAAAAAAAATGTTTTCTAGCAGAATAAAGGTTGCTTTAAAACTATATAAACAATCCAAGTCGCATATTTTTATTTATACGAACAAAAAAATCCCTAACTTTGTATTTTGTTATAGTGGCTTTAGGGTGGGGTCCCCCCTTAAGAGTGTGCCCAATTAGGTGACAAAAACCAATCGTCACAGCGGCGGACTGCACCGCCTGCCAGGGGCCTTCTTTCTGTGCAGTAATAGTAAATATGAGAAAGTTAGTTATACGATCATAAACTGTGATATATGGCGCGTATTTAAAATGTTGCATCGAGGCCCAGTTGCAGCAACTAAAAACAGCCTTCGAGGTAATGCAACCCCAAATACGCGTCTAAATAATAATAATAATAATAATGACTTTATTGCACACACACGTCAACTACACCAGTATAACACACAGAAAAGCTGTCGACAAAGAACGGACTACATACGAATGGTGTAAACGGCGAGGCGCAGGAATAATAAGCGCTGTTTCTATACCTAACCTTGAGTTCGATTCTACAAAAATTGTGGGATACGTAACAAAACCCCCTTTCATATCTCCCACGTAATCTGCGACCTTTGTTGCCCACAGATTGTATATTACAGCACAAAATAGTGCCTTCAGTACAAACGTGTGCCATGTTATAGTGGTGTGGATGGAATATGCAACGATCTCATAAAAGCTAGATAAGCTGTGATGCCGTGATCGCGCTGAAATTGTCAAGTGTTATGCCTCGGGACAAATTTGAATAATTTCGGGCATTACATAGGACATTAACACATTCAGGGACTGCATCACTAAATATGCTGTACACATGTACACCTCGAAAAACGTTTCTCAGGTCTAATTACTTGCATAGATAATGTTCTTGCGTCTCGATTTCACCCTCCTAGGACTGACGATAATAACTCGAATCCGCGCTTCAACGACCGTCCTTTTATTCAATTATTTATTATTTACACTATTTAAATTATTCAATTATTTATTATTTACACTATTTAAATTATTTAAATTGTTTAAGTTATTTAAATTATTTAAATTGTTTAAGTTATTTAAATTATTTAAATTATTTAAATTATTTAACCATTTTCTCATATCTCTAAAAATAACGAAGATATTCCGGGCAGTCAAAGTTATTGCCCCACCCTGTATATTCAAGCAAAATGCACCATTGAAAAGTCAATTAAGGTGAGAGCCACAGATTTACATGCTTCATCGCAACATGAATGCCGCCGGCGAAAATCATTTATATTATTAGAGCACTCGTGACACGTCATGGCGCACTTAACGCGGGCGCGGACGTGTTGAACAGCCAGGGAATCCTTTGTCACTGTGGCCCGATCGAAGTGGCAAACTGTCGATCGCCTAGGCGGGCAACTATATTCGGGCAATCGAGCGGTTGAACGAGCGCATACCAAATAACAGCGAGACTCAGCCCGCTTAACCGACAGGAGCAACAGGTTCGGGCGTTCACGGCACAAAAGCTTGCTTAAGCGCATATTCGTTCCAATTAGTTGAGAAATTTGCTGGGTCCCCCAATCGATAAGGCCGAAACGAATGAAACTGGCTGATCATTACCATACGCATTAATGCAACGAGTCCGAACGTTGCCAACTTTATGTTTCCTTTTCAAACGCTGCTTTAACGCATTGCCAATAATGCGCACAGCTTTATCAGAGGTCTGCTGATGCAATGATACTGTAGTGTACTATAGCAAAATTAAAGGGGTTGGATAAGGGTGTTCTGGATAGCCACATTCATATAGATTAAGAATCTCTTTTCCTGTTTGTGTTTCGGAGAACCCTTACAGTACCTACTTTTCGCCAACGCCAGGACCACCCGATTACTTTTCAACGCTCTTTTTGTATCTGCCATGTTTCTTTTTCACTGTCACACAAAAATTCAGAACAATAGTTCAAGATACATTAAAACAGCCTGCCAAATGTCAAATTAATTTGTCGAACCGTTTTGGTACAAAAAATTCACAAAGAATTACATACTTTTCGGCCCAACAAGGTGAACAAGGTGCAATCCTCCGTTAAAACCATCTAAAAGAATAAAAATTTTATTTTTATGATTTAAAAAGTATTAATTTATGTAAGAAACTAAAAAAAATAAAAATACACTAAAAAGTAAAGAATAATTTTTTCCTTTATTTAATCTACGCCTCCCATATTTTTAAAGCCAGCGCCAGAATTACTCAGTGCAAATGATGAGGCATCGACTTAAAAAATATGAGAGTTCCAGATTAATTAAGGGAAAAAATTATTTTGTACTTTTTAGTGCATTTTTTTTTTTTTGATAGTCGATTTTATTTTTTTTTTAATATCTTTATTTTTACGCCCCCACCGATTTGCGACCGATCTGTGCAGCTCCCACGGATCTGACACACGCGATTGGTCGTGTAGCGCTTTCCCCGCCGGTTTCCTACCAATCAACAGTATATCCCTCCTAGGGACGAGTCTACTCTTAAGTGGAATGCAGTGTAGGTAGGTTGTGCCTACATGCGTAGTGTGGAGGAAAGCACAAACTTCTCTCAACAGCCAGAAAAGCGCAACAGGTCTGGCAGGTTGTTCCTAAAAGTAGGCCCTTAAGAAATGTCTGTAAATCAGGAAACGTGTTCAGCCCCACTGAAGAGAGTCTCAGAATCTCAGAAATTTAGCTGAAAACTCTGCTTAGCCGTAGACCGTGATTGAAGCTCGTCGAATTTTATTTGAATAGTTACCAATATGTCTGGTCGTTTCGGTTCACTGAAGCATCTTCGTTGGGGACAACGAGACACAAAGACTGCTGGATAGAGAAAATACTTTTGCGAAATGGAACACCTCCGGTAACCGGGATAAAGCAGGAATAAGCCAGCTGGAAATCATGCGGATCGAATCAGCATCTCGGTAAAGGTTTCTATGCCAGTATATTACCAGTGTAGTTCACCACATTGAATATATTCTGCAATTCCTACCGTGTTCCCCTAGTAATGAGTGTCCAGCCTCGACTCAACGTGAACCGAGTTCAATACATGCCGCCCCTCTTTAGACGAGGACCTTTTCGCCTCTTTTCGCCGTAGTCCGTGCACTTTTCTTTTCACCCTGCTCCTCTTTCGCCCGGCATTCTCACGGAAGTCGATATCTGCCGCCTGTTGCTCTGTCTTCTTTCATTCCCTCCCCTCTGATGCCCTGGAAACCACAGTAGCCACGACAACCGGGGCGACACTGGTCGTTCATCGTAATACACGATCTTCGAGGGCAGGGATTGCGGCCAGATTGGGAGAGCAATTCCGCAATTTTTACTCGATCGACCGATTCTTCGCGGCGCGATGGTTTCGGCCCGTCACGTCCACCATGGATAATCCGATCTTAGAGGAGAGCCAGTAGACCGCCCTTGGCTATCAGTGTAGCTTAATTTGATCGGTGTGTAGCTTATTAGCCGTCTCCACAGTGCTCGAGCGCCGCCACTTCCTCCACTGATCTTCGGAGTTACGCTTCGTGCTTGACGGTCATTGAGAAGCCTCATAGTCGCGGTTGTTCAACGTGTCCAAACTAATGAGCAAGTTGGTGCCTCTATTGGTCAGGTTATTAATTATTTTGTATATATGTAGGATCACGAAAAAAGGGAAGTCGCCTCACCGGGACTCGAACCCGCGATCTCTAGATTTGCGCGCTGGCCAGCCGCCTTAAGGCGGGATCTCCTACCTGCGACCGGTCGCAGTATACTGGTTCAATGGGAAAGCATTCATCTGTTCTCCTACAAGCGTCTGCGATCGTCGGGTATGCGCCAGACATAGGAGCCTGACGCGAGTCTGTTTGAGTACCAGCCTAGGTTACTCGAGAGGCAACACAATGCGATAGGGTCTGTTTCCCATTATACCTAGTCGCAGGCTGGGCACTGCGACCACCGGTCGCTTGACTCCCTCCGGAGGGAGTCTAGCGACCAGTCGCACTGCGACCCATTGCCACAGTGGGACAGAATCCCAAGAAATAAAGAAATAAGTCAGATTTCAACAGATATGGGAGTATGTATTTTTATATGTTACCTGTAGAGTACTAATATGAGCACCTAAAAAAGGTAAAAATATCATGACGCCTACTTCTGATCTGTGTGTAAACACGTGTTTATGTTTGACACACGCGCGAAGTTCCATGATGTAGCGTGGTGAGTGATGCCCTAAACGGATTGTTAGCGGGTCACGGTTTACTACAGCTTTATTACACTAGACCTTTGGCCCCCTACACGATATAAAGTAATTAGGAAATATCTGCCAAGTAACTTTCAGAACAGCTGAACAATTTTTAGGCTTAATCCCCAATTGCTACAAGCTAATTCCTCTACGTTCGACAGGCAATAAACCGTGTTTCTCTACAGTATAAAAGAATAAGTATGGTCGGAACGTTGACCGTGACGAAAATTAATTTTATAGTCCGCACAATTACCAAAAGAAGAAGATGTTCTTATGCTAGATCGAAGAATGTTTCCCTGACAATGGGGTAGGAATCGAAATTATTCTGCAGAAAGACCAGTACGCCTCGCGGAGAGCCGCAGGAAGATAATGGGTGGACCGCTGACTGCGCGTGGTGCCGCCTGCTTTGTCCTCCCTACAAATTCGAGATCGATCTCTTATCTCTCGAATATAAACACGCGTTGGAATATCAAAACAAAAGCACGCGCTGACGTATTCAGATGTGAGAGAAGGTGGGCCATTGGGAGGATAGAATATTTTTAGCTACAATTTTTTCTATAATTTTTAAAATCTTTATTTCTGGCTTCTTTTTGGGTCTTCTTTCTGGGTTTTTACCTTTTTTAGGAGCTCATATTAGTAGCTTGCAAGAAATATTCGGGTCAGGCATGAATAACAGCGACGCTGAGCCTCGCCCATTCTGTAGGTACTTTGCGTTTCTAACTCCACTGCGTTGTATCAAATATTATAAAAGAACAAACACGATTTATTATTATTATTATCATAAATATATAAAAATACATAATCCTCCCACAACTTTTGAATTCTGACTCGTTTCCTTGTTTCTTGGGATTCTGCCCCACTGTGGCAATGGACTTGGTGGCAGGTAGGAGTGTGCGGATCGTCCCGAGGCTCGGGTACCTGGCCCTCGGGACGGGTCGGGAAATTTCGGGTGGGGTCGGGCGGGGTCCCGATACTTTCGTATTGCTCGAGATCCCGAAGTTTTCGGGATCCCGAGACTCGTTTCGGGCTACAAGCAAAGAGGAGATATAATAAGAGGCGTCACTCGACAAGGACAGAAATAAACTAGGGAAATCACTAGACAACCAATTTAAATGCCCATTCGGCAATGATTGGTAAACTTCGCCAATAATCAGCAAACTGCGGTAAGGTACATTTAGTCAATTTGAATATCCCGCTCGAATAGACAACCAGTTTAAACGTCCGAGTTTTGCTGAGCCGACCTGAAATCAAATTGCCCGCTCATGGCGGCTATGCTTGTAGCCCGAATCGAGTCTCGGGATCCCAAAACCGTCGGGATCTCGAGCAATACGAAAGTATCGGGACCCCGCCCGATCCCGCCCGAAAGTGTCCGGCCCGTCCCGAGCCCGAAAAGTCGGGTATCCGCACACCCTTGGTCGCAGGAAAGGAGATTCAGCCTGGGGCCAGTCGCTGGGTCAAATCTCTGCGACCAGTCGCAGCGACCAGTCGCAGGTAGGAGATCCCGCCTTTAACCACCTCGGCTACCGCCGACTCCCCGGTCTTCGCCATTCCGTGCCCTCTCTTATGATGGGGGGGTTCCCGATCCCACACTCGGCCCTCCTTCGACGACATTCGCCCTCGAATGTCATCGTCGCAACTCGCACTGTCTTGTTATTTTACGTCGCAGACAACGCGACCACAACGCCATCTCTCGGCTCCGTGTGGCGATCGGTGCTCCCCCCATCCCGGACGAGCCCCCAAATGTAGGGTTGGGATTGGCGGTGGTGGGCGGAATTGAATAGCGACACTCTACTAGATGATAAAAGTGTATAATTAATAAAAAAGAGGAAAATACAATAGCTTCTCGAAGCGTGGCTTAGCCAGGACTGCCGCTGACGCACGCCGCTGCTCTCGGGAACGTTCCTCGAGACAAACTACGACGCACCGCAGGGGCGTCTCACGCGACTTCGGCGCCCGCTTATTCTGCGATCCTTCATATATAACATACATTGTATAGAAATGAGCTGAAAAGCCGAGCCTATTCATTGGTAATACACCCGTGAACATTTCTTTGATGGGCGGCCAAACGAGTAGGGTAAATCCGGGAGACGCGGTCAGGCCGGAGAGTTGGTCAAGTCGCTATAATTCAGACTCTATATACGCAAAAGCGTGTTATGGATGAGAACAATTGATTCTCTAGGAGTTAAGCAGTTGGATGAATGTGTTTCCCGCGAGTCTAGAAGTTTGAAGAGTCTGAAATATAGCGACTCGACCAACTCTCCGGCTCGACCGCGTCTCCCGGATTTACCCTAGGTATAAGTCAAATTTTGGTCAATACGGGATAAGTACGCTAACATTCTCAACGTTGCTGTCCTTGCTTTTGGTTCCAGTAGTATGTACCAGTCAATGTCACTTTTTTCCCGCTTTTTTTTACCAGAAATCGTAATAATATGTATTAAAAATACAGTATGATGGCGGGAAAAATAATTTAAGTTATGCCGATGAATACGACGAAGGAAATAATATCTCACCTCAAGCTAAACAGTTACTTTTTGTTCTTTTCTGCGAATCGAAGTTAAAAATAAAATTTCCTCCGCGGAATATGTAATTTAATTCAAATTTTGTAATTTTTTGTAATTTTATCAATGTTCATGTCCAAAATTCAACACCACATAGCACTTTAAATATTCTAAATGTCTTCCTGCAAAACTACGAATTCCGACCTATTACTCGTTTGCCCGCCCACCAGAGATTTAACGGGCAGTATAGAAGTTTAAATTTCCGTTGCATGTGTTCAAAGCGGGCCGATCTCGACATAACTTTCCCGGCAGAGGGGATCGCTCAGGAATGCTTGATCCACTTGAACGTGCATTTTTCAAAGCCTTGCGCCGATCAAAGTGTTAACATGCATACTATTAAACATACAATATTTAATTATACGTGAAATTTACTGGTATGCTAACATATGCATAATGCGAAATTCAAGAATATTGAAAAACTTTGCCCGTCTTGAGTAGATCACTCGTGCTACGTTCGACCAAAGTTCCAATTGTGACGCCGAAATATTTTAGAAAATTAGATTCATACCTTCTCCTTCGTTCGAATAAACTTATTACGCAGGGTGACCATTGCAGTTTAAATGTCCATTGTGCGAAAGACTATGAGAATTTCGCTAAAACAATTTTTGCTTAATTTCTTACGTTCGCCAAATCCATGCGCGTTGTGAGCTCGTGGTGTTATGAGGCGCACAGGGGTGACTTCTATTCACGCTAATGAAATCAGGTCTCGTCGAGGTCGGGCAGATTTCAGTTGTTTGAATTTACCGGAGTTGCATGGTTCCCATTAGTGGGTTTAATTATTTATTTGAATTAGGGATCATACAGTATCGTACATTCGAGATCAGTCGATATGGTCTGCTTGTGGACATGCGTCCATGTATCGGCGATGGTTGTTTTCTGTGCAGCGTACCGTTTAAACGGGTAATTATCGTAATGGCCATTAAGCGCGCGAACAAATAACGTTTGTTATCGGGATTTCAGCGCGCGTATATCGGTGAACGTGATATAACATTAGGCTGGCTTGACAATATCCGTGTTCTCTGTTTACGTAACATTCGAGTCGAATGTCCGTGGTTGCATTAGCGTTATGAAATAGAGGCTCTTTGTCACAGCGTTCCCATTGAAGGTATCAGTCAGCGTCCTGGATGCTAACGAAATTTACTGTTCCTATTGCGGCATACTTCGTTCACCTAACCGACGTCACAATTAAAAACAGTGATACTAGAACAGCGATGCCCCGATGGGCGGTCCGAGGGCCCGAGCATCCATAGCGTTCTCTACGAGCCGTGAGGGAAGTGGTGCTCGAAGCCAATGAAGCGACGGGCGTGCAACGGATAGGGAAAACTCTAGTAGTGTGCCCTTAGGCCCTAAAGGTGAAGTTCCACGGCGCGTGGCTCGGCGTGGCGGCTTGGCTCGGCCAGGTTCGGCGAGACGGCTTTGGCCAGCGCGAGTCGGCAAGCCACGCGCCGTGGAACTTCACCTTAAAGCTGGATTCACACTAGCCGTCTAGCCGGCGGCTTGCCAGCGGCCGTCACCACTAGCGCAACGGAGACACAGATGCATGTGTCTCCCTTGCGCTAGTGGGACGGCCGCCGTCTTGCCGCCGTCCAGACGGATAGTGAGAATCTAGCTTAATGGGGAAAACACCACTGTGACGGCCGGAAATGTAAGCCACTTTTAAGAATTTTTTTTCAGGAATAATTTACAGTTTTCATAGAAAATTTTTATTATCTATCTTTAGTACGCTGTCTTAAGAGACTATACAAAAAGAAAAAAAATAGAAAAACATGCATAAATTTTAATATATTAATTAATCTTCTAGATCTTCCCACGCGAGCTGATCGAATGTGTAACTATGGAACAGCAGGTCCGAAATTAAATTTCTTTTCTTTTTATAAACTATATGAGTGTAGTTTCCGTTGTGCGTACGGATTCTTTGATTGAAAACCAATTTTTTTAAATACGCTCGAAAAACTGTCCATCTTATTCGCGGATTTTCGAAAATTTTCTTCTAAAGCGTACCATTTTTACAAAAATAATTTGATTAAGAAATCGGTACGCACAACGGAAACTACACTCATATAGTTTATAAAAAAAAAATTAAATTTGATTTCGGATCTGCTGTCCAATAATTACACATTCGACCAGCTCGCATGGGGGGTCTAGAAGATTAATTAATATATTAAAATTTATGGATGGTCTTCTATTTATTTTTTTTGTATGGTCTCTTAAGAAAGCGTACTAAAGGTAGGTAATAAAAATTTTCTATGAAAACTGTAAATTATTACCGGAAAAAAATTCTTAAAAATGGCTTACTTTTCCGGCCGTCACAGTGGTGTTCCCCCTTAAGGGCACGAGCCTACACGCACACTACTACAGTTTTCCCTATCCGCTGCAAGCCCGTCGCTTCATTGGCTTCGAGCACCACTTTCCGCACGGCTCGTAGAAAACGCTATGGATGCTCGGGCCCTCGGACCGCCCATCGGGGCATCGCTGCTGTAGGACACGGGTGCACAGGGAGCCTTTTTCAGCGCCTAGCGGCAGGGAACCAGCCGTACGCCGTTACTAAGGGTAGAATCGGTGAGGCGAACTGCAGTAGTGTAGGTGCGGGCTCGTAGCCGCGTAGCGTAAGTATGTATGGTTGGGTTCCTTGTGGGGCCCCAGTGCAGAGCAGGTCCCGTAATATAATTCGGTGGGGTCATGAAATTTCCAAAACATTTGCTACTGCCGGCATTTCGTATGACTTGACGGTTCGATTCTACTCATAATAAAACATTTATTACTAATAATACTTATCTTTTCAGCGACACATAAAATAATTAGAAGGTTAATAATATAGAAATAAATAACTCGGACACAAGGAAAACAAGTAGTTTTCAAGTAACGATATATATCATTTACAAAAGCTAGAGCATGATATATGAATAAATATATACATATGTACAGTACGCATCTGGTGCTTATCATTGCACATAGTAATAGTCTTATAGGTGTAATATTTTATACATAATAGTATGTATATATACTGAACAATACACGCAGTATTCATGAAGAATACGAGATGGAGTATGTAAGTCAAATCACACTGACAACATATAATTATAAATAAATTATAATAAAAAAATAATTTTAAAGGCAAGCAGTCATTTCGGCCGGCATCAATTTTTTTTTCTTTTTTAGTACATTTGAATAAAAGCTTATCTTTAAAATTATTTTTTTATTATAATTTATTTATAATTATATGTTGTCAGTGGGATTTGACTTACATACTCCATCTCGTATTCTTCATGAATATTGCGTGTATTGTTCAGTATATATACATACTATTATGTATATAATATTACACCTATAAGACTATTACTATGTGCAATGATAAGCACCAGATGCGTACTGTACATATGTATATATTTATTCATATATCATGCTCTAGCTTTTATAAATGATATATATCGTTACTTGAAAACTACTTGTTTTCCTTGTGTCCGAGTTATTTATTTCTATATTATTAACCTTCTAATTATTTTATGTGTCGCTGAAAAGATAAGTATTATTAGTAATAAATGTTTTATTATGAGTAGAATCGAACCGTCAAGTCATACGAAATGCCGGCAGTAGCAAATGTTTTGGAAATTTCATGACCCCACCGAATTATATTACGGGACCTGCTCTGCACTGGGGCCCCACAAGGAACCCAACCATACATACTTACGCTACGCGGCTACGAGCCCGCACCTACACTACTGCAGTTCGCCTCACCGATTCTACCCTTAGTAACGGCGTACGGCTGGTTCCCTGCCGCTAGGCGCTGAAAAAGGCTCCCTGTGCACCCCTGCTGTAGGAGAACAAGGATTAGGATCTGAATATGGATCTTTTGTTTGCTGAGCGACTGCTTTAATTAATTAATTAAGCTATGAAGGTCGATGACGAATTGTTGTTCTTGTACGTTTCATAAACGCTTATTGGGGCGCCGCCTAACTACAGGTCGGCCGATGTTTTACACTTCTGACCTTTCTGTAATATTAATTTTAATATCATAGCGTGAGAGATCAATTATATTTTAGCTGTATAATATATTTCAGTGACGGTTTCGAAACACAGCGTGGATCGCAGCTAGACTTGTTCGAATAGATTAATCCGATGTAAGGTGAATGATGGTAACAAATGTGAGTGATTTATTGCATTGTGAAATTCCTCCCATCTTCTCCGACTTCCACTAAACATTCCCTGCGCGCTGGCACTTAATTTCTAGTGATACGAGGCGTGTCTAAAATGTAACGAGACTGGTTCTGTAAAAATATTTATTTGCCACTAGATTATGATTGAACATCATCTCGTTCGAAATAGTTCCCTTGGAAAGCTGTACACCGCCGGAGACGTTGTTTTTTTTTCCTGGACACAGTGCTGGAGATCTGCAACTGGTACTGCTTTCAGTTGATCAGTCGCAACTTTTTTGGATGTAGTCCACAGTTCCAAAAATGACTACCCCTGAGATGGGTTTCGATTTCTTGAAAGAGGAGAAAATCGCGTAGACTCCGATCAGGGGAGTAAGGAGGCCGTGGAACAGAGTTGCCATCTTTCTCCGGGAAAATGTAGTAGTTTACAGCGAAATGTGATAAAAAATATAATACATTGTGAAAAGCTATAGTACTTTTCAGAGGAAAGTGGTATAAAATTAAAATTACATTAAAGCAACCACATCTTATTTTCTAAATACATATTTTTTACGCATTTTGCATTTTGAACTGTCAAATAATTTTTTACCAAATGATAGATCTAATTAAACGAAGTAACTTTTGTCTTGAAACTTTTTTTTCATCTCTTACAGTTCGCGGAGTTATAACACAAAATAGCCGAATTTTCAGGGGTTAATTTCAACCTCTTCGAGTGAATTTGGGCAGCAAACAAAAATTGCGTTGTAATCAGGAGGAAATCCCCTACATATTCACAAAGTTTCAGAATTTTTTGAATTTTCGGGTTCGGGATCTTCCCTTGTCAGCTATAACTGTCGCTTCGTCGAGAACCAAGTTCATCATTATTTTATAGATAGGTATACCTCGGATACATATTATAATTACTAAAGCGTCTAACGGAGAGTGAGTACGTACTCATTTTTATACACTTTCAAATAGAGAAGTATTGTATTATATATTGTAATATACTTACCCTTATTTACTCATTACTCGCGCCTAAACTAATATCGCATATATGTTGCTCCGATTTTCTCCGCAAACATGCATCACACCAAATAATCAAACGCTACGTCACCCATAAACGTAAACACTGTGTCATCCCTGCCACCCGTCGTCATCCTAATTCCTTATTATCCCGAAAGCCACCAGCCTCAGTCACAGAGTTCAGATCCAAACAGCATAACCTTGTATAACTCTCAATTCAATTTAATAAATATATTGTTTAAAACGGTAGTTTACTTTATCCTTGTGTACGCTATAATACATATGTTGAACAGTAACTAGCTAATGAAAATACACTAACCAAAGACGCCTTAACTAGATGCGCCGATTCACAGCCAAATAGTGAACGTTCGCACCGTCATCGTATTCCAGAGATGAGAAACATTTATGAGATTTAATCAAAGACCTAACCGACTTTCATTTGCTTCTCCTGCGGATGAAAGAGGCAAGCGAGGAACGTCATCTCCTCTCCTGACTCTCGTTTTTCCTACCTTCTTATCTGCTTTATACTTATAAAGTCACCATCCCCTGCCTCTTCTCATACTGTCGTTCTTTCAAACTTGCCAATTAAATGGCGAATATTGGAAGGCTGGTTTCTATTAGCCTCTGATCGCGATCTCGACTTTCATCTATCTATGGTTGGGACTCGCACGGTTTTGCCGGTGGTAGATAC
The DNA here is from genome assembly GCA_946251845.1 of Andrena fulva. Taxonomy (NCBI): domain Eukaryota; kingdom Metazoa; phylum Arthropoda; class Insecta; order Hymenoptera; family Andrenidae; genus Andrena; species Andrena fulva. The sequence continues at coordinate 63,292,828 of OX276327.1, forward strand.
ATTGGCCACCCACAAATCCTTGCGAGAGAACACGAATGCAGAGTAGAGAAGACACTTCTTTCTAAGCCGATCCACCACCGCACTTATATTAGCATCGAGCGGCGCAAATCATCGACAGTCTCTATACGAGTGAAACGTCAATCAAAAGCTTATGGTTATTTTAAGTTGGGTCTATGGGTCTAGAACTGACAAGGGAACACCGCGAACCCGGACTCACCGATTGGAACGCGACTTCGTGGGTTTTTAGAGTGACTCGAAACAAGAACAACGGTGCGTTTCATTTGGGCCCTATCGCCCTTTAAGGGGGTGAAAACTAACCTCAAAGTCAAATCGGCACTTCCACTTTTTCGCGTATAACTCTCGAAGCACAACAGACGGAACAAAATGTTTCAAACAAAAGTTTAATGGTGCAATAAGCGCTGAGAACTTGCGTTAACAAAATTATTGAAAAGAGTTTAAGCAGAAAAATATCTGATGAAAAAAAACTTTTTCAAATATTTTGTTGACGGAAGTTTGTAGCGCTTATTGCAATACAAAAATGATTCCAAGAAGCGGTGGGGATAGCGACGAACGCTTAACGCATAGTCGGCATAGTTGAGGCGAGCCCATAGCGAGAGTTTACTGTAAGACAGTTCTACATTGATCATCAAGCGTCACGCATTCTTATTTAGTTCTGGTCATCTTAACAGCCTGCTTAAAGGGTTACGCCACCCTGAAAGTTTTGAAAAATCGATTTCTTTTTTTTTTGCATTTTCTTATTAGGCGAAGTTTTAAGAATAATTTGTGTCATGGTAGACGCAAAAATTCCCCCAAATAACCGAGTTATAGACTTTAAACGAGGCGCGGATGTCGATATTCCGCAGCAGGTAGCGACCATTCTACTTTTCTTCTTTTGCGTTTTTCTCGAAACTACATTTTCAAAGGTGATATATCAAATATCTTCAAAACTATTTGTCCGATTGATTTCAAACTTGGGACGCATATTCTTAATGGTATTATCTACAATGTAGCATATCATTTTTATCATGCGATAACCCATTCGTGTATAATAAATGTTTTAAGTTTGTTTTGTCAGGTGAAAAACGAGTAATTTCCTTCACCTTGCTCTCATTTGTGCAATAAATTTTTTTTCCTCAAATCCGTATGCTACGTTGTAGGTGTTTTATTAAGGAACACAAAAATCATCACGTTTTTCATTTTAGATGAACCTGGGCGTTATAATTTGTTATATCAGTCACGCGTGTAACGGCGGACGAGCTTCGCGGGACAACAAATAACTCGGTCATTTTTTAATATTTTTATACAGTATTTATACAATATATGCACTAATACATGCTCTACACGTAAGAAGAAAATAAATAATTTTCAACCTGATAGTATCAGTAAAAAAAATTCGTCTAGTTTAGTGCTGTTTCGAGCACCTCATGGTGGCGTAACCCCTTAATGAGACCGCAGAACTTCGGTTTGCTTTTTCTTATAACCTCTACGAAAAGTAACACCCAGCGTCTATACAAGCTAGTAGGGACAGTAACATTGTGGTATCCCCGACAGTTCGTTTCAAATTTTCAAGGGAGAGTCACGAAGCCCTGCTTCATCCCCGAATTTCCCGCATTTCTAAATCGGCGGACATTCACCTTACGACGATTAATACGTGTCGCCCAAGCGTGTTTAAATTCCGTCTGAATTTCGTAATTTTCCTCCGTCAGCGTTAGGTGCACGTTGACTGACCGACGTGCCGCAATTTTGTACGATGTGTAATGCACACGTACACATGGAAAAGCGATGAGAAATTACGATATTCCCTAATTTATGAAACAGTGACACGTAGAGAACTCGCGTCCGCAAGCTTCGCGTAGAGCAGACACAGATGTGAACGCTTGAAGAATGATACACACGTTGTCGTTCGTTTTAATGAATCTTCGTGTGTAACGGAGCATTTAAGGAAGACGTGATTCCGAAAAGCACTATTTAGTAGATTCGCGGATGCAATCGTAATACTGGGCGGGCTGCAGGAGATTACGTATTCGCGAGTTGACAACATTTATTTATTTATTTATTGCTGTGAACCAGGTGTGGTTTATATAGCGAATATAATATATGTAGTTTGTATAGTATACAATTTATAAATTACAAGCTACCAGTTTACATAATAAGATTTACAATATTTAATATTTATACCTCTCTTACTTGGCAGTAGTTTTTTAGATCCTTACATCACAATTTCTGAAGGAAATAATGGATAAGTTTACACTGCATTCCACATTAGAGCATACAGATTTCGCGCAGGCACGACCCTCACGAGGCGTTGCTACGCCCGACTCCCCACTTAACCGCCTATGTTTTTCTCCGTCGCACGGCCCTCTACTCTCTCTGTTAAATTTTCGTGCGGGACTGTTTACGATGACAACGGTCAGATCCGGCGTTTGGGATGTACCAGTTATTCCTTGGAAATTACCACGACCAATCGCATGCGGTTCAAACCAGAGTTGGGCATCATTCGACTAAAAAGTGATTGAAATAACGTTTCGACTACAGCTACTTCACTTTTTTCCTTAGTCGACTAAAACTTACCTGAGTTAGCTTTAGTCAAAACGCCAGAGCTAAAGCTGGTTAGTCAAGAGCCTTTAGTCGTGGGTTGTGACTATCGTTGATCAGCTGTCATTCTATTCTTAGTCTAGAAGGCGACTAACCGGCGAAAGCCTTTGCGGCCTGACCCGCGCGCGGTCGCCTACCGGTCAGATTCTACAGAATCTGAATTTCTTTATTTTTCATCGTATCAATATGAAAGTGACGCCAATGGATTCTTGGTGTTCTCCCGATTAATTGGACAGAAACTAATTTAAATCGGACTATTTTTAACGAAACGGGCTTTGAATTCTGCAAACAAATTTCTCACGTAATATCCTTAATTATGGTCCGAATTATATCATTTTTGGGTCCATTTTCATAACAGTTTGCCAACGTTTGTTTTTTTGTTAATTAACCCACCATAATAATTGTAGGCGAAAGCATCAGAAAGAATATGTATGTACAATCTTTCGATTGTTGAGAAGGCTTTGGGCTCGGATTATCGGGAAAGACCTATTCATCCCACCGTTTTGCTACCTCGCTTGCGAGCGAGGACCTTCGGGCCCCAGTAGACCGCCCGTTGACAGCCGAGAACAATAAAACCGACGGGCCACATAAAATCTTCCTGTTTTTGATAAGTGTTAATAAAAGTATTACCAATCGATTTCTCATGTCTCCCGATGAAAATGGGCCTAAAAATGATATAATTCGGACCATAATTAAGGATATTACGTTTCGTTAAAAATAGTCCGATTTAAATTATTTTCTGTCCAATTAATCGGGAGAACACCAAGAATCCATTGGCGTCACTTTCATATTGATACGATGAAAAATAAAGAAATTCAGATTCTGTAGAATCTGACCCGTAGGCGCCCGCTCGCGGGTCAGGCCGCAAAGGCTTTCGCTGGTTAGTCGTTTCCTCGACTAAAAATTGAATGAAAGCTGAAACCACGTTAGTCACAACCCAAGAGCTAAAGATCCTTGAATAACCGGCTTCAGCTCTGGCGTCATGACTAAAGCTAAGCTAAATCATCTTTAGTCAGCCTTTGACTAACGACTAACCGTAAGGACATTTTAACTAGATGTTATCTAGATATTAGCTTTGCCCAACTCTGGTTCAAACCGTGGGTAGTAGTGGGAGCTGCGCAGATCGGTCGCAAATCGGTAGGGGCGTCTGTATGCTCTAATGTGGAATGCAGTGTAGGCCTAGGATTTATAAATTTGTAAAATTCGAAAACCGGTTTTATATACTAAAATTAATATGCAGAAGTGAATTAAATATTTAATTAAAAACCTTGACATTTTGATTTGAAATCTCCTCGGATAGAAGCATATTGTAATAGGTAACAGTTTACTGTGAAATTACTTAATCTTCCTGGATTCATATTTTCTGATGAAAAATACTAAATGGAATAAAGATTTATAATTTGGTATCACCTTTTAAAATTTATATTTTGTACGGATTTTAGTTATTTTTTTTTTCATTTGGTTTTGTCTGCAGTCTATTTTATTGTATTATATTTTTGTAGATTTATAAATATTAAATGAACTAAAAAATTGTACGCATTTGGAAGGATTTTTGTTATTTTAATTTTTTTAATTTACTTTGTTTTGTATAGGTAGAGTATATTTTATTTTGATATATTTTTGTAATTCCGTAATATTAAGGAAACTGAAAATTTTTAAAATAAGTACAAATATTCATTTACTATTTTAATTACATTTTTTTTTTTGAAAATTCGAAAACCGGTGTAACCGGTTATTTTGGAATAGTGGAAGTCGGTTTTTGTATAAACCCTATTTAGGACCTCCGGCATCAGGTTTATATAGAAAAGAACTAACAAAGTGGTAGATAATAATTGTGTCTGAGGAGTAGTTTTTAACAAAATTATACGTTCGTCCTCATACTCTGGACATTATTAGATGGCATGATTTATTTAAGCCTCGAGATTCTGCTCCGTAGTGACAAGCATTGTTCAGAATGAAATTAACTCCGAAGTTGGCAATATTAACCCTTCGTGGTGACACGGGGTGTATCGCACCCCAGGCAATTTTCGAGTTCAAATGTCGCACCTTTACGAATTCAAAATAAATTTCGACCTTAATATTAAAATTTAAAAATTCGGTGATTTTAACAAAAATAATCGCTTTCATCAACAACTATTTTCTCAACTACAAATTTCGTCATATCAACAATTACATTTCTCGAAAAAAGCCATAAAATATGCAATGAGACGATCAGTCTTATGAAATTGAAATCGTTCAGCAAGTAGACAGTCATTAATACCGAACGTTTCAGATCAAGGCCTACGCCATATTTTTCAGTTGGATCTTCCGCCTTATTTATGTAAACTGTAAATTACGCAGGAACTACACTTCTGCCAACAAACGCAGAACTCGATGCAGCAATCTTTATTACTGGACACAATGTCTTTTGTTATCTAATCAGTTCTATTAATACACTGAAATTTAATTTCTGATACAGGGCGCAGGGAACTACTAATTTGAAAACTGATGCCATTGATTTATAACCAAGAACTCTGTTATCATTTGACATGTCATTGACGCCGTTAATATTATCGAGTCTTATTTTTCGATAATGCTGAAAGTCGTGGATGATAACTCAGGGTGCTATTTGAAATTTACGGCTTTCCCTGCTCCTGTGCGTCACGAGCGTCGACTTGTTAATTTATAGTTTCAGTAAGATGGCGCTCTTGCTAATACCGCGCAGCGGACCATGGCAGATCGTTCCAAGATTGCTTAATCTTTTGATTTCGTGCTGAGCCGTGACCAGCAAAATCTACTGATTCGTTCGTTGCCGACTGCTTCTTACCGGGTTACCACAAAGAACTGTTCTCTCGGCACGTCGACGCCATTCAGTAATTAACGGCTTACATCTGAGAATAGATCGCAGATACCTAACATGAATCGGTGCAGGAGGTGGAAGATAGTTTTTGCCAGACAGTTTCAGTAAAGCATTATAGAAATTTTCGTTAAAACGACTTCATTTCAATAAAACTGAATTCAATTTTCTGTATGGGCGGCGTCGTATTCCGGTAGATAGATTAATTAAAATTCGTCGTTTAAAACAAACTCATCACATTATTTTGCAATCGACTCGCTTAACTGTCAATACAAGAAGTGCCGATCTCGAAGTCTGAGGAAAATCTAACGAAGACATGAGAAAGGAAAGTTAGTTCCAATCCCTGAGGGGGATTTTAGGGAAGCCTATAAACTGACGTTCTTTTAGAATTTTTTTAAAGAAATTATTAACGTTATTGCACTCGTAATTATTTTTATTAATTATGTCACATCTTTGGCTATACTACTTAATTTTTGTATATAAAAATATCAGTCGTACAATACAGTTATTTGCCGATACAGTTACAGGGCGATTTCAGAAAAGTTAATTTTTAAAGAAATTGCATTAAATGACTCTAGGGTAGATGTCCCAATTACTGCCACCTTAAGATTATAACCGCACTTCATTTAATTATTTCGTGTGTTGTGTAACCTAAAAATTGTTTCAGTTTGAAACATAATATTATTTAACATCTCTTTCATTAAAAAAAAAATAGTTTTATGAATTAAATATGAAGAATTTATTAATAATTAATTAAAATTCGCGAGCGATCCTAGTGTACCTATAACTGTCACCTCAAAAATCATCTTGTCCTAGGTACATATGAGTACATATATTTTTTTATTTTAATGTAAATCAGAATCTCCATTTAATAATAACTATTTTTTGTACATTTCTTTTTATACGTTACGCTTTTATTACATATAATAAATCAAGTGGCAGTAATTGGGACATCTACCCTATTGGTTTTCTTTGGGTTTATCTACAGTGAACCATTTATGTATGAATAAATCCCAAGTATTGAAGCACACGATAGAAATTATTCGACGCGATAGCACTAATGTACTTTCTTGCGATATATGTATAAATTTATATATTACGTCGCCGGTATTAACCCACCTCGTCGCTCTATTAATTAGCGTTAGGCAGCGACGTATGATTACCATAAGCACTTTGTGAGTCATCGCAGCCATTAGAAAGCATCGCATGACTTTACCCATTAGCCCTGTTCGCTTCGTTAATATTGTTATACAAGTACCTAGTAGTTTTTGCCACTTTATCCAAACTGTTGTAATTTACTTATAAAAAATTGATGCAATCTTGGTGGAAGTTATTCCACGATAGCGGAACAAAATTGCATTTGTTCTTACTAATTACACTACTATTTCTTTTACCTCCTCCTCTCGCGAGCAACGTCCGTAGAAATTATAATATTTACAAGAACATTGATCCAATTGTAGTGTGCCAGAAATTGTTCAAACGTGTAATGTATTCCTCTAATCATCTGGTTAATTTGACGAAAGCTTCTTAAAAAAAAAAAATCCCGGTAGTGTGTAGTCAATTCGAGGTGGTGTGCCAAAATCACAGAGGCAAACGAAAGTGAAATCGCGGTCGGTTTTGCAGTCCATTTGCGTCGGAAGAGGAACTCTTGCCCCCAAGGAGAAGTCGTCGAAGAAACACGGTCTTGTTCGAATGAGTTACGTCAAAGGGGAAAGACGTTACTTCACGCGGAACCGCCGTTGAACGAAAGTGATGCAAGAAGTTCGACGCCCCGACGGCTACTGTATCTCTTGTACCTTTCTGCCGACAAGGAAAAATTTCAATCCCAACGTGCGCGCGACAAGGGACGATCAAATAAGATGACACTGATAAATTCTCAAAGTACATCCATCGATACTGAAGTGGGTTGTTATAGCATGTTGTAAATCTAAGAATTCAGAAAATCTGTGGTTTGTAGTTCTTGTTGTAGTTGTGTGTCTAAAGGACAATACCAGATTTATAAATGTTTTAAAAAACGATTTATAAAATAATTTTGCAAAATATAGTTTTCAAAAGCATTTTAAAAGCAATAATTTTATTACTTGTATATTTTTTATTTACTGTGGAAATGTGGTTTAATAAATAGAGAAAAGTTGATTTCCATTGCTACAATTATTTTCGTCGCAATAAATTCCTGGAAATCGCTGCAATTTATCGGCGCGCTAACCGGAATGACCCCTTAATGGTCACGACACCAAATATCTTCTTTGTAGTATTTTTAAAAGCATAACAAGGTTCGTGAAACTGGAATGTGCAAGTTTATTTCAGTAGATTAGCACAAATCAAATGATACGCTGTACCATTAATCTATTTGCAGTCTGGCTTGATAATAAATTTTACTTTCGACAACAATGTCCAACGAGCCGTGCTAACAGGCTTTACTCCGAAATTTAAACGTATTTAATGACGATTCTTTTCTCCGCGGAATCTCAATATACGGGGTAACGCAAAACTAGTAATGCAACTTAAAAGGGGTAATTCCTTATATAAAACTAAATACAAAACGTTCATTTTCGAAAAAGTCGATTTTCGAACATCCTCTGTTCCATTTTGAAAGTCGCTTTCACGCCGATTTCAACGTTTTCGAGAATTAGAATTTGTATAACTATGCATGATTTAAGTTAATTATTTGAGGGTAGAAGAGCTCCATATTTTAATTAAAATGGAGTTTAAAAATGCACGTTTCGTTTAAAAAAACGTCACATGATGCTAATTGACAATTTAACCGTGCAACGTATTAAAAGTAACTTCGTCATTTGTTCATCACAAGAATAACAACACGTTTGTTTTTTCTTGTATTCGTGATCTCACTTGTTACCTTGAAAGTTTGAAACAGAGACTAACTACCAGGGTTGCCAGGGATTAGTTGCGGCGCAGCACCTACAGGAGTGGTGGTAATTTGTGCGCGAACTGACGCCAGCGCCAAGGCAGCGAAGTGGCCCCAACGCGAAGCCAACCACGGCCAACCAGTGTCGCCAATCTATTTCCCGGCGACGCTGGTTGGCCGTGGTTGGCTTCGCGTTGGGGCCACTTGGCTGCCTTGGCGCTGGCGTCAGTTCGCGCACACATTACCACCACTCCTGTAGGTGTTGCGCCGCAACTAATCCCTGGCAACCCTGCTGACTACGCTGAGCATCGAACGGCGAAGGGTATGCAAAAGTTAAAAGGATTTCCTCCCTGGGCGAGTGAATCCAGATGGAGTGGTAAAATTTATGCGAGTGTAACACCGTTTCGTTTCAAAGCAAGAATTACTTAAATATTACAGTTACCGCGGACTGTGTTCCTGGGATGTTGTGGTATTGTAAATATTGTAATATCTCTTCCCACTATTTCCACGATCCCCGAACGAAATCTTTCGAAGAACATCGTCGCCGCCGTAATTCATTTGCATAAAATTCAGAGGGCGACTCTTCGTTGCAGCTTGAATGTTATGGAAATGACTTGGAACTTTGTCGAGCTGAATTCCATGTGGCACCCGTGCCACAATTCGAGCGCGCGCGAGAGTTGTTGTTCGCGGCTCTGGCGATTCAATCGCTTCCACGTCGGAAACGATTGCTCGAATACGTAGACGCGTACGTCAACGTAGAACCAAGATGCATTGGATCCGATAATTCTTCGTAACAATAAAAAAGTAAGAAATACACGAATGATTTTCTGTTATAGCTCACTCTCCTTCACTGAAAGCTACTCACGTGTTAGGGAGCGAGCGTGTTAGGTTACTCACAATCAGATTTTTAATTATCAAAGCAAATGGAAATGTAAAAATTCGACTGTTTTTTTTATGTATAAAATATGCAATATAACATAATTCTTTAATTATTTTCTTGTTTACCATAACGTTTACAGACAAAACTTTTCTACAGATATATTTAATATAATTACAGGTGGGACTCCTCTGAAAGTGTAAGCATGTTGTAAATTATTATTAATTGTTTTGTGATTAGAACGGTAGATTTTTACCAAACTTAAGGAGGACTAAAGAAGGTTAATTTTCTAAAAGAGATGTATTGTTTATAGTCCATTTCTAGGACTATAAGGATCAAAATAAAGTAAAAAAATCGATTCCTTAAGCCGTCCAAAGTAGAAACCCCCTTTATGGGGTTATACCTACTTGTTAGTCAGGCGGCCGAAAAGAGGCGAATGTTTGTGAATTTTTTTTTAAAAAGCGGAAGCATATATTTTTAGGGAACTTTTTGCACTTAACAGAGCAACATTTAAAGAATATTTGGTAATTTTTTCGTGGAAAAATATTAGCGTTTATAATAAAGTAACAACCGACATCCGAGAAGCCTTTTTACAATTTTGGTTTTGCGGTGAGCACTGCTACTCGGAACCAGATTATCTAAAATCAAAAAACAAAACGGATTTCGTTAGTATATTAATGTATCCTCTGATTAACGGAGGGAATTTCCGAAATATTAATTTAAAACATAATGGCGGCTATTTAAATTTGAAATGCTGATTTTTTCGCGATTTTGATATTGTTGTTCCATTGTGCAGGTGATTTTGGACATCTTTTAAAAGTATTCGAAACAGTTGAAATTGTGTATGTATGGACCCAATTGTGGATCCATAGAAACGTAGAAAGTCGATTTTCAGCATACATTTTATATGATAATAATGACATAAAAGAATAGTATGTATATAAAAAATATTATACGTCATATTCCACTCGTCCGATAAAATTAACCGTTCTCGAGGAAAGCAAGAGAACTGGGTTCTGCCAAGCGTTATAATTAGATAAAAGATTCAACTGCTTGAAAGGAATCTGGAATTTTATTCCAGAATGTCCATAGATTAAAATGGCACATTTCAGAGAACGTACATCTACAAGGGTTTTTTTTATAATTTTTAAGAATATGGTGGAATTACAAGTAACTCAATATTCAGCGTGGAGTGGTTGCATATTTTCAATTTAATTTAAAGCAAGAGAATGCGCTCCTTTCCTCTTAAAAAGTGAGTACATTTTCAATGTTTAATGAGACAGAAGTGTACAAGAATGCGGCAAAGTGTTTTTGCTTCCTTTTGATGGCTCTAACATTCGCAATAATTTTTTAATGGATTCTGCGCACCAGTTTTAGGACCGTTTGTCAGGTGCTTTTGCATTTCAAACTCCCTTTATGTTTATATCTCTTCCGAATGCATCAGTGATTAATTATACCTGCCTTTGTTACGATCACGTTTATTCTCCTGTTGTTTTATAACATTCATGATAAATTGTAGCCCATTCAAGGTATCTGCTCGTAATTTGATATTTTCCCTCCGTAATAATTATTTCACGATCTCTGAAAGAGCCTATAATTAATATCTGCGACTACGCGGTGCATTTGACAGGGGTGTACCCATTTCCCTTTATAAAAGCCGAATTTGAGAGCCAACTATGGTTAATATTTTTCGACAAAACTAATTATCGGCTGCCCAAACCGTTTTAAGACACATACGGGTAGCTCTTAAATATGAAAATATGTTTCTGCGAAGATTTAAAAGTTAAAATCATCGTGTCGTGTAGGATAGAGTACAATATTTTATTTTACAGTATATACAGCGTGCAAAAAATAAAAATGATCTAGGTCTTCAAATATTGCTTTTAAACGTAACAAGCTTAAGTACTTGATACGATATTCAGGCACGTAATTAGAAGCGTTACATTTTTACTGTGCAATGTTTGTAATATGTATCGACCAATATAATTATTTTCGAGCATTTCGTGAAACGCAAAAAGCTGTATTATGGGTACACAATAGTCCACAAACTTGGACAAAGTGAGCCACGAACTTAATACGGAAAATGTCAAAATTCTTGACAGAAAAATTAACTTACAAGAAACTAGAAAAGCTCTGAAAATCCTTTCCTATTATTAATCCCGATAAGATTTGGTGAAAATTACAAAATTGTTTACTTTTTGCTACATTATTGATGGAGTTGAATAGGCGAAATAATCAAGAAAACTACATTCAGTTTAAAAATTGAAATAATGCAGTGGAGTCGAGCAGATAAACTAAAAAATATTTCATCTGTTTTGACAATCCACCGCCAGTTAATAAAGTACCTACATATAATTGCGACTATCTTTTAAAAAGCTTTCAAATGAAAGTTGTTCATCCAGCATAAAAACTTCACTGCAATTAACCTGAAAGCATGCAGCGTACTGCTTTATTTTTGCGTTACGGTCACATTGCATCGATTGCCCTTCTGTTTCGAGGATCCAAGTGAATACTCCTCCAACGAGAGAAAATTATAATCTAGATGAGCCCTTTCTGAACAATGCATTGTCCAAATTGCACGAACTGACAAGCACAGTTGCAATATAAAACATTAAAGCTTTTTGATGAGGAGTCCCTTTAATAAGGAACCTTGAACAGCCAGCGATACACGAGTTTTATATGTTTTGTCGAACAAATGTGGGGTGTTTTAACTTATTTGTAGGGAACATACGATAAAAATCTGCCTCAGTTTTTACCTGATAAATATTAGTTTCGTAACTTTGATCAGTTGCATGTACATAGTACCAAGCACAATTCGATTGGGTAAATACAGAATATTAAAAAAATTCCTATAAAGTTCGTGAATACTTTAAAAGCCAACGACGTCCGGGGTGGGCCTCCCAGGGCCGGCGTGAACTTTTGCGGAGCCGGGTCAAAAAAACGCATATGTACTTCTAAATTTTATAATCATAAATACCTATGCATAGGGCCCTGCAAAATTTACGATGCGCTTTTCATGGACCTCGGGGCCTTTTAATGAAATTTTATAATAATAAATATCTATGCACAAGCGTCGCGCAAAAATTCTAATGAGCTTTTCGGGGACCGCAGGGATTTTTAAAGCGCGGGGCCTGGTTCCGGGGAACACGTGCATATGTATGACAACAAAAACAGAATGGCGGAAGATGCCTAAGCTCCAGAGCTTAGGTTGGACATCTCTGCTCTAACCGTTTCACCAGGCTATACCTACGTTTTGAATATTTGTATTTCAAACGTGCGGTTTCCATTACGCACCAACTATAATGTATTTATAATATTAGCGACAATACGTGATTTTTTACAACACTATACTTTCGCTTCATATTTGCTCCTTAGTATACGTCACTGTGCTGTTCTGTTTGAAACGTTGAGTTTTTCAACGGAATATTGAAACCCAAGTTGCTACGTACACTGCATTCCAGTTTAGAGCGTACCCGTTCCACGCAGAGATATACTGTTGATTGGTAGGAAACCGGCAGGGAAAGTGCCACCACCAATCGCAAAAGTGCTACGACCAATCGCGTGTGTCAGATCCGTGGCAGCTGCGCAGATCGGTCGCAAATCGGTAGGGACGTGGGTATGCTCTTATATGGAATGGAGTGTAGTCATGCCCGCAGCACTGGTAAAAACAACCCAAACAACTCGTCATCACCCACGAGCATCTTTTTTAAATCGATTCGAGCGTAAGAACACCATCAAGGAGGGAGCTAAAAATTCAACTTCGAAGATGATTGTTTACCTTAACAACAGACAACTTTTATTGTAAAGGAAAAGGCTGTTCAGGTCCAGATCAGTCTACCTACCGGGACTTTGTAAGAAAATCGATGACCGTGGCGTCAAATTCTACGTGATTTAACCACGTTATGATTCGCTGGTGCCTTGGATGCGGACACGTTCGGTGTAAATACGAGAAATCTACATTTATGACTCGATACTCGAGCAAGAACGGGAAAGATTGTCGGGCGATCCCTCTGATGGCGAGTGCTGGAAGTGGCGTCATACTTCTGAGCCTGAAGTAGGAATGATGGTGGTTGGACCACATAAACAATGGAGTAATTCGTTGCGAATCGTCGTACCCTTCCGTTATTTTCCTTTTTTTTTTCGTACCGTTTCAATCTGCCTTTCGCGTTTTCTCATCGTGTACCTGTCCGCGTAGCGCGCGGCTACATACGCTTGGAGCAATTTGTAGCTATGAAATACGACGCGGCTGTTACAACTTACTGGCTGCGAGCGGAGCGGTCTTATTGCTTCGCCGGTTTGTCGTATTTCCCAGTATTTCCGAGCGAGACTCCACGCCCACTATCTCGTTTGCCCACACGTCCGTGTAACGCTTCGAGGATTGTCGCAAATTTCCATACGCAACGCACGGGGAACGATGCCAGCGCGGAATTACACCTCCGCGCACGTATTTTTTGAGGACGTCCAGTGGCGCGCGAGGGCATTCGGTTTGCGGCTTGGCGCGCGCGAGAATTCCAACTTGCACTTTTTAATTTCCGATAGTTTGCTCCGCTGGCGTGTTATACGTGGTATTTTTGCGCCGCGATTCCCGCACGCGATGTGTCTCTGCCTGCTCGACATCATTCGTGCCGGAGCCACGTTGGCGGTGGCTCCTCGGTCGCGACCTTGATTACTGCACAGCCGGGTGCTTGTTTAAAGGCCGTCACCCACCGGACAGCCTGGCAAAACGGATAGCAGCAGCTCGGTATCGATACCCTCGCATTTTTGTGCGCAGGGTGAGTCACTTAAGGGGTTAGGCCACCTTGGATGGAGCAAAATTGCAGTCATTTTCGGCATTTTTTTTTAGGAAGATAATGAAATAAACAGAAAATTTAATATGTAGCCTGTTATTATACAACTCTCGCCGGAAAAAATTGTATTTTTTTTTCTTACAAAATGGCGGCGGTAGAGCCGTGATACGCAAGATCTTGAGGAGCGACGTTTTTCGCGGTGTTCAATCAATGGCCTGGGCACTGTCAACGCGACAACCATGTTTTTGCCGCAGCGCTAATTTTGACGAACAGTATACAGGAAACGGATTTATGAATTTGATTGAAAAAAAAATTTCTTACCCTTCGATATGTACACTATTAACTATACTGAGCAATACATTGATTTACTTGCGTTGTTTGGTTGAAATAAATTCCCGAAAAGACCCTTACATTTCGGACCGTTACACTGGTTTAGGACGCTGCAAACACGGTGATTTTTTCAGAATTATTTTCTCGATAAATATAAGTAGAATCTTTCCAAAACTTTAAGGGTGTTTTACTGTATATTCAGACAACAAGAAAACTCATTTTTTTTATTCAATAATAATTCATTTAATATTGTTTTATTGGTACGTCTTCGTAACGCCGCGCCGCCGGATTTGTCAAATTGTGTACATCCTGGCGGATCCAGTTTTTGCCCTAAATAAAAAAGCTGAAGTTTTTCTTATTTGACACGAATTTATATCGTCGATGAGTGAAAAACATTTATGCAGAAATTAAATTAACCTATTTTTTTGCATAAACATGTCGAAATTTTTCCGTCAAAATTGTAACTTTTTCTTTACAGCCCCATGACTTTGTCAGTTTTAGACTTTTTTCTTATTTTTTTAATTACCTCACCTTATCATCCTGTGACGCCTAGGCAGCACACGAATTCCACTCGCCGAATATGGAGGATCTGACGTGTATGTGTGAAGCGTCAAAGCACGTGGATGACCGAAAAAGTGAGGATCACGCCTGCCGTGAAGTGCTGTGGGAGAAGTAACTCTGACAGCCCAATGCCAGTGGCTTCGACTTTAACACCTGTGCGCGATAAGCCTGAGTGTTCACTAAATTGATTGACTGATTGCTCTTACTAATTGGAAGCTTAATTACTGTATGTATCCTAATTGACACTAAAGTGAGTGATCACTTGACTGGCAATCTGTCTGCTCCGATCTCACGATTAGCCAGAGAAGTCTGATTGCTTCTCTGACCGTGAGAAGCCTTTGTCCCCTTGGCCCTGATTCTTCTACGCCTACGGTATGTTCCTAACTAATTGGGAAAGCGAATTCGGATTTTCTGAACGTGCCGCCTCCTCCTTTCCATTACCAGCAAGTGTTTATTCCGAAAATGCCCTGTGAGTCCAGAATTCTGTGTCTGGTACGTTGACTTTGAGACAGGGGATTGGAGCAGACCAATTTTTTATTCGCTCCGCTCCTGCTCGGCTCCTGCTCCGCTCCTGCTCCGCTCCTGCTCCGCTCCTGCTCCGCTCCTGCTCCACTCCAGCTGCTTGTTTTCAAATAAAAATTATTTTAATACTTCAAATAGTGATCTTTCATTTGCAACACACCCCATCTTTCTAGCTTGTCATTTTCATACAGGAAAAAAATCATAAAGAATGCTTAATTTTCGGGCAAAGAAAGTACTAGGTATGCCTCCTTAACACCGGGCTGCGCGGCCCTACGATATAATATTTTTTCAATTATGAAAAATTGAGAATTGGTAACTTATAAAATGCAAGAAAATTCAAATAATAAAAAAAATTTTGGAGCAGTGGAGCAGCAAAAATTTTCCGTGCTCCGAGCTCCGCTCCAATGCTCTGCTTTGAGAAGCGCTACATATGTACCTACCTCAAACTGTCCTTGGGGAACTTAAGGGTATATGGCATATCTACTTGGTGTGGAGAACGGGGAACCCAAAAACTTGGGAACCCAAAACGGGAGAACAAGGTTAAATAGGGCGCATGGTTATATATATAACTTTTCTCATTTCTTTTGTGCCCCCCCATCCATCGCTGAAGTGGGTTCCACATTTTGAGAAACATCCTCTATAATGTGGTTAGATTGGGGTAAAGGGACTTTTAGTCTGATGGTGATAGTGGCTTATGAGGCAATGAGCATAAAAGAATAAGGGCAAATAGTAGTGAAGAAAGAATTAGAAAACGTAAAAAAAGAAAGCAAGGGGGTAGAACAAGTTTTTTTAAGTCAAAAGAAACAGAGGTTGAAAGAGATTGGCAAGAAGAAACAGATAAAACCGAAAATATAGAAAAATAATGAGATATAGGAAAGAAATTCAAAGGAAGCAGCGATGTGAAGAGAGAATATACCTACCTAGAGGCAAAAATCATGAAAAATGTGAAGCAGGAGGTAACAGTATTTGAAGCACAATAAATAGAATTGTCAAATGTTTATTTATAACAGCACATATGTTTTAAGCTACGAAAACTCGTTCTCTATAAGAAAATATTATACACAGGCACTTTGACGTACACTTTTCGCTCTTGAATATTTCATACCGAATGCACGCGCAGGAATTTTTATTAAAATTCTATTATAAAATTCCGTACTTTCATTCGAAGTCTGGTTGAAATTCACATTTAGAGAAGATTTTGTGTGAGAATCGCTGTTGATCCAGCTTCGCAATTAATTTATTTATTAACACTCTATTTCCATCTGTTCGCGTTCCCATCGAGTTAAGGAGGTTCGATACCCCACTTGCGGGGCAGGCGGCAAGAGGGGTAAGCCTATGCTTATACATGGGAGCTCTGCAGTGCTACCAATCTTAGATAAAAAAAAAATTATGTAGACAAGAATATTATTTACATGTCTATTCCTAATAAAATTATTACTACATATTTTGTTTTGGAATTTAATTAAGCAAAAAGTATGTTTAATGCAGCTAGAAACACAATATTTTCATTAAAAGTAGCGTAAAATATGCGAGTGAAATGCGGCAACGTCGCTTTGCGTGCATCTGTTTTTCTCTTTCCATCTCACACTTTTGGCGTCCTTTCGCGCGTTCGTACCGGTTCGCAACAAATTACTAAATACACGTTTACAGCTTGGTAGTGTTTTTACCAATTTTTACTGTATGCTTTGTACAAGTACAGTAATTCGTCGTAATAGTCCCGACGAACGGGGCTGGCGGCGGGACAACAACGCGATGCGGACACCATTCGTAGCCGACGACAACTTCGTGTCGACTCTTTTGTTCTCTCGCACGTTCTCGGATTCTCTCACTCTCGACTGAAGGATTCCAAGAAATGGTGGGGATAGTGAGCGGGACTATTACGCATGGTAAAAACGGGACAATAACGACGAATTACTGTATACATTGTATAGATGACTACCCGGCGTACAGCGTTGCCACATTTCACACAGTTCCTCCAGGCAGTTCCAAAAATACGAGCACATTGCTGTCTATTTATTCAATTATCTAATAAATCGGCACGGTTCGTGTCCGATTTTCTATTTTAGAATTTGACAGGAATATTTAACCATTCATTGCAACATTTTTTAGAACTTTCTCATAATTTTCAAGGACTCCGTATAACATTTTATAGAAATGTTGTCGCTTCTCCCATAACAGCCTGTGTATAAGAGCGCAACTTTGACTTCAATCTTTTCAAAAACCGCGCGGTCAATCGACTTGAAATTTTGACACAATGCGGACTACACTTTGAACATTAGATTAAAACACTTTTGAAAGATTTCTCATCATTTTTGCTCCGGTATCGAACCTCCTTAAAGCGATTTTGAATTCGGTGAAGCGAACGGAGAAGGTAGAGGAAAGGCATTCTCTACGAGTACAGTAAATCCTCGTTTGGAGCCCGTTTGTACCACGCGTTAGGAGCCCGGCGACTATCCCCACCATTTCTTGGAATCCTTCGGAGGAGAGTGAGAAAACCCAATGAGCGAGCCAGAGGAAACGAACGAGTCGACACGAAGTTGCCGTCTGCTTTCGTTTCCTCTCGCTCGCTCATTGGGTGTTCTCACTCGCGCCAGTGGCCGCGCGGAATAGTGTCCAGTCGCGTTAGGGGCCCGCCGCCAGCCCCGTTCGACGGGCTCCTAACGAGTATTTACTGTATTTAACCGCGTGCATAAAGATACTACGTTTGTCAAATCCTCTCCAACAGGCTGTGTGTTTTATTGAACACAGGCAGGCGGTGGATAGTGGTCTATAACGGGAGCAACGTATCAAGTAGATGAGCACAAAGGGGAAGACAATTTGACTTTGCTTAGAACGTAAAGAAATTTGTTTTGATAAATCGTTCTACATTTGTAGCCATTAAATTGTAACACAAACCTTTTACTTTCGCGACTCCACGATAGTGCAAATGCTTCACTACGTTATACTATTCCAATTTAAATGATTTATATATATTTACTATTTCAGTTTATACTTTATATGACGTGCCGCCTAAACTCGGGTTTCGTTTCAAGAGTTTTATTGTGCTTATTTTCCAAGAAGCCCACGTACATTTGTACACGACTATCCTCCAGCTAGTGATTAATTAGCTCAGTTACCGTGGATGGTTATTCTAGGTGATTGACAGTCATTAATTTTCCAGCTACGGAAGTTATTTGCAATTCCCTGGCAGTCTACCAACAGCTACATACACCGTTTTTCCGCGCGGAGGAACATATGTAAATCGGAGTTTTATGTCGATTTCTGTTGCGTCATTACTGGTAACAAAATGCAAATAAAACTTGAGGCGGTTACTTGGTCAATTATCAGTCACCGTGGCAGCACCGAGCGATCGACTGTTTCTTATTCTGACGCTGCCTCTGTGATGGTGCCGTCAAAGAGCATCCTCAACCATAATTTACACGGTAAACTCGCGATGGAGTTTCCACTGGAATCGGTGTTGCAGAGCCTCGGTCAAGAAACACGGAGCTGTTCGATCGAATTCGTACATATTTGTTCCGGGCATTTGTTTAACGAGTCAGCGACAGCTGCCTGTCCACCCTGAAACCTATTTAGAGCTGCATTGAAGCTCAACTCTTAAGTAAAGTCTTCCTGTTTGCGCCGAGCTTTTTGCTCCTTTGCCCGAAAATTAAGCATTCTTTATGAATTTTTCCTGTATGAAAATGAGAAGCTAGAAGGATGGCGTTTGTTGCAAATGAAAGATCACTGTTTGAAAGTGTTGAAAGAATTTTTATTTAAAAATAAAAGCAGCTGGAGCGGAGCAAATTAAAAAATTGGTCTGCTCCAATCCCCTGGTTATAACAATGCAGATAAAGCTGTGGAAATAAAATGCGAACGTCCAATAATACGCTCAGTATTAATGGAAAAGCGAATGAAAGCTCTGTATTCGACTAATGACCGAATTTATTTTCAATTTACCTTCAAGCATTTGTTTTCATGAAAAATTACGCGTCGTTTCAGCAAGAGCGACATATGTAACGATGTATGCTGCGCAATTTAAATGGTTCAAAAACAATGTTACGAATGTTTCGGTACAATGGGTATCGATAAATCCAATAATAAATAAAATTTTGTGTATACGTAATAACATTTTATTTGAAACCTCCCCGTGTTTTAATGATAATGTAAATAGATTATTGTACGTGCCTTTTCGCATGATAGTTATCTTTTAATGGCGTTGATACTTTCCGAAGGGGTGTTTTTTATTTATTATCTTCATTTGCTTCGGATGTTAAACACACACTGACATGCACAATTACAGTATGTGGGTATGGATGTTTTCTCAATTTTTCTACGACAGAATTGTACCTACGATAATGTGAAAAATAATTTGGAAATTTGTGAATCTAATTTTCATTTAGCAGATGTTGACTTTAATTTGTAATTTATTGGGTGCATGCCTTAAGTGCCTTTTTTTTTTAAATAATCGCTATTTACAATACCGATGAATAATGAAGTGTGACGTAATCCTAGATGAGTTTTTTTTTATTTTCCTATGTAGAATTTCATGAAACCGTTTGAGAAACTTCTGGAAAATGAAGGGCAGTGGGCGTTAACAATCTTCCCTGGCCATATTATTATTTCCATTTCATAGGGCCGCTGCGAAATTGTAAAATTGGTGAAGGAATAACGAGATGGGGAAGTTGAAAAGAAGCCGATAAAATTGGTGGAAAGTTGCGTGAATGGATATACATATTTAAGATTGAATATTTATCGTAATCTTTATAATAATATAGAGAACTATACCGGGGGAATAATCGTGGCACATAAAATTGGATTATTATTTCTACAAATTTTAGTATTATATTTTAGTAACATATTTGACACGAATAAACAGGATGTATGAAACGCAATGTCCATCGTAGCGTAATTGTCAAAGTAAGTATACAAATTGGTAAATAGTTTCAGAGATTCCAAATTTTTTTCAAAACCGATATTATTCCGCACAATTTCTTGAATAAAGCATATCGACGTGCGTTACGAAAAGTAGCACGTTTCAATTTTCTTACGAAAAGTAGCACGTTTGCCTTCGTTCTCACGAAAACTATCACGTTTCGGTTTTCGCTGCGAAAACTAGCACATTTGAGCGGTTTGCCACGAAAAATAGCATGTTTCGTCTTTCGCTGCGAAAACTAGCACGTTTGAGCGGTTTGCCACGAAAACTATCACGTTTCGGCTTTCGCTACGAAAACTAGCACGTTTGAGCGGTTTGCCACGAAAAATAACATGTTTCGTCTTTCGCTGCGAAAACTAGCACGTTAGAGCGGTTTGCCACGAAAAGTAGCATGTTCGCATTTACCCCGCGTTCGCAATTCCCGCACCCTCCCTTACTTAAATTATGTAGATTAAAATTTTCATATGTGTTGTCTTTTGGAAATTAGATGGAATTATTATTTATTAAACAATATTTTCAACAGTTGAATTCTTTTAAACTGCCCACGCGCTGAAACGCGATAGTTTCTGCAGTCTGCAGTATAATCCAAAACGAGCTATTCTTCGTGGCCAAACCGGATAATTTGTTAGTTTTCGCCATAAATTCCCAAACGTGCTATTATTCGTGGCGAAACAGTATAACGTGCTAGTTTTCGTCGCAACAGTACGAAATGTGCTATTCTTCGTGGCGAGGCAGTCAAATGTGTTAGTCTTCGCGGCAGAAGACCAAACGTGCTAATATTCGTCAGAAACGATGGAACGTGCTTCTTTTCGTGGCAAACCAAAACGTGCTACTTTTCGTAAGAAAATTGAAACGTGCTACTTTTCGTAAGAAAATTGAAACGTGCTACTTTTCGTAACGCACGTCGATATGTTCTATTAGGAAATTCGGAATGTTACATGATGTATTTAAAACTCTTCCCTTATTACTTTTATGCACAAAATGCCAGGAGGAATCAATATATTTGTAACAAAAAAGACATGGTTCCATTTGAAAAAAGTGTATGTAAAAATTTGCAGGTGCATCGTTGCATTTGCGAAAGTAGTGAGGACATAGGAAAATAGATTTTGCTGTAGCAAGCAACTTTTTCTTGTATCTCTTTTCCACTGTCATCGAAACAGATGTTAAAACTCACCCAAATTGTGAGGCGGAGCCTGTATTGTATAAGGTTGTTCAGGACGGTTTATTTGTTTAGGACTGTCTACTTATTGGTTAAAATATTTGGTGTACTATAAAAGGCGGGGCATTTAAGGGGACATTCTACTCTCTCGGCCTCAAAAATTTCGATTTTTTTTTTGCTGAATTCGGAAGAATGCACCTTCTACAATATCCTCCTAAATTTTTGGAGCGAAATTCGATGTATTTTCAATGTTATAGGTATTTGTAGCGTTAGCGGCCTGGTTCTCAAAACTTTAAACGCGTTTTTCTCGAAACACCATTTTCTTGGTTGGCGGATGTGATAAAAAAAAAGCTCCATGACCAATTAATCCAAAATTTTAATATGTTATTCTACACATTAGTGGCTTTCCCGCTTAGCACAAATATCTTAAGATTTTTTAATATTTTCTCACATTTTATATCTATTAAACAAAAAAGAAATGCCCTTTTCGGTACTTTCAACTTTGATTAACGGCCATTTTAATAATATTGGTCCAAAATTGTTCTTTCGTGGTAAGCGCGATAACCATACTCCTGCGAATTAAAAATACGTTTGGTTTTTTTATTTCCGATGATCCAGTCGTCCGAAATTTCGACCGCCAGCAATTCTGATGCCGCCAACTTAACTGCGAAATATTTGTGTAAACAAATGAAATAAACAAAGAACAATGATTTTTTCTTGTATTTCAAGAGTGGTAAAATATACCCCCAGAAATTCGAAAACATTAAGTGTTTACTTCATTATAAAAACCATCACCGAAAAGTGGCCGATTTTTCACCCGAGAGAGTAGAATGTCCCCTTAAATGGGAACACCTAAATATCTCCGTGATTTATGGTTGCATGAACATACTCCTTAGGACGTTGCCTTAAAATTTACACCATTTTAAAAAGCACATGTAACGATAGAAAAGCACGTTTTTTCAATGTCATTTTTTGGGGGGGACATTTTATTCCATCGATGGTTTTTTCCAATATGTTATTTTTCCTTATTCTTATCGAAGATAAAATGATAAATTCAACCACCTGAGGATCAACAATCTCTGAGGATCTGAAGATTCAGAAGATTCATTCGGTATTCGCTCTTAAAGATTGATTCGAGAGTTCGAGGTGGATAAGGAGGCCGTTAGTGAATGGACGATGATATTTCGAAAAGTCACGATTGCTTTCACTATTAAATTAACGCAGCTTTATAAGGGATCCAGTAATGCTCCTGACACTGTTATGCCTAGTACAGTATTTAAGGCAATAATCTAGTTTCGAAATTGTTTTATCTTATTTATTTATTTGACATCAACGGGTCAAAACTATATATTACATAGCTATGAAAGTAAGTACGTAAGGGATTCTTCTTACGCATATAGATGAAGAGTAAGGAGAACAACTGGGAATGTCCATTTTCGTGATTTTGCCATTTTTATAGCACATTTTATTGGTGGCAGCTGGGACTACAGAACTGTCGAATTACAAAGGGTTATAAAGTTCAGATACCTCCGTGAGATAACGTTAAAGATTTGGTCCACTCTGCACTGGAACAAAATACAGAATGTCTCCACTCTTTGCCTAAGGCTTAAGCTTAGGCCCTAAGCATAAGCTTCTTTCGTCAAGGTAAAACAAGAAATTCTTTAAGAAGAAAATTATGTAAGAAAATTAAATTCATTGAACCTTGTTTCTTTACTGATGGACTAAAGTATTAAAGCTTAATTTTCTCGATAACGATGTTTTGTGACATTCCCTGGTTTTCCCCTTACCCTTCTACATTATATTTTCTTCTCAGCGATTCGTCTATATTAATCAGTCTCAGACTGCTAGTTCAATTCGTAATAGATAATCAAAATAATGCATACAATTGAAGACCTTGCAGCAAGAGGGGTGCAACTCCACTTTCAACAGTTTTTTAGGTACGACGTGTAATAAGGTAAATGGCCCAATGGTGAAACAGTTAAGGAAGCAGTTGAGATAATTGCAATTTCTTTTATATTTAAACAGTATAAAATTATAACCAAATATGATTATTCGAAAGCGTAAAATTTATATTTTCAGATAAAGTAACAAGAATCTACATTTGTTAAAGGAAAAGTTTTAAATTAATTAAAACACGAAACTGTTCATATGGCCCAGTAATTAAATGAACTTCATAGCGTGTCCCAGTCATTAATTATCAGTTTCCCAATTATTAAATATATATTTAATTTAACTATTTCTATCAGGTAATGAAAATAAATCAATGTGGTAGTAATATTTTGGGGTGATAAAAACATTTTATTTATAATAAACTTTGACTTTATATGTCCGAAAAAAATTAAGAATAAGTTAAAAAATGATTAAAAGTATATTATAAAATTTTAGGTTATGTTAATATTATGACGAGTTTAAGGTTAATTAACCTAATAATTCTTAAAAAGTATTATATTTTATAGTTATTATTAACGTAAATATGTAGGATACAAAAAATACTTACTGTAGTACTTAAAATAAATGTTCAAACCAGTTCAAACGCCATTGAACACGCGTTTAATAACTGGTCCGTGTCATGTTTTCGTGTACTAGTGGATAAACGCCCAATTTCAATATTAAAAACAAAAAAATAACAAGACATCCAATTAATTTTCAATTCTTCAGTATTAATTAAATCCAAAACAACTGTACTATTGCAAAAATTATAAAATAATAATTAATTACAACCTTAACAAAAATATTCTCTCGCTTGCTTGAGCCCATTAGATAAGAAACGAAATTGAAACTGTTGAAGCATTACAGTACAATAATATTTTTCATGATATAACTATTCAGTTTTGTAAGCTTATAATTGTATCTATATAAAGCTAATACATTTTGCAATTATATTTCGAGCAGTTTAAACGTTGCAAATTAGTAAAACTGTTATTGTTAACAAAATTTCTTCTCAATTTTTAATTATTGGGCCTTGTTTAAGCACTGGGCCATTTACCTTATTCGTAATAAAAATTCTACATCGTTTGGCGCAAGTTTGGTGTAAATCCAAAAACAAATGGACAATTTATTGCAACTTTTGGACTTGTACCCGTTACCGTTTTGTGCAATACGAATGCAGCTCCTTGTTGCACCAAACCTGTGATGAAGAATCTATCAGTTGAGCCCTAGAATCTACTGTATATTGCTAATTTGCCACTGAAAAGAGTAAAATATAACGACGTAATACAGTTAGCGACCAACCACGTCCCACATACCTAATAAACAGCCTTTTTATAAGGCTCCCAAATGTCCGTTGACTGAGGATGAGGATATTCCCACAGACAACGATGACGAGCAGGCGCAAGAATGATGTTACTTTTTTATGTCTACAACAAATGTCGACGTATTTCTTCCAGATTTGCTTATAAAGCAACAATAAACCAATAAAACGTGTTCCTTATTGTGCATAGTTATCAACAAGCGACCGATTTTTGTACTCTTTGGTGCTTGACAGGTGCAGCTCCAGACTTGAAAAATTCGCCAAGAATAGAAATAAGAACTTATCAACTGAATAACCACTACTAACTACGTGAAAATGTATACATTTCAATCAGTGTTCTCCTTTTAATGTTGCGTCGTAGCAATAATTTTATAAACAGTTTCTTCCAGTTTACTCGAAACTGCTAAAGATCGTGTTGCACCGCTCTTGCTGCAAGCTCTTCAATTACTTTCTACTTAGATATTAAACTTTAAAAGAAAGAATTCACCTGATTGCATCCTAGATTAGGCGAACGAAAAGTTCACATTTAAATCCTGGACCAATAAATCGCATGGCTGGCTCTTCTTTCTTAACACTAATTATGCGCGATTACTTCTCCAGGATTGCGACAGTTCAATTTCGAAAAAGTAGCCGGATAATGAGATAAAAAGGAAGAATGACTCTTAGCACAAGTTCGTGTGAGAAAACGAGGGAGAAGGAAGAAACTGTGTATTCCCATAAATACTGGATACATACTATGGAAAGAAAAGGTTCACTGTTTGGATTCGAGGACACTATGCTAATGCTTTTGGTGTATAGCGATCTTTTCCGATACTCGAATAATAGGAAAACTTTTCGATGACACCCTGTCTCTTACCACTTTTCGCCAACTTGTCTCTACTATCACAAATGAATGTGACACGAGATTCACGTCCCCGAACCGCGATTTGTGACCCAACTTGTCTCTGGAAACTGAAAACACCACTCACAACACCTCGATCCGCGCATCAGCGCTCTAAATATGTCGCGTTGAAGAAACACTCGAGCGAGCCCTTTTAGATCTTTCACGATCGTGTCCCATTTCTCTGACAATCTAACGAAATGCAAAGAACTGTGAATAAAAGTGGCGCTCGTTCAGCGATATTGGTGCGCCGGGTGAAAGCTCGTCTTTAAAGTCGACTAAGTTGCGCATTGAAAGCTTTCAATCCTTTGATAAACCATTGAATTATTTAACCAAGGTCCTCGGCACTCTGAATGATCCGCACTCTATAGTTTCCGTGCGAGGATCAGCATAATGGGAAACAAAATGAGCAGCGTAATTTCGAGATTATGAATATGCACTTCGCTGATTTGTGGAAAATAATAAAATCGGCGTTTTTCTTTGGAGCCGCTGTAATTTTGCACTGATTCTGGCCGTAAGAAATTTAATTGTGAAATATCCTCTGAAATTTATACTTTTCCCTGGCCCATATTCTGCCCTGAACCTATTAAAAAAGAAAAAAAAA
Organism: Andrena fulva; assembly: GCA_946251845.1. Taxonomy (NCBI): domain Eukaryota; kingdom Metazoa; phylum Arthropoda; class Insecta; order Hymenoptera; family Andrenidae; genus Andrena; species Andrena fulva. The sequence goes on from OX276327.1 coordinate 63,319,007, forward strand.
TCAAAATTATAAAAATGGTGGCTGCAAAACGGCAAATTTTAAAGAAACGTCATTTCTCGCCAAGGAAAAGAGCCATTCTATTTTTTTTTTTTTTTTGACAAACCAGGAGTTTTTACAGACTTATGCGTAGGTTCAGGTCGTAACTAGACATGTTTCATATATGCTGAATTTTTTTCAAATCAACTGATACCTCCGTTTTTTCCCAATCACTGCAAAACGAAGAGGAAATATGATTCCGAGAAAAACGCGCTTAAAGTTTCGAAAGAAGAATCTAGTCTACCTGCGTGCGCGCAGAAACGGTTTATGGCGCGCTCGACCTTTTCGGCTGTAAAATCCTCAATTTTGCGAATTTTAACATAAACCAAACGGCATTTTAATCGGGAAGGGTGGTACTTTCGAAAAATGCAACAAAAAAAAAACGAGCTTCTGACTGCCTAGTCCCCTTAACACCATCTCTGACAATCATCCTATTCACCCAATCAATACACTCTTGCAGTGGCCAAAGTAATTTCTTCGTTTCATTGTTCGGAGTGTGTACCTGGCTGTGCTGCGCCACGTTCGCGCGAACATTCTGGGCCGCGCGTTGGTATCGATGAATTCTCAAGGGTGAATGAAGTTTTTACTTCCCATCGGATATCCGTTTTGCACGTCGTTCAGAACTCGTCTCGCGTGGTCCACAGACTTGCAGAGTGCATAAAACTTTCTCAAAAACTTGCCGGCTATGTCGAAAGTTCCTACCCGGTAATGAAATTCCATTTTCGAGGCTACGGGGCTGGACTCTCCTCGTCGTCGATCAATTTCACTTGGGCCGGCCCCGTGCACTTTTTCCTCCTTTTAAAACGTTAAACATCTACACACCGTACACAGGTATGGACTGTAGAATACGGCTGAAACTCGCGTGATCGATAACACTGCAGGTTATTTCATTTTATGACGTGGGATATTACTCGCTTGGGTGCAAGATACTTTTTATTTACAATGCGGAATATCGGAGACCTACGGGCGCAGAGAAATTCTGACGCGGGCTGAAATATAGCAATAAATGTGATAAGTATCCTCCGCGCGCACACACGCACGATGGATTATACAAGGTGCATACTACGAGCTTCGTGGTGTAAGTTTCTTGAGTTCTATAAAGAATCACGAGTGTGATTCACGAAAGTCTTGGGTCAGTACAAGTAAGTGAAAATAATATGTAGGCTGTTAACTGTTCAAAGAAGGGTGTTTCTGGACAATAGAACATTAAAGTTTCTGGGGTTGTTTGTTCTGCACTTTAACCCTCTAGGGACGAGTGGGACTCCAGAGTCCCATTCAGATTAACACATTTTTATTTACGTTCCATCAATAAGATCGGGATTTGATAGGTATAGTGACCTTTAGTAGGCAGAGAAGAAACTGTTGTACCATCAGAACCCGAAATTAAACTTTTTTTTGTTATAAACAAATTAAAAAAAAAAAAATTAACGAGTAGCTTCCAAATCCGAAGTATAAAATAGACTATTTTAACGCTCAAAAAAATTCTACGTTAAGTTTAAAACATCCCCGTCCCTAGAGGGTTAAGGAAAATAATATATTTTGTATTTTATTTTTGATACGAAGGAACAATTTTTTAAAAGATTTATGGAAATCCATATCGTTATGCTTGTTAAATTGCACAAAACTTTAATATTTAATGTTACCGCGTGTAACTAGTTACTTAGATTCTTTTTATAGGCACACCTTCAATTGCCTTCAATCGCGTCATACATTAAAATTCTCGAGTATAAATGAGGAGTTTTTTGTTAATATCCATTCATGCATTTTTGGGGTATTGTGATGATTATGATTTTTTGCTAGAAGGGATGATAAATAGAAACGATATAACTAAGCAACAATAATCATGTTTAAAAATAAATATATGATAATATCTTAAATATATTAAAAATAAATATATGATAAATCATACGTCATTTGAAAGTGCTAATTTTTTTCGTCTTTGTTTGAAAAAATTATAACCTCTTCTTATGTTGCAGGATGAGTACTTTCACCCCTAGAATAGAAAATTAATGTCACATATTGATGACCTTATCGAAGTACAAACCTGCAAAAGTAGAAGAAAATCCATCTTGGGTAATTTTATACGTAAACTGAATGTAGTCCTTGGAAAACGTAAGACTCGGACAGAAAATGACAAAATTTAGCAACGTAAATAAGAAGAGATCAGATACGGTTCGTTTCTCCTTTGAAAAAATAATTTGCGTATAGACTATCCCATAGGAAAGGACAAAAACCAGAAAAACCAGTGCTGAACTCTTTTTACTGTAGAATTGTGCGGTTCAATATGTATGTACGTGGATTCGAGATTCATTTGTATTCAAGGTGTGTAGGGACTAACGCAGAGCACAAAGTTCCTACGGTGACGTTATTTTTAAAGAATTTGAACGTTCGAATCCAGACTCTCAAAGATTTAATTGATTCATATTTAATGATCTTTAATTATACACCCCACTTACCAAAATTATCGAAATTGTCTTGGCCGTGCCGCGTATCAATTATCCGCCAAACTTACAGCATATAATAACGCCAAGTCTTCAGCATCAAAACAGAAATTTACATTCTCCGAAAACAAAAGCGATGCCAGTAATAGCGTGAATAATAGTGATCCCAAGTGTGATGATTGAGGGTCACAGCGGAGTGATTATTGAGCGCAACGATAAATCTAGCCGACGATAAACCTATAATATAATAAATCTATCAACGATAAACCTATCAACAAGATAGCTAGCCAACCATCGCAATAAACTGCCGCCGATACCTGTTAGAAGCAATTTCCCCAAAAGTATGGGACATTTCAAATCCGTGTAAAACCATTTCCACTGCAATTACAATTCAATCGGTACAAAGCACCAGGCTTCTTACAGCGAATGAAGAATTCTTGGGTTTAAAGAGTTAAAGACCTCTGCCCGAAATTCCCGTAACAAAATCAGCCGCGACGAAGTCAGGATTCGCATGCAAAGCCCCCCAGGGACTTCGAGGCGTGGACGAAAATCGTCGACGGTTAGGTTCCTCCAACTTAACAAACTTTCTTTAAACACTGAAGCTTAAGCCGGCGTACTTGGATCGTTGACAAGGGAGTCCGCTGAATAATTTCACGATCGGCGAGCGAATTTCCATGAAAAAGCACCAGATACACGCGGAGCGATGACCGTGTATGCGCCCGAGCATGTGCCGGTATTCCCGAGTGGTGGTGCCATAAATGCTACTTCGCGTTTCTACATTTAAAATGAGCCACGCTTTGCATAATTGCACGCCGATCCACCTGCACGTACTCTCTGCTAATACATTTCCGTGACACAGTTCTCTGCTGTCCTCATCGTTCCTCTGTCGGCTATGGGCGACCAGAGGACATTGACGATCGAAGGACGTTAGCTACTCCCAGCTAGAAACGGCCCATCGCTAGTTTCGAATGTCTTTTCCTCCTCTTACGAATATTTTTACTGCATAGTTGAATCGAGTGTTAGCTGAAGCTAGATGAAATAATGCTTTGAAGGGTGAAGTCGAAACGCGTTGCGACACGCAGTGGCGTAAGGATGATGGTTTATCCTTTGCCCGTTGCACTACTGCCGGGCTAATAAAAGATAGTAGAGTAATGTGGGGCAAGAGTGCGCACTTAAAGTTTAGACTTCTCTAAAATCCTTGGTATTACACTGATAGTCATATCGTTTTGTGAGAAATAACTACTATCCCTTATTATTCGATAGGCAGTGACTTCGTGTAAATTTACCTGTCACAACTTATATAAAATAAATATTCCCAAAAAGTGTCAAATGCGAACTTTTACCCGCTATGTGGGGTAAAAGTTCGCATGTTGTGGGGTAAAAGAACGCTTCGGTAATTCCCAATTCTGCAGCGATTTTTCTTTTTGAAAGTCCTGCTTCTATGTTTATCTCGAGCGATCTGAAGCATCTCACTAATTGGTTTTCAGCCGGTTGCCCCCTTATAAGTTCTAACAATAAATGAATAAGACAATAAAATAAAGTCATATTTTTTAATCAAAAACTTAATAAAAAACGTATTTTGGACAAACATTGCGGATTAAAAATTAATAAAAAAAAATCAAAAGCTGATATCAGCGTGGCTCAACTATTATAAACTCAAAATTTATTTCCATGTTGTAATTGATAATTAATTTCAAATTTATTTTTTATAGTCGGTTTAATCGGTGTTCGTTACTAATTTAGCAATCTCTAGAAATAAAATAAGTTTAATGAACATATAACACCCGTCAAATTATTTTGGGACAAAAGTTCGCATTCGAACTCTTGCCCCACTGCATTGTGCGAACTTTTGCCCCCACAGCTACTTTTACATTGTTTAATCAATCCTGTTATCTGTGAGGAGAATTGAAAACTTCTATTAGCACTTTTTAATAGAAGAATTTCAGCTCTTTCAGACGGCATATTGATTAAAATATTTACTGATCAATTTATAGGAATAATATTGATTCCCAAACATGAGAATATTACATCAGAACTAACGAATTCAGTACCTACCGCATTGTAAGATAACAAACCGAAACACAGCCACGAAATTCGACATTAGTGACTCTACCTTGATTGACAATTGACTGCCAATCACCATTGGCAACTGCCACAACTCAAGCCATGAAATTCGCATGGTGCGAACTCTTACCCGCTGCGAACTTTTACCCACCTTTACTCTACTAATAGTTCAGGATAGGGATGTAACGGCGTCGCTATATACGTCAGTTGTTTACAGTAAAGAACACTGTAAGTGGCGAAAATTAAATTTTTCAGGAGAGCGAAAAACTACCCTGACTTTAAATTATTTACGAAATTTGGTGTGCTTTGATTGTTAAATATGCTTAAGTATACAATAACCCAGATGTATCACACAATTTTCTATTTTTTCCATGAATATAGTCTAAATCCAGGAAACAATAATTATATTTGCAGAAAACCCTATACGTGCCACTTCTTAGTTGTAGAGGAAACTGATTGCGCCATTCATTTAACCGGTTAACTGGCACGGTCCTTTTCACTATTCGGGCCCAAACTGGTACCATCGAATAATTAAGTGAATCACACAAAATTTGGTATACAGGGGTTTTTTGAGTCGCTGAACCGATTCCGGGGGTAATTTTTTTCATCTGACACCCCCAACCCCGAAAAAAAATAGAATTTAGGGGTGAGTTTGTCAATTCTTTACTAAACCTTTTTTTATTTGTGAAGTTTTCTTGTCTATAATTCGATTGCAGCAGTTACTTTTTTCAATGCCACCCCCAACCCCTGAAAAATAAGGGTTTAGGGGTTTAATTTTTTAGTTTTTTTATTTTCTACGAAAAAGTTTCGAATAATTTTATACCTGAATTCTTCATCCATAAATTCCACCGCAAGTGCTTTTTTTTGATCCGCGATCTCAAAAACCCCTATATACAATTTTTCTATATCCCGATAGTATTTTAATATTTGTCAGCCAATTTGGTTCGGCCATTTTGAGTCTGCCATATTGAATTTTACAATTCCGATGCGAAATTCAGATTCAGCGACCCCAAAAACCATTACATACCAAGTTTCATTCAAATCGATTGAAAAACAAAAAAGTTATTCCATTTGATCATATATGATACATTGCCAGAATTGGCCAGATTTTTGTTTGATCATATATGATACATTGCCACTTAACCGGTTAAATTTGCAAGCACTGTGAGTGCCAATCCTGTTTATTAGGATGGAGCGAAACAGGTGAAAAAAATGTTTAATACATATTCTCTTATTCCTGTATTACTATTTTTTTTACCCGTGTCTGGAAGTGTGTAACTGTAAAATTTCAGCCGTCTACGTTATTATTTTCAGGTGGCGCAGGTGACTTAAAGTTTTCGTAAAAATTGGGAAAACAGGGTTATAAATAAGTAATCAGAATATTTCTAAAACTAATGTTTAATTAATGTTACAACTAAAATTAGATATTACAGTGGAGGCTCACTGGAGGGGGCCAGTTTCCCCTCGATCGCTGTTCGCGGGACAAGTTCGGACCGGACAATGTATCTGATCTCGACCTTGAGTCAGTAGAACTAATAATCAACAATTGCTAGAGCGAGAGATGACACTAAGGAAACCGCAGAATACTTGATTCGTAAAAAATTTATAAAGTCTCTATAATTTTTTTTTAATTTACCATGCGCCACCTGGGGATGATGTAATAACTTATTAATTTTTGGTATGAATGATGCTTTAGTATAGGGTCCAAAATTAATCATACAGTGTTGGCGAAATTGTAAAAAAAAAATTTTCACTCCACCCTACTGTTTATCCCTATGTAATTGACTCTTACTAGATTGCTTTCTACAGAAGTGGCGTTGGACGTACCGGCGGTACTATCTTCTAGCACTATTGGTACTTGGCACTTATTTACGAAGGGAAATTGCATTAAAATTCTATACTATAGTATTACCATCGGCACGTAGTACAGTTTCCGGTAAAACTTTTTTTTTAATTTTGCCCATCAGTGTTTTCTATGTCACCCTCGCTGTGGAAGTCTTTAGCATTATACCTCACGCGTCAACCTCGTCGTGCCTAGATGTTATTCAGAATAAAGAACACGCTTTATGTCTTATAAAACTGAAAGATTATTCAGTGAAGAAGCAAAGAACAGTAACACAAGTTGCGACAGAAATGGGGGTTATTCGCGGTTCTCATTAGTGAAGCCTGCCTCTCTCTCTCTCTCTCTCTCTCTCTCTCTCTCTCTCTCTCTCTCTTTCCGAACACTCATAGTTTCCCACGATTTTTTCTTCTGCAAATCTCATTTGTAAATTTCAATTGTAGGTAAACTCGAATGGTGCTGGATATCGGTGTGTGTGTGTTTGTATTCGTCGTTTCATTGGGACACGACTGGCGGGTAATTTGTAATATTAATCGGCTCAGTAAATTAAGAACACAAGACGGTTATAAGATACAGTAATCTCTCCTTGTATGCGTGCTCGGTTCCTGCGTTGTATGCATGAAGATAATCTCCACTACGTGCTTCGCTTACCTACCCATTTTTTTTATCGTCGAATAAGACCTTCCTATTGTCGGAACTACTTAGACTAAATTCAACTTTCAGAAATAGCCAGAAACATGTATTTGAACTTTGAAGTAGCGACGAAGGTGCGATTAATTTGGAAACAAACAGAGTGGAAATCAAAAAAGTATTAAAATACTCTTCGTGTAGAGATTTAATTACTTTTCTGTGAATATAGAAGGAACGCAGTGCCGGATGTGTAATGTATACAGAATGAATTCCGGAGTGCTCTTCTTTCACTTGCTGTACACTTTCAAACATTTTAAAAACGTTCCGTGGAACGGGAACTGGACTTTCAAAAGCTTCCTCCCATGTTTCAGAAATGTACACGAGTTCAGGATTACAGCATTGCACGTTTATTCGAGCATCTCTTTCAATAATAAAAAACAAGTTTATCTGGAAAAACGTAGCTACATTATTGATTCCGGCGCGCAGTGGGGTAGGAGACCCCAAAAGTTGGCGAAAAATCGAAATACAAAAGAATGTTTAAACATTTGATTTTTTATCCCTGGTATAGTTGAAATATGTGCGCACAATAAAACGTATATCCACAGCCTTCTACAACTCTTCCTTCCTTACCCGAGTCGGTCAAAAACAGTTAGCTGTAGGAACTTATTTTATTTATTTAGTTTATTCCAAGCGATTTATCAAACGATTTTGTGTAGCTATTTTTTGTGCTTTCTGTGTTTTAAACTTCTGTTTCGCGATGAAGACGTCAATTTCAGGTGTTTATTTAATTACTTTTTGTTGTTATACGTTTGCGGCAAGCAATAATACTTTAATAATGTTTAATTCAAAATTGCCTCGTATAACCTTAATTACCATAGCTGATCTACAAAAACAATTAAACATTGAGTTAACTTCCAAGTCCGATCAAGCATTTTTGTTTGCACAGTTGTCATCTCTGATTATTAAAGAACTGAGATTAACTATCAGAATTTGCTCGTTTTTGCTCCAATCCCTAAAATTTCAGTTTATTCAAAACGGTTCCCAGTTCATGAAAATAATTTCTTTTTGCAAACACTGTTAATTGAAATATTTATATCTGTTGTTATTTTCAGATGTGAATCCTAATACTATTGTTGTAACGAGATATTTAATTAACACATGTTTCCACGATGGCAGTGGTGGTTTTTTTAAATGGAACCATATATTTTCTAATACATAAATCGACCCATCTTGATATTCCCTGATATTTGTTTTTTTTTTGCCATTTTGACTTGAGATTCGTACTCAGCGACCTCGGAAACTCTAGAATACCAAGTTTAGACCAAATCTGATATTTTTTGGGTATACACGTCCGCCATATTGGATCCGCTATTTTGTTTTTTGCCATTTTGAGTTCAGATTCGTAATCAGCGACCGCGAAAACTTTAGTATACTCATTTTTGTAAATATCAGAGATTACCTTCATATTTTTACCATATTTCTGGGATTTCAACCCACTGTGCGGCGCAGAAATATTACGGCAGGAGTACCAATACCTACACAAAATTTTAAAGAACCGATTAATTTGTTATAAATCTTTTTCTGACGTAGTGAAAAAAGCACGACTTAAGCAACTGGTCTCCTAACTACGTAAATCGTACCTATCGGTTGTCAAAATCGTATCTCCTCTAAATGTAGTAAGTTTGCGAATGGAAATAATAATAAAAATATGGGTGAGGAAAGGAATCATTTACTGATAAAGGGAGAGCCTGAAGCAAGCCAGCTAAATAACTTCTACAGCTTTTGAGATAGGAAGGAATGTTTGAGACAAAAGTTTTCTAGGTTCGAGGGCCTCATTTCGTGGTGGACCAAACTTTTTCTCAGGCGGAGGTGCTTAGGAGATTCGAAGGTCAACTTAAGGGGGTACTCCACTGTGACAGATTCGAGAAATGGAATTTTTTTCTGCATTTTTCGAAAGTAAATATCTCTAAGAATCAACTGTGTAAGTTTGGAGTCCTTATTTCGATTATTTCGGCTTTCATAGCCAACTTTATTAGGAGAGGCGGAGCTGTGCGCGGGGCACTGCGTCCGCGGGCGGACGGATCCCTATTGTTGCGACTACTCATTAGCTTCAATTATACCTGATCCTATTGTGAGTGACACTTTTAGTTAATTGCTTCTTTACCTGAATGTGATCCCCTCCTAGCAACTACTCATAAACTAAAACCTCGTGTGCAAATTAGAGGCCGTGGCTGTTCACGTGTGTCTAAATACACGTGTACACGGGACACCTGTAACGTGTATTAAGGAATTAAAAATCCGTGTACTTAATACACGTGTACACGGATTATAAGTACACGGATGCATGGTCGCCAAATACTGCCGCTGCTGATAAGGGGCGCGTGATCCGCGCTAACCGGCGCAGCACTGATGCCTCAAAAGAGGCTAGAACAGCTCGAAAGGAAGCGAAATCTGCTGAAGAAGAGTCATATGAAGAAAAGGCATATTGTATGGAGCTGGCCTCGCCGATTAATTGTAGGTATATATATTCGCGAATAACTTAGGAAAAATCGATATTTTTTTTAAACGCGTTTTTCTCGAAACCACTTTTTTTCAACTCGTGCAGGTAAAATAGAAAAAACTACTGGACCGATCAGGCTGAAAATTTTACACATTACTCTACACATATCTGGCTCTCGTTGGTAGCAGAATTATATTGTTATTTCAATAATTAATTAGTTTTTACATCGATAAACGATTTAAAGAAAGTCATTTTTTCGATATTAAGCTTTTAACGTGGGCCATTTTGTTCATTTGTTATGTATGATAACAAATCTGCTACGGACGAGAATTACACTCATATTAAGCAAAAAAATCACTCGAAATTTTGTTTCAGATCACTGAGTCACCCGGAATCACCTGCACCAATGATACATTTATTTTTTAGGAGGCAACTTCGATTGCCTGTTGCACTGTGTATATTATCGTTTAATAAAAAATAAAAAATACTAGAATATAATTTACAACTTATTTAATAACCAGTAAAAATTTCAATTGAATTGTTCAATTTTTTCTATAAAAAAAAAGTCCTGAAAATTCATCAATTTTTGGCGCGTCACAGTGGAGTACCCCCTTAATTTTTTTACATGGAACCATATATTTTCGAACACCTACGATTTTAATACTTCCCAAGAGCTTTCCAATGACCATAAATAGATAACCATAAATAACTTCTACTAAACTAGATGCGTTGGCAGCAAACATATTACTGTGGTGTTATATATAAATATCGATTCAACAATAAACCTGCTTTTAGAAACATACAGAAATACAGAGTAAAATCAACTAGAATAAATTGATTACAATTTACAATCAATGATACTCGATTTTCTTAACCATTATCATGGCTTATTTATTTATTTAATATTTCTAAATTTAATGTCCTTTATATTCATTAATCATAAAGGAATTGATAAACGGTACGATTTAGGAGATCAGTAGATACGATATAGGCAACTCTCCCCTGTAAAGTGAAATCAAACACCACCTCCGTTAAGGGTCCGGTTACCGCGGCACCGAGCCGGGCCGAGCGTTCTGCACAAACAGACCGAGATATGTATCTACGAAGCGCGATCGCTGGAAAATCGCAGAGCTGAAAAAGATACGGCATCAAAAGGCTCGCCGGCGAAAATACGAGTATTCTGGAAGACTTTATGGCTGCGGCCGTCTGTGGAGGGAACGGAACTGAACGGAACGGCAGACGTTATTAAATGCGGATGTATTTCATCACGTGAACCATTAATCGGGCGACGGCACCGCTGACGATAATATCTGTTGCCTACGGGTTAAGAATCGACTCGACGAGGAAAGCGAAGTTGGAAAGTGTTTGAAATTCTCGTCCGGCGTATCACGGCAGACAGAATTGACCGAGATGCGCGTCGCCATGTGCGACAGCGGCCGGATTATGATTTCCGGGCTGAAGAGCACAACCGTGTCGCGGTTTAATTACGAAGATCAAAGAAGGATCTTTTATTGACCGAAAAATGTTCATTTCGATGACATCCGTTTGCCGCGGTGATCGTGCAAACTGGAAACCGACAGAGGCGAGCATATTTTAATTACGACGCATCGCCCAACGGCTCCTGTTACAGGCGGATTGGATTACACTTATTGTTAGCATCGAACAATGATCTTTGCTGTATGGAAAAATATGGTAGAAGAAGCTAAAACGGAATTTATTGATTCACTTTACGATACGCGAAGTTTCGTGGATGTGGCCACATTTGTATTCTACGTAGGCGGGTATCTCTTTCGTAGAACGTTGATTTGTGGCCTGTGATGTGGGTTGCGAATTATTTTTAAAAAAATCACTTGAAGAGCCTCAGGGTTTTAAATGTTTTAGGTCTCGCACTTGGTCTCGTTTCCGAGGAAAAATATTGTGAATAAACGTTTTTATGCAGCCCACCACTACTTAAGGGGACTAGGCAGTCAGATCGCTCGAAAATCAAGTTTTTGTTTGCGAATTAATTACAAGGAGATGAACACAAATTGTGACTAGTACGTTTGGGTAATGTTTATTAATACTATAAACAGTAAAAAAGAAATGATTTGAATATTATATACATATGTATGACAGCGCTACCAGTCGTCTGATATGTAGGCGTTTTTTTTGGAGCCGCTGTAATTTTGCAGTGATTCTGGCCGTAAGAAATTTAATTGTGAAATATCTTCTGAAATTTATTCTTTGCCCTGGCCCCTATTCTGCCCTGAACCTATTGAAAAAGAAAAAAAATCAAAATTCTAAAAATGGTGGCTGCAAAACGGCAAATTTTAAAGAAACGTCATTTCTCGCCAGGGAAAAGAGCCATTCTATTTTTTTTTTTTTTTTGACAAACCAGGAGTTTTTACAGACTTATGCGTAGGTTCAGGTCGTAACTAGACATGTTTCATATGTGCTGAAATTTTTTCAAATCAACTGATACCTCCGTTTTTTCCCAATCACTGCAAAACGAAGAGGAAATATGATTCCGAGAAAAACACGCTTAAAGTTTCGAAAGAGGAATCTAGTCTACCTGCGTGCGCGCAGAAACGGTTTATGGCGCGCTCGACCTTTTCGGCTGTAAAATCCTCAATTTTGCGAATTTTAACATAATTTAAATAACAAACGGCATTTTAATCGGGAAGGGTGGTACTTTCGAAAAATGCAACAAAATCAAGTTTCTGACTGCCTAGTCCCCTTAAGGGAGGATTCTCGTTTAACAGCCCCAAAAGTAACTGGTATTTAAGATTTTTTTTTTTAAAACCTGTTCGTCATATTGGATTAAATTCTTTTGGGATATAAAAAGGCATCTTTGAACTTGCAGAAAATATTTTTTTTATGTCGATCCTTCTTATAATTTATTAATTACCTATCACAGTCATCTGATTGCAAAAAAAAATAGAAGTTTCTTAAAGTTAAATGATTTACGCTGGGATAGTCCACTTTAAAGAAAAAAAAATGAAAAATTGAAAGAGTTATTGCGTTTGAAAGAAAAAGTAAGTTTTTTCCTTAGACAAACTTTTCATATTATTCTTTATATCGACGAAAAGAGTATTATAAATAAAACCTGAAATTAAAATTTTAGGTCCAGTCCCAGCGAAAATTATTTAACTTTAAGAAAATTTTGTTATTTTTGCAGTCAGATGACTGTGGCAGGTGCTACACCTGACGCCAACATCGTCGAAGAGATTCCACAATAATTACTAAATAATAAGAAGGATCGACATAAAAAAAATATTTTCTACAAGTTTAAAGATACCTCCTTATATCCCAATAGAGTTTAATGCAATATTAACAATAGTTTTTTCAAAAAAATTCGTAAATTTCGGGGGCTGTTACACGAGAATCCCCCCTTAAGTACCTAAGGGCAGGATTCTCACTTGTGCCAACAAGGATGTGGATGGCTCAGTGCACAAATATTGTATGTCCATTTTCAGCGTTTTCGGTGAAAACCAGATTTAAACATGCAATGGTACGTAAGATTCGGGGCATACAGTGAGCAAAAATATTATTTTTGACAAATTTATGAAGTAGATATAAATGTGATTTTTATACTGCATAAAGAAACAGTCAAGAACTATTTGTTGCATATAAAGACTCAAATTTTGCAAAAAGTGGACATACAATATTTGTGCACTAAGCCATCGATGTGTCGTCTTCACCCGCGTTACCCCAAAAAGGGTTGAAAACCCCCAACTGTTTCCCCCTCGACGAAACCACTGCCGTTAGAATTTTCGGCAATATACCTAAATAAGGCCCCGATGAACCGCACCCCCAATTTGGCGGTACTGCATCATAATTCTGTTATTCGCGGTCTCCGAAGTGTAAGTAAAAGCGTGTCTCATATTTTAAAATAAAGTTTGTTACTTAAGGGGATGTTCGGGAACTCGAAAATTAAAAAATTCTGATTTTTTGCAGAAATGTAGCTCAAGTGATGGTAATAACGTAACTATTCTTTGATTCGGCGATAAAACGGTCGTAAGGGTGAAAACACCCTCTCGAAAAAATTACGAGTTATCAGATTATCGTGAATATCTACGAAACTGCAAAAAAGATATAAAAAATAAATTAAATTCAAAGTTCTATGGTTTTTATGTCCTACAAAGCGGCGATAAAGTATTTGCGAGAAACATTATTTTTTCCAAAATTTAACCCCACCACCCTTTTCTTCGACAATTCTTTATCTCCATATTGTAGAATATCGAAAGACATAAAACTTTGAATTCACCTTTTTCTCGATATCTTTTACGGTTTCGCATATATTCACGATAATACGAGAACTCAAAATTTCTTTGAGGGGCTGTTTTCACCCTTAGGACCATTTTATTGCCAAATAAAAAAATAGTCACGTTATGAGCATCACTTGGGCCACGTTTCTGCAAAGTTTCAGATTTTTTTCAATTTTCCAGTTGTCAAACTTCCCTTGTTAGTTAAAACCAGAGTGTTTTCCTGCATCGTAACAATGTCGATTGCGCGTGTGATTAATCCATACGCTATCTGCCCGTTTGGAGCGATTCTCCCTCGCACGCATTCACTCAGCCTGGACTCGTCACGTGAAAAAGTGTGCGTGAACATTTTTTTCAATTTTGAAAGCAATATGTTTGGAGTTGTGTATGTGTAAAAAAATTCAGAATTCTACTTAAGCTGGAGTTCATAAAAGCTTAATTGCAGTTTCTCGTTTTACATGTAATAAAGGTACATCGGTAAAACACCGGTGTGTCACATGTGGCGCATGCAACGGTGTCTGATGACACCGATTGTGCTCCAAATGTCACACGGGGGTAGAGAGTTTCTGCGAGTATGTATCATGTTTGTTTATTACTTATTATTCCTACACGTGTGTCAGTGTTTGTAAACGTGCCAACGGCGGTATAATTCAAACAGTACAGTAGGTATTTCCATAATTATATTGTATTTATGTGCCAATAATTACTGGTACCTACATATTTAATTCCTGTCACTTCACGTTCTTCTCTTAAAGTTTAAATACGTACTGTAATTTTATTTAATAATAATTTTATTTAAACCGATCGTACTCTGTTGCGAAAGGAACAATGGCCATGCAACGTTTTAAAAATAAATTGTCCATGGAATAGATTGATAGGAAACGTAGGTGTAGTTGGATTATATAAGCTCTGTGGATCTGTACTTTGCATGAAAATTACAGGCATAGAAACAATCTTCTAAAGGTATCCTTGAGCGGATAATTAAATAAGCACGTAAGCAATCTCTCGAGGACGACACGAATCTTCTCTTTAGATATACGTATTTAATACGATGTTATGCAAACAGGAAACTTTAAACTTTTCCAAGGACAATGCGTTCCTTCTCGTTTTACTCGGCCGTTTCGCTTGAATGGCTTCGTTACGCTCTAAATAACCGAATACATTCGCGTTTTTATCACTGTTACCGTGAAAGAAAAATTTTTTCCTCCGAGTACAGAATATTTATTTTCTTTTACTCATAGTTGATTAATTTTAGCTTCTATTAAATATTAAGATTATTTTAGTCGCTCTTTTAAATATCAATTGACACAGTGTCGCGTTGAACGGTTCCATTTTATACAGGGTGGTACTTAATTTGTGGTACAATAAAAGAAGAATTCATTAATTCTTCGTATAAAAATAAATTGAAAATGGGGAATACTATATTTTAATTTCTATGTCTCTTTTTTAGTAATGGCTTTATTTTATACATCCCCATTTAGGAAACTTTAAGATACTAATTAACAATTTCATAATTGGGAGTTTTTCCTGCATCAAGTAGTGATTGTCGTATCAAAAACTCGTGCGAACTGCGTGGCCAGTGCGGACTTATTCGAAAATTGCAGGTCGGTTTCCCTTACAAACAGGTGGAAGGTTTCCGATTTCATGCATAACGTGTTCAAAAATAAGGACACCGCGATTAACGTGTGCGAATTCCGGGAAAACACCGCAATTTTTTAATTTGTGTTTTCACCCTTTCACTTCCGCCGGCAAAACTCCCAGATCGTTCTAGAGGAAGAAATTAAAATTTTTATAAAACAGTGACTCCGGTAACACGGAAATTCCGATTTTTTATAAACTTTGCAGGTTTGTAGGGAACCTCAACATAAATATCAGGCTACTTTTTTATGTGCAGCATTTTGATTCCTCGAAGTGAAAACATCTGTCAAATATTAATGTATGCTTTCCTATTTTCCTGTATACTTTAAGAATTACAGTAAATATAGAAAAATTGTTAAAAGGAAAATCGAATGGTTTTTCACAATTTATAAAACGGTGCAATGAAATTGATTAATTGTTTGTGGTGAAAATCGTTTTTTATTTAAACTACGAATTTTAGACAAACCATTAAATTTTTGTTATAACAATTTTCTTATATCTAGGTACTATAGTTTTCAAGATATGCTGGAAAATAGGAAAACACTCATTAATCTTTAGGGAGTGTCGTCACCCTGAAGAACCGAAAATGAGCACAAACGAAAAATTGCTTGATACTTTTATTGAGGCCCTCTACGAACCTGCACTTTCATTCCACCGCAACAAACTATTAAACTCAGTATTTTCGACGGGAATTTTTGATACATATTGTATTTTAATTTTGTAATTTTCCATATTCTTATATTACAGTATTAATACAGCATATAAGCGAGAGTTTCGCGCATACTCTATTAATAATGAGAAATTCCAATTTGTTTGTTAAAATTTTACAAAATATTAATTAAATATTATATATATATTTTTACATTAAAATCACATAAACTTATGTTAAATGTATGTACTATCTACATACTACATACATATGTGACCGTAGAGGCAATATTTCCAACATTTTCTCAGCACAATAAGAAAATTAATTACTGCACGAAAGTAATGATTTATTTTCATTGAATTATACCACCGTCAATATTTACGAACGTAGATAAAGAAGCAGAAATATGAAACAATAAACAGCCCAATCGCACTGATGTGGAACGCCTCGGAACCTGACCAATCTTTGAAATGGATGTTCTCAAAACGGAAGTCAGGAATGAAAAAATTTGGTACCACATTTTCGATTCATTTCTACATGCAGGAACACGTGCATTAGGGTGGAGTGAAAATTTTTTTTGACAATTTCCCCAACACTGTATGTTTAATTTTTGACCCTATACTAAAGCATCATTCATACCAAAAATTAATAAGTCATTACATCATCCTCAGGTGGCGCATGGTAAATTAAAAAAAAACTTATAGAGACTTTATAAATTTTTTACAAATCAAGTATTCTGCGCTTTCCTTAGTGTCCTCTCTCGCTCTAGCAATTGTTGATTATTAGTTCTACTGACTCAAGGTCGAGATCAGATACATTGTCCGGTCCGAACTTGTCCCGCGAACAGCGATCGAGGGGAAACTGGCCCCCTCCAGTGAGCCTCCACTGTAATATCTAATTTTAGTTGTAACATTAATTAAACATTATTTTTAGAAATATTCTGATTACTTATTTATAACCTGCGCCACCTGAAAATAATAACGCAGACGGCTGAAATTTTACAGTTACACACTTCCAGACACGGGTCAAAAAATAGTAATACAGGAATAAGAGAATATGTATTAAACATTTTTTTCACCTGTTTCGCTCCATCCTAACGTGCATTTCGTCTGTACCATGAATTACGTCCCACTTCGTATGTTGGTAACTAATCCCACTTGTAAGTTCCCCAAAGTACAAAATACTTTATCTTATTCCTTCTTTCACTTAATAAAGTTATATTCTATACTTAATAAAGTTATATTCTATACTTAATAAAGTTATACTCTATACTTAATTAAATAATTAAGTTATATTAATTAATTATATTATACTTAATAAAGTTATATTCTATACTTAATAAAGTAAATATTCATTCGAGATTTTCCAAATTTCACAATAATTGTTGAAAAAAATTGATCCAGCACCTAAACTTTAATGTGAAGATGCAGTTTAATGATACCTATGTATGGGAATTAAAGGTACTATAAACTATCAATCCTGAAAACAATATCCTGTTGTTCAGGTATACATTATTTATAGGTAC
Source organism: Andrena fulva (assembly GCA_946251845.1). NCBI lineage: Eukaryota > Metazoa > Arthropoda > Insecta > Hymenoptera > Andrenidae > Andrena > Andrena fulva. The sequence continues at coordinate 63,336,574 of OX276327.1, forward strand.
ATAAGGTATTTGGATACTTTGAAAAAAGTTGATTTTTGGTTTTTCAAGTATTTTTAACCCTCGCACGATGAGTGCAGGGTCATTTTGATCCAACTTTGACAAATTCAGGCTCTGGTTCAGGCTCAAATTACAAACGCCCGCGGAGCGTTCGAACGACTACTCGTTATCGCACATTGTCAAGGAACAGAAATAAAAAAATATTTAATGTATTTATACCTACATTTATATATTTATGTAATTTATGTATTTATATATTTATATATGTATATATTTATGTATTTGTATATGTATTTATGACTTTAATTAATTAATTATTTTTATATTCAATTCTTTCGTGAAACCTGTGTAAAATAGAAATTTTACTTTGGCTCAAAATGACCCCGCATTCGCCGGCCGTGTCCGTCTAAAACCATTCGTCTTCCGAGAATTAAACTATGGAACCTTGAGAACACGCTCTCAAAATATTACGTTGAAATCTGCATTATTAACGAAGTTATAGAATTTAAAGCGGTCCAATTCCCGGGCGAACGAGCGCGCAACACGCCTCTGTTCCGAAGGTCGATAGCAGAGTTGGGCATCATTCGACTAAAAAGTGATTGAAATAACGTTTCGACTAAAGCTACTTCAACTTTTTCCTTAGTCGACTAAAACTTACCTGAGTTAGCTTTAGTCGAGGCGCTAGAGCTGAAACTGGTTAGTCAAGAGCCGTTAGTCGTGGGTTGTGACTATCGTTGATCAGCTGTCATTCTATTCTTAGTCGAGGAAACGACTAACCGGCGAAAGCCTTTACGGCCTGACCCGCGCGCGGTCGCCTACCGGTCAGATTCTACAGAATCTGAATTTCTTTATTTTTCATCGTATCAATATGAAAGTGACGCCAATGGATTCTTGGTGTTCTCCCGATTAATTGGACAGAAAATAATTTAAATCGGACTATTTTTAACGAAACGGGCTTTGAATTCTGCAAACAAATTTCTCACGAAATATCCTGAATTATGGTCCGAAGTATATCATTTTTGGGCCCATTTTCATCCGGAAGACATGAGAAATCGATTGGTAATACTGTTATTAACACTTATCAAAAACTGGAAGATTTTATGAGGCCCGTCGGTTTTATTGCTCTCGGCTGTCAACGGGCGGTCTACTGGGGCCCGAAGGTCCTCGCTCGCAAGCGAGAAAGCAAAACGGTGGGGTGGGTAGGTCTTTCCCGATAATCCGAGCCCAAAGGCTTCTCAACAATTCTTTCTGATGCTTTCGCCTACAATTATTATGGTGGGTTAATTAACGAAAAAACAAACGTTGGTAAACTGTTATGAAAATGGGCCCAAAAATGATATAATTCGGACCATAATTAAGGATATTACGTGAGAAATTTGTTTGCAGAATTCAAAGCCCGTTTCGTTAAAAATAGTCCGATTTAAATTATTTTCTGTCCAATTAATCGGGAGAACACCAAGAATCCATTGGCGTCACTTTCATATTGATACGATGAAAAATAAACAAATTCAGATTCTGTAGAATCTGACCGGTAGGCGACCGCGCGCGGGTCAGGCCGTAAAGGCTTTCGCCGGTTAGTCGTTTCCTCGACTAAAAATTGAATGACAGCTGAAACCACGTTATTCACAACCCACGACGAAAGGCTCTTGACTAACCAGCTTTAGCTCTGGCGCCTCGACTAAGGCTAAGCTAAATCAACTTTAGTCACCCTTTGACTAACGACTAACCGTAAGGACCTTTTAACTAGATGTTATCTAGATATTAGCTTTGCCCAACTCTGGTCGATAGTCAATAGTCCCGACAGGATTTCAAATTCTATTATGTTCCCTGAATAGTCCAGTTTCTTTTGCTACCTTGCGCACACCTTCCTGGAATTTGTGTTTGATCAGGAATCGCTGATTAAGGCAAAACAGCGTTTTTCTGAAAACCTCGTTTCACGAATCGATACATACGATATCTCGAAGAATATTTGACTGGTTTACTTGAAATTCTAAAGAAATCTCCTGGGGGCTCTCTGGAGTTAGCTGCCTGCGATGCTTGCTTTTATAAGGTTTTGCATTTCCTTCATTCGGGGAGGTAATAAAAAAAAGTACGAAAAGATCAACACATATTTTCGATTTCAAAGACAGAGTTTTTCTATAATAAAAGTTTACTGGCAGACCCTACAGTATATGTATTTCAAAGGAATTTCGTGTTTAATAAACCTTAACACATCCTCGTTAGGAGTTTGTTGGATTACGCGAAAAGTGAAAAATGATTAACAAAATTACTAATTAGAAATCCACCTTTTATTCCGTGCGACTACGACTTGCAAGAGCTTAACAGATTTTCTGTTAGGTGGCGATTGTGAATCACTTTTAAATCTAATACATTTCCGTAGAAGTTCCAATTTAGAAGGAAACAGACAATCTGGACGGTGTTGTAGACTTGGGTTTTATTTTCCAACCCGGGGAAGACGGCGGGTTAAAAAGTGCCTAACTTGGCGCATTCTGAACTTGAAGAACATAAAACGGCACAGTTATGATAATTAAGACTTTACGCCTTAGAATTAAAGATTTTGGTGTCTAACGTATGTTGGGATTCAAGTGAGAAAGATTTAATATACATATATTTTGAGATACAAAAATTAGGTTCGCGTATAAACTCGTCTCGACTCGGCTCGACGTAGACTGCCTCAGCCGCGCGGTTCTCTCGGCTCACCGCCTAGCAACGCCTCGCCGGCAACGCTATGCCTCGCATGCTCGTCTGGCAACGCCGTGTCTGCCTCGGCGCGAGCCTACTACAGTAAATACTCGTTAGGAGCCCATCGAACGGGGCTGGCGGCGGGCCCCTAACGCGACTGGACACTGTTCCGCGCGGCCACTGGCGCGAGTGAGAAAACCCAATGAGCGAGCGAGAGGAAACGAAAGCCGACGGCAACTTCGTGTCGACTCGTTCGTTTCCTCTCGCTCGCTCATTGGGATTTCTCACTCTCCTCCGAAGGATTCCAAGAAATGGTGGGGATAGTCGCCGGGCTCCTAACGCGTGGTAGAAACGGGCTCCAAACGAGGATTTACTGTACACGTATTGAACTATTTCGCTCAGTGTTTCCCAACCTTTTTGAGTCGCAGTCTCCTTTTATAATATTTGAATAACCCCCCTTCATATAAGGTAAGGTAAATTTAATAAGGTAAATAAAACACATTAAAAATAAGTATTTCAGAATATAATTGTTGAACTTAATAATACACAAAAAAAAACGTGGCAATCCCCCAAAAAACACTTGGCGACCCACTTGTTGGAGATCACTGATTTAGGTAATATGTTTCAAGACAACTATTTATATGACAAAGCATGTGAATGTCAAAAATTTTAAGTCTCGATAATTCTTGAATATTTCGTTGGAACATTTCGATGCGTCTTTTGTTTGTTTAATATGTGTAGATACGTAGAATTAGAATTAAAATTCCAACAGTCCCTGAGTGTGACTACGCGTGTGTGTTAAAAATGGAATAACTTAAAAAATATTAATTTAAACAAATTACATGAAGAGTAGGTATACAACTATCAGTCAAATGCAAAATTTTAAACTGCTTCTCCTGTAAAATTTTAAACTGCTTTTCCTGTAAAATTTACACGCATGCGCATGTCGAATGACTTACCAAGGCTTTCTAAACCCACCAAGAATGTACAGTTTCTACGATTCGAATAATATTTCAAGTGTTTCGATATAATATGTATATAATTGACTACAAATTTACAAGTGAGTGAATCCTTCATCGCTGCTTCAGCTTCACCTCCACAGAATACTTCCTCATTTAGGGGAACGTTTGCGCAGAACACATCAACCAGATCACCCAACAATGTGACCTTAAACTAAGGGGGCATTGGATTAGGTATGATCCAAGGGAAATCAAACACGGATTATCGATACTCCACTGCGCTGGTAATTCCTTTATACATGCTCCGTCTAATCTAATCGCCCACTTTGAATGAACGTTGCGTGTACCCAACCGTTGTTATCCGTCGCGCTGGCACGTCGAAGGCGGAAATTCCCGGGAAAAGCCGTTAAAAATGCTCGTTAAGCGTTTAATTTGACGGACGTGACTAATATGAAAGGCTAGTGGCGACAATGTCTCTCTTACGATGAAACTACCATGAGAAAAAGTAATTATGAGCGCGTCGGTTAATGAGCAGCGTGTTAACGTCATGTGTACCCATTCTTCCGAACTGGCGAAACTTCGCCGAGGAAATTAATGCTGGTGACTCGCTTTACTTAGAGCGCTATAACTATAACGAAGCATTCGGCAAGTTAACAATTATAGTACCTGTACGAGCTGTAGTGACTTAGGTGTGAAGTCACTCAGCGGGATCTTAGCCGACACCCTGCTGGGTACTGGCCGCTAAACGTGCCCCCCTACTACCTCTTGCAGGACTGTATTTAGAGAAGACCAGGACAAAACCGGGGCCCTAAGGCCCTAAGTCCTGGACAAAACCGGGGCCCTAAGGCCCTAAGACCAGGACAAAACCAGGGCCCTAAGCCCCTAAGATCAGGACTAAACCGGGGCCCTAAGGTTTTAAGACCAGGACAAAACCGGGGCCCTAAGGCCCTAAGTCCTGGACAAAACCGGGGCCCTAAGGCCCTAAGACCAGGACAAAACCAGGGCCCTAAGCCCCTAAGATCAGGACAAAACCGGGGCCCTAAGGCCCTAAGACCAGGACAAAACCGAGGCCCTAAGGCCTTAAGGCCCCGGTTTTGTCCTGGTCTTCTCTAAATACAGTCCTGCCAGAGGTAGTAGGGGGCACGTTTAGCGGCCAGTACCCAGCAGGGTGTCGGAAAAGACTCTGCTGAGTGACTTCACACCTAAGTCACTATAGCTCGTATAGGCACTATAATACTGTGTGTTCATGTTTTTTGCACACTGCTCGACCACGCTGCGGCGTACCCTTTTTCTAAGGTTCTGGATGAAGTGCATAAAAGGAGAAGTGTCATTTAAGAGGAACCTGAGCCAGCCCTGAGATTTTTACCAAAGTTTGCGAAACTCCGGAGACCTCTGCGCCACGAATCAACGAACAATTTTTCGAAAAGAAATCCTGCTCGGTGTTCCGTGCTAGATTTTTCGACAAGTAGCTGTAACAAAGGGATAGTTCGAGGGGGTGCGAAAGTATTCGCGTGCTTTCGAGCGATTCGCGTGCCAAACACTGTAGGAAGTTCTAGTTGTCTTACAGAACAACAAAACGTGTCGTTGAACGTTTTCATTACCCTTCGCGATCGTATCGATCCTGGACGGGATTGTTCACTCTACCCCTATCGAGGGTGCTCGGGGCATTGGCGAATCGAGCTCACGACACTTCCGTAAAGCGTAAAGTATCGACCCAAGTAACTTCTCACTCGTTGTTTCGTCGTACCTGCGAGCTGTAAAGAGCATTATCAACTCCTTAAATCGTTTCTTGAGAATGATATATACGCGAAGTTCAGCTTAGCGACTGCAGGGTACGTGGAACTCGAAACGAGCCGGGTCTCAGTTAGACCGGGGAAGAGAGGAAAGGAAAGTAGATATATGACTTGTCTTATTTCGCTGTTCGTCGAAACTATTCGCAACAAATCAACGAACGTTCCCAGGCGAGCGCGCAAAATGGCCACCAAATGGAATTGTTAAACTCGATTTCCCTTAATTTGAACAAATGGAGCTGCAGGTGGACCAATAATATTCTCTAAATGCGTATTCCCGATTAGGTTTTGAATTATTTCAATTTTACGTCTCATCGTAACTTTTCTCAAAATGTGTATACGCGATATAATTTTTTATAAAAATTATTATTACATAAAAAGCGATAAATTTTGAGATGATTTTTTTCAGAAGTGAGAAAACTTGTTAAGTCATGATAAAAAACTGCTGCGAAAATGTTTATTCCAGTATTTCTTTGTTTTTGTATAAATTATAATTCTTTGAGAGATTAAATTTGGAAACGAATATAATATCATTTTATTCTCTCTGCACGTGTACATTTTGTTTGTTCCTGTTTTAAAAAATTCCTGTCTTCAAAGCATTCGATTTCAAGGTAAAAAAGATACATCAAACCATTCGTTGCAAAGTATCTGATTTCGAGCCATGAAAAATGCATCGTGTGGCAATATTGCGCAAAATGATGTGATACTGAATGCTATTGAAATAATCAAACCATTACAATTTTGAAGAATTGATCAAGTTAATAAAAGCTACATCGCATTCATTTACAATATTCAATTTTTTTGTTAATAATTTTATTACATCTCCCCATTGATTAGTTGCAAATTGTCAAGAAGAAAAAGATACTTGTTTAAAACTTAAATCTTGAAATCATAACATTTTGTATCTAATAATGTAGCAGAATTTCGAGCATCAGATTTGAAAGCATTAAGAATAAAAAAATAATAAAAAATTAATAAGCCATTAAATATTACAACGAACTAAAACATGAAATAATAAACCCACTGAAAACCATCACTGCTAAATAACAAACATGCCACTCGTATCGCGCCGCGACAATAAAGTTTTAGCAACGAAAAGATTCTTACAAATAATCGATTCTTTTTCACAGGTAGTTGAAAATGTAATTTTTTACAATCCGTTAGTACTTGCAATCGTCAGAAATGTCGGTCATCCGCTCCTTCGATTATTAAACCAAGATATCGTACTTTTTCCATGTCGACTTTTTTCCGAGCAGAAATTACTTTAGCCCTCCCTCTTCCCAGACAGAGAAAGCAATCAGGATAAAACAGTGATCGTTAAGTAAGATTTTTCTGTTCATCGATTCCTCAGCAGGAAGCATTAACTATCGGCGCAGTCCTACTTTTCTTCCCTCGCTTACGGGGCGATGGTTTTATATTCTCTGGGAACGTCATCGCGTACATCAATCTCCTCCTTAATGACCCCCGTTTTCCTGGCGATCGAGTCTTTGACGTCGTCGTCGTCGGAAAAGGTACAATTCGCCATCGATCCATGAATTAAGAGCGAATACCGCGCATAAGGTCAGCAGATGTAACAGTATTCGGGAACTTTATGTGATCATTATTCAAAGCGTCTGATTTCGGATGATAGTATTAAGAGAAAAAATGCCGCTGAATAATTCATAAATAAGAAAAACTATTGTTCGTCAATTCTTGTTTGTCTTCCTGGTCTTAATTGTGAAACACTGAGTTGAGAGTAAAAAATCTTTATTCGGAACTAGCTAGCCTGTTACCCGGTTTCACCCGGGAATTATTTATGATGTTTCCAAAATAAAAAAGCTTAAAAAATAAAATAAATAGCCTATAATCTAATCTAGGACGTATGTAATGTATATTCAACATTTCATTGAAATCCGTTCAGCCGTTTATGCGTGAAAGAAGGACAAACAAACAGACAACGTTTCACTTTTATATATTAGTAAGGAAGTAAGGATTCGTATGCTTAGAGCCTGGTTGTAATAGGAGTTTCTAATATGAAAATTTAAATAAACCATTACTTTGAAATGTTTTTTATGTTCAAGGAAGGTCTTTATTTTTTGACATGTCAGTAATATTATTATATACATATACGTCAGGAAATCGGTACATGGGTTTTTCACTTATAGGTTTTTGGAATCCTGTGTCGTAAATTAGCACAAGGCCAAAATTTTAAAATGATGTTTGGGACATAGCTTTTGAATTATTTAAAAGTAATAGAAGTGAGGCGTTAAAGAATTGATTTTTTCCGTCATAACCGCATCGGAAAAATTGACTTTTTTTCAACATAAATACATAATGTACTTATCATGCCAGTTTCATTTGTTATTAGTTTAAGAAAATATTCGCTGTTTTATTTGGCATATTTTATTCATAGTAAACTCGCTAAAAAAGTACAACATCATTCAACGATTTGACAGTGTTTCGTAAGAAAGGTATGTGGCATATAGGCTGTCCCACTCAACCTAACCACCTTAAGTACATACCCTACTTCCAACATTAAAAGAAACCTTTTCCACAAAGTTATATGATTTCACTCGGAGCATCGTGATGTTAATTTCATTATACATATTTCCATGGAGATATCAAGGAGACATGATGGGGTGTTTCACCCCTTAAACATGCAAACGGGTCGAAGTAAAAAGACACGTATTTCTTATTTTTCGGTCCTCTAAAACATCCAAAAACCAAATCAATCGGAGGCGGGCACCACCTATTCTCATGAACTTTGAGGAGTGGTTTCACCCCTTAAACATGCAAACGGGTCGAAGTAAAAAGACACGTATTTCTTATTTTTCGGTCCTCTAAAACATATCCAAAAACCAAATCAATCGGAGGCGGACACCTGGGAACCTCTTCTTGTGAGATGCACTCAACTACAAATAAAGCTCATTCAAGAGCAATGAAGGCCACGCATAAACGAAACTTTTCCTTTTCGTAAAACTATCAACTATGCAGCTGTATTAAACGAGCCCTACGATATTAAAATCTTCCCTCTACTTTATACATTAAAGCTAATTAGATTCTTTTTAAAAGACCTGAAACTTGAAGTACACTAATCACGTATGGATGCTTCACTACTACTTCGCTGCGACTCTGTGGTAATGAAATGCAAACCTTTGTGACGCTGGAAAAGAAAACCGTGCTTCAGATTCATTGCATGTGAAAAGCGGGACAGAGCAGGTACTAGTGAATTTTCCAGGAAAACGAGTCTGTACTAATCCCTGCTTTATTGTGCCTCGCACATCACGTTGGGGGGATCGACGAGGAGATCGAGAGATGCCTCTGGTAGGCTGCACGTTCTGTTGGCTTGCAAAACATCACTGGTATATACACGAGACATCGGCGTTTCGCAAAGACAAGGGAAGAACTAGACAGCATAGATGCGCGTATTTGTTCCGAGTGCTCGGGGCTTTCGTGAAGCAGACGGATATGGATACGTGTTCGAGCGGCAAAGCACGTTTTGAACGATTCTTTCATGCGTGTCGCGCGGCTTTTTCGCTCGAGCAGCGCTTGGGGAAAAGCGACATGTCTACGTCTAGAAGCTCAGCTGAAGACTAGAAACCCTTTGCCGTGATACGATCGATAGATGGCAGGGAAACTGGAGGGAAACTCAGATTAAATGGCAGGAACAAGCGGATGATGATGAAACAGTCGATGCTCACCTACGTTTTATCGAATTCCTCAATCTGACCTCTCCATTAAGGGGACTAGGCAGTCGAAAAATCGATTTTTGTTTATTGCATTTTCCGAAAGTACTATCTTTTGTGAATAAAATGCCGTTTGGGTTATATTAAAATTCGCAAAATTGTTGATTTGGCAGCTAAAAAGATCAAGCGGTAACTTATAGCGTCGCCTTTGCCCAGAAACTTTAAACGCGATTTTCTCGCATCTTTCTTCCTCTTGGTTTTTTCCTGATTGCGAACGAATGGAGGTTCAGATCGACTTGAAAAAAATTACAGGATGTGTAAAACATGTGCCATTTCGCCGCAAACCTCTGATACGGTTCGTAAAAATTGGAGATTTTCATAAAAAAATTGAGGAGTCACCGGATTTTAGCAGCGCACAAATAAGAACGAATTTTTCTCGGAAAAATCGCCGTTTTTCAGCCACCAATCGCATGATTTTGATTTAATTGTTGTTTTTATAGGTTTGCGCGGAAACTATGAATCCAACAAACAAGAATCTCACCTTTGAAATCGGATTACGTCACGTTTTAAGACCGATATTAAAGCAAAACGACAGAAAAACGTTAAAATGTTTACCCGTCGGCAGCGCCATTTTTAAAGCACATATATATATTTCTTATTAATTTTTTTTCAATCTGTATGCTAGTAATAAACATTGGGTAAAAGCATATATCTGGATGTGCTTTCATTTGTTTACAAATAAATAAAGGACAGAGTCTCGTTCTCACGAAAAACTTAACTAGACTTCCTGTCTAAAATGCATTTCTGTTACAATTAATTAGAAAGAAGCAAATTGAAACTGACACTTGTTCTTTGGCATGAAGTTTATTATAACTCTTATTCTTTATGAAAAGAAACTAAGACATCTTTTGGGGCTTGGAGGATGGTAAAACCTCTTGAATGGGGTCTCAATGGTAGTTTAGTGTCTTTTCATAAAGAATAAGAGTTTTCATTAACTTTAATATAGGTCTGGTCCGAAACTACACATTTTGTGAAGATGCTCGAATTTGTTTTGAATCGATTGGAACCTCCGTTTTTGAGTTCTATCACTGCAAAACGAAAGAAACTTTTTCTAAAAACCCTCTTTAATGATCCATCTGTAGCGTCATATATAATGCATATTTTTGACTAAACTAACAAGTTTTTTAAAGTTTATGATGTCAATAAACTACATGCCAGAGAACAAGTCTCACAAGGAGAGTATTTTAGGTGTCCGCCTCCGATCATTTTGATTTTTGGATATGTTATAGAGGACCGAAAAATAAGAAATACGTGTTTTTTTATTTTTCCCCGTTTTCATATTTGGGGGGTGAAAACTGCGTTCAAAGTTAGGGTTAAAAACTCATTTTTGTGGAATATCTCGAGAACTATTAGAGATAGGGGAATAGTGTCAATGGACGAATTTTGTGTCTTTGAATGCGAAATATGACTGACTCACCAGATTTTCAAAAAGTCCATAAAAATTATTTTTCACCCCTAACTTTGAACGCAGTTTTCACCCCCCAAATATGAAAACGGGGGAAAATAAAAAAACACGTATTTCTTATTTTTCGGTCCTCTATAACATATCCAAAAATCAAAATGATCGGAGGCGGACACCTAAAATACTCTCCTTGTCAGTTTCAATTTGTTTCTTTGTAATTAATTGAAACAGAAATGCTTCAGTTTAGACAGGAACGACTGCCTAGTACCCTTAACGTCTAAAAAGGAAGACAATGGGATCAACTTGGTAGAACTGTTAGAATCAGAGCAAAGAAACTGTGATAACAGACAATCTTTAAGAGCCTACATTTCTGCATTCGCTTATCAAATACTCAATCACCCACATATGCACACAAACATCCAAATTATCCATTATGTACATATAGTTGGCATTCTAATACAGAGTTTCGATCTTGAATCTCTTATTTAAAAAAGTATTATTCTTACCAATTGAGCAAGTCTGTCCTCTTGAAGCCTAGTGTTACAGATTTCTATCGTTTATAATTATTTTTTCACCTCGTAAATATGAATATGGACAGGTACAAAAAAAAACACATGCCGAATATTTCCGGATCATATGGTCGTGTATAAATTTTGAATAAAATTAAAACGCACGAATTCAGCGATGGTGCTTGTTAGTTAAGTAAACGTTTATTACAGTCTACTGTTCGGTGTATTCATTACATTAGTTTACAGTAGTCAGTCGCTCTGTCGACGACTGATCATGTCCTTTAACATTTTAGGATTATATCTCGATTAATTTGATACCGCCCATTCCGCAGGCGGACTTTAATTAACTTTTGTAACCTCACAGAGTTAGTTTCGAATTCGAATTACGTTAAATATTTTGCGTCGCGTGTTCTACGTGTACCAAATCCAGCCATCAAATTTGTTTGATGAATGTAAAATGAAATTGGAGGAGAGTACAGGAATTATTAATCAAAAATATGCATGCAAGTGCGGCCTCTGAGGAATAAGTAGCAAATAACAACGAATAAACGTGAGATATAGAAAGTGGTGAAAGAATAAAAGAGTGGCTGGGTAAAGGAAATAAATTAAAATGTAAATCAAGAAGCAAGAGGAAAATTAGAAACGAAGAGATATAGAGGGATGAGAGGGCGAGGAAAACAATGAATCCTAGACCCTTGAGGGCAAGGAAGAATGGAGAAAAATACGAAATTTAAGAGAAAGATTAATAGAAAAGAAATATTAATATTCAGCAAGGGGAAAAGAAAGAAAGTTTTATTAAGAACGACTACGACAGTACGCCATAACATAAAGTTTGTGTACCCTTTGTCCGCTTAAATAGTTTGTCAACAAGCTTATCGCCCCCCTCAAACTGTACTTTAAAATATTTCATAGTAGGCCTATCAAGCTAATAAAAACAATAATTATTGCACGCCCCATTGAAATCTTTTAAAATCTTTTAAAAAATAATTACTTCGAATACCCCTTGTGGATCAGAATGGTTAAAAGTAACCGTAATTCTCCAGACCACTTTTCAATAAATTTAGGACCTTCAAAGGGCCCTAGAGACTCCAATAATTCTGCAAATAGGTTCACTGTCCGACAAACAGATCGAGGCGTCTATTTTATGGAAGGAAATGCTCTGCTTCTGGTGCCCATTAGACACTTTGAGTTCCCTCCTTGTCTCATTCTGTGTTTTGCTTTCGCTGCTTTCTTCGACTGGCATATCCACTGGTCAGTCTTTAATCCATATCCCCTTTGCCTCTTCTAGGCCGCCGTTTTTTCTTTAACCTGAATCGCGAAGTTATTCTGCGACACGATGTCTACTTTCGCAGTCACTTGGGAGTCAGCTCGAGTGTAGCGGGACGTGGGAGACTTTCAAAATCGCAAAGGCTTTTTGCGATACATGCAAACGTGAATCGTACCCAGGAGCTACAAGTTTTCTTTTTCACGTGATACCGCACGGTTTACTATACTTACTGTGTATTAAAGTTGGCATTATTCCTTCCGTTTCAACTGATACGGACCGTTGACACGATTGTAAGAAATTCGAACATCGAATTGTTTTGGTGCTTATACCCTTTTTGGTCCTTTCGACGAGAAAATGTGTTACAAAAAATCTGAAGGAAGTTCGATAATATTTAGAACTGCCTATAAAGCTGCTATAAGACTGCGCCAAGTTACAAAGAGAAAATAATAAACATGAGACTAGAAAACTTTGACTGAACACGATAAATCTAAAATTTATTTAATTTATTACAGTTCATTATAGCGATCATACTATGCAACAATTAACAGAAAGTCTCATTGCCGAGTCTTCATTTCTCAGTCGGCTTGCAGCAATTACCAACAATTTATGAAAGTTGATTTTTTGCCTATGGTTTTTGAACCGCGTTAATACACATGGAATCGATGAGTTGGAGACTAATTGTAGGAATCAAAGTTACAGAGTATTTTTTCAGAATATGTGCTGATGCATGCGAAAGTGTAATCTCTCATTTTTTTAAACAGATTGTTCTCATCAACCCATTTCCCCCGGAGTTAAGGAACTCTGAAACGAAAACAACTGAAATAAAGAAGGTTGTAAATTAATGTTTTAAAGCTGTAGGATTTTAACTGCTTGCCTTGGAACAAGCCAATGATCCTTTCCATTCACAGATAACTTTCTTCAAAGTTTTTGCATTCTACTTTTATAGGATCTAATGCCACAATTATCTGAATATGTAGTTTGTTTTTCAAGACGAATGATAAAAAACAAGATAAATGTAGACACCTAATTTTTGATGGATTATACTTCGCTGCTCTTAAAAATGCAGATGAAAGTTCATCGTGCATGAAACAAAGATCTTGATTATTGAAAACGGTTTTTACAAGAATGAAAATTTTTTGCGCTATAATGTTGATTAGTGCCGACTATGCTTGTACAGTGGACAAATACTTCTGAGCGGTAGTGTACGTGGTACGTAGTATCGCGCAATACGTCGCGGAATATATATAAAAAAAATACACCAACACTGAAAGCTATAAAATAAAAAAATATATAAAAAATTATGTTAATCGATTTTACTAAAAATGCACTAAAAACTAAAATAAGTCTTTTCTTGTACTACAATTTCGATGGTGATATGAGCCGTTTATTTTGAAAGTGGCCTAAGTCCATTTATCTTCAAATCGAGATATTTAAGGGTTTGCGTTTCAATGAATTTAAAAATATACGTATAGGATACTAATGAGTCATACTGCTTAAGTGTATCTAAGGATGTTAAATTTATAGTTCCTATTAAAATAGTGGGAATTATTAAGTGAATAATATGCGTTTTCTTATCAAGAATGGAGTTAGGCCACTTCCAAAATTAACAACCAGATTCATTATAAAATTTGAAGGTGCCCAAGTCCATTCAACATAAATTAAGATGCCAACATAAATATGATTCATTAATCTCTTCTCCATTGTTATTCGTATTTTCATCCCCTGAAGACGAATATTGTTCTATAATTCTGTTTCTTTTTCGATTTTTTTTTAAATCATTAGTTACTATTTCTTCTTCACTATCTGAACTAAATAGTCTTGTTCTGTTCTTCCCCATGGGTGAAATAATTTCTAAAATTTAATATTAAATTTTAAGTTTTATATTAATTAAATGTACTGGTTATTCAACTAACGCAATTGTCCAAAAACTGAGGTTAACTTGTAAATACTAATTAATTAAAATTACCTTCATCACTGCTTTCCGACATTATCAATAGTAAATATCTTGATTTAAGTATAAATGGAGTTAGGCCACTTTCAAACTACACGGTTCGATTATTGAACTAACTCTGAAAACTTATGTGTCAAGAATTATCGTATTTGCTCGGATTATAAGCAACCTGAAATGCTTTACTGATAAATAACATGAAGTTGTACATGTAACCATGGTAATCGGAAAAAATTGAAAAATGGAGTTAGGCCACTTTCAAAATAAACGGCTCATATGTGACTTTAAATAAAATCATACAAACTCTGTGATTATTCTGTCGAATTGTTCAAATCAATTGTAAAGAAAAAGGGTAATCACAGAGTTTGTATGATTTTATTTAAAGTCACATATCACCATCGAAATTGTAGTACAAGAAAAATATTATTTTTTACTTTTGAGTGTATTTTTATTTGTAAAACTCACATAGCCCTTTCCTCGCGAGCATTGACTTTCATTTTTCTCTCTATTTCTAAACGACTAACCTTCAAGTTATCCAAAATCTCCAACATTTACTCTCGTCGCACTCCTATTTAGTGTCCTTTTTTTTATGGAAAGGTAGGGATAACTTTAGTGGAGAACGGAATTTTGTTAACGATGCGAAATTACCTTCGAGCCCCGAATATCTTACGATTAGTTAGCCCTAAGTACCTACCGATCTTCCGAACCGCCTCAACTAATTTCTATCTTGCTTCTCAGGAACTCTTACGCTTATGAAATACCTGCTTGATTCTAATCGCCAGAGAAGCGGGAATGTTAAATTTTAGTTTAAATTAAGTGATAAACCACACATCAAGCTCTTCTCGGTTCCTCTTCATCAGCTGTTCGCCAGGAGTTTCAATTTCAGTCAAATGTAGGCTGCAACGAAAATGTCGTTGCGGCTGTAAAACTCAAATCCTTTAATACACACACGGCATGATTGGAAAGCTTCTTCATTTTTTAAAGCCTTCTATCCCTGGCTTACACTTATATAAAAAAAAACTGGCTATTCGAATAACGACTAATAATTCACATTTATTGACAAATCTTATTTCAATTTCTACAAATAAAATAAATTCTGAAATGGCGAATAAAATAATATTATAAAGCCGGAGCTCACATCGAGGTATAATAATAATAATACTAGAATTAACGTAATAATAATAGTCTATTAAGAATGCCGGAATAAAATTTATAAAACAGAGTAACTTTTCCTTCGACCTGTACAAACTAAAGATAGCTCGCTGTTAAATAAAAAGAAAGACGTATATATAGAGTTCAATGACAGAAAGCGCAGAAAGAAAAATTAGTGGAAATCCCTCGGATGGAAAAATGCATTTTCTATCGCACCATGTATAAACTATAAAATCGTTAAAGATCGGTCACATCCCTCTCTCTGTCCTCTTCTCTCTTCCCCTATGCTCCCCGCCGCCCAAATATCTTGCAGTAATATTGGCATGCAATCTTTCATTACTTCCATATTTTAAATTTACATCCACGTTCCTTCACACGTGATAAAGAATATTTTGTGCGTAGACACATTCCATAGTAACTGGCAAATTAATGGAGAGAGAGAATCCGTTCTACTAATTAGAAAAATTCCATTACGCTTTTACATAATCCTGTGTAATTACGCGATTACGAAGGGACATAATGAGGTTCGGCTAATTAGAAGGACGCGGATGGCAACTGCGTTGCGTCCTGTGATCTATCGTTAGAAGCTGATCACGTCGCCGTCTACCGAAGTGTGCGAGTAAACTTTATACTTGGTCGCTGCCAGCTAACTAATCTTAACGTTAACAAGAACACGCGTTCTTGTGCCTCGTCTGCCTGCCCGATATCCAACGTCCACGCAATTAACGAGGTGAAACTTTATGGTCTTGGCTGTATAACTCGGAACATTGATCATGCAGTTTGCTGGTAAATACTGATCGCTCTTTGTTCGCGGGGCTTCGGAAACTTGACAGCGCACAGTTATTGTTACTGTTGCGCGGGATCATTTGTTACTCCGAATGCCACATTTTCCCATGTATTTTTCCGAGCTCCTTTGTTAACGAAAGCCCCGTTAACATTTCTACATGCTAATGAGACGTAATTAAATTACTATTGTTTGCGATGTGTAATTGTAATGTTCAGGCGGCTACATTCCATACGCGGGAACACCATTCAGTGGAAAGGAAGCTAATTAAACAGTAATCTCAGCAACGGAGAATTTCGTTGCGGCTGGAATTACATAATGTGAGGACTCGATGATGTGACGGCATGTGTGGAAGTTAATTAAACTGGAATGGTTCCTTTAAAAAATCTCAGTTTAATAATACCATCCTCTGTTTAGATCACTAGTCCGAAATTTTATTCCGCTTCTTTTCAACGAATGGAAAATAGAGAGTACATAATAATACGCTCGATATAACAATTGGTAACATTTCTATCCGTTGTTCCAAGTTACTGAAGTATTATTGCGAGCATAAATAATTAATGGTATTAAATTAATGGCGTACATTAACCCTCTAGGGACGAGTGGGACTCCAGAGTCCCATTCAGATTAACACATTTTTATTTACGTTCCATCAATAAGATCGAGATTTGATAGGTATAGTGACCTTTAGTAGGCAGAGAAGAAACTGTTGTACCATCAGAACCCGAAATTAAACTTTTTTTTGTTATAAACAAATTAAAAAAAAAAAAAAATTAACGAGTAGCTTCCAAATCCGAAGTATAAAATAGACTATTTTAACGCTCAAAAAAATTCTACGTTAAGTTTAAAACATCCCCGTACCTGGAGGGTTAATGGTGCCTTTTTGGTTTAAACACGAGAAGATGCTAGTTAGGGTGTGTCGATTTTGTGGGTAAATTTAAAATTTTTGAAAATTTTAAAACGACTAGTGACAAAGTAATGCTGTTTTTAATCCTGAATCTGAAACTATCTTCAGAAATTGATTTGAGTGAGGTTTAGCTACTTCAAATCACAGTTGAAAAAAGTGAAAATTAAGTAAGATTTAACTACAAATTACATATTCATATAATGCTTAAATGGAAATTAGTATTTATTACATTCACGTGAAAATGTATGGAAATTTGTATTTATTACAAAATGAAAATATATGTAACTTTAGCAACAGATCTAGCCATACGTCATCTATGTAGTAAATTTAATGCTATTTAACAAAGTCCACCAAAGAAGCGATATCTTGTTTGCTTCTGTTGCGATTCATAAGCTCATTTATCAACATTTTTTTTAATAATTTTCGTATTTTTCTATAATTTCAAATGAAATTCCAACTAGGTAAATAATGTATTACACAAAATTTAAAGGTAGCGTTTAATCTTAAACCTGAAATTGTACCGTTTTCCCACTAGACGTTTTTAAAATTAAAACATTGAAAAAATTGACACACCCTAATGCTAGTGAACCGCATCAGCTATTTTAGATTCCGTTGTAACCTAAATAAACTTCATTTAAAAATCATTTTATTAAGTCATCCCGAACCTACCACACACGATCGAAGGAAATACGTGTCCGAGTTGATATCCTTCTTCACTTCTCGAAGCATCGTTTCCCTCGAGCTCGTCAACGAGTTCCGCCGAATCGCCAATCGAGCTTTCCCTCTTTCGCGAGAAATCGTTAAACTGTCCCGCTGTATCGGAGGATTTCCTCTCGAAACGCTTCGTTCCCAATTTTTCAAGGGAAGCCGTTCCGCGGGAATAGACGATCGCCCTCATCGTTTTCTCATTTTCGGTCGGTGGATGTTACGAGAGGCCGCCCCCTACGGATCGGTATGTTTGCGCAATCCATCGACGTCCGCGCTGGCTACGCTATGCAACAGTTGCTTAATCCCAACGTTCCATCAAACTGCGGCGTGCAAAGCTCGCGATCTCCCCGGCGAAGGTTAAAGCTTGCCGGGGCTTACAGGTTACGGGGGTTACGTAATCAATCGAACCGGTAGCCAGCTCCTAAGAGACAATGGTTTCTCGAACAATCTCCCGGATCGATCGGGGATTGTCGCCGGGAGGACAAGCACCGCGCTTTATATCCGAATCTCGTCTAGTTATTTGCTTACACTGAGCACGGGCTTGACTTCGGCCCGGGTTATAGGCGAGTAATACGCAGCCGGGTCAATTCGAGGACCACGGCACCCTCGATGAAGTTATCGCTCGCTATAAAGATCCCCTGATTCGCACTCCGGGGTTTATGGATCGTAACAAATACGATGACTTGAGGAAAATTAAAAAGAATACATGCATTCAAGGCGTTGTGAAAAGTTGAAGAGCCCTTGTGGAAAACACTGTGAGTGCCGAAATTAAAAAAAAAAAAACAATTTGCCGGAAAATGGTAAGTTGCTAATAATGGTAATACTATCGTAGAGAGTTTGATTTTTGGTACTTAAGGTAAAAGTACCAATAACTGGACACATAAGGATATCGAAGTAGTATATCTTAAAAATGGACTAAAAATAAATTTTTCTTTTTAACAAAAGTGTCAATATTCAGATAAATGTTACTTCTTTCTATCAAGTGAGCTACTAAAAACTTGTTTTCAGTGCGTTATTTTAATTAAATTGAGTAAAAACACAAGTAGTTATGTGTACCAATACATGGACAATAGAATTCTGATTTGTCCCACCGTCCCATTTTTGGTGTCCCAATACCTGGTCAATGGGGAAGATGACACAAAGCTCGGCGCAGAGGGCGCCACTAGTGTTTGTGTGAATGGTTTGCGCGCGAATTTTTCATTTATGGAATTTTAGGTTATGTTGAAAATGTAGCATGCAATTGAGTAAAAATATGACTTGAAAATAAAGAACTGTTAATTTATGTACAGTATACTTGTACTTACAGTTTTGATGTACGAAAATTTGAGAAAACACAGACAGTTTACCGGTTGGACAATGAGGTCAGGTACTTATTGGGATTTCCCATAAGCGTTCAAAATGCTGACAGACCGACCAACTGGACGGCTGGTCAGTTATTGGGACAGTGTGCAGGGGACAAGATTACTATGTACCGGTACATGAACACGTATATTTTTAATTAAAATCAACATTAACCGATCAATGTTTTGTTTTGTATGTAACAAGAAACTTCTTAAGATTCTGTACATACGTTTTTTTTCAGGAAAACGTTATATAACGATTATTATCACCTTAACAACTAACTGTATTTTTCTTAAGAATTACTTAAGAAATCTACGCAGAATTCAAGTGCATGCACCTCCGATATTTAAAGACTGTTTTATATATTAAACTTTACATCTAGGACTTTCTTAATTTTTTATATTAGAGATCAAGTTGCAAAATAACATATATTCCCAACAATATTGTTCTAAACTTTCTATGAAGCTTAGTAAAAATATAAATGTCATAGGTGTCCAGGTATTGGGACGTGTCCAGGGATTAGTACTTTTACCTTACGGTGTTTTCGACAAGAACTCTTCAATTATGGGATGAGAAATATATTTTTCAAACGAAGAGTTATGTCGCATGTCTTCTCAGTGGCCTCATTAGTAGTACTTGTTACTCAGATCGTCACCTAATCTGTAGAAAAGTGCTGTTAAGTTTGAGTTAGAGGTGCATGCAACGCTGTCTTCGATGATGGCAACCTAGAATACACCCAAATTAAATAAACCGGAGAAGCATCTAAAGATTCTTTCAAGACCTGTGTTTATTGTAAGAAGTAAGACGTAAAAGCAGCTTGAAGGTTTAACTTGAATAACTCTGCAGGCTGATCTTGTTTACTTTCTTAAGCCTGACTAATAAGACTGCAACTCGATAGCTCTGGCGTGCTGATTGGCTGCTGAACTCTGAACCAATTTTGACGCTGACTGCATGTACAAGCCGAACGTAACCAAGGTGTTTATATGACCAATCCACTGAACTAACTGGGAAACCTGATTGCTTCTGACTACTAACTGATTGGCTACTCCATTGACTAGCTGGGTTGACTAGTTCCAACTGACTAGACGTCTTTGATTGTTCATGTGTTCTACTAATTGGCACGTTAATCGTAACTTATTCTTACTTACTAATTATGAGCCCAATTACTTCTATTCTGACTGTTAATAACTAGGGTTGATTTATATCTAGCAGAATATACCCGCGCTTCGCTTCGGGCCTAAGAGATATTAAGGACTCCATGAAAACAAATTTCGCCCCTTTTCACCACTCCATTAGGGGTTGATTAGGGCAAAATCCTGAAATTGATTTTTAGGGATTCGTGTGGGTAACCTTTGTATGCAAAAACCGAGTTGATATCTAATCGGGCCTAAGATATATTGAGAAGCCCGTGAAAACACAGTTTACCCCTTTTCACCCCCTTGGAGGTTGATTAGGGCAAAATCCTGAAATTGATTTTTAGGGATTCGTGTGGGTAACCTTTGTATGCAAAAACCGAGTTGATATCTAATCGGGCCTAAGATATATTGAGAAGCCCGTGAAAACACAGTTTACCCCTTTTCACCCCCTTGGAGGTTGATTAGGGCAAAATCCTGAAATTGATTTTTAGGGATTCGTGTGGGCAACCTTTGTGAGTAAGAACCAAGTTGATATCTAATCGGGACTAAGAGATATTAAGGAATCCGAGAAAATACATTTTACCCTTTTTCACCCCTTTGGGGACGGAATGTCTAAAAATCCCTTCTTAGTGGGCGCCTACGTCATGAAAACAATGTATCTTCCGAATTTCATGTTCCTAGGTTAAACGGTTTGAGCTGGACGTTGATCAGTCAGTCAGTCAGGACTTATTTTATATATATGTATACCTATAGATTACTTGGATACTAATTGAATTCTGACTGACTTATTTGTGTGATGTCCGTTTGCTTTGGCTATGAACGAAATCTTAGCAACGGTATGAGAATTTCTTTCAGACGGAAACATCTTCCTTAAACATCGGTCGATAAGAATCGTTAAAATTAATTCCAGATTTCCTAGCTTTATGACATTTCGGATGTGTTTTAAGGATGCATGAGACGGAAATTCTGAACTCTTAACTGTGCACCCTGCTTTCTCCCAACCGGATATATCAGACCTGTGTTAATCATTTATGGGTGGTAAATTTAAAATTCTTCCCTCCGAGATGACAAAATCCATGTTCGTCCACACAAATCTGTCAATTTTCTAAGTGCTTCCTAAATGTGTTACGCTTGGATAAATTTGAACAATGTGAGCAGACTATTGCTTCGAAGGATCAGCCATATTTTCCAACGTTATTCAACCTTAGCGTCTATTACTAAACTATGTAGGTACACACGACGACGCACACAAATAAACGGTCCTCGTTGAAGTGAAATTATACGAAAACGAGGCTTATTAATGCAGACTAAAGTTGAAGCGACGAAGTGTGAAAACTAAGGTTGATAGTATTAAAAAGTCGTGTCAAGTTTGTGTTTGACCCTCCGTGATCACACCTTATAATCACGAATTGGTCACACGGGGTTCACCTGATTTTTGAGTTACCATTTTCCTATTTCTGAATCTTTTAACTTTTGAGTGATAATCGTACAGTCGCAATGCTCGTACAATCGTGCTCTAATAGTCTTTATCAAAGACATATCCTGGGGTGCGACACACTCCGTGCGACCACGAAGGGTTAATCCCATGTTTAAAACCCTGTTCCCTAAAGGTAGGCTCTCACTACGCCTCGCCTCGCCTCGGTTCGGCGCGACTCCGAGCCGCGGATTCTACCTCTAGAATATTTTGAGGAATAGAGGCGAGGCGTAGTGTGAGTGGGTGCAATGCCACCGCTTACGATGACCGCTAAAAGAGGAAGGAAGAGGTTCTCTGAGCAACTGACCAAACACATGAACCGAGGCAAGCTCAGATAATTTCAGGTACGGAAAACCCGAGGCGACGCACAGTGGGGCAAAGTGACAAATTTTGTGTCAAAATCAAAGAACTTTTGATAGAAATGAGATAGAGCGATGATTTTTTTTTGTTAAAGCTGAAACATTGCAGAATAGGGGAAAATTGCCGAGATTATGGTACGAACGTTTTTTCACTGTGAAAATTTGTGTTAAACTTGAAATTTTTCAACAAAATTGTGATTAATCCAATACCATGCACGGTAGGATTTTTTTCTTGACATGTTGGACCTCATTTCCTGTAGATTTTGTCACGCTGATTTCAAATCCGTTCGCAAAATTTGTCTACTACCTCAGGATTTTGAAAAAAATCGATTTATGTGAAAGACTAATGAAATCATATTTTTTTCGTTGAAATGATTTAATAACCCACTGGTTTGAAGGTATATTGTATTCCCATATATGGAACACAATCAAAATAAGAATAATGAAGTATTTGAATGTTTTTAGTTACTTACAAAGCACTTCACATCTCGTGATCACTTGACGTATCGCTGTCCTGGTCACTGGCACTCTCTGTAGGCTGTGTGTGGCTGCAATGTAATTTAAATTAGATATCTATTTTCCATAATTATATTTTCATTTACATTATATTCATTTATATTAATGTCTTTATGTTTTATATTTTTTTTGTTGTTGATGAGAAGTAAGTTAAAAAGATTAAATACTTACCTTACTTCATGTGTAAATGAAAATATAATTATGGAAAATAGATATCTAATTTATATTACATTGCAGCCACACACAGCCTACAGAGAGTGCCAGTGACCAGGACAGCGATACGTCAAGTGATCACGAGATGTGAAGTGTTTTGTAAGTAACTAAAAACATTCAAATACTTCATTATTCTTATTTTGATTGTGTTCCATATATGGGAATACAATATACCTTCAAACCAGTGGGTTATCAAATCATTTCCACGAAAAAAATATGATTTCATTAGTCTTTCACATAAATCGATTTTTTTCAAAATCCTGAGGTAGTAGACAAATTTTGCGAACGGATTTGAAATCAGCATGACAAAATCTACAGGAAATGAGGTCCAACATGTCAAGAAAAAAATCCTACCGTGCATGGTATTGGATTAATCACAATTTTGTTGAAAAATTTCAAGTTTAACACAAATTTTCACAGTGAAAAAACGTTCGTACCATAATCTCGGCAATTTTCCCCTATTCTGCAATGTTTCAGCTTTAACAAAAAAAAAAAACAAATCATCGCTCTATCTCATTTCTATCAAAAGTTCTTTGATTTTGACACAAAATTTGTCACTTTGCCCCACTGTGCGACGCGAGCCTAGATGTGAGGGCGAAAAGAAGTTGCGCCGAGGCGAGGCGTGGTGAGAGCCTACCTTAAGGATTCTGCCTCCGAGTCCGTTACTACGTTCAGTTCGAAGGATCAACAGTTTCAAAAATTTGCGAGAAGAAAAAGAACCCTAATCCATTAAACTTTGTGAGACGTTTCATCTGAATCCATCGGATGTGAATTTCGTGGTCTCTGGAATCTGACCAATTTTTTCTGATGAACGGAAGTTGGACAAGTTACGCTTCTCAAAAGCTATCGGAGCTTCTCGAATATCGTTCTTTAAAGTCCGGGTGACGTGTGGAGGTGAAATACGGGGCCGAACGGAGGGGTTGATGCATCGACGTTTGAACACCCGGTAATAGATGTGACACACTCCTAGTTAGCCTAAGGGTCGCAGCAGAAAGAGAGGTAGCCAGACAGATTGGTGGGTATTCTTGGTATTACGATGTCACGGCGACGTTCAATTAGCGTTCGTTAGGCGGCTGTAGCCACGAACTACGCCCTCAACGAGAGAGTAATTAACGGTATTAGTCGAACGAGCACGATCGAGAGAAGTCCCTCGCTCGTTGGAAGTCGAATAATGGAGCTTACGTTAGCAATACCGGTAAGCCACTTATAACTACCGTCCTGGCGAGAAATTTAACCAGTCCATTTCGTAGGGAGACGCATCCTGCTGGGGAGGATTGTATAACGTATATGTATACATTCCTATGGCACAGATTTAAAATGGGGTTGCTGCCTTGCTATCTACTCCGTAGCCCTTTCGAACCGATTTTGACTTCTCGATATTTTTACGTTTTGCCTATATCGTCTTATTGGACACCTGGTTATAATAATGCTTTTCATTCCTGCCAGATTGTTTACTGGCTGCGCGAGCAACTCTCAACCTATTTCCGGCTTGCAGCCGAGAATGATGAGGTCTGTGAGACATGTGAACATATTTTTCAGTAGAGCATTTTTATGTACGAATTGACGATATTTGTGGAGAAAAGCGAGTCTTAAGAGGAGCCCTATTTAGGACGCTAGGAATAAGGTGATTCTTGGGAATTTTTTTCTAAGAAACTGTTAAGCGGATCTTTTCCAAATATTCCGGGTATTTTAGTTCACATTCGAACGATAAAAATTAATTTTGTCATTACAAAGTGTTCGGTAGAAATGGAGATATATGAACGCGACCGTAGGGAGTCGCGCGTCGGAGTTGCAAATTTGCGATTATGTTGGAGGCTGCAATTCTTCCCTGAAAAAAAACCAAGGATTTTCTTATTACTCGTATAATTGCATTGTTTATACGATTATTAATTATACGTAATTTGTATCATTTCGGAGCTGTGCAAATTAATCTGATATGATGTTGGATATCAGAATGGTGTTTAATTTAATTACCCTCCCCTATGCCCTTTAATTACCCTCACTATATAGTCTATCGATCTTTTTGTATTCATGGCATGTCCCTAAAATTATTATGATTCTCTAATATCGAGAACAATACCCCGTAATCACCCATTAAACGAAAAAATATGGCTTATGATAATGTGGAGCACATGTCTCGAAAGCCTTAGCTCGTCGGCGTGTGCGCAGCTTTCTCATAACATGCAAATTCTTAGAACGTTCCAAGCAAATTTAACACAACAGGTATATATAAATCACTTATTATACTTATAATGGGTGAACGTAGAAGGGGTCACCAGACGTTAAACATTTCCCCGTCCTTAATTGAATTTCAGAGTCGTAGATGCCGTAATTCTTAATTTCCAGTAGAAGGATAATTCTGAGTCTAATGCAGGAACGTCGGGTAAGTAATATACTTCGGACGAAGTCTAGGTGCGTCAACAGTATTCCTGAAACTAAAACTGCAAAAGGGGTTCCTTTGCCACAGGGTTCCTCAAACCATTATAGTCTAATAAGTGGTGGATAATATCGATAGTATGAGCAATCCTCGAATCTTTAGAACGTCAAAATATATTTTCAGAATAATACAATTTACTCTCGTAAACATTAATCAGTGCTAATTATAAGAATTGGGCCCCGAATGCCTATAAAATCGTATTGTGTTATCTTGTTCGTATTATTGAACCCAAATCTTTATTAAAATTTAAAAGATGTTACATGCTTTAGTTAGCGTTTTCCTTGGCTATCTATAATAACCTTTTGCCACTTCTCTGATAAAAGTATAAGTAGCTGTACTAATTGTAAGAAACAGACATTTCCGTGCACCTAACATCGCCTAACAGTGAGCGAACGAACTTTTGCACTGACCTAATAGAAATACGTATGTGTCGGTTATACCAATGTAGTTTTGGGACAGAGTTGGGTAGGAACTAAATAAAAAATTATTTAAAGAACGGATCAAATACAAGTTACTTTTAAAGTTAATGTTTTTCATTCGACGAGATTTTATTCGATTATTATTAATTTCAAAGGAAACTAATACCTTTTTCTTCTTTTTCAGGTATGTTTCGGAAATAATCTGGTGGATTATAAATAGATGCACTTGGTTGTCAAGTAAGTAGCCTGCGAGTATGATATTTAAGTTCGCTTCTTTAAAGTGTAGGTAATATTCAGTAGAAAAACCCCAAATTTTTCATTTTCATTTGTTAACTTATTTCGAAGACAGGTGATATGATACATAATTTTCGTATGGCATATATATTTGGACATTTCACAGAAATTAATATTTTTAAATTGTTTCTAACCTAACCGCAGTTTAAATATTTTCCATGGCCTGCTTAATAATTTCTTTTATACTTTTTTCCGTGATGTTTCTATTAGTACCATTTACTTGAAATGACTTTTAAAGTAAAATGCTTTGATTGGGAGAATGTTGTGTATTAGTAATACGCATCTTTCTAATAATTGGATAATATATATTATGCAAAAAAATGCTTTATAATTCCTAAATATTAATCATATGCTCGTAAAAATGTTACGCTTGAAAACAGACATAACACAAAATAATATCACGCAAATAATAGGTGTAACAGATATCAGTTTATGGAATTAACAGTCGCTTACAATTAGTGATTCCATATGAAAGTGGAGAATCCGTGAAATTTTAATTTTCGAGGTGTCGTGCGCCCTTGTGTATAGAGTTTTTCATCTTTTCATGAAAAAGTCTTATAATTCTGTGTCCATAGAAAACGATTATAAAACAAAGCTTAAATTCTCCACATTGTTAGCACAATAATCTCGACGGGGAATTTCGATTGGAAGATAAGGGAAGAGAGCAGTTTCGAGATGGAGAAAATGACGTGGAGGAATAGATTCTTGTTTGCGAGCTAAGCGAGAAGGATAGGAGGAAGAAGTAGGAAATAGAGTGCGTAGAAAAGGAAAATGAAAAGGAATACGAAGGACAGAGGGTTGGGGAAAGGTTAGGACAAATAGCAAATTACCGAAAATAGCTGGGGAATGCGAAAACATCGAAAGAAGTGACAATTTCGAAGGGAGTTATTAAGTTGAAATGTTGAATTAATAAGTATAGATGAGTATAATAACAATGATAAGATAAGTGTGTAGTATATTTGAAGGGATTTCAAAAATTTAAAAGACAGATTGTACTTACATATAGTAGGTACGCTATAAGAATCTGTTATGCCCTTTACGAACGTTTTGCAAATTGAAAACACTTTAGTCGTCATTGTAAGCTCCTGATGGACGTCGCAACAGATGTGTAAAGCAAATATTCTGCCAATAAATGGTTGTTTTTTAAGAAAATAGTATTAAATCCTTAGATCGTTGCAAGCAAAATCGCAAGGTACATATACATAAATAACTTATAATGGATGAATGTAAAATAGGTCACCAGTTTTTGGGCGTTATGGATCCTTAAGGGGGGAGCCTGGTGTAGTGGGTCGAAGAAATCGATTTTTTTTGTTGCATAAATCAATAGTTGAACATCACGATAATATGTTCCCAAAGCCGCAAAACGAAATTCGAAAAATTAAAGCGGATATAGCCGGTTTTGCTACGGAGCGCCAGGTTACCACAAATCTTTAAATGCGTTTTTCTCGAAACGACAGTTTTACAATCTGCGGGCAATGTAACTCCAAAAATATTCAACCAATCGACTTGGCCTTGTACACGGATATTTGTGAACATTTTCTTCATACGGCTACGTTCTTAGTATAATGATATTGTTTAAATAAATAACTTTTTTTTACACATTTAAGGCAAAATTTCGTTGGAAAAAGTGAACTTTCTTTCAAGAGGCCGCCATTTGTTCAATTTTGCATCTTTTAAGATATGAATTTATACGATTTGTGCGTACACTCATAAACTAAACGAAAATTGTTCGATTTTTGGTTTTAGATGAAACCAAAAGACGCTACGTTGCCCGCAGTGCAACAATTGCGTCGCCAACGGACTGGGCATAAGCCCTTATAATTTTGTTATTTGCTGCTCATTTTTAATAACATTTTTTTTTTATCTTTCTTAACCTGATAATACAATATCCTGAAAGTTTCAGAAAGATCGATTAAATACTTTCTTTAAAAAAAATTCCCGAAAAATGCCTCGATTTCCAGCTAGTTACACCAGGCTCCCCCCTTAAGGAAATTATCAAGCAAGACTTTCATCAAGACTTTATTTGCGATGAAAGGAGAATATTAAGTGTGTAGAATAATTAGTAATTAACCAGAAAGCTGTTGATTTATACAGAGTGGAGCGTAATTCTTAGCACAAATGAAATATACATAAGTAATTCTCCACGTAAAAATGAAGTGGAAATGCGATATGAAATTCTTTCATACGCGGCTCCAGTTCCAAGGAAATCGATTTAAAAAATTCAGCATATCAGTACGATTTGGCTACTTATTGTTTTATACTTCTGCTGGTACATTTGCCTTTGTGAACATCAATGTTTGCAGAGTTAAAAAAGATATGCACATCATTGGTTGTGTACGAATCATTCACTTTTTTATTACGTTGAACACTAAAAGTCTTGGTTGGTAAATTGAAGAGGTACAAACTAATAATATCAATGTATTCTCGCTTTCTAATATTTCAAATTCATGTATCATCTTTTCTTTTCGTACAGAAACTAATTTCAACATCTTCTTTGTAGACTTTACATTTAATATTTGCCATTTGAAGCCAAGAAATTCTAGCACATAGAACATAATTTTTAGAATCACAACCAACTAACAAATCTGTCAAAGTTTTTTATTGTGCGATTTAAATGAAACAACCGACCAATGTAGAAGAATACTAGCGCGTAAGTGGAAACAGTGAATAATAGACAGACACGCCAGCCAAATCATACGCGTAGCCGGCGAATCTTCAGAATCGATTGTATCTAAAACAAAGCCCTGTACGAGAAACATTTATTCCCCATTCTCCAGTTATTTTTATACACAGACTCAATGCTTTTCCGATTTCACCGTGAGTTACGCCCCGCCCTATATAAAGTCATTTCTGTTATACAGAACCATCGTACACTATTTCTTGTAAAATAATTATCACCGGTGGCGGGCTGGTCAGGGCGTCAGCTTGCCCGATGGCAAGTGGGTTCTCGTGGATTCCTGACGAAGTGAGCCCCCTTAAACACTGTAGCTACTAAAAAGTATATATTTATTTCACCAAAATTTGAGTCGTACTTTCTCGCCACTAATGTATTTTTGGAACATTTTATTTATTTCTTATAAAAATTAAACGAATATTTCTAGACCCAGCCCGCCACTGATTATCACACTCAAGGTATTCACGTTTGCCACACGTTCTATCTGTGTAGCAATGCCGGAGATAGCATTAAGCATAGGCGCGCAAGAAGATAGGAAGTGCGGACACGTGAAAGCATAAACCGACTAGTTGCGGGTCGCGTTCAGCGAAATAGAGCGGAATCGTTTAATTTCCTTTGCAAATGGTGAAGAAGAGACAGAGCCCGGCTTGTTCTTTGGACCTTACGATCCTGCACAAAGCTGTTGTCCTTCCGGCGGGTACGCGGCGAATACGAATACACCCCCTCTAAACTGCTGTTTTATCACTACCAAGGAAATACGCGTCGGGTGCTAAAAACCTTGAATTGCAAACAGAAGTACGGGGGAATAGGAGCCTCGCGAAATGGAGGACACCTCGGTGGTCACGGTAAAGAAACGTTGATACTTGCTTCCCGCCGAATCGTTTAGGATGCTAAAGCTACCCATTTACTTTCTTAGGACACGGGCATGCACGTGGCCTGCGGGGCGGACTTGCCGTTGCGTTTAAGCAGTGTTGATTACTTTTAGAAGATCCACTCCAAAAAGCTCTCTTTATATGTCATTAGAATTCCTCCAACGGCGTGCAAGTGTAGGTGTAATTTACATAAGAAAAATTCCTTTAAATTTAGAAAATATTGCAGGCGTGATGAGATATTAATGAAATAAGTTTCAGGTTAGGTTGGATTAGCCGTTTCTCGAGTAAATGATAGCGGTAGCGACAGTCGACATATACAGGGTGTCTTTCCTGTACTTGGCGCCGAGACGCTACCGCGTCTCTAGATATTAGGTCGCTGCACAAGTTCTGCCCGCTAGAGCGCGTCTTCTACAAATTCGATTTTTCAAAGCAGCTTGCATGTACTTATTTTATACTATGTATTTTCCATCATTACTTATGATAGTTTCTCATCTCATGCGAACGTTGCGTTATGCCTCTTTTATAAAATTCTTCAGATTTATTATTAAAAAGAGAACTCATTGCACTGTTTGTAGTCTCGATATTATTGAAGTTTCTCCCGTCTAAATTCTTGTATAGTGAAAATCTGTTGGTGCCAGATCCGGGAAATATGGTGGATGAAGAACAGTTCTGATATGTTTTATTGCGTTGCCATCACCACGGGTGGTCTCACGTTGCCGCCAAGGCACAGGGCACCCTTTCGATCCACAAGAGATCGTCTTTTAATTTGCAGTTCTGGCAGCAGCCTTTCAAGTTGTTGACAATATTAATCAGCTTTTTCTTTCTTATTTGACCTCCAAGGAACCTTCGATAGAAAGCTTGGATTTTAGTTGTGCTTTTCGCAATCTATTGTGGGCACGTTTGCGAGTAATTGCAAAAAAAATCGTCGGAATGCATAAAATTGTCGAAGTTATTAATCGTTGTAAGATGCAGGTGGTGTATGTGGATTCAGAGTGAGGCAATCACCTGAAAGCAAAATGCTTTCCGGCGAGTACTTTATACACCAAAATCTACAGAGTGGTACTTTGCCGATGAATTTGAACAAAAATTGTGGGAGTTACAAACGAATCAATTTTTCCCCACATTTTTACGGAAAAAGTCGTCTTTAATCAGTTATAAAAGGTTTTGCCAACATCCAATGTTGATACGGGAATTCCACCCTGTACAGGAAAAATTTCAAGTGAAAATATTCATTGGTTCAAGAGTTATGATGTACACCGTGTCTGAAAATGCTGTTTCGAGAAAAACGGCTCGAAAGTTAAGTCCCCTATGCCAATACCGCTCTGCGGGGCCGTTACTCGACGGTGCACTCAATTACTTTCGCTGCTATATCTTCTACAGTAATTTGAATTTCATCATGAAATTTGGTTTAAAATGTTCGTAAAGGATAAGACTTTCAGAATCAGTCAAACAAAAGCTAATCGATTTTTTGAAGCTGAAATAGTCCACCACCACCTTAAGCTTCCTTTCTCCTGTAATCGAAGTTCTTCTAACAAGGAGAGTATTTTAGGTGTCCGCCTCCGATCATTTTGATTTTTGGATATGTTATAGAGGACCGAAAAATAAGAAATACGTGTTTTTTTATTTTCCCCCGTTTTCATATTTGGGGGGTGAAAACTGCGTTCAAAGTTAGGGGTGAAAAATCATTTTTGTGGACTTTTTGAAAATCTGGTGAGTCAGTCATATTTCGCATTCAAAGACACAAAATTCGTCCATTGACACTATTCCCCTATCTCTAATAGTTCTCGAGATATTCCACAAAAATGAGTTTTTAACCCTAACTTTGAACGCAGTTTTCACCCCCCAAATATGAAAACGGGGAAAAATAAAAAAACACGTATTTCTTATTTTTCGGTCCTCTATAACATATCCAAAAATCAAAATGATCGGAGGCGGACACCTAAAATACTCTCCTTGTGAGACTTGTTCTCTGGCATGTAGTTTATTGACATCATAAACTTTAAAAAACTTGTTAGTTTAGTCAAAAATATGCATTATATATGACGCTACAGATGGATCATTAAAGAGGGTTTTTAGAAAAAGTTTCTTTCGTTTTGCAGTGATAGAACTCAAAAACGGAGGTTCCAATCGATTCAAAACAAATTCGAGCATCTTCACAAAATGTGTAGTTTCGGACCAGACCTATATTAAAGTTAATGAAAACTCTTATTCTTTATGAAAAGACACTAAACTACCATTGAGACCCCATTCAAGAGGTTTTACCATCCCCCAAGCCCCAAAAGATGACTTAGTTTATTTTCATAAAGAATAAGAGTTATAATAAACTTCATGCCAAAGAACAAGTGTCAGTTTCAATTTGCTTCTTTCTAATTAATTGTAACAGAAATGCATTTTAGACAGGAAGTCTAGTTAAGTTTTTCGTGAGAACGAGACTCTGTCCTTTATTTATTTGTAAACAAATGAAAGCACATCCAGATATATGCTACCATACTACCATACAGATTGAAAAAAAATTAATAAGAAATATATATATGTGCTTTAAAAATGGCGCTGCCGACGGGTAAACATTTTAACGTTTTTCTGTCGTTTTGCTTTAATATCGGTCTTAAAACGTGACGTAATCCGATTTCAAAGGTGAGATTCTTGTTTGTTGGATTCATAGTTTCCGCGCAAACCTATAAAAACAACAATTAAATCAAAATCATGCGATTGGTGGCTGAAAAACGGCGATTTTTCCGAGAAAAATTCGTTCTTATTTGTGCGCTGCTAAAATCCGGTGACTCCTCAATTTTTTTATGAAAATCTGGAATTTTTACGGACCGTATCAGAGGTTTGCGGCGAAATGGCACATGTTTTACACATCCTGTAATTTTTTTCAAGTCGATCTGAACCTCCATTCGTTCGCAATCAGGAAAAAACCAAGAGAAAAAAAGATGCGAGAAAATCGCGTTTAAAGTTTCTGGGCAAAGGCGACGCTATAAGTTACCGCTTGATCTTTTTAGCTGCCAAATCAACAATTTTGCGAATTTTAATATAACCCAAACGGCATTTTATTCACAAAAGATAGTACTTTCGGAAAATGCAATAAACAAAAATCGATTTTTCGACTGCCTAGTCCCCTTAATGGAGAGGTCAGATTGAGGAATTCGATAAAACGTAGGTGAGCATCGACTGTTTCATCATCATCCGCTTTTTCCTGCCATTTAATCTGAGTTTCCCTCCAGTTTCCCTGCCATCTATCGGTGACGGGAATCGAACCCAGGACTCCCAGATTACGAAGCAACTGCTTTTCGCAACTACTCAAGACACTTCCTTGCAAATAATTCCAATTTCTTGGTATATAACGATTATTAATAGTTTATAAAAAATGTGCATTGACGCGAAATATTCTACAGAATATCATCATTCGACCTCTAGACTCATTGCTTAAAATTCCACATTCGTCTCAAGACAGATGTTTTAACGACGACTGAAGACAGACGTCTTGAAGACGTTGTAAGCTACCTGGGAACATTTCAGCATTTCAGCGTCTTCATTGCACAAAAAAATAGCGCAAAGGCGAGGTTCAGTCGTAAGACTGTTTTGCAACCGAACCTGAATCATCTGCAAAACCTACAAGACGGTTGTTCTTCGAACATCTGAAATGTAGATCTTCTAAAGATTCACAAGACTTACGAGACGAATGTTCTCGGAACATTCGAAATGTAGTCGTGCAAAATAATCACGTGACTTACACGAAACTTACGTTTCTAGAACATCCGAAATTTAAGTCCTAAGAACGTGCGTAGGACTTAAGAAACGGACGTTCCTAGAACATCCGAAATTTAAGTCCTAAGAACGTCCGTAGGACTTAAGAAACGGACGTTCCTAGAACATCCGAAATTTAAGTCCTAAGAACGTCCGTAGGACTTAAGAAACGGACGTTCCTAGAACATCCGAAATTTAAGTCCTTAGAACGTCCGTAGGACTTAAGAAATGGACGTAGGACGTTCGGATATAAACTGGACATGAAAAGGACGTCCTTGGGATGTGCGGTGCTATTTGGGTATTTACTTAGTTATATGCTTCGTTGTAAATAATGGATACTCCCTGTTAAATAAATAAATAAATTTATCAGCTTCTAAGTTAAAATTACACGGCGCCAAGGAGATCGTGGTGAAATGTATAGAAATTGTTGTGGTTGTGTGTATTACTTCCTGTTAACAATGCCATTTACATAATAAGAGGCTGGGGATTTTTATCGTAAATCGGTTATTGTGCCATCGCTAATCGCGATCAGAAGTTACAGTGCACGGTGTGTCGCATGATTGTTTAGCGACAATAGCGCGGGGGCCTTGTCACGCATTGTACCATACGTTTAATTATGGCGGCTGTGCCTGCAACGTTGATCCCAGGCTTGCCGAAGACAATCGAGCCGACGCTCGCTTCGGTTCTCTTTACAGCTGAATGGACTCGCGATCCTCATCGTTTGCATGTGAATTTCTATATTGGAATAAAACTTCCCGTCCTACATTGCACGCAATACGGCCGGCACTTTCGTCGTAAATGCTGGTAACTACGGTGGAAGTTGTTGGGATCAATGCGACCAAGCTGCTCCGACATTCTGCCTTTGAAAACCACACAGATCAATACGCAAGTGTATTACTATTGTTTCGTAGATTTCAATGTGAACGACTTGAAGCGTAAATGCCTGGCAAATTGTTCCTCTGATCAGCATGTTCGAGCAATCAATTTGATCAGCGTACCAGAAAGCTAGTTTCGCAGAAACGCAAAATTGGAACAAACTTACGGACGAAGTAATTATCAAGTATTACGTGTGTCCATCTTCTTTTTCTGTACCTTATAATGGGATCGGTAAGTGACGAACACCGCAGCATTTTACTATGTTCAACGTGTAACAGATTTAATGTTTGTAAAATGTGGAAATAAATACTTGTAGAAGTACGTGTATATTCTGAATGTTGTAAAATAGTAATTACTATGTTATTGCTGTGTTACATCTTTTTATCGCTGGCAGTAGTTTAAGTCCCTCGCGTCAGACGGTTTTTACGAGGAGAAATCCTAATGCGCAATTTCGACATTCTTGATTTTCGTCTTATTTTGGCATACAGAATCACCTCTTACCATTTCTCTCACACCTGTTGCCGAATACTCTTTATACAGGGTGATTCTGGAGCTCCGCCGGACAATGGATGCGTCCTGGTACCCCGTGGCGAGGTCAAGCCCCCGCAGTGCCCCACCGAATTTTAGGGCTTTTGACCCTCGAAGGGGTTGGAGTGCCTATTAAGAAGTGAGAAATCTTCGATTTCCGCATTTCTCATCAGATCTTTGCGAAAACGACGCCAATTGATTCCTTATGTTTCGCCGATGAAACTGACCCCAAGAACGACGTAATTCGGAAAATAATTAAGGAAATTGCATGAAAATTTAATTTCCATAACCTCAAGCTAATTTCGTTAATAATAGTCCGATTTACATGAAATTTGGTATGATTTTCATCGGAAAAACATAGGGAATCCATCGGCATCACTTCCATATCGATACGATAAAGAGTAAAGAATTATTTTATTCTGAAACAGGTATGAATCCTCGGTCGACTCCGGCAAATCGTGGTCTACCCCCCGCAGTCGAGGGTGAAAACGTGAAATATTCATTTCAGCGTATTAAAAAATTCTTTATTCTTTATCGTATCGAAATGAAAGTTACACCAATAGATTCCTTATGTTTTTCCGATGAAAATCATACCAAATTTCATGTAAATCGGACTATTATTAACGAAATTAGCTTGAGGTTATGGAAATTAAATTTTCATGCAATTTCCTTAATTATTTTCCGAATTACGTCGTTCTTGGGGTCAGTTTCATCGGCGAAACATAAGGAATCAATTGGCGTCGTTTTCGCAAAGATCTGATGAGAAATGCGGAAATCGAAGATTTCTAACCCCTCGAGGGTCGAAACCCATAAGATTCGGCGAGGCACTGCGGGGGCTTGTCCTCGCCACGGGGTACCCATTGTCCGGCGGAGCTCCAGAATCACCCTGTATAGCACTATTGAACGATCAGCTTTCTGTTGGTATTTTGTTAGTCACACTGTTTCCCTGACAAGGGTCATCGAAAAATACTCTTAATTCCAAGGTTCTTTGTATATACCAGTTAGAGTTGTAAATATTCGGATAGTCGGTCTATTCGAATAATTCGAATAATTCGAATAATTTCAAATAATTTCGAATACGAATAGTCGAACTATCGAATAATTCGAGTAATTTCGAATACGAATAATGTATTCGAATAATTTCAATATTCGAATAGTCCGGAGTATTCGAATAATTGTAACATTCGAATAGTCCGAAGTATTCGAATAATTCCAATATTCGGCACCTCGAACATTTTCTCTAAATCATCCATAATTCGAAAACTATGATATATAGGACATATGTTCATATGACGTTTTTGCGGATATTAGTGTGTAGATTTACCCCCTGAAGAATGACACGCATTTATGAATCACCCTGTACTCTTACTGCGTGCTATGGACATCCTCACCCCAGCAAACACTTAATCTATATGTATAAAGCTCGTAAAATTACACATCAAGGTAGCATCTCAAATTCAATCTAAATTCATACATTTGCTTCATTTAAGCGGAGCCAAAAACTAGAGCATCAAGTGGAAACAATCGAAATTACAGCCGGGCTTAACGCAGTGTGAAAGCCCAGCTCGAGCTCTAATCCAACTGCACTTTTTTTGGTTTCTGCGAGTGCTCAATTCGCGTCACGTTCGATCGAGTTTCTTTATAGAAACTGTTGCCGAAATATATTACGCTGCTGAAGTATAATCTGTCGGCAACTTCTTCTACAACTTGTCGCTCGAGGTTCCAATACTATTTGCTGTGAGTAAAACAACTTAATGCGCCTTTAATGAGTTTCAAAGACACATTTTTAAATACACAGAGGTCGCTTCTAGCCGTGTAATGACTCAGTCAACAGGTTAATTAGCTCGTTGACTGGCAGCAAGGCGACTGAAATACTGTCCAAAGTCTGACAGACCGTTTCAAGTGTTTGCCTGCCTATGAGATGTGTATTTGTCAAGCTTATCCCCATGCTTCTAAATAGTTGGTGGTGATAAATCAGGTTTTTAGCATATTTGCATATATGCTTAAATTCGCATATGTGCGATAAACAGGTTTTCAATCTGCGAGGGGTTGAAATAAAGAACCAGCAGGTATCTTTTTAATTTGAATCCTCAACGACATATTTCACAACGAATAACATCGATGCCTGATAGTTGGATAATCTTCCTTGTCAATAGTTATGAATTTGATATAAACTGATTTATTTACTTACGGGTAAAGGCCCTTTGGTATCGAATGCACGAGTACATGAGACGAAGTATATATGAGCACTTAGTTTAAGGGACACCACTGTGACGGCTGGAAAAGTAAGCCATTTTTAAGAATTTTTTTCAGGAATAATTTACAATTTTCATATAAAATTGTTATTACCTTCCTTTAGTACAATGTCGCCAGAAACTATAAAAAAAATGAGTAGAATAACATGCATAAATTTTAATATATTAATTAATCTTCTAGACCCCTCACGCGCGCTGTTGGGATGTGTAACTATGGAACAGCAGGACCGAGATCAAATTTAATTTTTTTTATGAACTAGGGTAGAACCCCCAATTACTGACACCTACCCAATTACTGTCACCTTAAGCTATTTTACTGAAAATAACGAATAAATAAACGTTGTAAAGCCATACACAAAAAGAATTATGTAATTCAACCTATAATCTATACGCTAGAAAATGCACCACTTAATATATTTTTTTCATTAATTTCTATAAGACGATACAAAATTTTAATTTGATGACAACAGTGGAAATGGCGACTTCCTTACTAGTGAAAGAGAAAACAGGGCACTAAAGAAAGGGCTATAATTACTATATTTAAATTATTTACATAATAAACAATAATTTTTTAGTACAATATAAGTATCATAGAAAGTCACAACGATCGTAATATAACGATTAATTAAGCCTTTTTAATTAATATATGGGTGATAGTGATTGGTACAAGCGTTTCAAGCATTTTGGTATTACTGTCAAAGCAGTAGTTGCTCATGTACATGAGACGACATAACCGTAAAATGAGTAATAAACAGTATTAGGTTAGCTGGCAGTAATTGGGGTGTCAGTAATTCAGTCACACACGTTTTAGAGGTGTCAGTAATTGATCTAGAAATATGTTTTTTAGATTAATGAATTTATATATAAAAATAGAAATTCTAAGACCCACAAAATGTTTTTCATGAAGTAAACATATTAAACCGTGATAAAAAAAATAAAAAACTTATACTTTTAGTCAATAAATACAGATACTATGCAATAATATTAGAGTCAGTCCTTAATGTGTCAGTAATTGGGGCTTCTACCCTATATGACTGTAGTCTCCGTTGCACGTACCGACTTCTTAAACAAAGTATTTTTAGGTGCGCTTTAGAAGAAAAGTTTCGAAAATCCGCGAATAAGAGGAACAGTTTTGCGAGCGTATTTCAAAAAATTTGTTTTCGATCACAAAATCCGTACGTGCAACGGAAACTACACTCATCTAGTTTATAGAAACAAATGAAATTTGATTTCGGACCTGCTGTTCCATTGTTACACATCCCACCAGCGTGCGTGAGGGGTCTAGAGGATTAATTAATATATTAAAATTTATACTTGTTTTTCTACTATCTACATATTTTCCACATCCGTAGAAAAACAGGCTTGTTCTTTTGAGGCCTCATAATGATGTTGCGTCTGCGGTCTCCAAAAGTGTAAACGCTGTCCTACAATAACGCAAAACACGGCAGTTCACATTTCGATCACTTTAAGGGGACTAGGCAGTCGTTTTTCGTGAGAAAGAGACTCTGTCCTTTATTTATTTGTAAACAAATGAAAACACATCCAGATATATGCTTTTACCCAATGTTTATTACTACCATACAGATTGAAAAAATATTAATAAGAAATATATATGTGCTTTAAAAATGGCGCTGCCGACGGGTAAACATTTTAACGTTTTTCTGTCGTTTTGCTTTAATATCGGTCTTAAAATGTGACGTAATCCGATTTCAAAGGTGAGATTCTTGTTTGTTGGATTCATAGTTTCCGCGCAAACCTATAAAAACAACAATGAAATCCAAATCATGCGATTGGTGGCTGAAAAACGGCAATTTTTCCGAGAAAAAATCCTTTTTATTTGTGCGCTGCTAAAATCCGGTGACTCCTCAATTTCTTTATGAAAATCTCGAATTTTTACGGACCATATCAGAGGTTTGCGGCGAAATCGCACATGTTTCACACATCCTGTAATATTTTTCAAGTCGATCTGAACCTCCATTCGTTCGCAATCAGGAAAAAACCAAGAGAAAAAAAAATTCGAGAAAATCGCGTTTAAAGTTTCTGGGCAAAGGCGACGCTATAAGTTACCGCTTGATCTTTTTAGCTGCCAAATCAACAATTTTGCAAATTTTAATATAACCCAAACGGTATTTTATTCAGAAAAGATAGTACTTTCGGAAAATGTAATAAAAAAAATCGATTTTTAAGGGGACTAGGCAGTCAGATCGCTCGAAAATCAAGTATTTTTTGCGAATTAATTACAAGGAGATGAACACGAATTGTGACTAGTATGTTTGGGTAATGTTTATTAATACTATAAACAGTAAAAAAGAAATGATTTGAATAGTATATACATATGTATGACAGCGCTACAGTCGTCTGATATGTAGGCGTTTTGTTTTTTGGAGTCGCTGTAATTTTGCAGTGATTCTGGCCGTAAGAAATTTAATTGTAAAATATCCTCTGAAATTTATACTTTGCCCTGAACCTATTGAAAAAGAAAAAAAATCAAAATTATAAAAATGGTGGCTGGAAAACGGCAAATTTTAAAGAAACGTCATTTTTCGCCAGGGAAAAGAGCCATTCTATTTTTTTTTTTTTTTGACAAACCAGGAGTTTTTACAGACTTATGCGTAGGTTCAGGTCGTAACTAGACATGTTTCATATATGCTGAATTTTTTTCAAATCGACTGATACCTACCTCCGTTTTTTCCCAATCACTGCAAAACGAAGAGGAAATATGATTCCGAGAAAAACGCGCTTAAAGTTTCGAAAGAGGAATCTAGTCTACCTGCGTGCGCGCAGAAACCTTTCCGCTCGACCTTTTCGGCTGTAAAATCCTCAATTTTGCGAATTTTAACATAAACCAAACGGCATTTTAATCGGGAAGTGTGGTACTTTCTAAAAATGTAACAACAACAAAATCAAGTTTCTGACTGCCTAGTCCCCTTAAGGCGTAACTGATTTCAACGTGGCTGTACCGGATTAAATTGAGGTGGAAAAATTCGAATAGCTACCACCTAACAGAGTCTACAGACAGCGAGTCATTGACATGTTCTACTAATACAGTGCGCACGCGGGGCCTTTAAATCACCGGGCGATGGTGATTAAACCAAGACACTTATCTCTACGATGCATTAGCGCGAGTGTGAAAGTTCAGTATTTCCGGGCGGACTTACGACGGCGGAGCGGATTCGGTGTACCCCCGAGGCGTCAACGTGCAAAGCGCGGTTCGCAAGCTCGCCCCGCTGAAGATAATAAATCAGCCGCTTAATACCCGGCCCGTTACTGCGAATGCGCAACTTGGCCTTGTTCGAGCGAGAGCATCTCCTCATTGTCACGCACGTGCGTGTGGCCACCGCGCCGGGCGTGCGTGTACGTAGAAGAGTAAACGCGTGTACACGGCTGGGCACGTATGCGCCCGAGTGAATTATGCTCTTGGCCCCCGTGTCCACCGTCACCCCGTAAATTTACATCACCCATACGGACTGCGGGCCCCCAGGACTGACCTGTCTCTCCATCCTACTGCACCTTCGATATCTGCACGCATGCACGTCTGTGTGAGGGTAAACTAACGCCGAGCGGAGGAGGTACGACGCGATACGTCGCGCGACGCAAGCTCTGTCGCCTCGTTTTCTGGACGTTTTGATGGGATTAAGGAGGGCGAGGTTCCGAGTACTCACTTTGCGTGGGCAACCATTTGTAATGAGCGCATGAAATGAATGAACGGCCTTAAACTGGGGGAACATTGGCAGTTATTTGACACGTGTATTATAAAAGGAAAAGGACAACAATTTTATACATTTTCACGCTTGTGGTAGAGTAATGTGGGGCAAGAGTGCGCACTTAAAGTTTAGACTTCTCTAAAATCCTTGGTATTACACTGATAGTCATATCGTTTTGTGAGAAATAACTACTATCCCTTATTATTCGATCGGCAGTGACTTCGTGTAAATTTACCTGTCACAACTTATATAAAATAAATATTTCCAAAAAGTGTCAAATGCGAACTTTTACCCGCTATGTGGGGTAAAAGTTCGCATGTGTGGGGTAAAAGAACGCTTCGGTTATTCCCAATTCTGCAGCGATTTTTCTTTTTGAAAGTCCTGCTTCTATGTTTATCTCGAGCGATCTGAAGCATCTCACTAATTAGTTTTCGGCCGGTTGCCCCCTTATAAGTTCTAACAATAAATGAATAAGACAATAAAATAAAGTCATATTTTTTAATCAAAAACTTAATAAAAAACGTATTTTGGACAAATATTGCGGATTAAAAATTAATAAAAAAAAATCAAAAGCTGATATCAGCGTGGCTCAACTATCATAAACTCAAAATTTATTTCCATGTTGTAATTGATAATTAATTTCAATTTTATTTTTTATAGTCGTTTCAATCGGTGTTCGTTACTAATTTAGCAAACTCTAGAAATAAAATAAGTTTAATGAACATATAACACCCGTCAAATTATTTTGGGACAAAAGTTCGCATTCGAACTCTTGCCCCACTGCATTGTGCGAACTTTTGCCCCCACAGCTACTTTTACATTGTTTAATCAATCCTGTTATCTGTGAGGAGAATTGAAAACTTCTATTAGCACTTTTTAATAGAAGAATTTCAGCTCTTTCAGACGGCATATTGATTAAAATATTTACTGATCAATTTATAGGAATAATATTGATTCCCAAACATGAGAATATTACATCAGAACTAACGAATTCAGTACTTACCGCATTGTAAGATAACAAACCGAAACACAGCCACGAAATTCGACATTAGTGACTGCCAATCACCATTGGCAACTGCCACAACTCAAACCATGAAATTCGCATGGTGCGAACTCTTACCCGCTGCGAACTTTTACCAACCTTTACTCTATAGTCGCGAAAGATGCAATGTTATAATAGGATACTTGAAGCAAATTAAGAAATGTTAATTTTTATATTATACTAGCTCGTCCCGGGTGAACCCGGGAATTATTTATGACGGTTGAAAAATAATAAAGCCTAAACCAAAAATATATATAGCCTATAATCTAATCTAGGGCGTGTGGAATGTATATTCAAAGTTTCATTGAAATCTGTTCAGCCGTTTAGGCGTGAAAGGAGGACAAACAAACAGACGTTTCACTTTTATATATTAGTAAGGATAAGGATAACAAAATGTTATAAAAACATGCCAATGTTCCCCTGGTTTATGGTGCCAGTTCGTTGAAGACAACCCTTCTTGGGTTATTTGTAATATAGTAACTAAAAGAAATTATAACAGAATCAAAATTGATGGCGCAGTTTGGTGTCACAGGGTAGGTGAAGAATTAAATTGAAACTATGCTGAATTGGATCTGAGTTGGAGTAGGTGTAGTTAGAAATAATTAGGAGTAATAAATAGTAGGAATTGAAACTGGTATTGAATTGAGACTAGCAAAGAACGTTGCCCAAGTTATAAGTTGTATGAAACTTGGCACACAGATAAAGTACCCGAAAATATTAGACACGTACCTATCTTTTTTATTGACAGACATTCATGTTTAGAGGGTGAAATCGCCCTTCAAAGTTGGGTGACACCAAACTGTTCTGTCAAATAACTCGAAAGCAATTAGAGCTAGAAATATATGTTACACCTACAAGTTGTTGACTTTTTCGGATAAACAATATCAATGACATAAGCGACATCTTCTCAATATCATAGGTTGTGATGCAACTGTAATATTTGTGGAACAAGCAATTTATTTTTGCTTCAAGTTTGTTAATATAGATACCAAAACAGAACTCACGAACGTGTTTATTTCCAATTTTTCAAAAATTAGTGGAAAGTTAAAAAAATTGTGTTCTCTTTAGCGCGGTTGCAGCTCTTTATACAGCTATCAAGTTTGATAAGTGAATGTGCAAAACAGTACGCGGGCTTTACTGTAATTCTAATTTATCG
The DNA here is from genome assembly GCA_946251845.1 of Andrena fulva. Lineage (NCBI taxonomy): Eukaryota > Metazoa > Arthropoda > Insecta > Hymenoptera > Andrenidae > Andrena > Andrena fulva. The sequence continues at coordinate 63,379,447 of OX276327.1, forward strand.
CGGTTTGCTGAACGAAACCTTGAGCTTACAAATTTGTGTCCACCTTTTTTTTTATAGTTACCTATAAATTCACGAATATTTCACTTAGGTCCTATTATTCCTCATAAAAAGCCAAGCAACTCGTGCATGTAACATATTTTTCTAGCTCCATCTATTTCCGAGTTATTCGACGGAACAGTTTGCCGCCCCCAACTTTGAAAGGTGATTATTACCTCCACCAAACACGAATGTCCGCCAATAAAAAATATGCGTGTCTAATATTTTGGGGTTCTTTATCTGCGTGCCATGTTTCATGAAAATCGGAGTCATCAGTTGGGTGATATTCCTTTGAAGTTAGTATTGAGTTGGTAATACAGTGGAACTGAATTATGACGAGACTGATAAGGCTTACTTAGACTGATTGCGCGCCTAGGGATTGGATGACCTGGGGACCTAGATATCCGAGGATTTGGGAATCTAGGGATCCGAGGATCTGGGATACTAGGGGACTGGGTGACGACCAATAAGACTTCCAGTGAACTAGAAGCAGATGGAGACGGAACTTATAAGCAGTGGAACAGAACTGATATCGGGTTGAAGCTAAGCTCGAATTGGATGTACCAGTGGATTTTTAGGATCATTTAAAGCAAGAGTGACGATGATAGGACAAGATAAAATCTACGAAATTGTTTTTCAGCATGAGTCAGGATCGGCAACTCAGAAGCTGGGATAAGTCAGGATTCAAACGCCGAAAACGTTTGGGGCCAAGTGGGAATGTTTACATTGGAAAAATAAATTCAACTATAAAAATAGAGTCGGTAGGGGAAGGAGGGGCATGATGGGGAAGCTAAGGAAAAATGCAAATAAAGTGATGATTGTACTTATTAATTAAGTCTTTATTACTCTAAATACAACTATAAGTTAATGATTTAACATTTGTTACACACTTCGGACTATCTGAGGTCAGGCGTCTAAGTTATTAAACTTTACAAAACAGATGGAAAAAAAACGTCTTGCCCCTACCGCGGGGTAAAATGGGGTACCGAAATGATTTGCCTAATAAGTATTTTCACACTCAATACAAATGTGAATTTCTTCGTTCTGACCATTTTATAAATTCGAACTAAAAATAAAGAGATTTATTCGAATTAAATTATAATAGAGAACGATGACGTTGCTTAATCATGGTACGGGGAATGATGGGGTACCCCGACCTAACCCCATTAGGGACCAAACAGAAGGACCCCATCTTGCCTCAAAGCATCGTTTTCCAAAGATTAATATATTTGTACAATAAATAAATAAATATTGAAATTTTGAATATGTCACATTAAAATAGATGAAATGGAGATTATCATAACAGAAAAATAATAGACTTAGCGTTCTTAAACATATATTTATTTCAAATCTTTTTATCACACGAAATAACATCGACGCGGCACGCAAACGTAGCAGGACTATAGCAGCAGCTATAAACAGAAAACGCGTGCCCCCCACTCAGTTTTGCCATCGACCACACTATTATAACGCTACCCCGTCATGCCCCTACTTCCCCTACATTATATCTGTTTCAGATATTGCTAAAGAGTAGGTATTTCAATGAGAAATAAATTTGCACCATGCATGGTGAATTTTGACAAAGATGTGTATTGTATGCTTCTCATCACTGGCTTTGAAGGAAGTGCACTTAAATTTCGCAACTAGCTAAAGGTGCAAAATAAACGATACATTTCTGTCGATGTTTCTTCTGACCATCATAAGCAGGCTAGCTCGTTTCAAATATCGATTATGTCTCATATTACAATTAGACCACCATTCTGTAATCGCTGTAGAATTACCACCCTTCAATGGTCTTCCTATTAAGATCAATTAAGATTACGACAATGATAATAACGAACCTCGTTAATACTATAATAGATATCCCATTGATTGTTGCCACGATGCACCTTGCGAAACATGTCTAGCAGGGTAACGGTTACTCCAATTACCTGCTCACAGCAAGTATATAGATTACGGCGCGTCTGTTTAATCTCCTCATTAGAGCCTAACGATCGCCGTAAGAAGATCTCTACACGCGTGGACGTGTATTCGCGTAAATATACATTGGTAGCTCGTCCAGTGTTTTATACATCCACGCCATTTGCGGTTAAAAGTTAAAACGTGAAGCTTCGCAGAATCGTGGCGCAAACTGTGTTTCAGTGTCGATTAAACACATACACATATACATACCTACAAGCATTAGCCACTCGTAGGTTTTTAACGTTTGTTACATCTGCAATCTTCAACGCGGAGTACAGATTTTATCACAACTTTAGAGCAAGCCAGCGTCTCAGCTGTTACATTGATTTATTTTTATGATCTACGTTCATTAGGCTCGAAACTGACAGGCACATTCCCCGATACAGCATCGGGGATCGTAAATTTCTAGCGCTCAAGTGGAACCATATACATATCCGCACGAGCCAGAAATGATAGATATGTACATTCATAGAAGTGCTGCATCAAACCACATTCATTTATAGAACCATGAAGAAATCTGGGAAGGACGTGCGAATCCGATGGATGTCGATGGATCTTCCATTATATTATGACATAGCCTAGCGATAAGTGCAGGCTCACGGTTTCGATTCAATGTCATTTCAATAGGATTGATCATCTAATATTTCGTAGACCACTTTGCACGATATTCCGACGACTTTCAAAGGGTTTACGATTTGGAAGATTTGGATGAGCAAAGTTATGGAAAATGACGCGTGAAATTAAAAGTAATATCGAAACTAGCAGCCCCTGGCTGACTATCCACTAGGTCGATGCAGAGGCAATTTTCGTTTCTGCACACCTTTATTAGGGTAAATCCGGGAGACGCGGTCGGGCCGGAGAGTTGGTCGTGTCGCTATATTTCAGAGTCTATACGTAAAAATGCATTAAAGTGCAGACCAATTACTTCTCTAGAAGCCAAATAGTTGAATGAATAGCGTTATTTCGCTTCCTTCTGTGTTTTTCTGGATTTATAGGCTATGAAAGGTAAATTGATGTTACATTTAACCTCTTTTGTCAAACAGCGGTTGTACAGAATCGTATTTAAAATATACTTCTAAGTTTATTTTCCTTTAATGTTTGGAATAATAAGATAGTAGAGACATTGAGGGACAATGCAGCCAAAGTATTTGGCCGTATTAACTCTTCTTCTCAAAGCTAACGAGAAGACCATGTCTCGCTGCAGAAAGATGAGATGGTCGAGTTATGATTTTTTTATTATTTTTGTTTATTTTTTTATTTTTTATTATTATTTTATTATTATTTTTGTTTATTTAGTTTATTTATTCACTTTTGTATTCATTTGCCTTGCTAATCGCCAGTAGGTAATTCACTTTTTCTTTGATGTGTTACTTACTTGTTTAGCGTAAACAAATTAAATATCAATGAATCCGTAGTTGTATTCACTCATAAATAATTTTGCTTTATCCTTTGTTAATTTTCCATGAATAATTATGTGAGTGGTCTCTGCCAACGACGAAAACCATTTCTCCGGGCACCTCGGGAGAGGTGGTCAGATGTCATGACTTCAGTTTTCAACCCGATTTACAGTAAATATTGTCTTAATGCAAATATCGACCAGTTTTTCTGAATTGGCATAAAATTCTGAACATATTAGGTTTGCTCTGATAAAATAAGTAATATCTATATTAGTTTAAATAGCCATTTTATATTAGGTCGACCGCGTCTCCCGGATTTACCCTATTAACACTATTAGCGAATTCGGGAGACCCGCACTGGCACTGCGCTAGTGCAGCTCCAGCACCATGCCAGTGCAGCACCCGAACGATGCCAGTGCAGATTCCCTAGCATCGATTACATTGGATTACATACGACCCAATCCTGTATCGTATTCGGCGACCATGAACTGCCCTGGTGCAGTGCAAACTTCGCATTCGGATCAACGGAACGAACTGCACGAGTGCAACCTTTATGGCACTGAGGTTTTGTGGCAGTGCAGTTTGGTGGCACCGAATAACCTCCAGATTACTTTCAAATAGGACCGAAATTTATTCGTTATGGAGTTATTGGAAACGAGCAGTAGCAATGGCGACACAGAAAATTTACTTTAAAGGCTGCCGCTTCATTTTTGTTATGGTCCGAATCGATCCAAGTGTCCCTTGTAAACAGACGGACCCTAATGAAACTACTGCCTGCGATACGACAAATTTTGCTCCACAAACCAGAAATTTTAATGCAATCAGGTATGAATAGAAATTAATAACTTCAACTAAATTTACGAAAAATTTAGATCCTCCAACGAGAAATTTTAATGCAATCGATTAAAATAAAATTTAGTCTCAATCAAATTCACGAAAAATTTAACTCTTGGTCTTAGGACAAGGCCCTCCCCGCTCCCCGCTCCCCTGTCCCCGCTCCCCTGTCCCCGCTCCCCTGTCATCGGTCCACGGTCCACGGTCCTCGGTCCCCTAAACTCACCGCTCCCCGGTCCCCTAAACTCCCCGCTCCCCGGTCCCCCTAAACTCCCTGCTACCCGGTCACCGCTCCCAGGTCCCCGCTCCCCACACGAGGCCACCAATTTCATGCGCTCAATGCGCGAATCGGAACGCACCCCGTATAATGTGCCCCCTCAGTGCTCCCTCTGTACCTGCTAAATCTAACGTTATTTTCCTTTCTTAGAAAGAACCGGAACGCTAGAGATTTTAGGGACCGCTATTAAAAAAAGGGCACCGTATTTGGTACAAAAACATGTACTAAAAAATTTGAAAAATTAACATTTTTAACCAGACAAAAATGCCTTAATAAAGAAAAAGGTTAAAAAAACTCGCGTTCCAATAAAAATCCCCATGAGATTGTGCAACAAGGGCAGCACCAGAACAGCATAGTTTGACGGACCAAGCGAAATTTTCGAACAATAGACATCTATTCTGAATCGATTCATTCGTGCCTGCTGATGTGAAAAATGTGTATGCCCCTTTAGGAAGGCGTAAACGCTGGAAAGGAGGGCGCAAGGGTAGTTGCACGCGCTCATGGAGAGTAGCGGAGTTAAATTAGCATTTTAATTGAATGTGCGAGTTCCGAGACACGTTTTTTATATCACCAATCCACGCATCCGCGTATCCCAGTGGGTTGGCGCGCTTCGTAGTGCCGTGAAGTCGTTAACGCCGAGAAACGGGTTATTGCGATTTTATCGAGACCTTATTTGCGCTTCCTACCGAAAGGCAAACATAGTTAAGGACTCGAAGGCCATAATTGGAATTTCGGTAAGCCAGGATTATTCTTGGATGCAGTTTATCGATCGATTGTTTTGAATTATTAATCATGCGTCTGGGTACTCTTGGCTGATATCGTCATATAATTTATAGTCCTGGCAAGGATCATTGTACAACTGTAACATACCTATCGATTTTTACCAACCTTAGCCTAGAGGTGGAGAGTGGGAACATATTTGACACGTATTTTTTTGTAGCGGCCTATATTCATGTTAGGGGGATGAAAATAAACTTCAAAATACGGGGCTGAGAAGATATTTAAGTTCATAACTGGAAATTTCATTTTTGACTTCAAACACATCTGCATATAAGAAATAATGTGGTGTAAACAGAATTTCGAAAAACTGAAAGATAATGTTACTGTAGCTTATTTTGACATAGGTAGGTACCTATTTGTGGATAAATATTTAGGTTAAGCAGAATGTGTGTCCGTCAGTTTTTTATATAACATTGTCAGAAGATCTCTACGTAAGCTAGTATTCAATTAAATGGATAAATGAATCTGTGTATCGAGTTACATTCTTATAAACTCTGTTCTCAGAAAACCCGCATTACTTATGACACGACTTATATAATACTCCGCACGATCCTCCTCATTCCAAGAAAACACGGAGATGAAAGCAATAAAAATTCTTCTCCTAAATTTTATGCACTGACCAGCGAAGGATTATATAAACTACATAAAATTGAATATAAACTAAATATAAATTACATCATTTCTTATCATCATATAATTACATCAAACGTCATAAATTCATCAATTGGGTAGTCTTTTATGTTTCACTGGGTTTTCCTGAAATTGGGAAAATATGTATAGGTATTTATCAGTACGTATACATAATTCTCAGTTCTCACTAGAAAAATTTCTGCGAAAGGAATTTGACTTAAGGAAACGTTTAAAATTCCCGTGATATAAAAGCATATTCAACAATTTAGTAATGTTCTACATGTTTAACAAAGGAAACAATGCAATTGTACCGGTGAAATATATTGTTAGTCAAGTGCAAGTGTACCTGTCGAATTTTAAAAAAATATTTTATCAAAGATAAAAAGTTGCACAAAAATTTTATTTTATTTTTTCATATTCGTAATGGAATGCATATTTTTTCATGAACCATGCAGTAATTTCGTTGGTCAATTATTGTTCTGCAATATTTTCATGATTTCCACTCTAACATGTCACACTTGCCGACGATATTTGACTCCACGCAAACTCCGGTACGTATTCCGAAAAGTAAATATAAACGGAAGAATGGTAAAGGGAGTAATACGTACTATAGCAACACAAGGGTACTTGTGTCTTCAAACAGAAGTCGTAGGACTTATCAGTTCGTTATTACGTTACCTATTCCGCCAATGTGCTTTGGCGTGTTCCGCTTGCGTCCTCTACAGTAAGAGTTTTGAAAATATATTTTTAAACAAAAAATATATGAAAAAAGCTGCAGTAAAATACGAAAATTACTAATTCGATTGCATTTTCTTCCAACTCGTTTTGTCTCTTCGTTTTTCAACCCTTTATATTTTATAACAACATTTTATGGTTTACATGCAAAAATAATTTCAGTTGCACGAATGGAATTGGAATTCGAATATCATAAAGCAGTTCGTGTTTCATTGAAAAAGGTCACAGTAATACCAACTGGTACAAAAGAATAGTAATTCCGATAATGAACCAAATTTTTATTCATACTGTGACAGATGATAATGGTTTTGGCAAAATGAACTACCTACTATCTTATTATATACCCTTGCCCTACATTTCACCTACATTTTTACTATAAATTTACCTATAATTTTAATTTGCACCAAGTCGACCAAAAGAAATTAGAGTACACAAAATGAATCGCATCGTATGTGCGGTATTCAAACTTTCCCGCGCGGCAATCCAATAGCGCGACGGCAATGGACGACAATTCTCGATTGCTAATACATTATACATATATGTATCTCATTTCATCATTATTATAACCTCTCAGTGGCGGATATTTATCCCAATCGATAGTTTAAAAAGTTCAATCAAAATCGTGTGTGATTTCCCATGACAGTATAGCCATTGTCATTGCGCACTGCGCCTGGAAGTTTAGGTTGATGATTTTAGGTTAGGAATGAATTTCAGAAAATCTTCGATACTGTAAAATGAGCTTTCTTAATTTATTCTTTAACAATAGAATATATTTACAAATTTTGGTGACGTAATAAATGTGTGTAATAGCACAATGATAATTATGCACATTCAGATATCGAAAAATGGAAATTCATTTTAAAAATTAAAAATGAAGTTTTAGAGACATCCAATTGGTTTTCTTTTCAATTTAGGTTTTTGGATAAATGAGTCTTAAATGTGTTATTTTAACTCCATTTTTTTTCTGCATGTTTATAACAAGCTTATGGACATACATGTACACGCGTTTGAGAAAACATTAATCCTAACATTATTAAATAATTAATTTTCCATTCAGTACATATTCGGGGTAAAGTGACCGGGGTAAACTGAGCTGCAAATGGCTGCAAAGAACAGATGCGCAAGTGATGTGCGCAATAGCCTAACCTGTCAGCTGGCGAGAAAGCCACGCGGCGTGGTGGAACAGAAACTAACCTCAAAAAAATTTCTATACTTTTTGACAACCACGATGCAAAAAAAGACAGAAGCTGCCGTGCTACTCACGTCATTCCAGCGCAAAGGGTTAATAATTAGCTGTATACTTAATTAAAGTTCTTCTTTCGTTGCAGTTCACTTTACCCCGGATAGTAACTCATTTTACCCCATATATGGGGTAAAGTGGTGTGTTTTGGCTTTTTCTTTTCAAGTTGAATTTTAGTATACTTTAAGTTTATTTTAAGTATTGCTATTCGTCATTTATCAATAGTAATGTTCAAATTATATTATAAATCTATTTCCACACATTTTTATTGTAAGGGAAAAATTTTATTCGACTTCAAACTTTTTTCGTCTCACTTTGCCCCGGTGTCCCCTACTGTGTTATGCCAGAAATAGTCGAAACTGGCACAGAACATCGCAAAAACCTTACTCAAACTTTTGTTTGAAATTTTTTTTTCTTGTATGTAGGTATTTTTCGTGTCTTGAGTCACTCTATAAACCCACAAAGTTGGGTTCCAGTCGGTGAGCAAGGGTTCGCGGTGTTCCCCTGTGAGTTGGAAAACGTCAACTGTTTCTTAAAAGGCAGACACACGTTCAAGGACCCAGCTAGCCTCGAGGTCTTGGCTTGGAAAATTTACACCAAAATAGTACACCTCGTAGAGATTGTCTTTCTATTAGAAACAAATAAACTTATTGTATCACAGGTTTCGTTCCCTGTATTAAAAAAAAAAAAAATTTTTACATCTTCGTGATGTTTAGATAAGCATCTAGTATATTATTGATTTGTTTGGAAAGTTCGTACTGAAATTGCAGGAAAATTCGTAGGCAATGTTTTTCTACAGAATTCGCATTTTACTTACTTAATAATGCGTGCACCGTTTCCCAGATGTTCCTAGTAAATAATCCGCCTGGAATCCCACCAAATACAGAGTAGAGGTCTCTGCACACATAACAGTTCCGTTCCAGTTACGCGTCGTCAGTGTCAGTGTCGAATCTGCATCTATACCCTGAAGCTAAAATTCATTGGCCACGATATTCTGGCTTTAAATCGCTTGAATGGAACCCTTTTTATGACCCTGGTGCGTTCTCGTGTCGAAACTCTCGAACCACACTCTTGGAGGATTCCAAACCCTAAAGTCATGAAGACAAAGACAGCGATAGGCCATTTAGTAATGAAACTGTCAATTTCTATATTTCGTAGTAGATCTTCATATAAGTAGCGCCAGTGTTTCTCTGATCAAAATGACACCAGACGTGATACAATGCTGATTATTTTTAACGATTGTAATGAACCAGAGCAAACTTGCTGTAGAGTTCGAATACCTCGGAATAGTCGTCAGTGACATCAGTGGACACGGTACGGACACGGAACTGACATGGGTGCCCCGACCTTAGAACCTTTTTCGGTCACACTCCGTCACCTGTCGAAAGCGCCGCGACCTTTCCGAACAACCTAATATAAACATCATCTATTATCTTAGTCGAATACAAGTATCACCAGTAAAAATTATGGACTTTCCTAGGATCTTATCCTAAGCCACTTTTCCTTGTCCACTTCGCGCCAGGCTGCAGCCGCAAATTGTAATCCATTATCCCAGGATTTTACTATACAGTACCTGCGGAAAGGAAAGAGATAAATAAAAACGTAAGCCCCCACCATGGCCGAGTAATGCCGTTAAAGTATTGAAGTAGATGAAAATGCTTTTTCCAGTTCTCGAAAACGTGCGACAAAGCCGGGGGTCTATAAATAGGGTTTTCACGGGTGCGCTATCAGCCAAATTTAGTCCGAAGCGTCTCCACTGGAATCAGATATCCCGGAAAAGTGAAAATCGGATCCGGAGGGAGGCTCTCCGTGCGAGATTCAATTGTAGCCCCTGTCCCTGAAGAGAATCCATAAAGTTGCCGGTGGGCAAAACTGTACGCCTCTGCACGTCGACGAAGAGCCGCGCAAGCTGCTGCTGGGAGATGCGGAACTTTCGTTTCCGTGGTTGCTGACGTGCACAGACACGCGGGGAGACAAGAAAATTACGGCGGGTGGCGCGCGAGAACACCATACGTACGGAAACCCTTCCCGAGTCCTTTCACGCGCTTCCAGTAACGTATTCTCCAAGTTATACACGTGTTGATTTACGCACTCACCGAGGAGTCGCGGTTCCGGCGTCCCTCGACTTGGCGGTTTAATCGTCTATTCCTCGCAAGACGCCGCGCTTTGCTCCAGAATGCAGCGCGAAGTCGCAGGAACGACCGACCACGGCGAGAACGAGGGATAAACAGTGTAGATCAGAGTTGGGCAAAGCTAATATCTAGATAACACCTAGTTAAAAGGTCCTTACGGTTAGTCGTTAGTCAAAGGGTGACTAAAGTTGATGTAACTTATCTTTAGTCGAGGCGCCAGAGTTGAAGCTGGTTAGTCAAGAGCCTTTCGTCGTGGGTTGTGAGTAACGTGGTTTCAGTTGTCATTCAATTTTTAGTCGAGGAAACGACTAACCGGCGAAAGCCTTTGCGGCCTGACCCGCGCGCGGTCGCCTACCGGTCAGATTCTACAGAATCTGAATTTGTTTATTTTTCATCGTATCAATATGAAAGTGACGCCAATGGATTCTTGGTGTTCTCCCGATTAATTGGACGGAAAATAATTTAAATCAGACTATTTTTAACGAAACGGGCTTTGAATTCTGCAAACAAATTTCTCACGTAATATCCTTAATTATGCTCCGAATTATATCGTTTTTAGATCCAATTTAATCGAGGAAACACGAGGAATCGATTGACGTCACTTTCGCAAAGAATTGATTAGAAATGCAGACCTACAGATTCGTCACTGATTGTGTGCAACATTGTATGGCCCCGCTGGTTTCGAGCGTCGAAACGTGCACAACGTATCACAACGTGCAATATAATAACACGTTTCTGGATGTAGAAATTTTTCTGACGCGTTGTAAGATGACATTTAATCATCGTCGTAAATTTTTTGTTAATTAACCGACGATGGTAATTGTAGGCCCAACATTGAATATTCGTAGGCAAACTGTCGTAACTTTTTGTTAATTAACCAACCATAATAATTGCAGGCCCAACATTAAATATTCGTTGGCAAACTGTTGTTTTTTTTGTTAATTAACCCACCATAATAATTGTAGGCGAAAGCATCAGAAAGAATATGTATGTACAATCTTTCGATTGTTGAGAAACCTTGCTTTCTCCGCTTGCGAGCGAGGACCTTCGGGCCCCAGTAGACCGCCCGTTGACAGCCGAGAGCAATAAAACCGACGGGCCACATAAAATCTGCCTGTTTTTGATAAGTGTTAATAAAAGTATTACCAATCGATTTCTCATGTCTTCCCGATGAAAATGGGCCCAAAAATGATATAATTCGGGCCATAATTAAGGATATTACGTGAGAAATTTGTTTGCAGAATTCAAAGCCCGTTTCGTTAAAAATAGTCTGATTTAAATTATTTTCCGTCCAATTAATCGGGAGAACACCAAGAATCCATTGGCGTCACTTTCATATTGATACGATGAAAAATAAACAAATTCAGATTCTGTAGAATCTGACCGGTAGGCTACCGCGTGCGGGTCAGGCCGCAAAGGCTTTCGCCGGTTAGTCGTTTCCTCGACTAAGAATAGAATGACAGCTGATCAACGATAGTCACAACCCACGACTAACGGCTCTTGACTAACCAGCTTCAACTCTGACGCCTCGACTAAAGTTAACTCAGGTAAGTTTTAGTCGACTAAGGAAAAAGTTGAAGTAGCTTTAGTCGAAACGTTATTTCAATCACTTTTTAGTCGAATGATGCCCAACTCTGGTGTAGATTAGCCGGATATTGTACGAAGTGATCGTTTCTTGCATTCAAATGTCTTGATGCGGTGCTTTCGTCTGTTAACGACACTTCAAGATGCTTCGAATCGATTCGAACATATGGCAGATTAAGAATTAATTGAATTTGGAACAGGTTTAAAATTTTGATCAGTTTAGAAAGTCTCGATTAGTCTTTGGTTTCTTATTCGATATATGTAAAGCAGAAAGTGTTTGTGTGTTTGTCTGTCGCCTATAAACTTTCGAACGGTAAACTCTGGGGTCACGAAATGTGTCCCAGCTCATTATGCCTAGCTAATCCAGATGAATGTGACTATTTTCACAAAAAATAAATAAATAAAAAAATTATTATTATAAAATCAGAATCTAAATTTTGGGCGAAGCCGAGTAGCAAAGCTAGTTCGATATATCGCTGCTTGGCATTGATACCGTGACAATGGGTTAGCGCGGTCGGCTCTACTGCATGCGTGGGTCTGTATCTACGCGTGCCTCCTGCGCGTGCGCGCGAGCAGTCACTGCTCTGCGCTCAGCTGACTCGGCTTTAAACAGCGCGCCCCGGAACATGGACCGCCAATATTCAATTGTTAATATCTCGAGAACGAAGCCTCGGACCCCAAAACGGCAAAGGACTTTTCGATGTCTTTTTGCATCAGGATATTGCATGTTCCGGGGAGAGCCTAAATTTTGGGACACCCTGTATAGGTTTTCCCGCACCGCCTGTATCACGCTCGTTCTCTTCGTATTATTCAATGTTATCGCGTCGGCCGATAATGAAAATACGTGTGCCCTATCTCTACGATTACGTTAGAGATAAGGTCTATGGGGGTATAACCAATCGGACCCGCATTCCCTCCGCTTGCCATCTTTGCAGCAAGGCACGGTACACACGTCCAAGCCTGAACTTCAATAGAGGAAGGTTTTGTTAAGTGTTTGGTGGTCAGCAAGTCACTGTTTTTGACACATTTTTCGTGTCAAAAGTCATACATTTTTACAAAAATGGTATTTGGAAACTTCTGACACGTTAGAAAAACGGTAGTAAATCTAATGATGGTCATATACCTGAATAAATGCAACTATTGTAGATTAGAGACTCGTTACTCCTCGAACGTATTCTACAAGACGGACTTGATTGGTACCACAGTAAAACACAAGTACCTCCCTCAATTACTGTAATCAACTTGCGTGCCTATTCGACATATATCCGTCTCGTACACTAGCTATTAAGAACCTCGTCGCCATATTGTTTTTCCTCATCAGAGTTAATACAACAGGACATATTCCGTATAATTTCACTCGACTCAGAGCTTCATCTCGTCGTGAGGAGAAAAAGTGATTTGCACAACTGCATTTCCATGCCCGTCCTGCTAAGAATAATGCACAATGAAGTTGCCGCGAGGATGAAGAAAGTGGGCGTAAAAAAATTAAATTCCTTCCTTGAAACCGGCAGTACAGACATTAAGGTAATAAGGGAGCCAGTAGCTTGTGCTGTGACGCATCAGGTGGTAGAGTCACAAACGTTCCTAGCCCATTGTCTACAAGACAAAGACATTTTTATGACAATTTTTAAGCTTCTTATAATGGTGGAAAACCAAGTCGTCGAGAGCTGTTCTCCCCAAAGGGTACTCTGCTTGTAACATGGGCCCAGATGGTACTCAGCAAGTAAATTAGAGCAATCCACCGTGCCGCGGGACAAAGGATAAACTGCGGTGGAAACAAACTGGAGGCGGCCAAAAAGGGCAATCAAATAGGAGGGGATGTTATGGACAATCGACAGGAAAGAGGATTTTTCCTTTTCGTTTAATTCCCGCGGTTTTGTTCGTATGATGCTTGAACTTGTGCGATCGTACGTACATACGTAATCGTTGCTTTTGTACGTATCCAGTTGCCTTTCCAGTAACGACTCCACTACAATGGGGAGTATGAATTCTGGCAGATGGAATAATAAACCCTGCTAACTCTAATCTTCTATACACATACATATATGTATATAAAATCCAAATACCACTGACTGACTCATCACGATTTCTCGGGAATCACTGATCCTATGAGCATGAAATTTGGTAGGCAGGTTCCTCTTAGCCCCTAGGTGCTCGCAGAGAAATCTTTTTAAAACTTCCCCCCCTCGCCGAAAAAGGTATATAACCCGGGCAACGCCGGGTACTTTAATGCTAGTATATTTATAAAAGTCTTGACACAAACTGAAGCTATAAAACCTTTCAGAGATTAATTGATGAATAGAGGTTACCCAACTTCCAGTAAAAAAATGGTCTTCCAAATTTGATTAGCAACTTTTTGGCAATCTTTCTTGAGGGCGTTTACTAGTACACCCCTAAGTGCCAGAATGAGTCCTGTGAACGTAGTGTAACGATATCTCCGCACTCGACACAGGGGTGCACTTTACATCGATTCCACCCTCGCAAGCTCTCACTCAATCACCGATTCCTACATACTTACATGCATATAACTACTTCGTCCTAGCTACTACCATCCCCGCGTCTAAGGCAGGGTTTGCTAGATAAAGCCCTACTGGTGAATCCACTAGCAGGCCCAGCACAAAACTTAGCCCGGTATTCATAGTCGCTACTTATTCTTAAGCAAATGCTTAAGCATGCGGCATCCTCTACTAACCTAGTAGCTAGTAAATGATGCCCTTGAAATGATACACTTCCTTCATTTTCTCTTTTTCTTTGCCCTCACTCACCATTCAACTATCCTTTCTCAGTACGATGGCTACACCTCGGGCATAATTAAGAAATTTCCAGCGCCTGGCTGATGTTTGGTTTGCACATTACATTATTTCTGCGGGATGGAAATTATTTGCACCTAGGAACTAGCTCCCCACTTTTGATTTTTTAAGAGGTATGCTCTGGCTAAAGATGATACGCCGATCATTTTTGCGATATGTAGGTACTTTGCACAAAACTGTGGGAGCGGTCGAGCGAATTGAAAGCGACCCGGTAATCCGCGAGAGAACGAACGTAATTCCGATTAAGTTCCTTTTCTGGGTTTACTAGTTCCGACTAGTAAACGGGGCTGGGGTATAATTTGCGCCGCGCCGACTCCTCCGATACTCGAATTCGCAAGGGAACGGCACGATTGGGAGTCATTTATAACTTCGTCGGCGTCGCGCCATTGAAAGTCGCCGAGTTTCGGCCGCGATAATGCATGCACGTGCATGGTAAATGGGAATTTTCAAACGGGTTGAACGGTTATTAATCCTGATGCGAAAAGGTGTATGTATTATTATTAATGTAGCACGACGGCGAGTAACTGGAACGCTGGTGCAATCGGTGAGAAGTGAAAGTTAAAATGGATATGACAAAACGGTCGATTCAATTAGAGGAGCAGACATTGGAATGCGTTTCTGTCCGCCATGTTTGGCGAAACCTCACCTACTGATTCGTTTAAATTATTTTACAAACAATTTCTGTTGGTCGCTCTTGTTGATCTCGTAGGAATATAAAAGTACGCTACCAAATTGTCAATAAGAACACTTATTGATTTCCTCGTTTAATTGCAAAAGGAATTATTGGAGAATAAGACAGGTTTGTTGTAAATTACACGGAATTTGGCATTATGCAACAAAAGCCCAAAGAAGATCTGACAAGATTTGAAAACTTGTCAAAATCGGTGATAACAAGGTCGTGCCCTCAACCTGTTGTGAAATGTGTCTATTAAATACGTGTAATAATTTTTCGTTCATTGTTATTAAGGGATATGTAGACAAAAGATTAAAGTTTTGTTCTGTGTCATGCTCGTTGCTTTATTTCAAAGAGGTTGGCTATAGGAGACTCCCAATGTAACTATGGCCATCTCTCCCGGAATTACCCTATATTATGACGTTCTTTTTATTTTTGTGTCCAGAATAGGTATGTATTGTACATTTTTTTGCCGCCCAAATTCACTCTAAGGGGGTGAATTGGCCCCTGAAAATTTTTCGATTTTGTGTACTCGCGAACTGTAAGAAATAGAAAAAAGTTTTCAGATAAGGGTAGCAAGACATGGGGATTCCTAGCTGTACACAAACTTTTGTGTGGTTAAATGTAAGTACTAACGTTTTAACTGGTGTTTTAAAAAAAGTTTTAACCGACTTCAAAAAGGAGGTTTTTTTTTATGTTTGTCCCCTCATAACTCCTCAGCATATGGACCGATTGTAATGATCTTTTTTTTTAGAAAGAGGGCGATGCCCCGGTGGTCCCATCCTAAACTAAATCAATATTGGCTCAATATTTTGCCAGTTATGGTTAATAATAATAATTTTTATGTTTGTCCCCTCATAACTCCTCAGCATATGGACCGATTTTAATGATCTTTTTTTTATTCGAAAGAGGGCGATGCCCCGGTGGTCCCATCCTACACTGCATCAACATTGGCCCAATATTTTGCCAGTTATGGTTAATAATCAAGACTATTGTTACCTAATTATTATTATTTTATGTACGTACGCGCATATCTCCTCAGCATGTTGTATCAATATATATATATATAAAACTAAAAAGTTAAAAATAGAAAAATTTTAAAAATATTAAAACCGACTTAAAAAAAAAAATTGCACTAAAAAGTAAAAAATAATTTTTTCCCTTATTTAATCTACGACTCTCATCTTTTTTAAGTCGGTGCCTCATCATTTGCACTGTGTAAATCTGGCACCGGCTTAAAAAATATGAGAGTCGCCGATTAAATAAGGGAAAAAATTATTTTTTACTTTTTAGTGTAATTTTTTTTTGAAGTCGGTTTTAATTTTTTTTAAATTTTTTTATAAATACAACACACATATATTTCGTTTTATTTACAAGCTATAAATGGTATTTGACATATATTTTCGGGTTAACGGGCTAGAGGCCAAGGGAGTCTACTGTATTAGAAAACACCATGTGTAATGAAGAAATGATACCATCAACACGATAACCACGATCTTCAATAGTTTCTTTCGAAATAAATGTTACCCTGGTAGAGACGCGCGAAGATTAGTACGCGGCTGGATAAAAAGTACCCGGATAATTCGCGAGAGCAAGTGACTTTCACTGTTTAGTCGAGCTGGCTGGTCGATGATTTGTGCGCCATGAATAGTCGCGTGACAATCCTTTCGCATTTAGGTCGTAAAGCAGAGAGAATGACCGTTCGCGTCGGGCGTGTCATCATAATCGCGCTCGCGAATAACATGGGAAAAAACGAGTCCATAATTCACCGATGCGTGACTTGGGCCGTGGCTGACGGACGCTGTTGGTTTTCGTTCAATTTATGTACCGCACACCACTCCGTCACGTCAATCGATGCGTGCACATTCACCGACAAAACCGGGATCCTCCAGGAAACAGCTGTCTAATATATCTGTCGAGGATAATCGATCGCCATATCGGTCCAAGTGCGAAAGACACGAGTATGTATGTGTTTTACTGGAATTGCGTAACGCTTTTGGGGAAAAAACACTCCAGCTAAAGGTATCTGTTCCACATCCGCGGGAGACATTATCTCGGACAATCCAATGATGAAATACACACTTCTTCAAAATTGGTGTATTTCAATTAAGGCTGAAATTAATTCCAACACGAAATTTTTGGGTGCAGTTATTGAACACTCTTATTCTTAGAACTGGGCAATTTATATTGTACTTTACACACCCTCAACGTGGAATTTACATTTCGATTTTGGAATTTACAAATTAGATCATGTATAGGTATATTTTCCAGAATTTAAGATATTTGACAGAATTTGACAGAATTTGACAGAATTTGACAGAATTGAACAGAATTGAACAGAATTGAACAGAATTGAACAGAATTGAACAGAATTGAACAGAATTGAACAGAATTGAACAGAATTTACCAGAATTTGACAGAATTTGACAGAATTTAACAGAATTTGATAGAATTTAAGATATTTGACATAATTTAAGATATTTGACAGAATTTATCAGAATTTGACAGAATTTAAGATATTTGACAGAATTTCAGATATTTGACAGAATTTAAGATATTTGACAGAATTTAAGATAGTTGACAGAATAGAATACAAATTTTTGCCACATATCCCTACAGAGTTGGTCGTGTTATGATGCAACGAAATGCCTCAGTATAAACTAGAGGAGGAAAGGGTTGTTCTCGATCTATTACTTTTATAGTCTCCCGCGGGTTGGGTTCTGACGTTTCCTCTCACTGGTGGTGTAGGGCGTTGGCCGTGCGAGGGTACGAAAGGGGTCATAGGAAAAGTTCTTGAAAATCCACGAGAAGAAAAGGTTCTAGTAAAACGTACACTCGCTAAAACTATATATCTACAAGGGTGGATAGGAGAGAGAGAGATAGCAGCGTCGGTCGAATGCAATTATTACCTGCCCAGTGCACGTAGCCCGGAAAAGTATATAGGGTGTACAATTAAGAGTGTTATGAGCTAATACTTCGGAAACCTTAGGGACGTACGATATCTTTTCAGGTACAAGGTATAAGAAATTCAGATATTTCTTTGTACACCCTGTTTGACATCGACAAGAACATCTTGTAATAAACTTCATTTTTGGGGGTAGATGCAGAGTATTTAGATGATATTGAAGATCAACCAGAATACTTGGTGCAAAAACTAGTTTGGCGCAAAACTGGATATCGAAAATGAAAGGTTCAGGTTCAGACCTTTCAGTTTGAAAACTCACCACTCTCCTCAAATTTTTTTGTTTTATTTTGGTTCACCAAACTGAAGCTACATACATATGTATAAAGTAAAACGCCGTTTCATGTTTCTGTTTCGGATTACCTGGAAGATAAATATCATGCACACCAGCGGACTACGAATTTTGCGCGGCGCGCTGGTTGATCATGCATAACTCCTATAATTATTATCAACACTTAATAAAAAGAAACTGCAACTTCTGCACAGATACATAAGAACATAGTCTAAATTTCAGACGAATCGAATCGCCAGTTTCTTAAAAAAAAAACTCCCTAATTTTGCTATGTTTTTAGCCCCCAAAATATGATTCCCCCTTAATCTATCACGAGCCCTATCCCCATTCACGACCATTAAGGAAATAAATAATTTAAGTTATGAATAAATCTGGAAAATTATATATTATAATGAAAGTGTTTGAAAATTTCTAACAAATTTTAACGTACTGCTCGAAAATAAAAATATCTGCATTCTGTGAATGCAAGACATTTTGAGTGTTGCAATATTAAAAAATCGAACGTTGATTTGAATTCCATTTCTCTTGGGCGAGTTTTATGGCGACATAGAAGGGCAAGTACGTTAAGGGGGGAACCTGGTGTAGCGGATCGAAGAAATCGATTTTTTTTTTTGCATAAATCAATAGTTGAACATCACAATAATATGTTCCCAAAGCCGCAAAACGAAATTCGAAAAATTAAAGCGGATATGGCCGGTTTTGCTACGGAGCGCCAGGTTACCACAAAACTTTAAATGCGTTTTTCTCGAAACGACAGTTTTACAATCTGCGGGCAATGTAACTCCAAAAATATTCAACCAATCGACTTGGCCTTGTACACGGATATTTGTGAACATTTTCTTCATACGGCTACGTTCTTAGTATAATGATATTGTTTAAATAAATAACTTTTTTTTACACATTTAAGGCAAAATTTCGTTGGAAAAAGTGAATTTTTTTTTCAAGAGGCCGCCATTTGTTCAATTTTGCATCTTTTAAGTTATGAATTTATACGATCTGTGCGTACACTCATAAACTAAACGAAAATTGTTCGATTTTTAGTTTTAGATGAAACCAAAAGACGCTACGTTGCCCGCAGTGCAACAATTGCGTCGCCAACGGACTGGGCATAAGCCCTTATAACTTTGTTATTTACCGCTCATTTTTAATAAAATTTTTTTTTTTATCTTCCATAACCTGATAATACAATATCCTGAAAGTTTCTGAAAGATCGATTAAATACTTTCTTTAAAAAAAATTCCCGAAAAATGCCTCGATTTCCAGCTAGTTACACCAGGTTCCCCCCTTAATACGCTTGAAGATGGAATCTGCTCTTCCGTTCAGATCCTTTGACGGCAATTTTACTTAAACTGTAAGTTTGTAATTAATCAAATTTTTACAGACGAACGAATTATGTAGCGTTTCATTATGTTAGAGTAATTAATTTCGAAATTCGCTGTAGTAGAACATATTGGAAAGAGTAACGCAAAATGTTGGTGAAAGCTAATGTCACATAATGTTAAATATTTGCGTTTGGCATTTCTACATTTGCAAAATAAATTTAGGCACCTGCGTTCATGCAATTATTAAAAGGTTATGTCAATATTGTATTGACTGCTTTGAAAGTGATTTCTGTTTGTTAACCTGGCAAAATACACGGCGATGTGAATAAAATAAACAATTTAAATATAATTCATTTCAAATTCAACCAAAGGTTGATCGTTGGTTTAATGGAAGCTTAGATTCGTTTAGATTTAAGATTAAAATTAATTCGTTTAGTGGAGAATATTGTTCTATCATGCACTTACTTTGAAAACCAGTCACACTGTATTTCGTTACTTTTGAAAGCCAGCTTTTCATTTTTTCGTTAAACTGTTGCAATTTTCTGAGGCGTCCAAAATTTTTGAGATACGATAAATGTCAAAGCACATTGATCTCCGAAGCAATTGCAACGGCAGAATGTATAAATGGAGAGATAACAATTGATCTGGTGAAAGTGAAATGTCGTTAAAGCTGGAAACTGGTAAAACAGACATGGCCTGTTTGTGTTAACGGTTAACCATATATATGAAATTTTACTCGTTCGATAACTATTGTTGGGGGGCCATCCAGGATTACACAGAGGACATTGCACGTTGCGCACAGTCATACAGAATAATCGCTTTCAAAGCTAACTGCTGAGGATTTCAGTTCACAACTATAATTAAACTCAAAAGTAATGATTTAGCTGTGCCCAAAATTTAACAGATGATGTATCAAAACGTGCAAAATTCTCACAGAAGTTACATCTTTATTTTGAATATTCTTTACTGATTGCTCTAAAATTTCAATTATACAAAATTCGAAATAAAAATATCAATAACTGTTTAAATGACTTTTATATTTTTTTCTGTTTCAGGTGAGTCTAAATCGCAGGTGAAATGGAAGAGGACTAAGTTCCTGAACTTTTGCTACACGTATGAACTATTCTTTACGATTTGTAAAATTTTTTATTTTATAAAAGTATGCACTTCAAACGCGAACAGAGAACCTAAGTGCTATTAACTAAATAGAACTGTGAATCGCGTAAAACCTGCGCATGTAATTGAGACATAAAAAATTGATTAGCAATGAAGTCTACGTAAATTCTTTAGGGAATTAAATATCTCAGTGGGGTTTCGAATGATTTATTAAATTAACGAATTAACGGGCAGCCAATTCCCAGAGCAGTGTTATGGTTGAAATTTTCGCTTACATTAGAAGGGATGGCTTGTTAGAAATGCAAACATTCCACCGACACGAGTTTTCTCAGCTAATTACATCCACCAGGTATCTTAACCTTACACTGCGCATTGTAGACGATCTGATACACCACGTTTAAGTTCAAAATAAAGAAGAACCAGAGACATTTTTTCCGCATTGACTCTTTTAAACATATTACTAATTCCCTGTGTAGGTACTCTGTAGGTATCGTTATTTTATGCAGTTTGACATTCAACCGATTTCGTGATTAGTAGTAAAAGCAATGTGACGAAACTAGGCAAAGTTGCAAACTCCCAGGATGCAATTCATTTTCATTTATAAAATGTTCAAAATGTTGCTCGCACTTTTGTCTGAGCAAAAATAATAATTGTTTTCTAAAATTTCATAATCAATAAAACACTTAGGATGTAGCAAATATGATACGTGTAATCCAGAATTTTTTCATTACGTTAGAAACTTTTTTTTTGCACAAAAACAATGCACAGTGTGGAGTTAAGGTAGTTCCTGAATAATCTACTAAATTCCAGAATTCTTTCAAATTTCGTGCAAAACTAATTTGGAATACAAGAAACCCTTGTACAACATTTAAAATCGATTTACCGCATAGTTATCGAGAAATCGTTAATTAAAGTTGATGCATTTTAACACAGTGGCATATGGCGAAGTAAAAAGAAGAGGGTTATAGTTTCAGTTTTTCTTCTGAAACAGGAAAACCATATTCAAGAAATGTACCAAAATTGGCACAAAAGTACATCGAAATGTCAGGAAATGAATTTATCAATTTCTGCAAAACTGTCCACGTAGTTTCATCATAAATGCCCATAAAAAAATAGGTTTACGTGCAAATTTTTCAGAAACTTACGTAGAGCAATCAACGTGGCAACGTCGCACTATCGATGAGTTTAGACATTTAAATAGCGAACGTCGATTCATGTTCATATGAACATTTTCCTGACATTTTGGTTACAAAAGACGCTCCGAATGAACGCGACGTTGTCAGATCTGCTGCTCCAATTCACTACGCTAACCAATTTAATATTCTATTTGCGTATTACAATTATTTATATTAACATTGAACTGTTTAAAATATATATACATCATGTTAAAAATTATTATTATTATTTCTATAGTATCATACTACTTTCCATTTATCGTTTATTGCCCAACTCTAATTTGACTAACTTACAAGGAGAGTATTTTAGGTGTCCGCCTCCGATCATTTTGATTTTTGGATATGTTATAGAGGACCGAAAAATAAGAAGTACGTGTTTTTTTATTTTTCCCCATTTTCATATTTGGGGGGTGAAAACTGCGTTCAAAGTTAGGGTTAAAAACTCATTTTTGTGGAATATCTCGAGAACTATTAGAGATAGGGGAATAGTGTCAATGGGCGAATTTTATGTCTTTGAATGCGAAATATGACTGACTCACCAGATTTTCAAAAAGTCCACAAAAATGATTTTTCACCCCTAACTTTGAACGCAGTTTTCACCCCCCAAATATGAAAACGGGGAAAAATAAAAAAACACGTGTTTCTTATTTTTCGGTCCTCTATAACATATCCAAAAATCAAAATGATCGGAGGCGGACACCTAAAATACTCTCCTTGTTAGTTGGTTAGGAACTACCTTAACAGCGTAGTATGAACTAAAACATTTCGACAAGTCGGTTAGATTCCTGTCTTGCATCTAATGACACGACAAGTGTCACGTGAGAAGCTCGTATCATCTGAATCTGCAAGTTCTTTCTATTCAGCAAAGTTCTTAAAGTAAGATCTTTTCAGTTTGGTAAAATACCTTTGACAAAATGTATTCGACATATAGAAAAATTAGATAGGAACATTGTTTTTCTACGAAAAATCTTTATTGCCATCTGAAAATACAAATATTTAACTAATATTTCATGCTCCGGTATTGATTTTTTTTAATAGTATGGCCACAGCATACTATGACGATAGACTCTGTAAAAAATATTACTAAAAAAAAAATGAAAATGCACAAAAAATCTAGAACAAAAATTCAAAGTGGCTTTCCCCTTAAAATGGCGTTTCTGTTAGAAATAGAATACTTTTACAGCAATTATTTATTTTTATATACCTCATACACGTGTGGGACAATTATAGCAAACGAATTAACAGTAAAGTTGCAGAGATGAAACCTTGATCAGATCTATCCTGACTTAACCCAGATCTAATACCCTTGTCTTACTCTAAAGAACAGTAGTACATCTGGTGCGCAGCTCCTGGAATAATGGGGGAAAAACTTTTGATACTTTGCTCGGTCTCATCGCGTGGCAAACCGTGGAAGAATCGTAATCCAACAGGAGTGGGCTATGCTAAGTACGTACCAGTGGAACCTGGTCTATGTGTGTAGGTATGTACGTTGGCCTTGGAAGTCCTGGATTTCCTGAAAAGAACTAATTTCCTTCGCGGTCTATCTTCTGGAAGGGATTAAGTAGATCTTGTGCGATAAAGTGAATTGCAAGGGAAGTTGGGAAGCAAACGTAACACATTATTGTTGAAATTACCATGAACCTACATGCAAGGCGTTTTGAACAGTCTTCAAATATTTGTATCTCCGAATTCTTTTGTAAATGATTTTGCAAGTGCTGTGTTAAAAATACTTACCTAAACTAATCGTTTTATATGCTCAGATATGAAATCAGTTGTTTGTAATATGATGAAATTTATTACTTCTTGCTTGATTTTAAGAGAAATAACCGATTATGGTACACTGTGTGTTTCTATTACTATCGCATCTTATTACGACTTTGACTAATTGGTTCTGATTGCTTATATTTAATGTGTTTAGGTCGATGTAAAAAGCGACTGGCCAAATGTTGAGAGTTATGACTAGCAATTGTTTTTCTAGAGGAATGAAAGAGTGATACGATAGCTTGCAAATGATTGCTTGAGTGAAATAGATGTGGGGATAATAAGTAACTACTTACACTCGTTATCCGTAAGAAATTACTTTTCTAAAATTAGCTGAAGTGACTGACGCTAATCTGTAGAACAGAAGATAAGGTTTAACAGAAAAATTATCATAAGCTCGTATAAACAGAGCAGAAATTAATTTATTGACGCGAGTGCGCACCTAAAACTTTCAAGTTAAACAGTACAGTATTTGCATTGGGATCGGCTTGAAACCTCGAAAATTTCGGGCTACATAAAATTTATTGATTATAATACTCTCAGAATAATAAATTCACTCGGACCTGTTAAGTATATCTGTAATTCCTATTACACTTACATAAACAGACTTTAATGAATAATGGATGTTCGATTTTATTCCATAACATATCGTACCGCACCTCTTTGGTATCAATTGTATGTACATTTCATTATCCCAAAAGCTTTTGTTTTTATTATTGAAAAACTTGGATACATTGCACAGGGCTGCAAAGTTGGGGTCATAAAAACTTTTTTAAAAATGTATACTGATTTTATAGGAATCTGGACTGGACTTTTCACATGTTGCTTTGACGTTTTTATGTTTTAACATGCGATTGAAGGAAATTGGTAGAGAAAAATTACCACATGAAATCTATTTCGGGGTCAGTTCTGAATATATTTATCTACAAAAAATTTAAACCTTGGTTATTTACTTCTTTAACCAACCGTTATGGCAACCCTGAACCATTGTGGCAACTAATTCAATTTTTTATAATTACCCTAATATTCCTCATTTTTGACATTGAAATTATTTTAATTATTGAAAAAAAATCCAATTAAATTATGAAAATAAATTGTAGAACTTCTAATTCTAAATGAAATGTTCAATCATTTATACTTCTTAAATTTATACAGTTTAATGAAAACCTTATATTTTCAATATAAAATTAATAAAACATATTTATAAACGGACCACCGTCCGTAGTCGATGTGGCATGTTTCTATTGTGCTTTTGAATGCAGCACCAAAAAATTATTAAAAACCGCTGAAACATTGAAAAAGTTTTTCCACCGCAGGCCTGTGTTATCTTTGCCAGAGACCGTGTTTTTAAATGATTATCGAAGCGAATTCTGTCACATTCTGTAAACTTCTAAATGCAAATTTGACGGATATTAAAATAAAACTCGATCGGTGTCGCGAAATTTGTCGCGCAATACACGCACCGTCTCCTCTTCACGCAATGAATAAACTATGAGGTTTGTGTAAAATTCCATGAGTTGCGCAAGGGCCCTAAAAGCTGTCACCGTGCATAAACTCCGCGCATTAGAGACACGCGACAGTTGAACTGGCAAGAAGGTCGAGCCGAGCTGGCTATAGAGACGTAAAGAGTGGATTTCTACCCGTTTGATCCGAGGGGTCTCGATCCACCGAGGATAAAAATTTCGTTTAAAATGCCAGCGACGTAAGGACTATAAACTTCGATGAAAGACGGGTGGGTAAGATCTGGCCGTGTCTCTCGCGGATTATTCGTTCTTAATTCCTTGCCCTGAAAGCCCTTTCAACGGGCGCTGTGCCCTCCCCCGGACCATTGAATTTCCTTCGAGCGAGTGTTTCACAATAAAACTCGCGGATTTATTTATCGCTTTGAGCCGGCTTGAAAACTAAGAGCGTTTCTTTGAAATCGAAGAACACCGTGGCCTCCCGGGATGCTCCCTTGACAGCTGGAAAGATAGACACGTAAATCCCATTCCATTAGATGGGGGGCAAGACCCTAGATGGAGGCTTGAAGAAAGAAGAGGGAAGAACGCTGACCGACTGGGGCTGGAAGATGGAATTGTAATAAAATGCGCACTTGCTTCTCTGAGAGCTTTCTTTCCCCTTTCTTCTCGGCGCGGCGGTTCCGGCTGCCATATTCGTCATGTGACACTTAACGCCAGCGAGTATTGTTGCGTCGCGCAAATCCTCAGCGTTAACGCTGCTCGGATAATATTGTAATCGGTGGTTGGGAGAGAAAAATTCTATCGCGCCCGATGTACAAAGTAACTTTACTCGAGAGTAATGTGAATGTGACTGAATAATAGCGAGGGTATGTGTCCGGTTTGGTCGCCTTAAAGTGTACTCGCACGGAACAGCGTTGTGCCTGAGCGATGATTAAACAGTGTACAGGATAACACTTCTCCTACGTTAACTTAATAATACAAAAGTGAGTTGAAGCGAAGTAAAGATCGGTAATGTACATAGATCATGTAGAACGTTTATTCAACGTCACATTGGATTGAAAGACGCGCGTTACCCGATTCTGTGACGCTGCGCGGCAGGGGCTACGCCCATCGTCATTGACTACCGCTGTCGGCGCCGCACAGTGGTCCGAAATCCACATATCAAGGAAAAAATATGATAACATCAATGTGAAACCATCAATTTATACCAAACTTGGTATTCCGGGGTTTTTGAGGTCGCTGTTTACAAATCTGAAGTCAAAATTACTAAAAACAAAATGGCTAATCCAAAGTGAAACAATAATCTGCGTTAACGGTGTTTTGAGAGGTGTTTCTGAAGCAAATTGAAATTTAACAGGTCTACAAAATCTAGTAGAGGAAGGTCTTGTATTCTTCCACAGCACCAGAGAATCGTGTTCTTTCTCATGTAACTGAAGAGGAACCAGAGATGTGAGAAACATATTTGCATCTGTGACGTTTTCTTTATCAAAACCCTGCTTATATTCACTGTGTCCAGATGAACCGTCACACCCCCATTTAGACACAAGTCATTGTGTCACTTCCTATATTTTCAAGTTCTTCGGTTTTATTTTTTAAAATCCTTGAAATGGTATGATTCAGTAATGACTTCTCTGCGACCTCTATGCGTCCACATATAAAAAAACTAATTACACTAAATTATGGCCTCCTAGGAACCATTCAACTTTTATCTAAAACATTTTTCAATATTATGAGAAATGAAAACAAGATACTCCAAATACTGATAAAAGTTATAGAAAAAATGCTCCCGACACCAAAGCCGCAAGTTTACGCAGATGAAACCTGTTTGGTTATGTACTCAAAGATATAATGCACCACTAGTATTAAGTCTTACCTTGACGCTAGTTGTCGCAAAAAAGTTATGTCTAAGTAAACTTCGATTCTATTATTAAAAATACCTCTTTGTTCAACTTGTGTCCCACTGAAATCAACGATTGTATCATTGACTTAATTCATGTAATTTATTTGTTCAGTATGAACATAATCAAATTACAAAATTGCGATTTTTTTTTAATTTGTAAATACTTTAAATTTTACTTGTAAGATAGTGCGTTTGTAACTCAAACTTGCAACTTTCATATTATAATTTCCTTACAAATTAATGGTATTTACAGAAAACTCTTGTTGGTTCTGGTGCTTCAATTATCCTACTATGGAATTGTATTGAAAAAATTCTGCGTACTTAACATTCCAAAAATGACTTTTTTCCTCTGTTCAAACCACTGTGCGCCGCACGTTTTGCCAAACTCTTTTGTTTCTGTATTGAAAACAAATGGTGTTTTACCACTTCTGTTGATGGTTTCCGATGGAAAAATGTCTGCTGCATCGCGTGGAGTACTCAGATTTTCTCCTAGACCCTTAGTTTTTCAAATATACATATAGAAAGATGTCTGGAGAAATTGGTGCATTTCGGGTGTTCTTTTCTCTTTGATCGTTGTTTAAACATATTTAAATGTTTATAATTCAATAATAATCAGCGCTGTCCAAGGTCGCTCCCGCGGGAGCTTGGGGTTCTCCCACTCTCGTCCGCGTTGTCAGGGATACCGCGCGACGCTAACCACTAAGACGCTAGCCCGGCTAGCCCGTCATGGCAACCTCCTTAGCGTCGCGCGGTCTCCTTGACAACGGAAGGCACGCTGTGCGAGAAAAAGATTGGAAGGGGAAGCAGGCGCGTGAGGGGCCCCTACGCTGGACAGCGCTGACTTATATCGTTGAGTTCGTTGAGGGTTCGTAGAACAATTTGACGGAACAAGCGACCGAATAACTATTACTGTTTGAACACAAAATATGTTGAAAGTTGAAGATTTGCATTTTTTTTTTCAAAATCGAATTTCTCGAAAACTGAGGGCGATGACGACAAACGGGTTGCGGAATTGTTTTCAGCGCACAAAAATCTATAAAAAGCGGCCATTGTATGTTATTTAGTTAGAATTATAATCTGAAATGCCTATTTTTAATGTATTTTCTTTACCTTATTAAATTTATCTTATAAAAGGGGACCGCGACTCAAACAAGGTTGGGAAACAGTGCGATAGCGGGTAGATTGAAAGGGTAATTTTGTTGGACTGTCATAGGAGAACTCCTTACCTTAATTGCCAAGCTATTTCAGGTGTTATTACGATAATTCATCTAGAAATCTGCAAACGTTGGTGACGACCTTACACATTTAGCTGTGCCCGGTTGTAAAGTAATTTAGGCATTTACGCTCGCCATTGGGTAGATACCTCGGGGTCAGATTTGGGTAGCCATGTTCGCGCCTAATGGTTCGCAATGGTCAGCCCCTAGGGTTACCAGCTGCAACATGCATGTATTTGCAGCGAAATCTCGTTTTATGATTTCATCTGATTTGCCAGATGCTGATGCTTTAACTAACAACGCACATACATCCCAGTGTCCGTAAATAGAGGTCCCTGCTGCAGGTCTGGCATTAGTCGGTAGAAGTGTATCTACACGGCCGGAGCTTGGCGTTTACCCGGCACATGTAGCATTTGAATTTTATACAGATAGAACGAAAGATCCAAGTGAGAGAGATACGGAGCAGGCTTTGGTTGGAAAGATTGAGCCTTGATAGGTGGCTTCTTACTGAACGACTTGCACTTCCTAATAGCACTTCGGTAACTCGCTCTAAGTTTTCCGAAGCCCGCACAGTTTCTTTGGGACTCGACTTCCTCCTTACCTATCCTGTAGGTTTAATCCCGCGCCACTTGCCATTCATGAGAAAAAACTGTTTCGTTTTTTAGCTAGTCCTTTGCTCTACAGTGGTCACCAAGATTACATTGAAACGCTCATTGGATGTGCATGATAGAGTTATTTTTTACAAAGGACTCATTGTCAGCCGCAAGCACAACATGTGTAGCTACACCTTACTCTGCCACGTTGTTAACAAATTCAGGGTCTTTAGGAACAACTGTTCAACGGCTACCGTGCGTTCTCAATACATCACTAACACTGCCAGCTTGCAAATAGGTAATCTCCTGGGCCCTAACCTATATGTACCTACAATATATCGCTACATATGCACCGCTTGCAGTGCTGGATTAACCAATAAGCAAAATAAACACGTGCTTAGGGCATCGGAAGAAAAGGGGGAAAAGTAACATAGAAATTTTCTGAATTTTAAAATCTAACTTTTGTTAGAAATGACTAACAATAAAAAATCGTACATCGCGTTGAAGTGATCAGCCTGTATAAGGGGGCCTGAAAATCTTTTAAGGGTACTACTTAGGCAGTCGTTCCTGTCTAAAATGAAGCATTTCTGTGTCAATTAATTAGAAAGGAACAAATTGAAACTGAGACTTGTTCTTTGGCATGAAGTAAGTTTCTTTCGTTTTGCAGTGATAACTCAAACCGGAGGTTCCAATCGATTCAAATCCAATGGGAAAGATGACGCAAAGCTCGGCGCAGAAGGCGCCACTAGCGCATGCACTGCGGTTTTGCATTAGTGCGCATGTGTGAATGGATTGCGCGTGAATTTTTCATTTGTGGAATGTATGAAGTTGGTAGTTACATATTAATGTTTTATAACACACCGATGACAAGTGGCATGTGTGCTGGTGGCGTCACGGGTGGGAAAAAGTTGCAGTCATCTTCCCCATTCGAGCAAGTTCACGAAATGGGTAGTTTCGGACCGGAACTAAATTGAAGTTCGCGAACACTATTATTCTTTATGAAAAAAAATCTAACACCCCAAAAGTTCTTAGTTTCTTTTCATAAAGAATTTAGGTCCGGTCCGAAACAGCGAATTTGACTTTAATCGATTGGAACCCTCTTTTTGAGTTATCACTGCAAAAAATGAAACTTTTTTTAAAAAGCCTCTTTAATGATCCATCTGTAGCGCCATATCCCACACAGCACCATAACATTGCAGCAACGTCTCTGCAATGATGCGGTGCAAGATGGCAATGTTTCAACATAACATTGCAGAGACGTTGCAGGTTCAGTCCTATGTCCGCCTTCGCAATATTGCAGGTGTGTATTTTTGCAAAGTTGCGGCAACATTACGAATATGTAGTCCTGCAACGTCCCGGCAATGATTCTGCAACGAAACGGCAAAATTGTGCCAATGATCCTGCAGCTCTTCGGCAATATTGCGGTGCGTATCCAGTTAAATGAAACACGCCGTGGAATCCACTCGACGTCGTGTACATATTTCGAAAAATTTTGACAAAGTCATAGTTGCTTCAGAATATTGTTGTAATGTTTCCACAAGTTTTCACTACAGTATTGCACGACGATGTGCGCGCAATATTGCAGAAATATTGTAGTATCGTTGCCAATGGAACATTGCACGGCAACGTTCTTGCAATATTGTAGGATCGTTGCCACTGGAACATTGCACGACGATGTGCGCCCAATATTGCAGAAATATTGTAGGACTGTTGCCACTGGAACATTGCACGACGATGTGGGCGCAATATTGCAGCAATATTGCAGGATCGTTGCCAATGGAACATTGCACGTCAACGATCGTACAATATTGCAGCAATATTGTACCATCGTTGCCAACGGAACATTGCACGGCAACGAAATTGCAATATTGCTGCAATATTGTAGGATCATTGCCACTCCAATAATGCACGACAATATTGCAGGGACGTTCCTACAATATTGCAATGCAACCTGCAACAACGTAATATTGCAGCAACGTCCCTGCAATACTGCTGCAACGAGGTGTGCTGTATGGGATATAATGCATATTTTTGACTAAACAAATATGTTTTTTAAAGCTTATGATGTTAATAAACTT
Organism: Andrena fulva; assembly: GCA_946251845.1. Lineage (NCBI taxonomy): Eukaryota > Metazoa > Arthropoda > Insecta > Hymenoptera > Andrenidae > Andrena > Andrena fulva. Next base: position 63,410,410 of record OX276327.1, read on the forward strand.
CGTGCCGAAGAGCAAGTCTCGGTTTCGATTTGTTTCTTTGTGATTGGTTGAAGCAGAGGTGCTTCATTCTGGACGGGAGCGACTGCCTAGTACCCTCAAGTGCTTAGGGCCTCTAATGTTCTTATTCCGGCCCTGACCGCTTGGTTGCTTGATGCATACTGATGGAATGAAGGGTGGCTAAGGGTGGATGAAGGAACGGATGAATTTTCCCTTTTGGTCGTTTCTAGTAAATAGAATCCTGTCATTTTCAACCTGACTAATTGTATTTATACATACACCACAGAAATGCTAAAAGTTTACCTATCCTCTCTTCGTATACGTATATCATTCTAAGTATGTTCCTTGTATCAGGTTGTCCAAAAAATTCGTGGCGTTTTTGAATATTAAAAAAAGTATTTCTGAACCTTTCCCATTGCCTTCACATGATTGAGTATTGTCTGTGATGAGCAGTGCATCGTATCGGTTAATTCGCGGGTGGTTTGACGACGATCCTCCAGAATTAAGGCCTCCAATCGATCTCCATTGAAGGCGGACGCTCGCCCAGAACGTGGTTCGTTAGGGCTACCAAATTTGCCGTCCTTGAGAACTATTTTCGAGCTGTTCTCTCTGCAAGAGTGTCTTCTCCACAAACGGCACATATGTTTCCAGCAGCTTGGGACGCGGTACCAATGTCGATTGAATTCGAATAACAGAAGGTGTCGGAAATGTTCGTGTTTATCAACTTGGCGCTCCATAGTTTAAACGGGCCCTATTCAAAATCGTCATAAATTACCCGAGAGGGTATTTTTTCCAATTTTGCAGATTAATAGGTCCACAAGTGAGACACCGATTCCAGCTGTTAGTTTCTCTGCAGGCCTTCAGGGGCGAGAGAGGGAAGGTGTCAAAGTGCGAATTTTATAAACTATATCAGCGGTCATAACTTTTTATAAAAAAAGATATCGGAACGTGACTTATGCCAAAAAATCATAAAAAAGGAAGCTTTTTAACAGTACCTATTTCAATTCACTTCAATTGTTTTTAATATAAGTTTGACGTGTTTTTCTAGTTTTCGTAGATCAGGAATCTTTACAAAACCTGCCATTCCCGAGAAAAGTATCGCCTGATTTTAACAAAAAACGCTGTACGCGTAGCTTAATCTATGCCCTTTCAGTTATGCCCTCAAGAATGAGCGAAGGTTGGGTAAGCGGTGAAATATGAGTTCCAGCAAGGGAACATAAGCGGCAATCGCCGCTATTGATGAAGTTTACTTAGAAATGTAGTCCTCACGAAAATGTTCGACACGTATCTTTTTTATCGGTCGACATTCACGTTGGAGGGGTGAAAACAACCCTCAAAGTAGAGGGTGAGAAACATATTTGTGAGACATCTTGGAAACTACTAAAGCCAGAAGAACGGTCCACATAGCAAAATTGTGTGTGTTTTTAATAAACAATCCAGCAGCTTAAACAGACTTCCGCAAACTCAACTTTTTTAAACAACTTATTAAAAAATATCACTCTTTTGTTAATTCCTTCGCTCAAATGTTAATCCATTTCCCCCAAATTCTCATTTCTGCGTCATAGAAAATGTTGTTATACATAGTTGAACTTTTCCTTACATTTTGTTCAAAACGGAGTCTCGCGTGTGGATCTTTTAATGCGCAAAATTGGAAAGAATCCCTCTCGAGTGATTCAGGTCGATGTTGAATAGGGTCCTACGGCGAAAAATGAAAAGGTGGATAAGGAGAACTTAGAGGTAGTAAAACAGAAGAAAGTACAGGCTGTACATACGAATACGAAGCCAGCATTACATTTGTTCGGGCTTCAAATGTTCATAGAACAAAAGCAGCACGAACTTATTCGACGCAGCCACATTGGCTATAGAATGTGAGGATACTGAAAACTCGGGAGCACTTTTTGGTGCATATGTTGCCCAAAAACCTCCGCTTCTAAAGTGAAACAAAAATAAACCACGATGTCGAAGTCTTCGTGCTCTTCTAAATTCTACATTTACGCCGCAACAAAGGCGAGATGACAGGCGTGCTCGTTAATGCGTTTACCCGAGCCGAAATTAAAAAGCGTATATTTAGTAAGGCTCCTAAGTAAAATGCATAATTCAGTCAGGTGGAAGGGGATGTGATCACGCGTTGATACATATTTATGACCCAATTACGTCTAGGACGACCGGTCGTCCGTGAACCGGGCTTTATGCTACCCCTCCGGCAAGTTTATTTCGAAAAAATAGTATGTACATACACCATGAAAGAAACAGGGCGGCAAATTACTCCTTGCTACGTTTTAATTCGTGGGGAATCGTGCGGAGAAAAAGGACAGTGACTGCCTCGGGTAACTGACAGATTTCGACGGGGATTTGAAACTCGATTTCAAACAATAAAAAACGGGTTCTTTGAGAGTGTACTAATTCGAAAGCACCGTGGTTCTACATAAGCATAAAATGGTTTTCGGGCGAAAATTGAAGCATGGATGAATTACGAGATTTTAATATTGCGGAATATAATGTCTGCGTCACACGACCCACTCATATTCAAAAATTCTGTTCATTATTCAGTAACGAGCTCGTGCTAACAAACGACCGAGTTCTGGACTTGCGGAGTAATAATGGCTAGAATTTTTATAATCTGACTACGTTACTCGAAAATGAGAATGTAGCTATATAGCTCAAGTATTTTGTCATAGAAAACTGATCCTGAATATTCTGGGGATTTATTGATTCCTTGGAAAAATGATTGCGTGCACCGATAGAGATTTATCGTTCGATTCCCGACTTCGAGTCCTGGCTACACATACTTCGAAAGTGTTTCAAGAATAAAGGAAGGATCGGGATCATCGATTCGTGCACTTAAAGTATTCGCAACATCTCCAGCCGCCTTCCGCGGCGATTACTTTTTCGATTTATGGTCGTGGAAAGTCTCTATAGAAAATTTTCGTGAAGAACGTCTCCGCCCTTTGGTTCTGGATGATCAATCATAACCGCAACTACTATGTGCTTAGAATAATGTCGTAGAACAATGAAACGCTCTATATAGATTTTAACGTAAATATCTTCTGTGGTCACAAGAGTGTAAAGTGTAAATCAACGGTGGCTTGTCTGTCCTATTTTTAGCAAAATTTATATTACAGGCTTCAAAGAAAACGCAGATATAAAATTAATGAATATAGAAGAAGTAATTGATTAAAAAAATATTTTATTACTGTGCATTTTATATATTTCATAAAACAACTAGCTTTCGATCAATTGGAAATAATTTGGTGTAATTGTGAAATGGACGGTAATGTTCTGTCGCTTTAAAATGTTACAAATGTGGAAAGTGTATTTATTAAATAATTGGAAGTTTCAGAACCATAATTTCTGTTCTTGCAATATTCACGATGGCTAATAATTTAATAGAGTATTGAAATGATCTTTTCTATTAAAAACACCTTTTTGTGTGAGCTGCAGTAGTTATTCGAATAGCAACTATGTGTTCCACGTTCTTCGATAATTGTTTAAGCTGCAGTTCATAATAAAATTCTATAATCTTTAATCAATTTCACAGCATATTCTGTGAACTATAATAAATGTGTCAATCAATATTGCCTAGAATATTTTACAGTTCAGTATAAAATGCAAAGATATTTAATGCTGGAAAGCCCTAAATTACGTTATAGGTACTTCTAAATCTTATTTTCAGTAGGGTTTGGCATATTAATTGACCTTCCATCCTATCAATTGTCTACATAATAAAATCTTTAATACAAAGATTTTTAGAGTCTGGAAAGGTGGTGATCGTTGCCAATTAGCGTGCATTATGCCAAAAAGCTCTTAGAAAAAGGAAGGCTGGAGACCTATTTCCCTTTTTATGGAGCTTCCTGGAAATGTCAGTTTAATAAAGTTGAATAGTCAATCTAAGAATTTCTTTATCGTATTTTAAATATTTATATAAATTCATTCATACTATTTGGTCATTCTCAAATATACAAAAAATAGTTAAATGATTCTATAATTTATAGAAGTGTGTAGAATATCTCAATGCTCCTAAAAGTGCATTCCTGTATGAGGTATTTGCTTCCGAAAATAGTTTACAGTTTAGGCACAAACTTTTTAAACAGAATCTAACTGAAACAGTAGAGGTTAATGGGTACGAACCAAGTATGCAATGCCAGGCAAATTTGGTTATCCGTTTTTATAAAAAGGAAGGTTTTATTATTCATGAATCTTAGAATTACTACAAACTATAGTGCATTTTTAAACAGCAAGTGTGTGATCGTAGTGCTATCGATTCTTATCAGGAAGGTAGAAGTTTCGAATCCCATTTATATACCTACCTGCCAAATAATTCACCAGATGTTTCTTTAATATTCACGAAGAAATGCTGGATCAAAGTTGGCCAAATGCTTTTCTCTCGGTAAATATTCTAGACGCATCCTGTGCATGTGAAATCGTTTTTTGAAACATTGGAGTAGATGGGTGCCGTAAATATTTCATGTATTTCAATGAAGTATACCGTAGTAACAACGCAGAATGGTCCAAAAACTGAAAAAATATGTTTAAATGCATTTTCGACATATACGTGCAGCAGAAAATTGAGTATGGTCGGTATTTGGCATTCCATTGGAGCAGCTATTTTTCACGTTCCTGCATTCATATCTCTTTATTATACACAGGCATTTCTGATACAGAAATTCGTAAGAATCTTGAAGATTACAGCAAGAAATAATTACTAGCAAATATTATTTAAATTTCTGGTGTGAAACGCAGATATAAGTGATATACAAAAACAAAAGGCGTTTGGTAAATTTTTCAAAAATTACCTATATAACTTTTCAAATACCTATTGAGTAGGGTGGTCCTTATATGTATGGTAAAAAATCTAAGTGTTTAAAATGTTCCTCTGACCCTCTCAGAAGCTTCCAAATAGTTTAAAAGAATTTCGTCTAAAATTTTGTTAAAATATATTAAGGATTAAAGGTCGCTCAATGGCATTGAAATATTACTATTTTGGTATAAATTGATAGAAATTTTTGCAATAAAAACAAAATAACTTTATTAACTTTTAAGTGAGAGTATAACATTAAAATTCAGGCACAGATAAACGCGTGGTTTCGGATTCTGATATATAAATATGGGCCGGGCCCCGTTTCATTAAAATTGACAAGTGACAATTATGGAAAGTGGCAGTCGCCAAACTTGTGGTACATGCAAAATATAAAATCCTTGAGCGACCTTTGTATATCAAAATGTACAAATAAAAAACACGCAGATATTGTTATTTTGTCGAATAGAAGAGTTTAGGAGGGTCAGACAGTACAAATTTAAAAGTTGAAAAATAAGGACCACCCTACTATTGAGCTATCAAAAAATGTGTCCTTATAGTATATCCGTGATTTTCAAAATAAATATACTTCAACAATAGACGAGGGTATTAAACAAATCGTTGTGAAATCCTGTAACAGGCTTTGTGTAGCATTTCTTGAATATTGTAAAGCTTTTTTTTATTCTGTTACCTATTATTTATGTACGCCATACTTACGTTACTGTTGCATTTAAAACGATTTGCCCCGCTATTAATAATACCTAACAAAAATAATTATTATTGCTCCACATACTTGCCATTTAACAGAAACGTCATTATTACTTAAAAAAAAAAAAAAGAGAGACAGATACCACTTGCCCTGAATATTCCCAGCTGCCTGTCAAAAAGTGGAATCTCCGGAGCGAACAGAGGAATACCAAATTCATGTATCTTTGATCGAGCGGATAACAGCATCCCCGAGTGTTCCTTTGGCCGTCCATTTGTCAAGGGAAATCAATAATTCATCGAGGCGCGTAACGCGATTTAGACCCCTGGTTTTGCAGATAGCTGCGCGGATACAAATGCTTGACATTCTGCAGGCATAAGAAAAAAGGAAGGAAGGGAGGCAAAGACAGAGGAAGCTTACGACTGTCGTGAACAGGGGGCGGACGGAAGGCGGAACGGGCGGAAATAGAAAAGCAGGCAGACAGAGGAGAGACAGCGCGAGAAAAACGGTGCCTTTCCAGGAACCGTGATCCCGAAGGAGTTGGGCTCGATTAGCAGGGCCGTTACTTCCGCGGAATGAGCTTCATTCCCTGGGAACCGGAAGTTACGATGACAGAGACGACGGCGCTGCAACGCCGTCCTCGTATACCCTCGGCCCTCTCGCCCCCGCGGACCCACCCCTACGCCCCTATCACTCGGCGAGCGTCGCGGACTTCGTCGCAACTTCGATATGATTGTGGAGAGGGCGGGTGTCGGACGACTGGAGAACACCGAGCGCGGAATAACGAGCCCCAGGAGCGATCTCGTTACGTCCGGAAGTCGGTTTGAAGGCGCGCCGCGCGAGACGGAAAGTATAGGTCGCCCGGAGCCCCGTTACGGATCAGACTGATGCGCGCGATACGCAACGACCCTCCGCGGAGCTCCTCTCTCTCCTCGGCTGGCCGTGCTTTAAACGAAATTGTGTTCGATTCTGGGCCGCGCCGTTACGATACGCGGCACAATGGACCCATTAGGGAACGCCGAAAACACGTTCCGTTTCGCCCGGTCCATTATCGGAGATTGTCTCTCCGCCGGCCGGCCCTGGTACGTGCGTGTGTGCTTTTTTTTTTTTTTTTTTTTTTTTTTTTTTTAATTCAGTTCCCTTGTACTGAGGTCACGAAAGAACCGCCTGTATGAATATGCCGTGTAACGCGCTGGATTTTTTTACGGAACACGGTAGAAGAGCCGGGCGCTGATGGATGGCAGAAAAATTCGTTAACGCTCGGGCGAGGCGCCTCGCTGAGTACGCGAGTATATCCGATCATTTCCCGCGAAGAGGCGCCCAGGGAGAGGGAAAAAATGCTCGCTGAGTGATTCTAGAAGGCCCGGCGGATCGCAGTGTTCTTCTATAACCGAAGCTAGGGAAATTGGCGGTGGGAAACGTTGCGGCCTTTCGCCCGTGATAATACGCTTGGATTCGTTTCATACTTGCGTACGTGAGAATGTTCGAGAGCAGACAGACAGGTGGGATGTTTTACAAGATATTTCATATTTTATTGGAGAACGTTGCCGCGCCAGGCATTCGACTCTTCGATAGTGGTATATCTGAAATTTATTGGAACGCTGCATGTTTGATTGTTAGGGCCGCGACATGGTTTCCAACGATCGTGGCTTTGAATGTTGCATAACGTGCTCGCGTCAACTACCCGGCGCACAGTGGGGAAATTTTGCGATTTTATGGCCAAAACCCCAAAAATGAAAATTTTGAATTCGACAAAATAAATGCAAATGCCAATTGAGGAACTATGTCCATTTTCGTGGTCAAACCATCGAAACTTATTTTTAATATTTAAAATTTGGCACTTTTACGTTCTGATATATGAGAAACTAAATTATCCGAAAAACAACACTTACAAACATTACGAACGATAAAGATTTTCTTATTATTTACATTTATACACTTAAACCTATGGTACATCAGGGCATCGAAGAAGGGTTATCGCTTCTGACGACAAACCTTTTAATTTTTTATCGGGAAGTTTTCTTAAATTACTAATTACTGGATCTGACGATGATAAAAGCCAAAACTTCAGCACTATGTTCGGTTATTATTATTTGTGAACGTGGTGGATAACAACGAATTTTGGCTTCGCGAACTGTCTCATAATTTGGATACAGATCGCAGTTGGTTTCCTTCATTGAGGCTCTGATCGTATTGTACTGATGCCTAGATAATTTTGCTTCTACTATTACTGAAAGAGCTTTATCAGCAGGTAATCGGGCTGCAGATTTCATAAATTTATAAAATAATTTTGATAAGTTCGAAAATGCGTCGGAGTGAATGGAAACGTCGCGATTATTATTTGCCTTTAATTTTTTTTCTAACTGTCGTACTTGCTCGCGAATATTCTGTTTCAAATAAATGTGTACTGTTGTAAATAATTCTTTTTTCGTCGGTATTATTTCATTTTGACAAGATGCTAAAATGAAACAAACAAACATACATAATACAAACAATCAGACAGAGGATCGAAGCTGAATAAAATCGTTTAAAAAATAATAAAAAGGTTTGTAATGTATAACATGTGAAACAGTCTCGGTGACAGTTATGTCGTATGTTATACAAGACACACTGGATCGTGTTTAAACAAATGCATATAATTACAAGATTAGCAACTATTAGCAATTAATAATTGCATTTATAGAATCAAAAAAGTTTAACGTAAAATAGGAATGATAAATCATTGCGGGATATTATGGGATTTATAACTATTTTATGTATTGAAAATTGATTCTTATATGAAAAGGTTATTTCTAAAACACTACTTTAAAAATTGTATAAATTACGTATTAAGAACCGAAACATAATTATTTTGGGGACAAAAAGATATCTTACGCACCACCAGGAATTGAATCCATGCCTTCAAATTATTTTCTGAACTTTAGATAACACAATATAAGTGTTTGTAGCAACCTGAAAATCTGGAATAATTCTTCGCGATCGGACTAACCTCACATGAACATAAACATTTGCGAGTCTATACGAGCTTTGTATTAAAACATTTAGCAGTAACATTGGAGGCATTTGATGCCCAAATTAGTTCTTCAATTGACATCTGCATTTATTTTGTAGAATTCAAAAATTTATTTTTGGGGTTTTGGCCATAAAATCGCAAAATTTCCCCACTGTGCGACGTGCCACCCAAAAAATGGCTTGGAACTTGAAACCAGATTTGTTTTTTATGGTGGCGGGGGATGAAGAACAGAGCGCAGGTAACAATTAACAATTAATGGTCAGCTTGGCTTCCAGGCTGATTCGAGCCTGTGATGAGGGAGGACAGGGTGTGGTGGACATCGATTTTGATGAGGCTTGGCTCGATGGATCTGTGTCAAGAATAAGTAAATAGGCCTCCGAGCGTTTAAGCTAATAGGCGTTAATAATAGCGATACTTACAGGTGAATTATTAAACAATTCATGGTGGCCGGGGGGGTTTAGAGCGTAGAATATCCCACACTACCCGGGGGATTCCCCTCCGGAGGCGTCGGGGTGTTTTTGAAGATTTCCCGACGTTAAAAAAATAATAATAATTTATACATATAATTAACATTTTATTTTTTTATTTTTTTTTAACTTGGGGAAATCTTCAAAAGACATCCCAATGCCTCCAGAGGGGAATTCCCCGGGGGCGGGTTGTGTGGCATTTTTCCCACTAAAACCCCGCGGCCACCATGAAAAGTTTAATTAACAATTTACATTTAACTAAAAAGTGTTTAACCGTGAAGAGGACTGTACAATGGGTACCTTAGGTATCTTAGGTTGGCCATTTGTTATTAAATATTCGTGGGACAATTTCCTATGACCGATTCTCAGACCAGTGAGAATTACTTAACTTCTTTAGTCTTTCAGATATGATTGCGAGTTTTTAAATATATCATTTTTAACATCAGAAAGTTATTGTGCTCTCAAATCCATTTGATGTTCCAGCATTCTTTGCTCCTCTTATGTAGATACTTTCTACGTCCTTATGTGAAAGTGGGAGGTTTTGGTAAGGCCTTTTGTACCATCCTTTGCAGCTTCATCCACCTAGTCGTTTCCCTTATTTCAGTATGAGACCCTTACTTTTCAATTAAATTCTTCAATAGCTTGTCATTGTGTCCTGATGTGTATACCTGGATTTAAAGTTCAGCAAACTTGAGTGTGTATGTGCTGAAGCAAGAGTTAAATCGTCCTTGCGAGCGACTCAAGCATATTCTTGGATACGACAGTGACTTTGCCCTGTTGAAGAAAGCTTCCTTTGGTTGCACCAAGTTTTCGAAAGAATTTATGTATAGTATAAGCGTGTGCTATTTTTTATTAGTCGAATTCTGAGAAGGATGTGTATTAGTTGGTGACTCATCGAAACTTTTGTGGGAAGAGTCCATTATTTTTCCGAGGATGAAGGGAGCCAGTTGAAGAATTCAAACACTCGATGCAGGTAAAGTCCTCCACGTACCGTTAGTAAAGGCGTTGGTTAGCGGCACGTGTTGACTTGGCGATTTCCCTGGAGAACTTCCTGACTATTGCAACAAATAATAATCAGAAGCGGCGACGGAACGAAATTACTGCGATAAAGCAGGACGAGATGCGACGATCTCAAAAAATTGACAAAAAACTTCGACAAAATTGTTTCGACTGGCATCGTCACTAATCACATTTGCCAGCTGTGATTCAATCAATCCCCGTTCGTCGATGTACTTGCTCGTTCGTTTAATTACGCCCTTTTAATCTCTTTAAAAGCTCATTTCCAACTTGTTAAAGCAAAGGAAACTTAATCGAGCTTAGGTCGTTGAAGGGCATCGCGTTACGCGGGCGAAGTAGTCGCTGGTCGTAATAAAACGTACAGAAGCTCGAGTAGTCTGTGTTTGAAGCGCGTTCCAAGAAGAACAAGCATTTTCGTCGTTTTAGGTTTTCAGCGTTGTTAAATTCGTTAAACTCCCGACGCCACTTTAATTACTCGTCAGCGAGAATCTGCGAAACGCCGCGGTATTAAAGTCGAAAACGAAAACGGAAAGGACGCCTGGCAGCGAGTTGGGAGCCGGTAGTAACGCGTCTCCCTATCGGTGCTTAACTCATTAATTAACGAAACAATGGGAACTATCGAATCTTTTTTTTTTCTTACTTTTCCTACGGTCTCACAATGCCTGCCACTTGATTGTCCTTTTCTGTTTAATTCGTCGTGAGCGGGGACGTGATTCGGAACGCTTTATCCGTCGCTCGCTGCTACGTCAAGTGGATATCAAATATTTCCGTGGGCCGTGCTCTCGTTCGAACGGTACAAGTCAAGAATTAATGGCTCGTGTATCGTTCTTATTCCGGGTTCATTTAACTTCCAATGTGATTCCAACGAAGTGAAATAGCATGGAACGAGCCCGAACCGATGGAAATCACGTAATAGCCTTCAACGAACAGTGTAATTTACCGTTAGAGAATGAAGTGCCTTCCGTTATTGAACCGTCCGTTCCTTTGCCGCGTTTCAGGGTTGAATTGCGAAGGATAAATGTTTCTCTAAACGTTCGTGACAACAAGCTGTCGGTAAAAGGGGAAGTCGTGATCTAGATAATCTTTTTTTTTTGCACAGCGCCAGGATCAAATTGTTGGCGGTCACGAGTTCAAATAAATTAGTAATTACGGAGAATATTTCGCTGATTAGTCGCGTGAAAAAGTACATTCAAATATCGACACCCGAATACCATGAGATTCAGCGAGGTCCTTTTTACGGTATGCTGTTGAACTCTGCCGTGTGAAGGGTACGTTCTCGTGTAATCCCTTCAAAAATTTAGGATTTTTTTTTAAAGATAACTGTAACAGATAGGGTAAAACGTCTTTTTGATATTCATTTTTACATATTTTAAGATGCTAAAAATAAATGTTGATTGTAAATTTTGATAACGGCACTGTGTACATAATATAGCAAGATAATCTCATCCGAAACAAAAAAATTTAAAAAAAAATTTTAAAACCGACTTCAAAGAATAAAAATGCACTAAAAAGTAAAAAATAAATTTTCCCTTATTTAATCTACGACTCTCATCTTTTTTAAGTCGGTGCCAGATTTACACAGTGCAAATGATGAGGCGCCGACTTAAAAAATATGAGAGTCGTAGATGAAATAAGGGAAAAAATTATTTTTTACTTTTTAGTGAATTTTTATTTTTTTTAAGTCGTTTTAAATTTTTTTATTTTAACATTTTAGTTTTATGTATAATAGTCTTTATTATTAACCAGAACTGGCAAAATGTTGGGCCATGGTTGGTGCAGTTTAGGATGGGACCATCGGGGCATCGCCCCCTTTCGAATAAAAAAAAGATTATCGAAATCGGTCCATATGCTGAGGAGTTATGCGGGAACAAACATATGTATAAAAAAAATACATACGGGTCGAATCTATAACCTCCTCCTTTTTGAAGTCAGTTAAAAAATCGAAAGTTTTTCTTAAAACATAATGAAAATTCGATGAATGGTACATGCTTTAATTTACCGGTTTTGTCTCTTGAAAATGCTGTATTAAGGGGTAAAACCAGTCTAGAGGCAGAAAAAAAGACCAAAATTTGACAATTTATTTTCGGAGTATGACAAACGAAATAGAATTTCTTTTCAGTGGGTTTATTTAACACATATTGAAGTACGGAAAACAATTTTTTTATTGTCATTTTCATACAAAATGGCGGCGACAGAGCCCGTTGAAAACCACTTCTTTCAAACCGGGAGGACGGATTTCTCGGAGACTATTGCATGGATCGATTTGAAATTTTTACAGTAGCTTCACAACAATATTCTCTTTGGAAGTACGTAGCCGTTTTTTGATTGAATGTAAACTCTTTTTTTTTATAAACAATTTAATGCTCATGTTTGGGGCAAAAGATCAATTCATTTCTTAAAAAGTGCACCACTTCCACAAAAATTGATTAAAAAAAACCCTACGTACTTCCAAAGCCAATTGTATATAGATTATAATTTTTTTTTTTGTTCCCGGACTCATACATGCCGAGAAATCCGTCCTCCCGTGGCGGTGTTTTCAAAAAAGCTGTTTTCGACGACGGGCTCTGTCGCCGCCATTTTGCATGAAAATGACAATAAAAAAATTGTTTTTCGTACTTCAGTATGTGTTAAATAAACCCTCTGAAAAGAAAATTTATTCCGTTTGTCATACTCCAAAAATAAATTATCAAATTTAGGTCTTTTTTTCTGCCTCTAGAGTGGTTTTACCCCTTAATTTAATCCCAACTTTCTCAGAGTACCTTGTATGCTACTTATTTAAACCGATCACATTATCTGATAGCTACATAGTATGATAATTCTTTAAGGCGTGGTACTTTTGCAGTCCCAGCTTTCTTTCTCCGCAGAATAAGAGAAATATTTTCTTTCCTCCTGCTGCATTACTACCGCCAGAGAATTGCCGCGTGTTGTCACAGCGATACGTCATCCAACAATTCTGCAGTTTGTGTTCGGTCCCCTTCGTAAAATGGTTGTCCAGGCAGTGGCCTGTTCTTGCATTGGGAACTGGAGAGAGACGCCTGATCCGAACGGAAATGGATCGTCACGAGCCATGTAAAACGGAAGGTTACGAATTGTACCCGCAGTACAATTGAAAAGTGCTGACCACTCAGCGTCGATGGATTTCCTTTTGTCGCGTGTTTCCGATTTGACCAACACCGCGGAACGTGACACCAGGATTAAATTTCCATTCGACTCTTCCTCGTACGCGTGTATACACGTTCTGGCTATCGACGACAGAGGTGCGTTTTTGGTACGTGTTTCTCGATTCCGCGAAGATGGGAAAGAATGAAATAGTCCGTTTCTAGAGAGAGCACAGTACACTGAAGTTATTGGAGCCATGAGACGATGGCTTTGATCATTGCGATCATAGATATTGCACAGTAGGTGCAACCTGAACTCTCTGGAAGGACCATTCAACTATAGCCTTGGGAAATTAATTGTTTCTTTCTGCGTTTATTTTATCCTCTTCCCATCGAATCGTTCTATAAACCCCTGGTTAACGTTTCTCTGCACTCTCCTCAAAAGTCCACCAATGGGAAATAATCCACCAAGAGTCAACGCCTACCTGTACTGACTTTAAAAGTTCTCTTGAAAACGTGTCGCAGCCTAGAAAATCTCGCAGGATTCACGTGCTTGAAGATTCTCAACGTCGTCTAAGATCCTCTTGCTCCTAAGATAAGTCACTCTCACTCGAGTAAAACTCCCAAAGTTATTCTCACTTTGAAGCTTAATTCACACTGCGAAGGCTTCGTTGAGCACAGTCTTGAATATTGCTCAGCAGGTCTGAACTCACTTGAACTATCCAGTTATAGTCACAAACTGTTTGACTTTTACTCTTTTTATTTAACTATGGCAACGCAGTAGCAATTGAAGGTTTTGCTGCAAGGAGGCAGCTGAAATTGAGTTACAGGTAACACTGAATGTAAAAAAAATCTGAATAGATTGGGGCAGGATAGAGGTAGTTATAAGATGCAAGTTATGAGAGCAAGTTATAAGGATGCTGGTACTTGCACCCTATCTGGATTCGGTGAAAGGAGCTCCATTTAAAAATTCACCCCGTCATAGAGAAAATATATTTTCGCTTAGGAATAGTGATAAATGCTGTGTTAATATCTAGATTTTAAGTGGATTTTGAACATATGCCTAAAAATATTTTGTTAACACTGTTTTTCTTTGTTCTCCACAAGTTAATGCATTTGGAGCTGCCCCTTTCTTGCAGCAACGGCTTAATTGATGACGAGACAAACTGAGTACACCGATGCGACTCAATCCACTTCTTCTATATAATTAAATTACAAATCTGATTGCTTCACAAGGAGAGTATCCCAGGTGTCCACCTTCGATTGCTTTGATTTTTGGATAGGTTTAGCAGACCGAAAAATAAGATATGCGTGTTTTTTTTATAGCGGCCCGTTTTCATATTTAGGGGGTGAAACCATCCCTCAAAGTTATATGATTTTCAGGTGTTCGTCTCCGAATGCTTTGGTTCTTGGATATGTTTTAGAGGGCCGAAAAATAAGAAACAGGTGTCTTTTTATTTTGGCCTGTTTGCATGTTTTGGGGGTGAAACCACCCCTCAAAGTTATATGATTTTCAGGTGTTCGTCTCCGAATGCTTTGGTTCTTGGATATGTTTTAAAGGGCCGAAAAATAAGAAACAGGTGCCTTTTTATTTTGGCCTGTTTTCATGTTTTGGGTGTGAAACCACCCCTCGAAGTTATAAGATTTTCAGCTGTTCCTCTCCGATGGCTTTGGCCAAAAGCCAAAGCAATCGGAGGCTGGCACCACCTATTCTCATGAAATTTGAGGGGTGGTTTCACCCCCTGAACATGCAAACAGGCCAAAATAAAAGGACACCTGCTTCTTATTTTTCTATCCTCTAAAACATACCCAAAAACCAAAGCAATCGGAGACAAACACCTGAAAATATTTTAAATTTGAGGAGTGGTTTCACCCCCTAAATATGAAAACGGGCCCCTATAAAAAAACACGTGTATCTTATTTTTAGGTCCTCTAAACCATATCCAAAAATCAAAGTGGACAACTGGACTACTCTCCTCGTGAGTTGTCGTCTGATTATTCCTGCATAAACAGCTTGAAGACCAAACTAATCATTATAATATTTGAATTCCAAATACGTCTGAACTGTTTGATTATTGTTAACATGATTTACTTCACCCTGAGTGACTAACGTGTGACTTCAAACTGAACTAACTGTTGCAAATAAATTTATGGCTACCTAAATATTGGTTGTCTGCTACCCGGCGACTGATAGACTCATCACAATGTCAGAGGCAACACGATCGTACCTACTTCTGCTCTGCCCTTAGAACATTGTTCCTGGCGGGTGGGTACAACTATAGCTGTTCTACTTTCGGTAACCAGAACTTTGGTAACAACGCGGAATTTCCTCCAGACTCTAAGTTCTCCATCTGGCACGTTGATCTCTGAGAATCGTTACAAGTAGTACCTAACCTGCCCTTTGAGCACTCCCGGGGTTTATGACACGTCTGCTTACTGTTGAGGGCGTGAGTATCGAAAACTCTAACACATCTTATTGTTCGATGACCAGCTTCCTGTTAACTTTCGTTATTCACTAACGTAAGTCATCTCCTTGATGAGGGCCGTTTAAAACAACCTGCTCATAGCGACATTTTACACTCTAAAGTATAAATTCCTACAGAAACAGATGTACTAATTCAGTTACTAAGGGCTATGGTCATTTTCTGATAACGTAATAAAAAAAGTTATTAACAAACTTTTATTTGTGCTGAAAGGGCAACATGGAACGACAACAAATATTTTGGAAATACTTTTTTTTTTTCATTGCAAAACCAACCACCTTGAGTTTCTTAAGGGGACATTCTACTCTCTCGGCCGAAAAATCGGCCACTTTTCGGTGATGGTTTTTATAATGAAGTAAACACTTAATGTTTTCGAATTTCTGGGGGTATATTTTACCACTCTTGAAATACAAGAAAAACTCACTGTTCTTTGTTTATTTCATTTGTTTACACAAATATTTCGCAGTTAAGTTGGCGGCATCAGAATTGCTGGCGGTTGAAATTTCGGACGACTGGATCATCGGAAATAAAAAAACCAAACATATTTTTAATTCGCAGGAGTATGGTTATCGCGCTTACCACGAAAGAACAATTTTGGACCAAAATTATTAAAATGGCGGTCAATCAAAGTTGAAATTACCGAAAAGGGCATTTCTTTTCTGTTTAATAGATATAAAATGTGAGAAAATATTAAAAAATCTTAAGATATTTGTGCTAAGCGGGAAAGCCACTAATGTGTAGAATAACATATTAAAATTTTGGATTAATTGGTCATGGAGTTTTTTTTTTTATCACATCCGCCAACCAAGAAAATGGTGTTTCGAGAAAAACGCGTTTAAAGTTTTGAGAACCAGGCCGCTGACGCTACAAATACCTATAACATTGAAAATACATCGAATTTCGCTCCAAAAATTTAGGAGGATATTGTAGGAGGTGCATTCTTCCGAATTCAGCAAAAAAAAAATCGATATTTTTGAGGCCGAGAGAGTAGAATGTCCCCTTAAATAGGACCATACTTCAACCATAATTCAACGAGTATCATAACACTTTTATTCATCATAATATTAATTCACAATAGTGGAATTTTTTCATGTGTCCCTTAAACAAATCGAGTTTTCTGAAATCTGATGACGTAGTTGGATTCTTTATAAAAAAACTACACAACTTTGCTGGTCAAACCATCTTTCTATCTCTAATAGTTCTCCAGATATTCGACCAAATAGGTTTCTCACTCCCAACTGTGAGGGTTGTTTTCATACCTTTAACATGGCTGATGGCACCGCCGATTTAATTTTCATCAGGTAAACACACATAAATTACGAACTAAAATATGTTACTTCGAGAAGCCAACAAACGGTCCTCGAGTTTGTTATAAAACCCTGCGAGCAGCTGGCGCAGACCAAATCTTTATACAGCCTTTCTGCTGCGTAGGAAGTGCTTCTCGGGAAGGGATCCTTTAAGTCACGGCTCTTCGAATGTAATCTTCATTGGCAATAGCTGTGTCCCGAGCGTGGCTTCTCCGCAGATAAGCGAGCTAACGTGTCCCGGTGATTATGGCAATTACATTTAGCGTGCAACGTTGTGGCTCCTTATCTCGCGAATGCCTGAACTTCGCCATGGAAAGTAGGAGAACACTAAAATCCATCAAGCCTCTGATGCGTTCGGCGTATGGCTCGCGGTTTCGGGCCACGGTGCAGTAGGAGAAACAGTCCCTTGTAACGAAGAATTACTGCTCCTTCGCGCTCAAAGGCTTGCGCAAAAGCAATGTCCACCTATTCGCCGACGGAACCTAGGAAACGGAAATTAATTTAAATCCCGTTGACGATGTTCCATCAAGCTCAACGACCCATCGTATTTTCACAGTGAACTGTTAACGTTCGTGTTTCACTCTCCGATCGAAGAACCTCGCCCTACGAACCTTTTTGTAATCAGCCTTTGCCCCTTTCACCGTAAAACCTGTAACAAAGCGAAACGTATTAGTTCTCTCTCTCTCTCTCTCTCTCTCTCTCTCTCTACCTCCCTCCCTCTCTCTTTCTGTCTTTCCATCCCCGTCATAGTATTTATCCGTTCATTGGTCCCCTATCTACTCTCCTTTCACGTCTCCTCTCTGTGCAATCTCTACAGACAAGGTACAATTCCGTTATTAAACAGGTCGAGTTACTCTAGATAATTTAGTTTCCCCTTTGACGATGAATCGATATGCCTCTACTTTTAACGTACGGCCGGCATGCACGAACGAGCGCAACAGTCGTAATGCCTGTGTTCGGTTCCCGAAAGTTATTTCATTATTTTCCTGAAACGTATTTAATTTAAGCATATTTCGTTCTCTTTAAATATAATACATTTTCCGATAAACCCTCCAGTGTAATAGCGAGCGAAACATTCAAGCACTTATTGTCTCGATAGCCTGAGTTTTGATTTTAACATTTCACCCTCGTGACACACTGGATAATTAGACTTCAGGGAAGTCTGATTGGTTCCGAGTCAAATAATAAATTCACACGACTCAATAGTGGTAGCAGTACCTTTTACGCTCAAAGCGGTACCTTTTAACTTCCATTGAGCGCGTACCAAAAATGCTTGCACAATACTTGAGGTTATTATTTCTGCTGGATGAATTTTTAAACCTCCAATTAAATCTTAAATATAATTTATATCAAAACAACTATCTAATCTTTAATTTTCAATTAAATTTAATATTTTAATTTTTAAACCTCCAATTAAATCATAAATATAATATAAATAAAAAGCAATTATCTAATCTTTAATTTTCAATTAAATTTAATATAAATTTCGGTTAGTGATATATTTTACTAGCTTTACTACTCAGCTTCGCCCGAAATTTAGATTCTGATTTTATGAAAAACAATTTTTTTACTTATTTTTTTTAAGTAGTCACATTCATCTGGATTAGCTAGGCATAATGAGCTGGGACACATTTCGTGACCCCAGAGTTTACCGTTCGAAGGTTTTTAGGCGACAGACAAACACACAAACACTTGCTGCTTTATATATTAAGAAGATGTATCCGTGCAATAGTTCTTCATAAACCAGTGCGCATGTTTGAGTCCGCTCCATTCCCAATGAGATAAGAGCTTTCCATTAAATATTTTATGACCTGGTAGTATTTACGTTTGCAAGGAGCGGCTGTCGGTCTCTCTATCGTAATTTACGTGTTGTTATGAATTATGAATAGGTCGTAATGACTAATTAATGTAACGATGAATGAAGTAAAAGAACAAATTGTAAAGAAGTAGAATGTTAGCTTAATTAGACGAATTCGTTAATTGAAAAATAAGATGAGACTTACTTGAAAACTGCAGAGAAACACCGTGGCAGGGATGCTGTGTTGCTACACGTTAGCGAAGATAAAAATGCTGTGTTGTTACCATTCGCAGAGTGTTATTCATTATTTATTACTAGATGCCATGTCCAGTTGAAAAACGAGGTAACACTCCATTTACTATTCAGGAAAAAGTACAAAGGAAATAGGAGATCCTGCAGTACCTTTAATTCGTTATGAAGTTGTGCGACACTAATTTATAATCGTAAAAAATTGTAGTTTCCGTAAAAATGAACTTAAACCACATTTATAAAAAGCTTTGATCTCTAAATTGTTTACAAGAACCACTGTTTAAGACTGCCAGTGGCGCACTCGGGATTTAATTTTTGGGGGAGCCAAGTTGGACAGCTAAAAATATTTTTAATGCAAATTCAATAAAATTCGTTAGGTGATTATAAAAATTTATTTAAAGAATAAAATCCAGTTTTCTTTCTACAAAGCTCTTAAATTACTTCAGTCGTGGTCAAAACAATCTACTTTTTCCTTCTTCTTTGGGGGGCACCAGGGCCCCTTGGCTCCCTTCCTCTGGTTGCGCCACTGAAGACTGCTGCTATGAATTTTTACTTAATCTGACACACAATAAATATATGAACGCGGTGATATTACCCCTTAATATTCGTGAACGCTTTTGTGCATCTGAAGAGGCACTAACGAGTGCTACCTTCCCGTACACCTTACTACCACACATCGCATCTGCTACTTGGCCTAATAAACGTCTGTCGTAAATTGGAACTAATAAGGATAATAATAAATATTCATGGAATAAAGCAAACGCATACCTGTACAAGAAAACTACATTTCGAAAGGGATCTAGTGTCCAACGATGTTTCAAGTACAAGTATAAACATTCAATAGAGCCCCGCGTAATAAATACACAAAGAACGACGGGGACATGGAAATTATAACAATAGGATACGCGGAATGATTATACATGCTACTTCAATTCCATTCATCTGAGCACGTAGCGTAGAGATTTAAATCCAGCCGTGCGGCTGGCAGCACAGTCGTGCCTGTGCGATGAAGGTTCATGTAGAACAAATGTGGCTTTAACAATGTGGCTTCTAACAAGAACATATTAATAAACCCGGCTACAAAGACAGGCAGAGTAAATGGAGCAAGAATGCTCCGGCCGTCGCAATGAGAATATAAGCAAGAATATACAAGGAATATATACCTAGGTATGTTAAACAGAACAAGAGTGAAGAAGAGGAACATAAAAAGTTAATGAACAGAATAATTAAAAACTCCATAGGTACCAATTATTTATATTTCTCGCCTAAACAATTAAAAATACACGTCTCACACTAGTCAAAACGCTACTTAAGGGGACTAGGCAGTCGTTTTTCGTGAGAAAGAGACTCTGTCCTTTATTTATTTGTAAACAAATGAAAGCACATCCAGATATATGCTTTTACCCAATGTTTATTACTACCATACAGATTGAAAAAAAATTAATAAGAAATATATATGTGCTTTAAAAATGGCGCTGCCGACGGGTAAACATTTTAACGTTTTTCTGTCGTTTTGCTTTAATATCGGTCTTAAAATGTGACGTAATCCGACTTCAAAGGTGAGATTCTTGTTTGTTGGATTCATAGTTTTCGCGCAAACCTATAAAAACAACAATTAAATCAAAATCATGCGATTGGTGGCTGAAAAACGGCGATTTTTCCGAGAAAAATTCGTTCTTATTTGTCCGCTGCTAAAATCCGGTGACTCCTCAATTTTTTTATGAAAATCTCGAATTTTTACGGACCATATCAGAGGTTTGCGGCGAAATGGCACATGTTTTACACATCCTGTAATTTTTTTTCAAGTCTATCTGAACCTCCATTCGTTCGCAATCAGGAAAAATCCGAGAGAAAAAAGATTCGAGAAAATCGCGTTTAAAGTTTCTGGGCGAAGGCGACGCTATAAGTTACCGCTTGATCGTTTTAGCTGCCAAATCAACAATTTCGCGAATTTTAATATAACCCAAACGGCATTTTATTCAGAAAAGATAGTACTTTCGGAAAATGCAATAAAAAATCGATTTTTCGACTGCCTAGTCCCCTTAAGAGGGAACACCACTGTGACGGCCGGAAAAGTAAGCCATTTTTAAGAATTGTTTTTCCGGAATAATTTACAGTTTTCATAGAAAATTTTTATTATCTATCTTTAGTACGCTGTCTTAACAGACTATAAAAAAATAAATAGAAAAACAGCCATAAATTTGAATATATTAATTAATCTTCTAGACCTCCCCACGCGAGCTGGTCGAATGTGTAACTATGGAACAGCAGGTCCGAAATTAAATTTCTTTTTTTTTTTATAAACTATACGAGTGTAGTTTCCGTTGTGCGTACCGATTTCTTAAACAAATTATTTTTGTAATTATTATGTCGTTTCACTTTTTTAATGATGCTATTAATTTTGCCTGAAATATTGTTACTTCGAATAATCATGACAGATGCAATTATCACGGGTGCTCGTTAAACAATAAGTCAATATTTACCTGTTTCCTCGATTCTGAGGACAATTTAGATTTGAATCATTATTATGATGCATCTAATTACGTGGTCAAACTATACAGGGGTGGAACATTAATTCAGTTCACTTGGAATATCTCTGTGTTCCATGTATCTGCTATTTTATTTCCTAAAAAATGTTGAATGTCGAGGGAACCTAATATAACACAACTTTTTCGTGGATACAGACACAACAGAGATTTCAAAATAATATTCATTTTTTCAGTTGGCAAGAAGAATGTCCTCCAAACAGTTGTAGATAAGAAAATTCCAATCGTTAAATTTTATTACATTTAGAATTACTAAATTATTTGATTAATATATAACATGTTTTATCGTATAACCGAGTCTGGACTAGACCCCTACAAAATGACATTTCAATGGAATTAGTAGTTCCAAAAATCCTTTCAAAATTGATGTTCTTGCTTGAGGGACAGCTGAATAGATTTCCAAGTAATCATTTTCCAAAGCGATATACGGTTTCATTTTAACAAAAAAACTCGTTGAATTCATGGAAAACGTGTGGTTATAGCTTGTGTGAGTGTTACACCTTTCAACCTTTCCCTCTTCCATTTTTCCAACCTGTAACAGAGCAGGAGTATTTGTATTATAGCGTGTATTGATACGTTGAACATTTCGTAATATGCAGTAACAACACGACAGAAGTAAAAAAAGGCAGAAACAGCGCAATGCCGAAGCATTAATTAAACAGCAAATAAATTGAAACGAAATATGTATTTTTTTGTCGGGTGCAGCGGGAAACGTAAAATCGCGTTTCACGTTTAATCGAAATTCAAATTTGCAGAATAAATCCAATTTGCGACGAGCAGTATCATCGACGAAAGAGCATTGCGTAAGTGTACGCTGGCGCTCGCGTGCCTCCGCGAGCGCGAGGTGAATAGATGCACGGTCTGTTACATCGGAATTACTCTTCACTTTTCGCTCCGGAACCTCAAGGGTCATCTAATCGTGAATAAGTCTCATTTACGTGTGTCAGCCGACAGGCAAGTCGTATAAAAGGCGATTCTTGCTTTCGTGCGTCAGCTTCGGATTATTCCCTTCAGGGGAAATTCGGTCGTAATAAACTCACAAACATCTTCTTCGATAGAGTAAGTAAGCTCGCGTGTTGCATTCGCCCGCGTGGCGTATGGCCGCGGAAATTAATGAAATGTATGCATGTGCTTGGAACAGTGCAATAAATATTTTGAAAAGCTTTCACTTTGTGTTTAATGGAATCATGTGAAAATAGGTATGTCTGATTCAATTTTTAGTGAGCAATACGGCTAATGTTAATTCATCTCGCATTTTTGCAACAAACTAAGTACAGTGATATTAAATGGTCGGCTATATTGCAAATTGTTAAAATATAATTATCCGGATGGTAACTTGGTTGTTGAAATAAAGCCATCCTCCAAAATTTCATCCCCTCGGTGTTATTTTCGAAATTATTACGATAAACGCAGCTTTTGGGTAAATTAGTTTTCCTAGTGTAATATTGTCAATATTGTCATAATATTATTATCATAATATTATGATAATATTATCAGCATCATCATAATATTGTCATAATGTTAGCACAATATTATCATAATATTAACAGCACAATATTATCATAATATTAACATCACAATATTACCATAATATTAACATCACAATATTATCATAATATTAACATCGTAATATTATCATAATATTAACATCGTAATATTATCATAATATTAACATCGTAATATTATCATAATATTAACATCGTAATATTATCATAATATTGTCATAATATTATCATAATATTATGAATATTATCATAATATTATGAATACTATCATAATATTATGAATATTATCATAATGTTATGAATATTATTTATATTATTGTGAAGCACTATTGTGAGAATATTATGATACCATCAGGATAACATTACGATAATATTATGATGATGATGATATTGCGATAATATAATAATCACAATATTGTAATGATATCGTTATCATATTGTCTGAATATTGTTATCATAATATTATCATAATACCATAATATTATCATACCATTTCTCCAGAATTATATAAATAATATTCAGAATATTATTATGAGACTTTTTTAGTCATTTATGATCAAGATCTACAATTTGAAGAAAAAGGGAACAAAGGCGATCCAACAATTTCGAAATTTCAATGGTTCGACTCCTGAATCCTGATACGAGTGGGTAGACTCGGGTAGAGTATTTTGTAAGATGTGGAAGTACCTACCATACTATATACACTGTTGGATTCAGGTGACGAAAACAAAACTCAAAGTTTATGTACATTTGTGTCGGGTGTGACCTAGTTTTCGAATTGCGGCGTGTTCTTTATCCAAGAATTCTTTCTGGGAAGAAGAATAGCGCGGTTATTGAAATGCATCGCTATCGCGTTAAACATGTGTCCCAACAAATCCGTGTAATAGCCAGGCTTTTCAAAGCAAGTCGAGGAATCTATGGTGAAATGTGGTCAAGGCAGTATTCTGGCTAAAGGTGGTCATTTTCAGGATTACCCCTTAAAAGTAGCCAAATATTTGTTGAAGTACGAAATACCCTGTAACTACGAAACGAGGTCTTATCGGACATATGTTTGTATGAACTCCGTTTCATCTTTGTGCCCTGAATCCTCCACTTCAATACTTCCTATATGTATGTTTGGAAGCATTCTGTATTTGGTATAGCTTAACATGCATTCACGAACACAACACGTTGAAGACAAGAAGTTTGGATTCAGTCTGTTAATTATAAAACGTTAATAATTAATCGAAATTTTGGGGTTTTGGTCGCTGTTAATTGTGGAATTGATCTTTTCGTACATTCTATGTGGAACGGAATATACACTCCATGGTTGAAGTGTTAGTTTTCCAACCCTTTAATCTTGATTGAATGACACTTGGGATCCCCTTTCCCGAGGGCATTTGTATTGCGGTAGGACAAACACAGCGAAGTACTACTTGGGCACACACAAGCGGTGTATAAAGTGACATTCTTCGGAGTACAAACCGTCACAGGCGCTCACCCCACATATGTATGTAAGTATGCACTCAACAAAACGACTATCCACCTTGGTATATTTAGGGCCTTAAAGTATTTACATATATCTGAGGCAAATGCTGAATATGTTCCTGGGCTGTTAATTCTCGACAATCTGGAGCACTTACCACCTATTCCAGCAACAATATTAGTGACAGTGACGTGTATTCGTTAACGAAATAGGCAATTGACATGTCGTTGCTTGGCATTGATAGAGACATAACTGAAAAATTATAAATTTTACAGGAAGAGCAGTTTAATTTACATTTGACTAAGAGTTAGACTACGATTTAAGCGCAGGTACGAATTAGCTAAGTTTACTCTAAACATAAAATACATTAGTGCATCTAATCCTTAATTTTATGAACTTTCTATACCTAGTAAACACTACAAACAAGCGGAACAGTTTGTTTATTCTTCGAAGGGTTCATGGGAAAGTGGAGGAGCGAACTCAGGGGTGCCAGAGAAGGAGGAGGCACCGCAAACCCTGCAAGCAGAGTTGGGCAAAGCTAATATCTAGATAACATCTAGTTAAAAGGTCCTTACGGTTAGTCGTTAGTCAAAGGGTGACTAAAGATGATTTAGCTTAGTTTTAGTCATGCCGCCAGAGCTGAAGCCGGTTATTCAAGGATCTTTAGCTCTTGGGTTGTGACTAACGTGGTTTCAGCTTTATTTTTCATCGTATCAATATGAAAGTGACGCCAATGGATTCTTTGTGTTCTCCCGATTAATTGGACAGAAAATAATTTAAATCGGACTATTTTTAACGAAACGGGCTTTGAATTCTGCAAACAAATTTCTCACGTAATATCCTTAATTATGGTCCGAATTATATCATTTTTGGGTCCATTTTCATAACAGTTTGCCAACGTTTATTTTTTTGTTAATTAACCCATCATAATAATTGTAGGCGAAAGCATCAGAAAGAATATGTATGTACAATCTTTCGATTGTTGAGAAGCCTTTGGGCTCGGATTATCGGGAAAGACCTACCCACCCCACCGTTTTGCTTTCTCGCTTGCGAGCGAGGAGCTTCGGGCCCCAGTAGACCGCCCGTTGACAGCCAAGAGCAATAAAACCGACGGGCCACATAAAATCTTCCTGTTTTTGATAAGTGTTAATAAAAGTATTACCAATCGATTTCTCATGTCTTCCCGATGAAAATGGGCCCAAAAATGATATAATTCGGACCATAATTAAGGATATTACGTGAGAAATTTGTTTGCAGAATTCAAAGCCCGTTTCGTTAAAAATAGTCCGATTTAAATTATTTTCTGTCCAATTAATCGGGAGAACACCAAGAATCCATTGGCGTCACTTTTATATTGATACGATGAAAAATAAAGCTGAAACCACGTTAGTCACAACCCAAGAGCTAAAGATCCTTGAATAACCGGCTTCAGCTCTGGCGCCTTGACTAAAGCTAACTCAGGTAAGTTTTAGTCGACTAAGGAAAAAGGTGAAGTAGCTTTAGTCGAAACGTTATTTCAATCACTTTTTAGTCGAATGATGCCCAGCTCTGCCGCAAACCCTGCAAGCCACCAACATAATGGCCCCACAATTAGCGCCAGACACGATGCGTACCGCCAGAGCTATCGGCGATCGAATATTAACGAGCGCTATTATTAACGTCTGACTTCCTATCATGGAATTGAGCAGCGTTCCTACGCGTGAACGCTGTCACGAGCGTTAACGTCATTGGTGCATTGATGCCGCATTTGTGTCATACGGTCACCGCTTAGTCGATTGTATTTTCAGAAAATTAAACGATACTGCCATACTCGGAATTCCCAGTTTATGGAATCACATGAAGAAATTAATAGGTTTAAAATTAAAAGTTAAATGTCACAGCACTCTGCAAAAGTTTGTTGAATGTATGCAGTATTAAGTCGTTATAGATATTCCTTATTAAAGAGAAGCGATCTACATGTGCTAAACTAGAAGTTCACATATGTGTCATACAACTATATTGTTTTACGTAAACCTCTGTATAATCAACTGTCGATTCACTTTAAATTTTATTAAAAAAATAAGTATATAGATTTGAATATTATTATGCATCTATTATATTTAAACTGAAGTATCTTAGTTTACAATCAACGCATGCTTAGCAGAATACCTACTTACACAATATTCTGATAGGAACGGAACATTTAGATTTTATTACTAGACTTTACAAATTTTGCTTATCCCATCTTCAATCGCAAGAATATGTTTAATGGTTTTCCCATTGCACTTAACATCAACCGTGTTACCGCGTTATCAATAAACATGAAATATGATAGCTATGTGTGCGAGGTATAATTTCAATTAATCGTTATACCATTTACATACAAATTATTGTTACAAATTTCCCATCACATTTCGGATAAATAACTATGCTTTCCTGATGCCTTATGATCTACAAATGCATATTTCACAACATTTTTATTTTTCTTACGGGTTCCAAAAGTACTCCTCCGTTGGAGAAGAGTGCGATGTTTTCAGACACCAAACCGGTGAAAGCCAACTATCAGTCAATTCTCAATTAATCTTCGGCGAGTTATCAAGTACGCCGAAAGCAATCGGGCATCCGATAGTCAACGCCAAGTTATAATTGGGAGCCTCAGTTAGCCTAAAGAGGTAATCAGGATCCATCAATCTTCACTCGGCCTTAATCAATCAGGCGTCGATCAGTTTAGAGAGAAATCCAACTCACCTCGAATAGTTGTATAAATCATATCACTTTCGTGATACGTTTTATTAAACAAACCAGCTGCACTTTGAAAACCGATCAAGATAATTGCTTTTCCACGTCACACCGAGTAACCAAATGAAAAAAAAAGGGGAACTAATTGCATTTCCATTCTAAAGTTAACTAACTAATTGCATTTTCACTGGTAATAAAGGAGGATTGATAATGTGAAGTGCAGGGCGAACGAAGTCGTTAAATTTGCAGTTCTTGATTCTCAAATGTAACACTGTATATTAAAATTAATAACTAACCGTTCATCGGGTTAAAATGCGATCGTTTGACGTTCGAGCATCGCGTCCATCGATTACTTCAGATAAATAATCAAGGTTCCACTGTCATCTCATTTAGAGATTGAAATTAGTCAGACTCTGTATTACACATCGTAACTGGAGTAATTTCTCAACGATATTATTGATATTTCATTGCGTCATTGATAGGCTCGCCAACATTTGCCCAGCACTCACCTAGATAATTACCAAAAATAAATAATAAAAAAACCAAGGAAATAAATTATTTCATTTAACAAAATATAAAAAGAAACAAAAATATATTAAGTGTTCTCGTAACTTCTGAAGTTCATAATTACAATTATGTACATAAAAAAAGCGTACTAAATATAATCGAGTCCCCTAAAAACCCTGGCTACCTTTAGAAAGAAGCTGCACCTCGGGGACGAACCCCATTTCGCCCAAGTACCTCCAACAGGAAGGACTCTTCGTTAATCGCGAAGCTAAATCAATAGCCCCCCCCCCCCCGTCGTCCGTAATAAGATACAAACAAAGGGAATCTTTTTTAGGTAGAATGCAATCGAACAATGCGCAAAGAAAGAGGGGGTGGCGAGGTTACGTGGCCGGGCTGGTCCCAGCGGCGCGGAAAAAAAAGCTGGCGCGCCGGGAGGAAAGCGTCGCGGCCCCGAGAATTGACAGTAACAAGCGCATTTGTCGAATCGTTTTATCTTCGTGAATCGTGGCTGACGGCGGTCGTGGCAACGCGACCCACGGGGATTTAACGAGCGAGTCCTTGATACGGTTCGCCGGCTCCCATCGATACCCGTACTCTAATATTCCACATTAATATCGGCGGAGCCCGGTCGCTCGTGTAAACGCGTTTTCCAGCGACCGGGTCCGAACGATTTTCCTCGCCGCGAGCGCCGCCCCGCCGCTTCAAAGGGCGCGGGATAAATCTCCCTTTGATAATTGCGTCGGAATGCCAGGCGGCGAGACAAATGAAATTTAACTCCAACCTCGGCGGGATTACTTGGACGTGCGTCTGGAACGAAGTCGATGCCGGGCTTCATTCAGAACCGTTGCTTCCCCAGATCCAAGAGGTTTCCGCCGCTGAAACGGCAAATGATCCGTAACGGCGCTGCTGGAAATTCAAATAAGGAAGTCCTCCTGGGGAACGAACTTTTGTGCGCGCATTGGGAACAGTTTAAAGATTAATCGGACAACGAAAGAGCGGGCGTGCGCTTCTGGCGACTGGTTCAACGGGCGGTAGGGTTTTTTGAAACTGGTTTTTGCATTAATGATTGAGGGCTGGGGGAGAAGTAAGTCTTTTGCGAGTCATTTTTGGCGAATAGCGTATTTAGTCAATTCGCGTATAATGCGTGCTTCCAAGATCTTCAAGTGAGTCGATAATTTCGAAAAGGGTATAGACTATAAGCCCTCAGAAACTAATTCTACGGGAAATGAAATAAAGGTTTAATGTCTCAACTCAAACTCGGCAGTATTATTCTTCAATTAGGTACCGTGTGTTCAGTGAAATTTCTTTGATTTTAGAAGATCCACTTTTAGAAATAAGTGATATGGAACAGGGAATTTGAGGAATTATTTAAGAGACTAAAGTGGAGGGATGGTTATATAAAACATTTTACTTTACTTAGAACGGGAAAATCAATGCGAAGGAAGAACTCAATTCAGAGGAACTCAAACTCATGATACTTGGTTTTCCACAAAATCAGATAAGAACATATAATCAGGATGAAAAGTCCTGTTCCGGACATTATTCACGCTCTGCTGTAGGCCAACTTGTTAGAGCTTCATAAAAATCCTTGAAATTAATGAACTCACAGTCGTCCTTTGACCCCTTTTGATGCACGTAGTTGAATAACCTGGCCGCTCCGAAACGCTTGCACCATTTGGAATTGCGGCGTTGATTTTATATTAAAATCTTTAGATTTAAATTAGAGATTTTTTAAAATTTCTGATTTTAAATGTTTAAGATCTTTTAAAATTTTTAAGATTGCTTGTGTAGTTTTCTTACAAAATATTCTCCAAAAGAACCTTGATTTCTGTCGATTACACCAGGTTCCCCCTTCAGCTTGCGGCCAGAAGTGAATCAAACTCGTGAAAATCCGCGCATACGTGACAGCGGCCATCAAAATATTAACATTGCCATTCGCTTCTATCTACAGCCCGCACGTGGGTGGAGCGTCGCTTGTATATTCTGCTGTTGGAGTTTGAATTTAGATTTGCATCCAATTAGAGGGTAACCGTAAAACCACAAAGTGTATAGATTCGAAATGTAAACGAAAGTTTGGATTTGGCCGAACGATAACGGCAGTTCATGATACATATGTTGCGGCGCATCGTCACGGTGTCGGGTGGGTATTCCGTGATGATAACTACCGCTGCTTTTCTGATAAACTCATATCGCAAACAGCTGGTCTGATTTGTGGATGGTGGTGCTTGAGGTGTGATACGAATTGGTTGAGTGCTGGAAGCCTGCATAAGGACCATCACAGACCGACTATACAATATACAGTATTCTCTCGATAAAGTATCGCTTTGCACTTCACGATAAAGATTCACCGCCTAATGCTCGCAAGCGCTCGCCAGAGACTCGCTATTCACGTCGCTGACGAAGCGAGAGAGAAAATGAAGAGTGAGTGAGAGAGCGAAAGCCAGTGAGAACCGTCGGGCGCTGTCTACGCGACTTCGTTTTCTCTCTCTCTCTCTCTCTCTCTCTCTCTCTCTCTAAAGCGAGTCTCCAGCGAGCGATCGGCCTCGGAATCGTGTCTGCCTCGTTAACTGGCCCGAGTTCGAGACCATGCTTGTTCCAAGAATTCGAGGGAGCAATTGAGAAACATTCAGTGCGAGTGAGATACCGATACCTGCGACAAGACAGCGAGGTCTTAAGGAGGTTCGATACCTCACTTGCGGGGCAGGCGGCGAGAGGGGTAAGCCTATGATTATACATGGGAGCTCTGCAGTGATACCAATCTTCGGTAAAAAAAAATTATGTAGACAAAAATGTTATTTACATGTCTATTCCTAATAAAACTATTGCTACATATTTTGTTTTGAAATTCAATTAAACAAAAAGTATGTTTACTGCAGCTAGAAACGCAATATTTTCATTAAAAGTAGCGTAAAATATGCGAGTGAAATGCGGCAACGTCGCTTTGCGTCCATCTTGTTTCTCTTTCCATCTGACACTTGTGGCATCCTTTTCAACGTTTGTAACCATTCAAATCTTCCCTTAATTATTTTTTATACATATTTAAATATAAAAGCACACTAATAGATAAAAGGCATCGTTATAAGGACATCTAACCTACGTATATACTTCACTACCCGGCCCACAGCGTTGCCACGTTTCCAACAGTTCCGTCAGGCAGTTCCCAGAATACGAGCACATTGCTGTCTATTTATTCCATTATCTAATAAACCGGACAGAACATGACCGATTTTTTGCGGGGAATTTCATAGGAATACTTAAGCTTTCTATTGCAACATTTTTTAGGACTTTGTCATTATTTTTAAGGACTCTGTGTAACATTTTATAGAATTTTTTTCGCTTCTCCCATAACAGCCCGTGTATAAGAGCACAACTTTGATTTCAAATTTCTCAAAAACGGTGCGGACAATTGACTTGAAATTTTCACACAATGCGGACGTCACTTTGAACATTAGATTAAAACACTTTTCAAACATTTCTCATCATTTTCGCTCCGGTATCGAACCTCCTTAAGTCGGTAGGTTGTTAAAACGAGACACGCTTGGGTGTCGGGACAATTGACTCCGCGGAGCTATAGTATATGTAGTACCAAGAACTGGCGGGGATAGCGACGGCCAGCTAACGGAGTAATAATTCAAAAAATTTTGGTCAAAACGGGATAGGCGCGCTAACATTTTCTACATTGCTGTTCTTTGCTTATGGCTCCAGTAGTACCTGTCAGTATCACTTCTTTCCCGCGTTTTTTACCGGAGCTCGTAATAGTATATGTAAAAAATACAGTATACTGGCGGGAAAAACAGTGTAAGCTGAGTTGTGTCTGAGAAAGTGATATCTCACCTCAAGCTAAACAGTATCGCTTACCAGAGACGCTACAACCTGCGCCGTTTTGCACCTTGAAAGAAAAACCTATTTCATATACTGCTACATCTCTTTTGTATTTATCATAATTTTACTGTTATAATTTGTTTTTACTTGTTATAATGTTGAATAAAGTACCCTTAAAGTTCGGAAAGTATTATCGCATTGGTATCCTTGCAAAAAATTCCTAAAAATTGATACAAAAATAAACC
Organism: Andrena fulva; assembly: GCA_946251845.1. Classification (NCBI taxonomy): domain Eukaryota; kingdom Metazoa; phylum Arthropoda; class Insecta; order Hymenoptera; family Andrenidae; genus Andrena; species Andrena fulva. Next base: position 63,442,148 of record OX276327.1, read on the forward strand.
ATTTATACGGGCTTCTCCCCTTAAGACGAGGTTGGATAAACGAAAGCTGGTCATTCAACAAGTAATGTTTATCCCGGAATGAGAAAGTTCCCCATTCTTCTCGAATGCACTTGGTGGCCTACTGTCCTAAGACACTCAGAGGTCCGCCGACTATAACTACTTGTTCCAACGGTTTGCATGCACAGGTGGTCAGGACTTACACATGTGATAACTGACTATCGAAGAATCCGGGGTTTTACGGTGCTCGCTGGTAATAAAACGTATCCGGGGCACGAGGGTTGCCGTGGCCCTCTCGCAGGCTCGCGTTACGCTGCAACGCGATATAGGGATTATGAATGATACACCGATGGCCGGAAACGAAATTGCTGGCTCTATCTGTTAGCGTTACCACTTAACGGTGCATCGTAACACGGGGGCGTGGAATGTGGACGGGACAACGGCGGACGGACTAGCCGATATCGGGCTTTTCTCAATTTTCGAACTGCTAAAAAGCGGAGAGGTCGGCGCTTTCGAAGGATGAAAGTGCCGGTGAAAAGAAAAGCAGAAAGAAAGAGTGGTTTCAGTCGCTGACCCCGTAATGAATAACCCGGAAGAGCCTTCGGGCTTCGACTGAGATTGGACTCCCCCTCCTGCCCTCTCTCTCTCTCTCCCTCCCCCTCTCTCTCCCGCCCCTCACTCCCTCCCTCCCTCTGCCTCACCCTTCCAATGCGGACCGTCCGTTCTTTTCGAGCGAAGCGATCGCGGGACAGAGGGACAGAAGAGAAAGGGAGGCTGATGGTAGGGGTAATGGTCCACAAATCACAATGCGGAAGGACAAAAAGTTTGCCTCGGAAGAACGGAACAATATATCTTTGAATATTTTTAAATAAAAGAGAATAGTAGATACGAATGGATTGTGTTGCGTAGCTGTCCAGTGCGTTCGTTACGTTGATCGTGCCTGTACAATGCGCGAGAAATCGAGACTTTTCAAACTGCAGTGTCGAGCAGAAGGTTCGACGCGTAATTTCTATGCTATTGCAAATTTTAGAGCTTATGGAAGGGAAGTAGATAATTACAGTTAGATAGTGTTTGCGTTCTATAGGGCAACAAACTTTATTTTCCATGTTATTTCTGTACTCGGTAACGCTTTGTTGTTCATGGGTAAGGTAAATGTCCCAATGGCGAAACAGTTAAGGAAGCAGTTGAGATGATTGCAATTTTTTTTATATTTAAATAGTATAAAATTATAACTAAATATAATTATTTGAAAGCGTAAAATTTCTACTTTCACATAACGTAACAAGAATCTACATTTGTTAAAGCAAAAGTTTTAAATTAATTAAAACATGAAACTGTTCATATGGCCCAGTAATTAAATAAAATTCATAGCGTGTCCCAGTCATTAATTAACAGTGTCCCAATTATTGAATATGTATTTAATTGAACTATTTCTATCAGTTAATGAAAAGAAATCAACTGACTGTAGTTCTTCTTCTTTATCTTTTTTACCTTCGGCATGACTTTATGTCTGAAAAAGTTAAAAAATGATTAAAAGTATATTATAAAAGTTTAGGTTATGTTAATATTATAACGAGTATAAGATTAATTATCCTAATAATTCTTAAACAGTATTATATTTTTGTCTAGTTATTATTAACGTAAATATATAGGATACAAAAAATACTTACTTTGGTACAATAAATATTTATAATTTTATAACTACTGAACACTGGCGTCTGTAACACCGCGGTTAAACAACTATTGAACACACGTTTAATGATTGGTACGTGTCATGTTACCGTGTACTAGTGGATAAACGCAACAATTTCAATATTAAAAACAAAAAATTATTAAAAGATCCAATTAATTTTAAATTCTTCAATGTATAATAAATCCAAAACAACTGTATAATTTCAAAAATTATAAAATAATAATTAATTACAACCTTAACAAAAATATTCTATCGCTTGCTTGAGCCCATTAGGTAAGAAGCGAGATTGAAACTGTTGAAGCTTTACTGTACAATAATATTTTTGTATGATATAACTATTCAGTTATGTAAGCTTATAATTGTATCTATATAAAGCTAATACATTTTGCAATTATATTTCCAACAGTTTAAACGTTGCAAATTAGTAAAACTATTATTATTAATAAAATTTCTTCTCAATTTTTAATTATTGGGCCATGTTTAAGGACTGGGACATTTACCTTAGTTTATAGTTTTGCATACCGATCAAGTTGTTTACACACACATACACACACATGCCTACCTGCTGTAAAAAGAAGATCAGCTAATTTGTAACAGATGCAACACGATAAATTCAATTAAACACACCATCACATCTTGCCCGAAATATGTATCAACGTGAAAGAAGTAAATCAACGTAAATCCTAAAGAAGTGACTCGAACCGCAAATTCCTGCTGAAGTGTGTTGAAATTCTTGAAACATGTTAAAATTCTTCATTTAATTTAATTTAGATTTAACCTAATCTAATATCTATGTCTACTGTCACGTCCTGGGTGGAGGTTAGGACAATGACAAGGAGTTCTTGCCCCGCTGCCTCCAACGTACCGTCGCGCCCTAAGGCCGGCCGGATTACGCCGCAATGGAGTAAACTGTGCGGGGCGGGTGGATTGGCTTTAAAGGATCGAGGAGGAAAAGAAGAGGTGTGTGTTTCGTCTTGGGACCGTCAGCTAGACTCATCAGTAGGGCTACAGCTGACGGCCCCTGCCCTAGACACACACGGGGACACAGAGGATATGATGATTTTGGAACTTGTATATATACTAATGGATTGGAGATTGAGAACTAGCGAGAAGATTAGACCTCTGGTGGCGCTCGCCGACACTAAGTCGCGATACCGTGGTGGGGCCGGGACGTCACACTACATTAATTTTTATGTAAATTAAGGCGGTTGCTAATGACCCAAATGGGTTGATGCAACTTTAAAAATACAATAAAAAAGAAAGTTGTTTACATTGTTCAAGACCATGGAAATACTTATAAAGTAAACCTTTTGTATCAGCAGAACTAGGGCATAAGTAACATCATATTGTAGAGAGGTTCTCACTTGATTTTCATTTCTTGTTCTTTTTATTCGCAATTAATTTGTAAATTTCTTTCGAAAGGCGCCAAACATTTATCGCACCCACAAGAAAAACACCACGCACCGGGCCTGTGTAGATATACAAGTGTTTGATGGAGACAGAACAGCCTTAACCCTTAATTATTAGATCATGCAATGCATGAAAATGCAAATATTTGAAAATAGTTGCTAAACGTACAGGGTTGCCATCCGTAAAATCACTAATCTAGGACAAAGAGCATTAAAACCCCGGACATTTGCGCGCGAAACCCGGACAGTTTTAACTATTTCTCATATTAGGCACGATATCCCAAGTCAAAAAATTCTGTATATCATAGACTGTAACCGCAACCAAGAAATAAAGATAAAATATTTATGACTTTTTGAGCGAGCAGCATCGAAAAACCCGGATCTCTACAAGAAATCCCCCCAGACGCCCTAAAAAATGAGGTCAAATCCGGGGATACCCGGACGGATGGTAGTCCTATAGACGTAGGACTTACAGAAAGCCATTGGTCATCCCATAATATTAACTTCTTAACTTCACATTTTGTCCACTTTCCTTTATAGTTTGTGACTGTCTTCAATCTCTGTAAAATGCTTCCTATTAAATAATACACAATTTCTGGCACAGTGTCGTGTCATTCTTGCTGTGTCCTAATCCAAAATTCATGGACACTGGGCAGCGGATCTTTTTGTCCTGCCAGTCTTTTTCTTGCGATTTATCACAAATTTGCAATTGGATTCATATCGAAATTCCGAGCTGACCTTTCCATTACTAAAAACTCCGCGATTTAAAGGCAGTTCGTTATCAATTTTAATGTATGTTGCAGCCGTTCCTCATATTCGAACACGATTTCTTCTTCGCTGTGTGTTGATAGTTCGCGCCACTTGGGGTATAGCATTCTCCGCATAAGTTATTCTAATACCGACTCTTCGCGTAATTCGTTCAATTCAGATTGAAGGACCAGCTGCCTGACACGACATGTGGAACTTCTACAGGTACATAGTAGAAGTACCATCATGTATCATGGTCTGCCTTATAATAGGAACTTTGAATGATGCAATCGTGTCGAGGACCTATTTTCTAATTATGCACTGCCTATTTTCGTTTGCTCTGTTTAGCTTCAAAGCTGGGTATTTTTAAACAAAGCGTCCTTTTAGCTAATTTCGTTACCAATTTTGGAAAGTGCTAAGCTATAATTATAGGTGTAACATTTACGTTGATTCCAATTTGCAGCCGCATTCCGTTTTTAGCAATGCCGAATCTCAGAAGTCAGAATCAGAATCTCGATGTCAGAATGTCAATGTCTACTTGCATTTATTGATTCCATTTTGCTTTGCTATTGCAAAGCAATTGCAAGATTAAAGAAACCATTGCTCGTTGATGTAATTCATAATGTGCAATCTACCAACAACCCGTAGACGCTTCCGTTAAATATTTGCGATTATTTTAAACATATACTTCGCTTATTTTCTGGTGATATGATTGTACATATTCGAACATACATACATACATACTCGCAGGTGTCTCTCAAGGATCACCTAAAAATCACTTGGAAAATTCACAGTCCCACAATTATTCTATAACACATTCCCCTTATATTCAATATTGTTCTACACTTTGCACTCTCTTCCGTACCAAGATATTTTAATACTTATCTCGTCACTCATGCAAATTAATGTACCTTGTCTTTATAACGCTCGGCGTGCTTTTGACCATGGTATCGTCGCTGCGAGCACGATATTGTGTCTGATAATACAAAGGGACAGCGAATGGAAAAGGGCTTCGAAGAATTCATTATCTTAATAGCTTAACTGGTCAAAGTAGTCGCCCTGCAAAAAGATCCAGGTTTCAATCTCAATCCACCAATCCCATCGGTTGGCTGTCTCTTTTTTTAAAAAGTTTTTCAAAGAACCCTTGCACCGTTCGCAGAAATATAAGAACGACTCGTTGCACGCCGAATGTTTTCCTTATTGTAAATGGAAACGATGGAAAAGGTTTATCCATCTTGTAGACGCCGCGGCCCATGGACGTTGATCCGTTTTATTTTTCGTTCGGCTCCCGGAAAAACGATGCCGAGAAAATATCATTTGAGCGTTGAAGTCGCTCTTGCTCCTTTACACTCTTCAAAACACCGCCCCTTTCTTTCCACCCCTCTCCATACTCTCGTCGACGCGCAGCTCTGGAAAATCCTCGAATAAACGTCGGTTTGACCAACTGCACCTTAGCCTTCGACTAGTTCCTCTTGATTACCTTCTTTTTTTCGGCTTTTCGCTCATGAAATTCTGCGCAACACGGCGCGGGCGATAGGAACATTAAAACGAAAAAGCAGAACGGTATTAAATACGCTGACACGTTCGCAGTGAGTGTAAATTTTCCTGGCCCGTAGTCAGTGTTATTGTGTGCTCGTGTATTCTATATGGTTTTCTAGAAAAATCAGAAAGTAGGGTAGAACCCCCAATTACTGACACCTACCTAATTACTGTCACCTTAAGCTATTTTACTGAAAATAACGAATAAATAAACGTTGTATAGTCATACACAAAAAGAATTATGTAATTCAACCTATAATCTATACGCTAGAAAATGCACCACTTAATATTTATTTTTCATTAATTTCTATAAGACGATACAAAATTTTAATTTCATGACAACAGTGGAAATGGCGACTTCCTTACTAGTGAAAGGGAAAACAGGGCACTAAAGAAAGGGCTATAATTACTATATTTAAATTATTTACATAATAAACAATAATTTTTTAGTACAATAGAAGTATCATAGAAAGTCACAACGATCGTAATATAACGATTAATTAAGCCTTTTTAATTAATATATGGGTGATAGTGATTGGTACAAGCGTTTCAAGCATTTTGGTATTACTGTCATAGCAGTAGTTTCTCATGTACATGAGACGACATAACCGTAAAATGAGTAATAAACAGTATTAGGTTAGCTGGCAGTAATTGGGGTGTCAGTAATTCAGTGACACACGTTTTAGAGGTGTCAGTAATAGATCTAGAAATATGTTTTTTAGATTAATGAATTTATATATAAAAATAGAAATTCTAAGACCCACAAAATGTTTTTCATGAAGTAAACATATTAAACCATAATAAAAAAAATAAGAAACTTATACTTTTAGTCAATAAATACAGATACTATGCAATAATATTAGAGTCAGTCCATAATGTGTCAGCAATTGGGGCTTCTACCCTATGCGCCATCACTGTTACAGCCGTACAAAAATCGCGCATGAAGACCCAGAGAGACAGTAAGTTATTACTTAGAGGTGACATTACAGTTTCATTGCTGCACCACGAAGTCTGATATGGGATATGGGTTTCATCCATATGGCGAAGAATTTATAAATTTACAATGTTTTAAAATTGTAGTTGAAATTAATATCATTTAGAACCGTAAAACACTTCGTAAGCGCGCCAAGTAGTATAACTCTGCCGATAGTCGGACTAACCGCTTCGCTTGCGTATATACAGGGTGTTAAAATAGTGATGGTCAATGATTTCAGGGGTGAATATATACCTCTGCTTTGGTGGAGATTTGTAAAAAAAACTTGCTGCTAAATTGTTTATAACATTGAAAATTAATGTTATTTTCTTTCTTTCCATCAACATATTCTGCTCGCTGAAAGGAGGAAAAGTTTTAAATGAACCCTGTGTCGCTAATGCACCGTTCCCTAAAAAAGAACTGACGAAGTTTACAAATGAAATTTACATATTCGATGAAACCATTTTTCACGTTTTTGAGAGAACGGTGCGTTTGCGACATATGGTTCCTTTTAGACTTTCTCTCCTTTCAGAGAGCAGAATATGTTGATGTACAGGAAAAAAGTAACATTAATTTTCAATATTGTAAACAACTTTGCAACAAGTATTTTTTACAAATCTGTGACAGTCACCCCTGAAAGCAGTGATCATAACTTTTTTAACACCCTGTACATCACTGACTGAATTTCATGGAGTTATAAGTTGCACACAGATCAATCATAATGATATTTAGCTAAAAGCTGCACGTCGACATGTCTTAATTATTTCGACTGAAATATCGACCAATATTATTCCCACCAAACACATCGGAATCCATGATGTTCGCAACGGTTTATCGCCTAATTAGTCCTCCGTTGGACGCCGGTCAACTGAATGCAAAATTTAGAAAATAAATTCAAAGGGCCACCGACCTTTTCAGCATCGATACGAGCCTCCGAAAAACGTTCACTTAATTAACGTCGAAGGAGACTTAACGAGGTCAATTTCTAAATTAGATAGTGGCAGCAATCCGGGATAAAGTACGGTAGAGGCAATTGCATCTCCAACGCCGGACGTTTCGATCAATCGGCGGAAAGGATTGGATCGATTCGATGCATTAGATTTCCAAACCGATAGGAGAGGTATTTTAAAGTGGTTAGTTGAAATGTACGCAGCAGCTGGACTACACCGTATACTTCAGTTCCTCGGAAGTTTTGATCAGGCAATACTGCTCTCCAGTGGTTTCGAGGAATTGAATGAAACCGCGCTCCACGTGCGCGTGCAATTTTGATAAATGATCGTTAAAACCACTTCGAAGGTAAAAGTGACGTTCGCTACATTTTCGTGCCCTGCGGAAATGTATTTCATTGTTGGGGCTTTAAAAATGAGAAAATCGTTACTAAGTAGGAAACGCCTGCGACAGTAAGGTGGACATGGAATTTCTCTTTTTATAGGGAATGTTTCGCCCCGACGAGGATATCACGTGATGGAGTTCGCTTTTTTCATTGTTTTTAAATGGCAGCATATGCGTTTAGATGTGTACACCTACATGTGTAATAGTCCATTTCTCAGCGTCATGTATCCAGCATGGCAGTGGCGCACTCAGAGGGGCGGCGAAGGGGACCTGACACCCCGCAAAGAAAAAGGAAAATGGAGATTAATGTAACCACGACTGAAGCAATTCAGGAGCTTTGCGAAAAGAAAAGAAAATTGGATTTTATTCTTTAAATAAATTTTCATAATCGCCTAACGAATTTTATTGACTTAGCTGTTAAAAGTAGCTGCTCTTTAGCTGTTTAGCTGCTCAACTTGGCTTCCCCCAAGATTGAATCCTGAGTGCGCCACTGCCAGCATGTATGTGGATAACCGCGAGGAATAAATTTTCCCCATAACATTCATATATGTACACCTGCCACTACCTGTGTTGACTTAGAAACGGTGAGTTAGGTAAGGTATTAATTAAGTCTGCCTCGCTAATTTTCAGACTTTATGCACCCAGTATAGCTGCAGCACTGGCTGCTTTATAGCTATGTATAGGGTAAACGCACCAATAAATGAACACTTAAGGCTAATGAATGAACACTTTTATAAAATTATGTTCGCAGCGCGATTGATTCCACGTGCTGCAAAAATTGTTTGGATATGAAGCAAGAAATTGAAAGAAGTCTTTAATTAATTAGTTGCTTATTTTAATAACTTATTTCACTCGTTTTAATAAAAAATGTCCATTCACTGGTACGTGTTCATTTACTGGTACATCTACCCCACGTAACGTCAATATCATTGCAATTTGAATAATTCGCGCAGTGACTGTTGTTGATCCAATCCGTTGAATAAATATTAAAATATTAAGAGTCAGTATTGAAGTGATTATTTTTATACCCAGATAGCAGATAGCATTGTTCCACTGCAAATTTGTCTTTCAAGATTCTCACAAGTGAAATATAATATAATACTATAATTCTCGCAAAAAGTGGAGGCGAAGACCTGGAAGTCCGACACTTCAAAAAGACTGCTTAGAGTACTCGAGGGATTAAGGTAGCGAATAATTCAGGAAAATGAGCCGAGCGTCAGAAATGAAATAAGTACTGCATAACACGTTTATAAAATATACCATATAATTTTAATTTCATATTCAATGCGCATTCTCGTTTCGTAATTTCGTTGCGCCGCGTTAACGGGGGGTAAAAAATTATGGGTCGTAGGCAGAAACTCTTTAAAATCCAGAGGGCGGAACAGCGAACACAAGCTAATTTAGTTTTCCTGGGGTGGTGATGCTACTCCGGTTTAATTTCTCATCCCCTTCAAGTATCCGAGTTACAGGCTACACCAGTCCTCCCCTCAAGCAGTCTGGAGTTAGACCTTTGACTGGGATCTAGTTAGAGCCATTTTTTTAAATGCAATTAGCGCGAGAAAGAAATCGTACAAAAAGACGTTCGCGCGTACGATGGTGCATTCGAAGCATAAGATATCTCGCGAAACAGGGGAAGAATAAATTATTGTAGTACAACGACTAATCTGAAACTCTCTCAAGTGCTGCGTAAAGTGATGTTCCTTCAGGGGTAGGTACAACAAAAATTACACTGATTTTTAAATTTGATTTTCTCGCAAACAAAGCCCCGGGTGTAAAAATTTCATTCCGTATTTTTTACTTACTTATGCAGGAGGAATCACCTGCTTTCACGTTGCGCCGCGATTTCGGAAACGCTCTGTATGTTTGCGCTGCACGGTACAGGCACTCTATTCCGAAAGAAAAATGAGAATACACGTGAAGCTAACATCGCGATCGCTGACAATGAATTGAAAGCGGTAGACTCTGCTCTTTGCCACGAAATTAGAATCTTTGTGGCTGTTTCGTTTTCAGGATCGCATATACGAGGAGACAAAAGTAGCATTTCCGGCGTTACTGGTCTCGGTTGGGGCAAAACGCTACGAATATAGAAACAATGGGATCAGCAGGCCTCCCTTGTGTTCCCGGCGATTCATAACGCGGAAACGAGTATGTGGAGGCCTTGAATGCACGTAGCCATGTGTCACTAATCTGTGAAGAATGAAGGTTAACACGCCCCCAATCTGAGGAGAGGATGTACCGGGCTGACGTGGAGAAGAAAGGGCTTCTCGTCCAGATAGTTCTCCCGTCCATCGGCTAGGATGGCTACGATTCTCCTTGCCGCGAGATTCTGTAAGATCTCTGTGCGCCCATTCTGCTCGCGCTTTCGACAAAAACCGGCTTTCTTATTGTCAGCGAGAAGCCTCGAAATCACGGCCACAACAAAGCCGCGGCAGCTTTCCCGATACGTTGCTTTGAATAGAGCGGCATGCTTGAAAAATTCGGGCAAAACAAATCCCCCCCCCCCCCCCCCCCCCCATTGTTCCGGAAATATTTGAAGACAAGCGCTCCGAAACTCTGCACCAGGCTTCGACGTTCGGAGTTCGATGGATTTTGTTACTTGGCACCCTTCGGATTCGTTCGTTTCTCTTTTGTTCGACTGTTGACGATGAGAACGGTTCCTCTCAACGTTCTAGGGTAAAGGACCCAATTACTGGCACCTAACCAATTACTGTCACCTTAAGCTATTTTACTTAAAATAACTAATAAATAAACTATAGTATATAATGTATAGTATAGATTATAGGCTGAATTACCTAATTCTTTTTGTGTATGACTTTACAACGTTTATTTATTCGTTATTTTAAGTAAAATAGCTTAAGGTGACAGTAATTGGTTAGATGTCAGTAATTGGGTCCTTTACCCTATCTCTGGACACGCATATGACCTGTCGATTTCTGCATTTCATATCGCTAAGTTTTGTGCTGCGTTCTGCTTTACCGATGCACGCTACTACATAATATAATGTACTCCCCGAGAGTACCAGAGATGCTGTTTCTTACGCTGTGTTTAAGAATTATGCCTCGAGCTAGATCCATGTCAATTTTTGATTTTATTATTATTATTATTATTATAATTAACGGGAATCCCATTAGTATACAATTGTGTACATAATCTAGAGCTTATAGAGTCTAAAACTTAGCGCTAATTAACCGTGTCGTGATCCCCGCCAAATAACGATCTTCTTAATATACTTAAATATTGTTTATTGCGTAAAGTAAATTAAAGTATAGTATAAGGTTGGAGAGATGCTTTCGCTTGAGTGTCGGAATACGAAGTGAGGGACGCTGTCTCGTTGACCGTTAGGAAAAGCCTTGACTGTGGGGGTGTGGGAAAAACCCGAGGTCCTTGAGGACCTTGACAAAAATCGGCCGTACCTCGGTACGTCGCGTGGAACGGAAATAACATGGTGAAAGCTTCAACCTAGCCTACGTTCTTAAAATACACTGGGTGGCGAAAAATATATGATGGGGTATCTAACAACCCTGCGTGAAAGAGAAACCTAGCTGTCTAAATAGCAACAGCCGAAAAGAGTTGAGCGAGCCTATTGTACCTCCATTGTGTAAACGTCTTAATGTCGAGCGGATTTTATTCTCTTTTTTTATTTATTTATCTATGACGGGATAACAACCCTTTGGCACATTATAATTACACGAGAAAAGATAAATAGAGAACGGACAAATAAGGTAAACTTAAGATTAAAATTTAACTAACAAATACCAAAGAAAACAACAGAAAGGGATGAAATAAGAGGGGCAGATATTACGATACAGTATCAATGTTGCAAATTAATCATCAAAATACTAAATGATAATACACAAAACTGAGCTTCTGACTGTAGATAAGGAAATAGCGAAGAAGTCAATATTATGGCAGTATTTATTTGCCCGCATTACACATTCTATCAATGCAATTGTTATTAAACAGTATTTAGCGATACAGGCTGTGGACGCATAATCCTCGCGAGCAGCGTTACCAGGTTCGAGGGAAAGGAAGGGAGAAAGAGAAAAATCGGTTGTTAGTGGAGGACGTAACCCAAGTCACGTGATGCAAGTGAGGTAGGTGATAGGTGTAGAGTGGTAGTGAGGGTAATATGACGTCATAGTATTTCCGTCAAAGGGAATTTCTCCTGGCAACGCTGCTCGCCAAGTCCACGTCCGTTGAAAACCTGAGACTGTAGCAAGATGACGTCTCATACGTATCGCGTTCAAGGCTCTGTCTTCGGAAACCTTCATTGTCAGATGTCGCCGCCTTTAGCGGTCCTCTGGATCATTATGCGTCATCAAGCACAGTTGATCCTACAAGGGTTACTTAAGAGAAACAAGTAAGATCCTAGAAGTGCATGTAATTTGTAAGAGCATTCAAGTTTTATAACAACAATATAGTCTCTGCGGTCTGAATTTTCTTTGCTCAGCTATTCGAATGATTTATAAACTTTTCACCTGGCTGCTGTTCCACAGTGTTCCGCGAAAACGCTATCTACTGGTCCAGCGGCCATTCGAATATTTCAAACGCGTTTCCAATAGTTAATCTTTTGTGGTACATAACTCTTGCGAGGAATTTACGTATACCCATATATGTCTGAGCTGCAGAACCAACGAGATGAACGCTCGTAAAACAAGTTCTGCCGCAAGATTCTCCTCCATTCCGTTGAAATTCCTCTTAGCTTGCTTCAAGTTTTCCTTTTCAAGGTATACCCTTATTTCGTTCCTACGTTCAGCACCTTGAGGCACGTCGACCTCCGAGCTTGGATATTAAACGCCAGCCAAAATAATATTACACTCGGTTGGGTAACGAAACGTTACCCATGTGCACTTTTTCGCTCCCCTATTGAGAAAATTCGATTTTTCTAAATTGCTTTACAGATACACTTGAGTTTGATCAAGAACTCATTTGCAGTATCAATATCTAATCGACCAACTAACTTGCTTTACGTTAGTGAAATGAAGATTAAGCATTGTGTCTGACTTTACGTTACTAATCCGAGCTGACGTACAACAGGTACCTATTTCTTATTAACTCTGTTTAAATTGGCATTCAAGGTAATGAGACTTTCGAATTTCAGTGATTAAATCTTCCTTCTCATCTTGTTGCATAAATTCCAATAACCTACACGCTGTCCATGCTCTCAATATTGCGTTACTAATTAGAATGATGCAGCTTCAAAATCTTGACTGGCAACAGCAGATCAAAGGTCTACATAGAGAATAATGATGCAATTACAGCTTGAGGTGCATTATTGCCCACGTAGAAGCACATGGTCAGAAGAGGATAAATCTTTTCAAACTGTTAGCGCCAGCTGCTGGGAGGGTTTTATGACTCGGTTACAAAATATTGCCGTTCCCCAGTTGAGGGACTTTAGTTTACAATCAACATACGCCTGCGAGAAGTAAAGATCGCCCCGCGAGGAATTAGCGTTTATGGTAGATAGTTTAGAGTTTCCGCTACTCCTATATTCAATAGCAAACAGACATGCCACAATGTACAGTTGTTGCAGTTTATAGCTTTGCGGTGAGCATGGTATTTATATTAGACATCTAATGATGACAACTGTGGCTGTGAGATCTTGGGAGAATTTAGAGGTTACTACTTGCCCGTATTTCTTTTGTATGGTGAACAGCGTTCTCATGTTTGCTTGTCTGAGCATTCTGCTTATTCTGTCTGCGGTATCCTATATATGCATAGGGAACAACGGATATGGACCCGTTGGTGTTTTCGTTCCTGCTTGTGTCCTGTGGTTTTGGTTACCGGATTATGTTCTGTGTATCTTCACATTTCTGCCTGCTGTAGCCGTTCTGGATCAGGCTGCTCCGTATATAGTCCATGTCCAAGTTTAGATGGTCACCCTCCCAGGCGGTGATCACACGGTTGAGCAGAGAACCTGTCACCGACTCATTTGAGACCAGACAATAATGATGAGATGAGGCAAGTAGGATACCTATGTGTATGTGTAGATTTTATGTACATCCGATGACCTAGGAATCCATTGAGGATATCCAAGAAAGGAAGGGAACCTTCAATTTCTACTTGAATCGTGAACAGTGGGTAGGGTTGTAGCTGGATGTCTTTTGGTTTTTGGCGGAGATGGTAAGATGGAAGGAAGGAAAAGGAAGTTGCGTTTCGTCCCGGGCCTGCTAGTGGACTCATCGGTAAGGCGTACCTAGCAACAAGCCCTGCCTTAGCTGTTGGGATGCTAGGAGTAGGCCGAGCAGGACGAAACGGGTATATGAGGCTATCAGCGCAATAGTGGCGTAACCGACAATTTTGGGTGAATTGACATTTCAGCCTAAACCACTTCTTGTAGTGCAAAATTTTAATTCTATAGTGTGCTGAGCAACCCTACAAAAACATACACAAACTGGCAGCACAAAAACGTGTTCTTGCACTGAGCATTTTGTTGATTTGCGCCGCAAAATACTTGCCTGTGCAACATTCGTCATTATTTTATGTACTATACCTAACAGTAGAAGTTTTAAGCAAAGACTTTAAAACGTCAATAATTTCATTTGTCGTTATCTAAAAACAAAAGTTTTAGGGTTACGCCACTATTGCACTACTCATATATATGAAGGGGTGGATGAGGGAGAACTTGCGAGAGAGCGGAGCGGTCGAGTGGCCCTCTGGCGGCGGAGGTATCGCTACAGGTTGTTTTCTATCGTCTGTATTTCTAAAAGTCGTCGCCTTTCCTTACATTGTTGTAGTTGGCTCCGTCTACACCTGCTAGTAGGCTCGTACGTCCAATAATTTATATGACTTTGTAAGTAAAAAAAAAGAAAGCCTCGAGCGACGGGACTCGAACCCAAGATCTACGGGTCCTCTGCGTACTGGCCCAGCCGCCTGACCAATTCCCCCAACGCCGACTCCCCGAGGTTATTCCTTTCCGAGCTCTACAAATTCCCAAACTAACGTGGCGCCACCTATGTGCCAATCGCACTTCACACATTAGGGCGTTTCCAAACGCCGAATGCCTACAACTTTTACACGCAGGCTTGTTTTGTCATTACCACTGTGTTGTTCCCTTTATTTCCTGTTCACGCTATGATGCCCTGCTTCTACCTCAGCTCGTAGCAATCTTTCTTCAGTGTTCACTTGCCGTGTCTGGAAGTAGATTCTGAATAACATATTGCGCCCAGTCTACAACATCTCTTACTATTCAGCCAATTCATTCCAACTGATCACAGTATCGCACTATTTCCGTCGTCCTGTTAAACACGTGAATTATTCAGGGAAAGCTGAAAGAATCGACACCCGTGGACTTTCTAATCGGATAACAGTATAATGGAACACCCCAGACCCGACACTCGCGATGCATTCTATCCGTTCCTTCTCGCATAAGTAATCCAGCTCCTCTTAACTTGTCAGCTACGGAAGACTAGCTGTTTATACATTTGGGCGATGCAGGTTACTCTGTCATGAAAATGTAGTAATTACAGTCACACAGAAGCTGTGAATGCAGTAGTGGGGCACTAATCAAGCCAGAGGGCGGTGCTGCTCAAGGAATGACTCCGTTAATTGGTTAAAGAAAACACCACGACGTTCCGAGGGAACATTGCGCTGGCGTAATAACTTTAACATCCCAATTATCAGTGATGTCTTTGCTGACACCTAAGCCCGTCGTTAACAACCTCATTTACTCCCATCGGGAGCCACCCCTTTGCCCCTGGTTTTCCACGAAATGAATTTCCATTTCGCGGCATTCGGTTCAAATAGCGACGAGCTATCATCTTCCCCTCGCATCGTCGCCACTGTGATTGCCGACACTGTCGCCAAAATAACGAGGCGTAATTATCGCGACGAGAAATTACGCTCCATAGCGTTCCCGCTCCTCCACCCGCGGCTCTTCTCCCTTCAACTTCGCACTTTCTAGCTAATTATCGACTTGATCAGCCGGCGCCAACTTCGTGCCTGCCCATTCATCCGACTCGTCAACCCTCCGCGTTGCGCGGTTGTTCGACTCGCTGCTACACGTCCCCTACACTGTCGCCGCGCGGATCGTCGGCTGGGCGGAATAAAAAGCGTCGTTGATCGCTGACGGCCGGTATAATTAAAATCTCTAATTACCGATGCGACGGAACCGGCGCGATCGAGCGCGGCGGGAGAAGAAGCCGTGATAGGGCGCGATCGATAGGGAAACGTGACAGCCGCGAAAAAAGGAATTACTTGGACCGGCGGACGTGAAACTGAAGGGGGAAGAGGAATTAGCGCAAATTACCGAGGAATTATTGCGTAATGGAGTTTATTTCGATCGTACGGCCACCAATGGCTTGTAGCGCAACCTGACAGGTCCAATCGTTCCGCTCCACCGGCTGCTCATCAGGCATGTTTTACGCGTGCGTGTGCAATTTCGCCAATCGAGTCGGCTCGCAGGGGTGTGAAACCGGGTAAAAGAGAAAAAGAGGGAGGAAAAATTGCGAATCGCACGTACGTGGGCGAGGTTCGTTTAATGCACAAATGAGGAAGTCAGATTGGTGGAACGCAAACTCTTCTTGTCGACTGCACGATAACTGCCGATGACGACCCCTGTCTATGGTAATTGAAATATTATAATTATTATTATTACTATTATATTTATTGTTATTATAATAATAATAATAATAATACTTAAGCGTCTTTATCGATAAGAAGGAAAGAGAAAGAAATAAAATAACGCAAAGGAAATTTGTAGCGATATGCTGCGAAATAAAAAATTATCACCTTTCACGAAGTGAAGCCTAGCACGCCGATTCTTCGTAGATATCAATGCATTTTGTCGTTTTGCTTATGTAAATATTATTAACAACGTTTCTTTGCCGTCTGCTGAAGAATAATCGCCCGAAAATTAGATTTATCAACTCAGTAACGATCCAAAGCACACAGCAACAATTAGCAAACAATTTTCAGATAATGTATTAAAATGGCCGGCACAAAATCCAGATTTAAATTCCATCGGGATGCTATGAACTGATTTAGAGAATTGTAAGCAGTACAGACAGGCCCGGATTAAGATTTCTGGGGCCCGGGGCTATCCAACCTTCGAGGGCCCCGTGGTTGAAAAGCGGGGGGGGGGGGGGGGGGGTAACAAAAATTTAAACAATAACGAGTTTAAATTGCTTAGAACTGAAGGCTTAGAACGGGGCCCCCTGGAAAGTGGGGCCCGGGGCTACAGCCCCCCCTAGCCCCCCCCCCTTTAATCCGGGCCTGAGTACAGAACCCAGTTAAAGTTGAATTCATTTAACTAACAAACGCAAGTTTTATATGGCATTGAATTTGACAACACGTTTTTGGATCCGACAAAGGAGTTACCACTTTTGGTGACTTTTTAGGCCATCCTAAAAGCAAAAAGTGCCTCACAAAATATTGGATTTTTTATTACTTTCCAAAAGTAAAACCTATTTAATTTTATGTAGGATTTTTGTTTGTTAGTTAAATAAATTCGACTTTAACTAGGTTTTATACAACTTTTCATTCTCTACCGGAATGTACCTATAGTTTTGCATCTGCAGTTTTGAGTTGATGATAAAAAGTAATAGAGGTAGAGTGGATCGTAAAAGTGGTAACTTTTTTGTCCGCTACTGCAGATAAGGAAATAAAACTAAAAAAGAAACAAAAAATAGCAATTAATTATATACAGTAATAGAGGATACACGGTGTTCCATTCCCGTTGACCAATGTGTTGCAGTCGTTCAGCAAAATGGCAAGGCGACGAAATATTAACTGTATTATAACTTGAAATAATGTTTCATCTAATAATTCGTTCTCAAAAATAGTCCTAACTACTAATATATTGAAAAGATGATGTTCATAAGATTGTGTCCGTAACAAAAAGGACAAAAGCTATTAAGATACTATTATTTTTGTTATCTTTTTTAATGTTTAAGTTAATTTAAAATTCCTTTGTGTTTTTAAAATACACGTTAAAAAAATCACCATAAAAATTAATTCATTTCCTTCCTATACAGAATTATAGCCAGTAAAAACTGTTATATGTATAGGTGTGTTCGTAAGTATAAGTCCGCCACTGTATGTACTTGCTTCAGTAGTTCGATTAAGTCTGCATACGAATTGCGAATGCTCGAATCATTCTGTTTCCTCCAACAGTCCGTCGTTGGCGAAATGTCAATATTTCTCTTCGAGGCAATGTTGATACGTTACCGCCCATAGATGGGAGTATAAGAACCCTAATTAGTAACTTTCGGGCGGTTTTTCCGAATTTACATATGCCCTGCACACGCCATCTTGCAAGAGGTATGCAGATGTGCTCTACAGAAACGTTGTACTTATCCGTAATTTAGGAAAGGCAACCTGTAATTCTCGAGCCTAACAAGTCAGTACATAGCAACCCTGGCGTTCTAGTGGATTTATGGTATCGTTGGCTTGCCGGTAAAACTGACCAAGTCCATCATTCCATCCTAAAGTCCTTGAGGGTTAATGGAAGCAATTACTTTCTAAGTTTTCTACAACAATAGATTATGCTAATGAAATCCTTATCATTTTATGCTAATGAAATGAAATGCAAATGATATCCTAAAACTCCATATGGGGGAAAACTTCTGTATTATGCAATAGCTTTCAATTATTGAACTGTTTTGCATTTACTGAAAATTAAGCAATGTGGACTTGGTCAGTTTTACCAACAGGCCAACGACATGTCAACCACTATTGAGGGCCGGAAAGAATCTCCAAGTGCACGGAAACCTAATTAGAATTTTAGATTCTTCTTGACTGTGAATGCATGTTTACATTAAAGTTTGGACAAGAAAGGCTACTACTTGGAAATTATAAGCCCAAAAGTAGCGATGAAATCACGTCTGTAGCATAATCATAGTTACACTCTTATAAGTAATTATAATTTTATTGTAAATAATTGAGGAGTCCTCGTAGAAAGCACTGTAAGTGCCAAAATAAGACAAAAATTTACCGGAAAATGTTCTACGTGGCAATGGTAATACTATGGCACAGAATTTCAATGCCATTTCCGTTTGTAAATAACTTACCAATAGTGCTAAAATATAGTACCGCTGGTACGTCCAACGCCACTTCTGTAGAAAACAATGCCAATTAGTTAGGGACAAACAGGGTGGACACTCACAGCGCTTGCAAATTTAAATGAATGGCACATTCAGTTTTCCCTACAAATATAATTATTTTTTTCAAGAATTTTGACTATATTAATGCAAAAAATCGAAAATTTTGTGATGCATTTGGGGTATTGTATACTTAAGCATATTTAGCAATCAAAATAAATCAAATTTCGTAAATAATTTAAAGACAGGGAAGTTTCTTTTCTCTATCCTGAAAGATTTCCTTTTTGGCACTTACAGTGTTTTTGACAAGAACCCTTCAATTGTGTTTTATACGTATCTATATTAATTGTGGTTGACCACGATTTACTGCTGCGGTCACCAATGACCGACACTGCCGTGAATATGTTAACACAACGCGATGGATGGGATCCGAGAATCTGCAGATTTATGCATAACTTGTCGCATCCCTACAGGGTGTTTCATCTTGTAGCGAGAACCTCGCTCCTGGGTTGCATCGGCAGTACAGCTGATTGTTGTTTGTTAACAGCGCAACTGCTCGTCACAATAATTCAGCGTCTTTAAAGCTTTTATAATTATATACAACGCGTCTATAAAATGACATCTTTAATTCTTCCCCATTACGTACAAATTCGATTCTAAAAATCAGTGAACTATATACCTGAACGTTAAGTACAATAATAAAAACTGATTCCACTTTCGAAACCAATTTTCTCGAAGACAAAAACGAAACGTCGTTCGAAACATAGTTATTCGCGATTTCGATGAATTTTTCAACACAAATTGATTCCGTCCACAGTCACGCCGTGTTTACGGCTGCATTCTGTAAATTCTTTGTTGCGCACATACCCGACCAGCTTTCGAAATCGATTCCCGCGAAAACAAAGCCGTGTGTGGAAAAATTTGATTCCACCCTTGCGATTTATTTTTCGGTCACAGCCTGCGCATCTATTCGGTAGACAATGCCTTCATTTCGGGCGATGAAGTTGCGCCGAAACGCCCTGCGAGTGATATCTAACATACATGCACAGTGTTGGCCTCTCTCTCCCGCTTCGGTTCGTGCTTCTCTCATCAGCCCCGCGCAGCTGCCAGTCGATTTTCGGGGGACGCCGTGCTATGGGATTACGTCGGGTGTGTTTCCTAATTAGGTCGCGCCATTTCGCGTCCTTTTGAACGTGGATATCGTAATAGGACTCGCGCAACTCGCGAGACCAACTGGCTGGTTTTCTCGGCGGAGACGCGAAATGGATCGCGGCCGTTCGGCCAGTTGCCCCGTTAACGGCACCGCTAACTCCCGACGCACACATGTCGCTTACATGGCCGAGTTCGGCCCCGTCCGGCTTACCCTTTATCGGCCCTACCGAGCCCAGCCCCGCTGCGAATTGAACGGCGACGCGTGAACCGTTTGTAACTGTAACACTTTTGCGGCCGTTCGGGCACCCTTGTTATGCCGTTTCAATTAAGCTGGTTAACGAATGGAGACTAAGGGCTGGCGCGCGCCACCACGGCTCATTGTTGCGAACTGCCAAATTGTTACTAGAACAGATAGAATTTCGGGATAGCAAGCGTATATACCGTGACATTGGAAATAATATGTCTTCGTTTAGTCACTCAGCGTGCCTAGCATCTTTCAAACGATAGTTGAGCTTATAGGCAACTAGCTTCACCATTCGGCTTCGCTCAAAATTTGTATTCTGATTTTATAAAAAAAATTTTTAGTTTTTTTTTGTGAAAATAGTCACATTTATAATTAGTCAGGCATAATGAGCTGAGGCGCATTTCGTGATCCCAGAGTTTATCGTCCAAAAGTTTTTAGGCGACAGACAAACACACAAACTTATAAAAGCTTTCTGCTTTATATGAAAGGTGGAATCTGACGGAACGTGGATCAGCGAGCTTGGCACGAGACTCGCCGAGCCCACGCGCCGTGAGAACGCTCATGGCTCACCGAATCGCGAGCCTGGGCGAGCCTGGGCGAGCCGAGCCGACTCGCCGATCCACGTGCCGTGAGAACGCTCATGGATCGCTGATTCGCTAACCTGGGCGAGCCTGGGCGAGCCGAGCCGACTCGCCGATCCACGTGCCGTGAGAACACTCATGGCTCGCCGACTCGCGAGCCTGCGCGAGCCTGGGCTCGGCCCGCCGCACAGTGGGCCGGATTCACATAGTTTGCGCCATTTGGGTCTTTTTTTTAACATATCGGAATGAAATTTACGCCAAAAAATAGGAAAAAATTATTCCTTTCTAATGATGTATAATTTAATTTTTTATTTATTTATTTATTTATTTATTTTTAAAAAATTTTAACTAATTTTTGATAAAAAAAAATTTAATTGTGTTTATTTGGTACCTTATTTAATGCCCTTTTCAGTGCTTTAAATGGAATGTTCGGGAAACTTTTCATTTCCAAGTTATAAGCAAAAATCGAATAATAAATGAATGTAACCAAATATCGCTTTGTTGAAATTAAAGACCAATCTTTTGCGCTAAACATCATCTTCTATTAGTAATTAATGTAAATAATGTATTGAAAAATAATTCTGAATATAGTGAAGATATTTGCGATGTTTTTTAAATTTGATAAGGAATATCTTTCAAGTCCCAACGAATCCCAACTTCTAACCAATTGGAATATTTTCATTACACCTTCCTCTACATGATTATGTAAAAACCACATCCTACTTCGTCCTACTTTACAAATTATTACTGTTTAAAGCGCATCGCGTCCGATATCGGGACTCCGCGAGACACGCAGCCCCTCTCCTAAGGATTTGTTTAGATTATAGGCACATGAAATTGTTTATGCTATGGTGCAGATAAGCATTTGACAAAGTCCTGGATTTTCTGCCTGCAGTCAGTTGAAACAGTACTATCAGAGACTGCACAGGATGACATTCAAAGCATTTTTGCATAATATTTGAACGTTACGCTCTAGTTTTCTTTCGTTTTAGACAATTTTAGTTTTGCCTTGTATAGTTTATATTTAGTGTGCATAATATATATGTTTATCTTATATTTATTTAAGTTTATCAGTGAAGTTCATCAGTGAAGTTTATATTTGAGTTTTGTTTTCTTACATTTATATTATATTTCATTTTACACATATTTTTTTAACCTGGATTTTAGTGCGTCTGAACTTTGTGACGAAATAACGATTTTCTCACATAAAATTTCATGTAAAAATACATAGTCATTCAGGGCTATGGACGAATCTTTTAGTGTGAAGAACAAGTCTTGATGTGTGCGGAAAGCCTGCATTATCGTTAAATAACTAATATCTGAATAAAAAAACAGGAAATTCGGAATGCGGTTGAATGCTAGAAAATACCCAAGAAAATGTGTAAGTGCTTTCGTACTTACCAAATATGTGTAAATGAAATGTAATATAAATGTAAGAAAACAAAACTTAAATATAAACTTCACTGATGAACTTCACTGATAAACTTAAATAAATATAAGATAAACATATATATATTATGCACACTAAATATAAACTATACAAGGCAAAACTAAAATTGTATAAAACGAAAGAAACCTAGAGCGTAATGTACAAATATTATGTAAAAATGCTTTGAATGTCACCCTGTGCAGTCTCTGATGGTACTGTTTCAACTGACTGCAGGCAGAAAATCTAGGACTTCGTCCAAGGCTTATCTGCACCATAGCATAAACAATTTCAATTGCCTATAATCTAAACAAATCCTTAGGAGAGTGTCTGCGTGTCTCGCGGAGTCCCGATATCGGACGCGATGCGCTTTAAACAGTAATAATTTGTAAAGTAGGACGAAGTAGGATGTGGTTTTTACATAATCATGTAGAGGAAGGTGTACTGAAAATATTCCAATTGGTTAGAAGTTGGGATTCGTTGGGACTTGAAAGATATTCCTTGTCAAATATAAAAAACATCGCAAATTTCTTCACTATATTCAGAATTATTTTTCAATACATTATTTACATTAATTACTATTAGAAGATGATGTATAGCGCAAAAGATTGGTCTTTAATTTCAACAAAGCGATATTTGGTTGCATTCATTTATTATTCGATTTTTGCTTATAACTTGGAAATGAAAAGTTTCCCGAACATTCCATTTAAAGCACTGAAAAGGGCATTAAATAAGGTACCAAATAAACACAATTAAATTTTTTTTTAACAAAAATTAGTTAAAATTTTTTAAAAATAAATAAATAAATAAATAAAAAATTAAATTATACATCATTAGAAAGGAATAATTTTTTCCTATTTTTTGGCGTAAATTTCATTCCGATATGTTAAAAAAAAGACCCAAATGGCGCAAACTATGTGAATCCGGCCCACTGTGCTCCGATCCACGCGCCGTGAGAACACTCATGGCTCGCCGACACGCGAGCCGGGGCGAGCCGAGCCGACTCGCCGATTCACGCGTCGTGAGAACGTCATGGATCGCCAATTCGCAAGCCTGGGCGAGCCTGGGCGAGCCTGGGCGAGCTTGGGCGAGCTTGGGCGAGCCGAGCCGGCTCGTCGATCCACGTGCCGTCAGATTCCACCTTTAAGATAAAGCAGCTGGTGTGCTCGGGTAGTTTTTTTCAGCTGATCTGGTTATGTTGTTATTTCCGTGTGGATTCGTTGTGCTTCGAATAAGCTCCGTATTATTGGAGATTTTCAATGGATGCTGCGCACTGCCAGATTTAAATGCATGTATGTACATATCGATTATCGACCGAGCGTTTCGCTTATAACGAAGATTCTTGAGCCTTTTAGAGGGTTTCCATTGGATGAGCGGAATGCATCTGTGGAATTCGAGTAGCTTTCTGATTGGATGGAATTTCATGGACGGTGGAAGAAGTGCATTTCGTAGAATTGGTAAGGAACTAGTGCACAAGAAGCCTGTATGTATGGTCGGTCGGGGGTGGTTTCGGGCTACGTCTATTGTTCTCTACCTGCTCATCTCAGGATCCCACAACTAGTGTCTATAACTTGTAGAAATTATATTTAGAAGTTTCCATATTATTCCACAAATAAGTAGAAGAAATCATTTGTTTCATACAATATCTCTGTTGAGCGTGAAGAGTTTCACACACTCACGGCACGGCACGGCACGGCACCGTTCCTACGGCAAAAGGAACGAAGATCATATAGAGACCTTTCACATGTCGCGGCGGCCGTTCGCCGTCTATTTGGCGACGGCGCGTGTGAAAAGTCTCTATATGATCTTCGTTCCTTTTGCCGTAGAAACGGTGCCGTGCCGTGCCGTGAGTGTGTGAAACAGGCCTCTCAAGCTTCGTCACTCCGCACGTGGCTGGCACTTGGTTTACCTGTCCGGGCCTAACACTTGTGACCCGGTTATTTACAACCGGGTCCTCCATAAAATAGGGGCCGTTGGGCCGAGTCGAGAGCTATCTGGACGACAATAAACAGACGGCGTCGCGCCGTCCGGTCGGTTTCGTGGAAAGAGTAATTTCCCTTTCCGTTTTCTCTTCTGTCATTTTCAACCAATAGGATATTTAGCATCTCTTGTGTAAGACACACCCCTGCAAAGGTTTGAACTTCAAACCTTCAAACTTTGAAGGCTTCGTAAGGCCTCGGGGAAAGCAAAGTGTCAGATCGAAGAAAATAGTCAAGCTGGCAACAGCTGACTCGACCACTGCTCTGTATTAAATATCTTTCGTTATACCGTTTAAATATACCATTTACTTAATTCACATGTACAGAGTTATTAATTACCTGCACAGTAACGCGACATAAGTTGTCGTGTTATTGATAGATACGCTTACGGTTCGGCAAATGCGTTGAACATTCGCGTACTCAACAATCTCCAAATTCGTTTTGCACGTGTAATACGCAATATTAGTAAAATTAGAATTATAATTAGTTTGATATTGATAGCTACCAAAACAGTCCTATCTCTGTGTTTAACCCTCTAGAGACGACTGGGACTCCAGAGTCCCATTCAGATTAACACATTTTTATTTACGTTCCATCAATAAGATCGAGATTTGATAGGTATAGTGACCTTTAGTAGGCAGAGAAGAAACTGTTGTACCATCAGAACCCGAAATTAAACTTTTTTTTGTTATATTGTTATAAACAAATTAAAAAAAAAATTAAAAAAAAAACTAACGAGTAGCTTCCAAATCCGAAGTATAAAATAGACTATTTTAACGCTCAAAAAATTCTACGTTAAGTTTAAAACATCCCCGTCCCTAGAGGGTTAAATCGGTGCACGAAAGGAGAAAGCGAAAACTCCGTCCTGTACAAAAACAACAATACAAGTGATAACTTTAAAATGTTAAAAAATGGCAACAAGTCACCGATTACGTGTTTCATTCCCATGTTATCCACTTTGGCTAATTACCTAATTGTTGCCGTCGATTACAACTGGAAATAGTATACTAACGACCATCCACCTTTAATTAGGCATGCGGGGTGTTCTCAGCACCCCCGTTGTGTTCTTCGTGGGACATTGTGCCCCAAGAACTTTATTTTCTACTCACGTTAAATATATTAAAAATGAATAAATTTAAGAATATTTCTTAATTTTTATTTATTATTGCTCATAAAATC
Organism: Andrena fulva; assembly: GCA_946251845.1. NCBI lineage: Eukaryota > Metazoa > Arthropoda > Insecta > Hymenoptera > Andrenidae > Andrena > Andrena fulva. The sequence goes on from OX276327.1 coordinate 63,467,438, forward strand.
ATTTAGTATCTACTAATTTTATTAAGGAATAGTAGTATTGTGCCTCCTGCATAATACTTTTAATTAGTTTTTATCATTCTTTTAATGATAAAACCTAATTAAGGGTTTGAAACGAACAACTTAACGCATAATTTTCGTCGTTGCCGAACGGTTGCCGCGCACCCGAGCAGGAAACCGACCGTAGATTTCAAAAGCAGTCAGTCTGCTCCGTTCCCTCTCGTATCCCCTCATTTTTATCTCCAGTTTTTCCCCCTTTCGATTTTATTCCCTACCATATCTCGACGACGCTCGACGAACCATTCCGCGCGCGAATTTGCGAAAGGTAATGCAATGCCCTGTTCCTTCCGGCCCCGCCCTCCTCCACTGCTGCGCGAGTCTCAATTTATAATCCTGCTACGTTTCGACCACGGAAGCGATATTATACAAGAACGGCCGACGAGGTACGTTATTCCAAGTTGGACGAAAGTTAAACGGAACCCGCGGCCCCGTTAAAATCCCTCGCAAACATTCGATCTCTGGACTCGCCGCTGGCTCGACCCGCGCGGAAACATTAATCCCTGGCTAATTTAAAAGTGACCAAAATCCCGGCTATGGAAGTTGAAGCGAATTAAAAGTCGCCTGGGCTCGGATCGTGTCTAACTTCGAGTAAGCTGGCCAGACTAGCTCTTATTGCGCTCGAATTCCCCCAAGTATCTACCGTACGTCCTCTCCCGCTCTCTCGTCCGTATCCCCTCGGCTTCTTTTCTTCCCTTCTTTCCCTCCCATTTCTCTTTAGCAGCGATCTTTCTGCAAATTCCAACGTTGCGTCCCATCGCCGAGTTCCACTCCCATTCAGCTCTCTGTTACCCTAAATGCCGGGTATCTCCGCTCGAATCGACAGATCCGTTCATTATCCGCAACGAAACTGATAGAAAGTCGATTCCATATGTATTCCAATTATTCGTGATTACGCGCATCCTTCTTCTCTGAAACGAACGCTTAGTGCTGGATACCTTTTGCCATTCGAGTCTTTCAGCACGTATACTCTTATACGCTACATTATTTTGCGAAGAGAAGCTAAATTATATTGCAATACTTCTACATTATTTGTTTATGTCTACTAACAACAATATTTTCATTGATGAATCTGCATTGCTTGAATAAAATTTGACGTGTTAGAAGCAAAACGAAGTAAGATCCGCGAAGATAGTTATTATATAATATTGTTATTATTCTCGAGTTTTTGGACTTTCATTTCGCTCATATTATTTAACTTACAAACGTGTCGCTGGTATACAGGGTGTCCTAAAATTAAGGGACAACCCTGAACATGCTAGATCCTAATGCAAAAAGACATCGAAAAGTCCTTTACTGTTTTGGAATCCGAGGCTTCGTTCTCGAGATATTAACAGTTGAATATTAGCGGTCCAAGTTCCGGGCCGCGGCAGTTTAAAGCCGAGTCAGCTGAGCGCGCGGCAACGTACGCTTAGATACAGGTTCACGCGTACAGTAGAGCCAACCGCGCTGGTTCAAACCGTGAAAATAAATCAGACTCGGCTCAGTGGCGAATAGGTGTGTTTCGGTGGAGGTTGCAGTACAATTCCGATTTTGCATAAATCCCATTGGCGCGTCCTGGATTTCCTTTCTTCCCTCCCTATGACTAATACGACCAACCACGAGGTGACGCATATGTACGTTCGAATCAGTGGCGAATTTTGATCGAACGTCCGTATACATATGTCAAATACCTACATAAGTATGCGTTGGCTGTTTGATGAGACCGTTGATCAGTGTCTTTCTTGTAGTAAAATTGTTTTAAAAATGTCCGACACATACGTTGGTAGACTGTCTATAAAGTACTACTTAGTATCGTCTTTAACTTGTGATTGTTTATAAACTATGGTAGTATTAACATAATCCTTAAGTGGTTTATAGGTAATACTTGTTAACATAAAAAGCATAGAATTTTTCCAAACCCCCAAGTCACGTGAATGCGATGAAAAAAGAATATCGAAATCGAGAAATGGTCAGCCGACAATCTTTTTGAGAACAGTTAAAGCTTACACAATACACAAGTCCAAATTTTAATTGCACTTCTGAATTAATTAGAGAATTGAAGAGTCCTTGTAAAAAACACTGTAAGTATCAAAAATCGAATTCTATGTATAGGTACTATAGTATTACCACTGTCACATAGAACGTTTTCCGATGAAAATATTTTTAATTTTGGCACTTAGAGTGTTTTCTAAAAGGACTCTTCAACTATGTTATGTAATGTGATAACCAAAAGTCTGAAAGGTATTCACGCTATTGGAACCAACAATAAGTAAACATTTAGCACTGCTCTTAACTATACAATTATTATATATCATACCTGACATTCTACCTATTCTCTCTAATCTGATGCTCGGTTAATCCTTCAGGCATGAACACCTCAAACTAATTTGAGCAGCGGTGCTACAAAATGATTAATATGAACAATGAATTGCAGCCGCACATAATTCCCACTTACTTTAATGTCGTTACGTAAATCGAATCCTCGTATGTGCAGGTTGTCGACGACGTAACAAGCTACCATCGTAGCTTCCAAACCGGAATTTCATTTCGCTTTAATTGAACGTGGGGTTGCGTTCCGGGACACTAGTAGCAATCCGTATCGGGTTACGATTTCACCTACTTTCTGTATTCACATTTCCATCTGCACAGACATATGATTTTAAATGCGGATCCTCCTGTGAATAGGCGGATGACACAAATGTTTTCCATACGCTACACAACCGCTCGACATCGGTCAAGTACGAAAATAGAAAGTATGGAAAACAACCACAATTGCAAACTTTACTCACAATCAGTATTAGAATTCAGGAAAAGAAGCAGAAATTGCCATTGAACATAGGTGTGTAAAGTAGTTGCTCTAGAGATGCATGGTTCTTTTAGTAACAAGTTTATTCAAAGTTTCGTGATACAATGGTGTCGCCAATTTCACTTTAATCATTGCTCGTTCACACATAGGTGGAATATGCGTCATGTATGTATTTGAATAAGTGCAAAGAGTTATTAAATAATTTTTCCCAACTTCGATCCTCTGTATGTTTGGTGTATGGTTCAAATCTGGCAACTCAATTTTCACCCACTTCCACCAATCCAATTGTTTTAAAACTTTGCATGCGTGCGTAGGTTGGATGCCGATACAATTTTAAAAAAAAAGTCAAAAATGAAAATTTAAAAAGGAATGTATAAAAAATCCACAAACAAAAAAAACTAGAAAAAATATTTAAAAATCCACAAACACTAAAAACTAGAAAATAAAAAGTATATGAAAAAAAATTATGTTAAACGATTTTACTAAAAATGCGCTAAAAACTAAAAAATAATTATTTCCTTGTACTACAATTTCGATGGTGTTTTCCCACTTTTAATAAAATCGAACATAGAGGAGACAGAGGAAAATGGTGTCTGCAATTATGAAGTTTAGCTGTTCTTATAGTATCTATAGCAAAGTAATAGTTTTGCACTTGACACCTTGCCCGAATCTCTCTCGGACTAAACTGCGAAAAGATTAAGCTTTTAATATAATTGTCGTTGCAGAAAGTGTCTTTCGTGACGCCTCGCGGAATAGAATATTGCGTTACGCTCTGTGCCACCCAATCGCAAGATATAACGAGTCTGAAGCGTGACACTTAAAGGTGAACCAATCCACTTCGGTGAAAGGAGTGATTTTCATTATTGCGTTCGGTGCTGGCAACTGTGTCGTTGAAGCTGAATATTGGAAGGACTTCAAAGTGTCGGGCGTCTCACGAAATTATTTCAGTTTCTTTCCCATGCATAAATGTAGGATCTCAGATTGGTATATTTCTATTCGTCCCTTTTTTTATTGCACTCATATATCCCGGATTACTTCTTCCACTTTTTTATCACAGAAAATAGTTATATCAGTGGAATACATTAAGAATTCATTGCTATTAGAAGTTAGAAGCATTAATGTGCTAGTCGGTTTATAATCTAAATCTAACTTGAGTGGAAGAACAATTTCTGAGAATGTCAAAGAATTCTATTTCTTAATTTCAAGATTCTCATATGTAGATGCTAATAAAACTAGCGTAAGATTATAAAAACGTGAGGTGGAAAGTGCTTCAGACTTCGTATATTACAATCATTATCTGAATGGTAATTTCAAATGGTACAGGTTCTTTTACTGTCGTCATATTTCCACTGTAATGTTCTTACGTTAGAGTAACGGCACCGAATATGAGACCCCATTTATGTTTGATTAAATATCGGGGAATGGAAAGGAAAAGAGTTAAAAGCTTTTGTGCTACTATATTCATCATTCATTTATACATACTTATAAAAAATATTAGTTTCGTAGATGCTATTATTTATTATGAAAATAGAGAAAATATAAGAGAGTACAAAATTAATGTTTTTAAAATTATAGTTTAGAATTAAAAATTTTCACTTTTTTTGCCGTTTTGAGACAATTTCGACGTATGGAGGCAGCATTAGTAACCTCACAATATTCATTGAACCCACTGTTCACCAGCATGGTCCTTAAAACAGAGTTACGAACGACATAAATATTCTGCCTTCGCCATCCAATTCCGATTCAGAACTATCTTCCTTGTCAGTTTGCTCCGCTTCTGAATTCTCATACTAATAATAGATTCTGATATTAGAAAAATTCTAGGTTCTAAAAAATAAGTTAAATTAATCTGAGAACAGTTTATTAATGTTTCATGTAAACGATAATAGAATAAGCAGATAATACTAACAAGGGAACACCGCGAATCTACACTCACCGATTGGAACGCAACTTTGTGAGTTTATAGAGTGACTCAAGCCAAGAAAAACGATATATTTCATTCATGCCCAATTTTATTGCCCTTTAAGGTTATGAAAACTAACCTCAAAGTCAAATAGGCATTCCCACATTTTCGCGTATAACTCCTAAAGTAGAAGAGACAGAAAAAAATGTTTCAAACAATAGTTTAATAATGCAATAAGCGCTGCAAACTTGCCTGAACAAAATTTAAAAAAAAAAAATTTTCGTCAGGTATTTTCTTTTAAACTCCTTTCAAAATTTTGTTAACGCAAGTTTGCAGCGCTTACTGCACCATTGAACTTTTGTCAATAAATTTATTTCTGCCTCCTGAACTTTAGGAGTTACACGCGAAAAAGTGGGAGTGCCTATTTGACTTTGAGGTTAGTTTCCACATCCTTAAAGGTAGCCCTCATGCGGACGACGTTGTCATTTGTTTTAATAGTTCCAAACATTGCCGCGGTATCGCAGCACTCCCTCGTGGAAATGCTACGAGGTCTCATATTAGGCACGCGTCTAATATTCGGCACCGCTACTCCATCCATATATTCATGTCCCCAAATGAAAACGAACTTCCTCTGCAGTGCGAACAGTTCTCACAGAATCGAGAAGCGTTCCGTTTATTATTTTTTTTTTTTTTGGCGAGTCGCGAAATTACATTCATAACACGAAGGCGATGCACTGGCGAGAATGAGGAGGCGTAAGAGGAGGAAATGGAAGCGGTGGAAGGAAGGAAATAGCGGCGTAGGGGGATCGGTGTATCAAACTCGTCTACGTGCCCGATCTATCTTCATCTCGGTCGCAGAGGTGCAATTGCGCTCGGCCCGCAGGGTAATAGTATGAAAATGAATTTAATTATTAGAGTAGCCGGACCGTCGGCTGTCCTTGGGACGTAGCTATTAAATTTCGCGTCCGAAATCTACTTGGCCGTCTAGGATTCTGTCCGGGACAGCGCCGAATATGAGGGGGCCCCCGGGAAATTTTCCATCGTCTCGATGGTCGAATACGGCCGGGCATGCGCGCCGCCCCGCGGACGCGCGAGATAACAAGGACGAAGTGGAGGATTGGTTCATTAGCCGAAACGCGTAATTGCACCGTCTATTTGCCCTTACGCTGATCGCGGGGGAGATGTTTGCGCAAAGGGCATCCGTCATTCGTTCGTCATACGGCGCCCAAATGCCGTTGTCTCGCGTTTCGAATAGATGCGGGAAGCGACCGAGTTTCCCGGCGCTTTCGACCGGAACAAAAATGGAACTTTCCTGTTGACGGGATCGACTCCGCCGACAAAATGAATATTTCTGCCCGTGGCTGCGTATCTGTGCCCCTTGCAGGCAACACAGGGCTGCTAAATTGAAAAATTAACACTTTTCTAAAAATGTATGCTGGTCTTGCAGGAATTTCGACTGCCGCACAGTGGTCCCAAATCCCGAAAACGTGGCCAAAACTCATAACTTCGTTCGATTTGCATGAAAACTGGTATTTTTATGTTTTTGGGTTCGCTGACTACGATTCTGAACTTAAAAGTAAAAAAAATGGCGAATCCAATATGGCGGACAAGTATACAAGAAGAGTTGTTAGTTGTACTCGCAAAATGTTTTTTTGGGGTATTTCTAAGGTCGCTGATCAAAACTCTAAACTTAAAATTTTGAAAAGCAAAATGGCGACTCAAATATGGCGGACAAGTATACAGAGAAATTGTTAGTTGTACTCGCAAAATGTTTTTCTCTGTGTATAAAATGCCCTAAAAAATACAATGATTCATTTATTGAAGTAACAAACATTGCTGCACAAATAATTTTTGCTGAAATGCAGTATTGAGGTAAAATAAATACTCAATAATGAAATAAAAATAAATATTTATGGTGATAATATTATACAACGTTGAATAAAAAGTTGCACAGAATCCGCAACCGCAGCTATCCGCAGCCAATTTTTACGTAGTTTTATAGTAAAATGTTCATATAATAACGTTTAATAGGTCTCGTGACAGAACAATGAAGAACAACAAACTGTTTCTCTGTTTGAATGTAATTCTCCTTTTCGCGACTTCAATAATTTTCAAAGAATTTCTTGCTAATTTGTTACTAAGTACGTTACTATTTTAAACTTTGGTTTACATATTTTAATTGTACATACCTTCAGTAGATAAATCCATTTTACCAAATTAAAATTGATATACAGTACTCCCTCGCTGAGGGCTCGATTTGGCGTACACGATGTGGACTTTTCGCTATCCCCACCAGTTCTGTCTCACTCTTATCCGGCGAAGGTGAGAGCGAGATGGAACGAGAGCGAGTGAGGACGGTAGGAGCAGACGACGCGTTGACGTTTTGTCTCGCTCCCTCCTTCTGACGCATGACACTCCGTCCTTTGCGTGCGCGACGGGCGTGCGCGATGGTTGTGAGCAGTCAACGTGGACACGAAACAGCTTCAGCAAAAGTTTGACGCAGGCCCGGCTCAAGTCTTCTTTGCGCCCTAGGGGAACTTGTCAAATTGCGCCCTTTATTATATTACATTTATTTGAGATTATTTATGACCTTACTGTGAAAAATTAGGCAACTGCCTAGGGCGTAAGGTTGACAAGAGGCGCAAAATGGTCTTTTCATTGTTGGCATTGTTGAAAATAAACTTTTAAACGAAATACAACAAATTGTTCTGCAACTGTTTTAAACTACGAATAAAAATTCAGAGTAAGGTCATCAATAATCTCAAATAAATATATTATAATAAAGGGCTCAATTGGACAACATTCACCTAAGGCGCAAAAAAGGCTCGTGCCGTGCCTATCTGACCGTGGCGCGCATGCGTCGAGCAGTCACGATTTCATCTGAGCGCTCGCGCCCGTCGCGCACGCAAAGCGTTCCATCTCGCTCCCCCTTTCGGCCAGAAAGAAGCGAGAAACGAACACTCGGAATTAGGCAATTAGGGCTCCGTTCACGATACGGACTCAACGCCGGTCCCGACCAGCGAGCCCTCAGCGAGGAAATACTGTACTACCCGACTCACAGTGCACTGCGAAATACAATATTATTTTTCGCCTTTTCCGAACGCTCGATGGGACGCGTGCGAGAGATACATTCGACATTAATTTTAAAACAAAATAATAACGCTCGTTACATAGCAACTCCCAAAATAAATTCCCAAAGCGATTTACTAGCGAACCCAATAGTGAAAGTTCCTTATATAGAAACTTCATTTTTGGAGTTTTGGCCACGTTTTCGGGATTTGGGACCACTGTGTGCCGGGTGCAGAAATAATCTGAGATTTGCTCCATCGCGTACAGCTTTTTCACAACTTGCTTGGATGCTTTTATGTTGTAATGTTGAATTCCGAGCTGGGAAGTCGAGTGCGCAACAGTTTTTTTAACTGTAAGGCTGAACGAGATTTTTATTTAAGAAATAATGTTTCGGCGTTTAACAATGATCTCGCTGTTAAGTTCTAGAATGCTCTGCCGTTAGAATTTTGGACAGGATTGTGTATACAGAAGTTGCGGAAGAGGGCATAAGGGTGACGTGGAAGGAACTGCGGAAAGCGCGAGGGTTGTCGATAGTCACTGAGGGTTGTTATCGCTGTACAAAATATTTGTGGAGGTGACTATATGTATAACCGCAATGTGCTGACATTTACGACACTTGTATGATGTGTTTAGCTGGCATCCAACAGTAATATGCGATTGAATGAAATTAGTAGTGAAGAATTACCACATGAAATCTATTTTGAGGCCAGTTCTGAATATATTTATTCACAAACACTATGAAACTTGATTGTTTACATCTGAACCTTAGCCAGAGGCTTAGTTACAATTGGGCCTAGTTATGCAGAAAGCTACCAACCCTCAAAATGAAAAAAAATTTGTTAAACGTAGTACACATCCCCTAATTTTGTGATCTTTATTTTGCGAAAAATTACCAACCCATAGAACAATTCTTACATTATACAATTATTAAAATTACCAAACCATAGTTCCATTTTAGGTTTAAAAAACAGAAGCTACAGAAAATTTTAAACAATATTACTTAATTATACTACTCAATGTTAAATAACCCATTAAAAAATATTGTAATACAATATTAAGAAATAAAATATACCCAATAGAAATAAAACTACTTTTCTTGTAACAATTAAAACCTTGAAATTAAATTTACTCAATTTCAGATCATTGAGGGTTGGTAGCTTTCTGCATAGCTAGGCCCAATTAGTATTCTCTTTTTCTTTTGCCAGTGAATTTTGCCTGCGTCTGTTGCCTTTATTTTTCTTTTTTGCGATCCTTCCGCACTTAATCAAAGCTGATTGTGAGTAACAACTGAATTCACAACTAACTGATGTGACTTGGCGACCCAGTTTCCCTAGAAATTTCTAGTAAATTCTAATATTTACCTACACCAACCGTTATGATAACCATAAAGCCGTCCGTAGTCAATGTGGTATGAAATATTTCTTGTATTTCTCGAATACAGTACCCATAAACATTAGGTCCTTTTACTACAGTAACTTGTGCTTTCAACCGAAAAGTGGCGAAAGGTCATAGATTGTCAAGGAAAATGTACTTTGATTAAAATAAACTTGTAATAGGTATAGGTATGTTTACTTTTAATAGAAACTTCAGTTCAATAAAGCGAACGAAACTTCGCAACGACCTAATACATTAAACACAGCTACAATATTGAAAAAAGTTTTCCCATCACAGGCCTGTGCTAATTAAAAAGCGTACGGGGGAAGAAGACCAATAACGTGCGTAAATACTGAATCAGACGTTCCAAATGAAAAATAGATTTTGGGGTGGAGCTGATGTTTGTGTAGAAACAAAGGTGTGGTATGGAGGTTTCCGTGCGAACGGAGACTTTTAATCTAACAATAAATGTATTTGAAACTGAAACTAGAGTGAAATTATCTCATGCAATAATATTAACACAATACTGTGCATGTATAATTTGACGTTGTTTGTCATGAAACATATTCATTCGTATCACGCAATCTGTGACCAAATGCTGCATGTATACAGTGGGTGGCCAAATTATTATACTCAAACAGAAAGGTTTATAAATAGATATCTCGTTTTTAATATTATAGTATTATTTTTTAATACTAGTATATGTATTTAAGAATGCAAATTAAATACATTTATGTATATATAGGTTTAAGACTATATTGTACGAGAAATACAATTATTACTCAATATTTGGTGACTCCGCCTTTAGTTTTTATGACGGCTTGGATTCGGCGTGGCATGCTGTCAATGCATTCTGTGGCTACTTCCTCCAGTTCTGGAGTATTCTGCCATACTCTGATGATATTCTCTATTATTTTTGTCTTATTTATAATAATGAAACAGATATCTGACTTACAGTTCTAACAAGCACAATTTTAATACCGAAAATAATTCCGCAACAATCATTCACTTTACGATTATTGCTCACCGCTTTGTGCTATACATATTTGTATCGCTCATCTTACAATTAATACTCCCGATCAATGTCATCAAAGGAGTGCATCTCAATTATACCGGTACATAGTTGAAAAGAAGAAAGGACGATAGGAAAATGCGGGGATGACGGGACAAAGGGACAGCAACAAGATTTAATTTTCCTCTAAGAATTTCACGCACCCGCGAATCTTTCAGCTACAAGACGAAAGGAAGTCATAAGAAACTTGTGGCCATTTGCCTGGTACCCTCCGAAACTCCTGGCGAAAGGGACCAAAGAGAAAGGGTGATTTCTTTTGCTTCTTCGTCGAAGGACTATTTAATTAGGATCGAACGGTTCGGTAAACTGGTGCGGATAAATTTAATTATTCAGTGTTCCGTGCCGTTAATTTTGACTTAACTAACAACGAGTTTTCTTCGGACAGGGGCGTTTCTATGTAAGTACGAGTATCTATACAGGGTGATCCACCTAAGGGCGCCACTTAAATTACTTGTAAACTGTTTGTTATATGAAAAACTGGTTCGAACAAAAGTTGTATGGTATAAAGGGGGGCGCTCAGTGTAATAATTAGTTTTTTGCTATTTTGCTTTTTTATCGAGATATAAAGGTCACCTTGACTTTTTTATTTGTAATGTGTAAAATTTAAGCCTACAATTGGGAAGAGTATTGAATTCGGAGTAAAAATCTATTAGAGTGTGTGGGTCCAAAAGCTAATAATTACTGAGATATTCTTTAAATGATTTTTAATGTAAGTGATGCTGAAAATGTTGTCCATTACAATCAATACAAGTGCGTAGTCGATTAATAAGCGTAAATGACTAATTATTACATTGTGCGCTCCCCTTAATACCATACAACTTTTGTTTAAACCATTCCTTCATGTAACAAAGGGTTTGCAAACAATTCGGGAGACACACTTAGGTGAATCACCCTGTATAAATACACGAAGACAACGTCCCTATCCCTGCGATGTGATTAATCAGTAGTGCAGAATACCACAATAATTGGTTACGCGGCGAGGAATATCATTCCTGCCTGCAACAAAAGTTCCAGGACAACGGTAATGCATGTCAAGCTGCTTCGCGATATTTTATAGCTCATATTTCTATTCGAACCGCAGCACAATCGTTTCTGTATCAAAGAGCAGCAGGCTCGAGCCAGCCGAGCTCGTTGGCAATGCACCAGGCCACCGGCCAATGCGGTTTAATTGATATTTTTTTAACAAAGGTTCGTTTGACATTGCCGGATTTCATTCTGTGCCATTATGTAACCGAAAAACGCTGCCTTGACAGTGGCGAATGGTTTCCAGAGCAGATGTCAGGTTTTCTTGTATACAGAAAGAAGTAATTAATTAAGTAATATAATACGTAATTAGAATATTATTAGGATATTAAGATTTGGTTGCCAGCTGAATGTAAAGTAAGACGAGAAATCCAACTAACTTTAAGCCAAATTACACCTGCAACATAAATTCATGAAATTAAATAATAATTACTGATACAACTAATACATATTATGGAAATTCTGCATCGAATTCCTTTCTACGCGGTGACTCTGTAATAGAGACAAGAAATAAATGAAATACTAATTCATTTAAGGGGTCATTCCGGTTAGCGCGCCGATAAATTGCAGCGATTTTCAGGAATTTATTGCGACGAAAATAATTATAGTAATGGAATAAAACTTTTTTCCATTTATTAAACTACATTTCTATAGTAAATGAAAAATATGAAAGTAATAAAATTATTTCTTTTAAAATGCTTCTGAAAGCGATCTCGATGACATGTTTAAAAACTCATGCCTCGCTCGTGAGGGCGATTTCAGCTGTTAGACTTATCTGAACCCAAAAATCCAAACAGATTCTTGATCAGTATGACTGTCGCTGTCGCTCGGACTATAATTAGTGATTTATCTTCAAAGTTAGCAAAATGGTGGGCCAAATTGCAAGAAAAATGTTTTTCGGCTTCTTTGTTTTGCTATTTTCGATTTTAAAAGTAGGTTAGACTCAATGAAAATATGTGCTTGGTGTAGTCCCTGCGAGAGTCATAGGTGTGCAGAATAAGCAGTGAAATTTATAAAGCAATCGGTTCGATAGATTTTGAGATTTTATCTTCGCGATGTGAAGAAATGACGTTTCGAGATAAACGCGGTCAAAGTTTTCATCTATAGAGGCCGAGCCTTTGCGCCGCCTACAAAATGACTCTGTAGAAGCTAAGATAATCGGAATTTGCATTACAGAGTTGCTTAAGGGGACTAGGCAGTCGTTTTTCGTGAGAAATAGACTCTGTCCTTTATTTATTTGTAAACAAATGAAAGCACATCCAGATATATGCTTTTACCCAATGTTTATTACTACCATACAGATTGAAAAAAAATTAATAAGAAATATATATGTGCTTTAAAAATGGCGCTGCCGACGGGTAAACATTGTAACGTTTTTCTGTCGTTTTGCTTTAATATCGGTCTTAAAATGTGACGTAATCCGACTTCAAAGGTGAGATTCTTGTTTGTTGGATTCATAGTTTTCGCGCAAACCTATAAAAACAACAATTAAATCAAAATCATGCGATTGGGGGCTGAAAAACGGCGATTTTTCCGAGAAAAATTCGTTCTTATTTGTGCGCTGCTAAAATCCGGTGACTCCTCAATTTTTTTATGAAAATCTCGAATTTTTACGGACCATATCAGAGGTTTGGGGCGAAATGGCACATGTTTTACACATCCTGTAATTTTTTTCAAGTCGATCTGAACCTCCATTCGTTCGCAATCAGGAAAAAACCAAGAGAAAAAAAGATTCGAGAAAATCGCGTTTAAAGTTTCTGAGCAAAGGCGACGCAATAAGTTACCGCTTGATCTTTTTAGCTGCCAAATCAACAATTTTGCGAATTTTAATATAACCCAAACGGCATTTTATTCAGAAAAGATAGTACTTTCGGAAAATGCAATAAAAAAAAATTGATTTTTCGACTGCCTAGTCCCCTTAAGGGGGTATAGGACTATTGAACGACTGAAATCGGCGGTTTCTTGTCGGTTGGATTGCTTAGATACCAAATAATCACCATACTGGCACTTTTCACAGTTTTTTATTTACGCATTAACGAGTAATGTAAAATAAAAAAATTGTCAGAATGTTGAAAATTATTGAATTTATTTGACGCTAAAGATGGTCCCGCGTAGCGCGCAACTGTAATCGGTGTACATAGTCCCAGGTGAACCAATCATCTAAAAGCAAAATGCCTTGGGGTGAGTAATTTCTACACTAATAGTTATCGTGTAAAACTTTGCTAGGCGAATTTAAACAAAAATTGTAAAAGTTACACACGGATCAATTTTTTCCCCACATTTTTTTGGGAAAACAATGTGTTTAATCAGTTATAAAATGTTTTACAAACATCCAATGTTGATGCGTAACTTCCACACGATAGAGAAAGGAATTCTACAGCTCCAGTTAAAATTTTAAGTGAAAATATTCATTCGTTCAAGAATTATGATGTACACCGTGTTTGAAAATGTAGTTTTGAGATAAACGGCTTCAAAGTTAAGTCCCATACGCCAATACCGCTCTGCGAGGCCGTTACTCGACGGTGCACTCAATTACGTTCAGCGCTATAATTTCCGTAATTATTCGAATTTCCTCACGATACATTGTTGTAAATGTTCACAAAGCATGGCACTTTCAGAATTAATAATAATAAAAAATTGATTTTTCGAGATTTCAATAGTCCTATACCCCCTTAAGAACTGTACTCTATATAGCAAGGAACATCGCGCAACTGCCTATTGTGATGAAACTTGGCAAACAGATAAGACAGCCGAAAATTGATCAGCTCGCATTCGTGTTTATGGGGTGAAATCACCCTTCAAACGTGAGGGATGGAAAACTGTTACGTTGAATAATCGGAAAGCAAATAGAGCTAAAAAAAGATCGTGAGGAATAACACGATGCAAGCAAAATCTTTGGGAAATCATAGGTGGCGCAACTGTAGCTGAAAAACAAACATTTTTGCATCAATACTTCTGGTGTGAAGTAATTTTTGGGGGGGGGGGGGGGGGGGCGCGTCAGTATAAATAACAGAACGAAATTCACAAAGGCGTGTTGATCTCAATTTTCAAAAATAAATACAAAAACATAAAATGTCGCGTGTTCAGCGTGACAGGAGCATTTTATACTGCTCTCTAGTCTCTATAAAGTTTGATGAATGCAGTTACAAAGCAGCACACGGGCTTTATCGTATTTACTTCAAATCTTGGAATTAAAATCAAATATTCCCCTTTTGTAGCGATTCTAGAATTACTAAAGAATTGTCAAAAACCTAATAACTCTCCGTGATATATTCGAGTTTATCCAGTGATCAGTTATCTTTCAGGTGGCGCCAGACTCGGATCGGCAATTGTTAATTAAAACGAGCTTTCGACGGAGTTTGACAGTAGTAAAGGGTGAAATTGTTCCAATATCATATGTATATTTACAAGAAACCAACATACAAAAGTAAAACTCAGTTCATTTAATTTATAGGAAATACAAAACTGTCCTCGACGAAGCGTTCTTACTGTTCAGACGCAACAATTAACATATTTTCCGCCCACGGGTAAGGGCAATTTTTAATCCTTGAACATGATTATCAATCGATAAAAAAGAATACGTTGCAGATGTTTTTCTACATTCTACCCATAAGTAGTGATGGGACTGATACCAATACTATTGATGATATTCAATCAATTCGATACCAAAATACTCAATAGGAAATATCGATACGCATCGAAATGTTATGTACTTGGTATCAATCATCGATACCAATTCTTCTTCAACCGATACCATATCAATACTATACCGAATCAAAACCGGTTTGATACTTTACGATATTATCGATACTTATTTGATACTTACGAAATTATCGATACTTGTCTGATACTGTACGAAATAACCTTTTTTTATTTGATAATTCTGTGATCAGATGGCAAACCTGTTATGATATCTATTTGATACGAAAGTATCGGTTTCGATTTGCAATTTACTAATTCACGAAAATAGTATTTATTACCAATCATGATTTGATAATATAACTAATGAAGTAGGAGTTGGAATCAGTATCATGAACTACGTATATAATTGAATTTTAATTAATAAATGATGTACATATACATTATTCTAGAATGAAATATTTTGTTGCATTTTGCTTCCAATAAATAAGACGATTTTGTATGGGTAAACAACTTTCTTTAAAAAAGTTATCTAACTGTAATTGTACATCATTACATACTTTAACTTAAAAAATTTTTTTTTTGCATATTTTTTATTATTTACTTTTTAGTGTCTAATTTTTGATTTGTGGTTATATTGCATATTGATTGAATTGATTTGATTTGTGGTTACAGGCTGATTTCAAGTCGTTTGGATTTGTGGTTATGGGTTATATTTATTGATGACAGGGTAATTCTATCTCCCCTTCCGTTTTTTTCTTCATAATTTTGTATTATCATCATAACTACGCGCGTCTGCAAAGTTTCAAGACAATTGGATTGGTGGAACTGGGTTAAATAGGTTTTCCGTTTTACCCCACGAAAAGTGTTCCGTTTTGCCCCACATGCAGTCATTTGGTAAACATTTAATATTTACACTTCAGCGTGAGGTAAATATATGGCAGGTATCGATATTTTCGTATAGGTATCAAGTAGGTATCGATATTTGTGTGTAGGTATCAAACAGGTATCGATACATTCTGATATGTAAGTATCAAAGAAGCATCGATTCCTTTTGATGCCTTTGACTTTGATATGTATCAATACCAGATTGAAATATGTAGAAGGGTATCGATATGTATCGATACGGTATCAGTCCCATCACTACCCATAAGCCAAGTCTCGTGAAAATTAGAAATTGCGAATTGGGTCGTGCATCTTTTAAGACTAGAACTGGGAGACTGAAGGACTGTAAAATTAGAAGGCCGACTGGGCAGGGACCTGTGGTGAATTATGTAGCACGAGGTTAAGTTTTAAAAATTGCAATTGAACTGGGTATTGGTTTGGAACTGACCTCGAATAGAATATTCCAATACTTTTCTAGGGACTTTTAGAGCACGACCGAGCATGATTGGACAGAACACTGTTTAATTATTATTTATTCAGTGCATGAATTGGTAATATAAATAAGAGCTGGGATCATCAAGTGTTCGTTTAACGGAGATTTCGGGAAATAGGAAGATTTGGGTCGAGTGAAATTCGGCTTCATAATATGATTGGTACCATTGTAGCCCATTTGAATGGAGCCTGGAAATTATTGATCAAATTAGAAAACGCAGCTGAATGGTCTCGCAGTGGTTGCTGCTGCGCTGAGTGACTTCTTCTACGAAAACCACATCTTCGATAAATAACCATAAAGATTTTTGAACAGGAAATGCCTTGCATGCTAATTAAACGCTGGGGGAACCGCAATGTAATCGTAACCTTTTAATTATTTAATAATACCGAAGAAACAAGCGATTGATGTACAGAATATCCGGCAAATATTTTATGAAGCCACATAGGCACTCCATTTTTTGTCCTCCAGCGACTGTAACTCGATGGGGCGTTTCGTAAATGTGCAGAAACAGTAGAGAGATAGCATCAGACAGTACGATATTACGCATGAAAATCTACGTAAAAGAGTAACACACTCGTTTCGAGGAGGCAGCTTCGCCATCGCGTCAGTGATACACGGAATGCAAGGACGCAAAGCCACATCTCGTAATTAATTACTCCTCCCTTCCTTCAACTGGAAACCAGACCCCCCGGAATGGCATACAGCGCGGAAGATCTGATGAATTTAATTATAAACAAATTATACCTCTGGTCCTTCCATCGCTCGCAGCATCGCCGTTTTTTTTTTTTATAAAGCCTGCAGACCTTTGCTCCGGGGTTTTTGTACACCCATCGCAATGCGGCACCAACAAGAAGCTTCTGATTTGCGCCTGGGAACTAAATTTTTCCAGACAATCCCACAGCAGGACCGTCGGCTAACAAAAACTCGTCGCATTTCGCCGAACACGCTCCACTTTGATCTGTCTCGGCGTAACACACTTCAGGCGAGTTGGCGGGAGGTCTCATAAATCAGAGAAACACGACTGGGACTCCATACGATGAAATTGGGGGGGGGTGGTTTCGTCACTGTTCCGTGGCCTTCCTCGTCGCTGGTCCTTTGGCACTGGGAAACAATCCGCTGTGAAGTAACACGAAAAATATCTTGCTCGTGGAACAGATATAGCAACGCCATGAAAGTAGACGGTGGTGGTAGTCTTGAGGAAGTGAAGAAGGCCAGAACCCGAGAAAGAATCTGACATACTTTCGTGACACTAGTGGCCACACCAGTGGATAGACGTTTTGGGCTTGCCAGGGTTTGGTTTGTTGGTATTAACTGTTCTTTGCTCTCAGCTAGTCGTTGACGAACGTCAGTTTGATGACTCAGCGTCTTGCGAAGGGCAGCAAGGTTGCGTCTGTATCCCACCACTGGAAGCTATTGTAGGCACAGTTGAGGCTATCAGCGCAATAGTGGTGTAAACTCAAAACTTTTGTTTTGAGCTTGCGGCTAATGAAATTATTAACGTTCTAAAGTCGCTGCTTTAATTTATATTTTGTGAATGTAGGAATATTGGAGAATTGGTTCAACCAATTCACCATGGGTGCCAGTCGAGCCGGTGCTGGGCGACGCAGCGTCACATTCAATTAATTTTCATTTGGCCAATTTTAAAGTGTCCGTATTCCTGAAAACGGGTCTGTAAACAGGACAAATAGGACTATACCCTCACTTTTTCTTCAAATTTTTAAATAATGCCTGTCACGTCCTGGGTGGAGGTTAGGACAATGACAAGGAGTTCTTGCCCCGCTGCCTCCAACGTACCGTCGCGCCCTAAGGCCGGCCGGATTACGCCGCAATGGAGTAAACTGTGCGGGGCGGGTGGATTGGCTTTAAAGGATCGAGGAGGGAAAGAAGAGGTGTGTTTCGTCTTGGGACCGTCAGCTAGACTCATCGGTAGGGCTACAGCTGACGGCCCCTGCCCTAGACACACACGGGGACACAGAGGATATGATTTTGGAACTTGTATATATACTAATGGATTGGAGATTGAGAACTAGCGAGAAGATTAGACCTCTGGTGGCGCTCGCCGACACTAAGTCGCGATACCGTGGTGGGGCCGGGACGTCACAATGCCTGGCTATTAAAACGAGGCATTTGTTTAGAACAATTGCAAAATAAATGGTTAAAAATTTGTTTTTTTTTCCAGTGAAATAATTTTTATTAGGTACTCCTGTGTCTTCGTTGTAAGCATCCAAAAGCTCATTTTGATCAGGTTGCTAGTTCAACAGTTATAATTTTTTGAAAAATGTTAACTCTATATTTCAAAGAGCTGTAAGATCCACAATTTTTGACATTTTGAAAAATCCTTCGAGACATGTTTATACACCCCCAAAGACTACAACATATCCAAGTTTCGCCTAAATCTGAAATGTTACTCCGAAAAGTGTCCGATTTCGCATGGAATCACCCCCGCAAGAGGTGGCTTAGGCATGGCAATCCAACCAAAGTTGCGGGTTATGCTGTCTACTATTGCGCTGATACCCTCTGTCAGTACCTGCTGAAAACTTAAGAGCAGTAGGAACAGTGTCGTGTCTCTGAATTAATGTTAATATCCGAAAATGCTTCTTGTGAAATGAATTATTTCGTTTAGTTAACCTGAGGCTTTCTACCTGCACTTCATAACACCATAACACTGTAGTGAGTGGTGAGGAGCACACCTAACGGCATATGCCTTCAAGGATATCACTTTACACGTCACTTGAGTGTATCCCAAGCAAGTTGCTGTATATATCTATTCTACCAACATTACAGGATTCTCTTCTGACTACGTTACTTGTTATGATCCTCAGTGCCGTCCTTTCCTCCCACGATCGTGAGACCCACCATCCTTCTCCCACGCCCACATTGATCCCTCCATCCCGACTTCCTTCTCTGTCAGTGAATTCCTCAGCGTAGCAGTTGAAACGGGTAATGTTCCGTTGCTTTTACCCGAGGAACTCGTAATCGAGGGTACGCTGCAGGCAACCACCTTACTCTTTCACTTCCCCCGACCCATCTCGCCCCCTAGGATATTCTTTTTTCTCCCGCTTCAGCTTTAATATTACTGCTCGATGCTTGGCTCCTATCGATTTTAATTAAGCCCGATCGATACTTGCTGCTGGTACGCTGGCAAAGTTATCTAGGAGTCGGTTGTCTTTTGCATCCGCGACAGCTCGTCGTAATTATGGCGACCAATGTTCGTTTACGTGGAAACAACCTTTTTGGGCACCGATCAGGTAAACGAGGGTATTTTTAACAATAAACTTTTACATTGCGTGAATTGCAAGCTAATTCTGTTTCCATGTAGGAATAGAATCAATAATTAGACAATTATTGCTTACAATATGCATTGTCCATATCTTCGATTTATCTACAATTTAGAGATAGGATTCGATCGTACAGATGTTTTAGCGCTTGGGAAGTGGGGACACTGGGGACTCACCTAAATGCTCTGACAGCGAATGCAAGGTGTATTGAACATGTCTTTCGCAAGGTCGAAATGTATAGTTACTCCGAGAAGTACCCGTCCACCCCATACGTATAGTTTATTTATTTAAGTAATGTTGAATTCAGAATCACCCATTATAATTTAAAATTAGTATAAACCTTTATTAGTATGTTTTTAGTTACTACAATCTACCAAAGAAATGCTCAAAGAAATTTTCCTAGAAGAATGGAACAGCAAACGCCCAAATTACACGGAAAATTAGTTGACTCCATGCATAATAGATGAAAGCTTATAATGAAATCGCAGAAATATTGGAAGAATATTAATTTATTTTAATTACGTTTGGATAATTTAAATATTGAATTGAGGCGAACATTTTTTTGCACGAACTCTGCTACTTCCATAGATAATACATTTTAAAATAAACTGTTTTGTGTACACTTTTTCAATCGAATGCACCCGAAAGGAAAGTATTGTAATCCAGGTTTATATTAATGTGAATAGGAATTGCGAATTCTTACTTTGAAGCCGATTTAATACAGGGTGGGTCGCATAACTTGTCCACCCCGAATAACGTCTAAAGTATGAAATTTAAAAGAGCAGTGAATTTTCTATAAGAAGATATTAAGCTTTATTTCTCCTGAGCCTCATAATAGTAACAATTGCATGGAAGTCAACGGGCATCACGTTGAGCACCTGTAACTAAACTAAGTAGTGAGACCATGAACAATGTTTTTGCAAATATCTCGCTAATTATTAGGTTCACGACAAATAAAGCTTTCTTATAGAAAATTCACTGCTCTTCTAAATATTGATACAAAAAAAAATACGCATTCCATTTGAAAAATTCAATGCCATCTCTGTATCTCGTAAATAAATAGGTTATTTAAAAAAAAAACGGTTTCAGCATCGTATGCTGCACATTTTGTAGAACACATACTTTAGAAGTTATTCGGATACTTTTGTGGTTGCCTGAATTTCTTTGATTATATTAGGTATAGACATGTAAATCTATAATAAACTGAAGATCGTTTTGTACACTACTTGAATAATTTTTACGTTATTAATGACTTAAGGGGTTATGCCTAATCAGAAGGCCGAAATAAAGCGAAAATTTCCGAAATATTAAGTTAAAGCAAAATGGCGGCTGTTTAAATTGAAGGTCCCGATTTTTGCAAAAAAAGGGCCGTTTTTCGTTCATAAAATGGAAAGTATATATTGAAAAAAAATCATCCACTAGATTTTTATATTCAAAATAAGCCCTCAAAATTTCAGAAAGATTTGGTGCAGTAGTTTTTGAGATATCTTGCTCACAGTTTTTAACAAGGCTTCTTCGATGTCGTTGTATTTTTATTATAAACGTAAATATTTTTCTACAAAAAAATTACCAAATGTTCTTTAAATGTTGCTCTTTTAAGTGCAAAAAGTTCTGCAAAAATATATGCTTCCGCTTTTTCAAAAAAAATTTCCAAACATTCGCCTCGTTTCGGCCTCCTGACGCGGCAAAAGGATAGCACACTATGTAAATATAAGTTTCTTTAACATTTAGAACAATATATGCCATTGCTTTTGACGTTTACAGTGTTTAAGAAGAATAACAAATTATTTCAATGTAGTTGAATACATTTATTACAAAAGAATAATTTTATTTTACAACTTATTGAAAAATATCGAAAAATCGGCGCGTCAAAAAGATAGCACATTTCTCTTAAAATACTTAATATGTACAGAAAAATATTATTTCAATATTTTGTAGTTCCACCTTTTGCTTGTATAACTGATATTAAACGCTTTGGTACAGATTTAAATAATTTTTTAACAAATTTTCGGCTTAATGATATCCAGTTTCGTTCGATGCAATTTTTTAATTCCCCAACGGTCTGAAATTATTTTCCCTTGGCATATACTGATCTCGATAATTGTGCCCAACAATTTTCAATAATGTTCAAGTCCGGCGACTTGGCTGGCCATTCTAAAATTTTGATATTTTGCTGTCGAAAGTATTCTTTCACAGCCTTTGCTGTATGAACACTTGCATTGTCCTGTTGGAAAATATAGTTAGGGCCCCCACTCTTTACTGCATGTTTCTTCAACTGTTCGTCTATTAAAGTAATATAATTTGGACTCTTCATTGTTCCACTTATAAACTTAATTTCAGTGTTCCCATAGTACCCAATTCCAGCCCACACCATTACTCCTCCACCACCTGAATGTCGACGACTTAAAATGTGTGTTTCTTTACGCAAATCATGGAAATAACAACGATATCCATCCGGTCCATCTAACGTAAATCTCTTTTCGTCACTAAAAATAACTCTCCGCCATTTTTTCCTCCAATGAATATATTTTTCAACAAATTGTAACCGAACTTCTTTATGTCGCTTCGTTAGCGGTGGTTTACTCATCAGTTTTTTGCTTTTTATGTATTTACATTGTTTTATAATACGCTGTACATTACGTACTCCAGCTTCTGCTGCAATTTCTCTTGCAGTAGCAACAGAATTTGACGCAACCCTTAAAATAGCACGTCGTTGACGGTCGGTTGTCACTTTTGGACGTCCTGTGCTTTTCTTTTTTCCATATTCCTCTCCATTTCTTATAAGATTGTATATAATTTTACGACTACGACTTAACAATTTCGCAATCTTAGCGATGGAACAATTTTCTTTACGCTAATTTTTAATTATTACTATTTCACACTCACTCAATCTTTTACCACGACCCATTGTTGTTAATTTCACTAGATTTCGATACTGAAACACGCAGAGTATTAAATATTTGCCTGCATGAACAGTTTGACGATTTAGCAATAACTGGAGAAGGAAAACTTTGAAGGTGTGCTATCATTTTGACGCATCGGTCACCACTAATGTTTACGTTATCTAGAGACGCGGTAGCGTCTCGACGCCAAGTACAGGAAAGACACCCTGTATATGTCGACTGTCGCTACCGCTATCATTTACTCGTCGCCGGGCTAATCCAACCTAACCTGAAACTTATTTCATTAATATCTCATCACGCCTGCAATATTTTCTAAATTTAAAGGCATTTTTCTTATGTAAACCGCATATAAGCTTTCGAATAAGACCAAATTTCAATAAAATCTGTCCACGCATAACAGAGATATCATAATATCGTCTCATCGATCTGTCAGAAACGGTAAGATTTTCTTCTGATTCTGATTCTGATTCTCCTTCAGTCAAATTTTCGTCAACATAATACGTATACGCGTTACACGCACACCTTCAGCCAAAAGAAACTAACACAGGTTTCGTTCGTCATACGCGTTACACGCACACCTTCAGCCAACAGAAACTAACACATGTTTCGTTCGTCATACGCGTTACACGCACACCTTCAGCCAACAGACACTAACACATGTTTCGTTCGTCAAACGCGTTACACGCACACCTTCAGCCAACAGACACTAACACACGTTTCGTTCGTCAAACGCGTTACACGCACACCTTCAGCCAACAGACACTAACACAGGTTTCGTTCGTCAAACGCGTTACACGCACACCTTCAGCCAACAGACACTAACACATGTTTCGTTCGTCATACGCGTTACACGCACACCTTCAGCCAACAGACACTAACACATGTTTCGTTCGTCAAACGCGTTACACGCACACCTTCAGCCAACAGAAACTAACACATGTTTCGTTCGTCAAACGCTATTACGTTACCTTCACTATGCAATCTACTCCAAATTTTGACAGCTTACAGTCAGGTTATAAACCTGGCGAGTGTCAAATAAGGAAAGTTGTCAAAATTTTCTGAAATGTGACGAGTTTTTACACCACAATCCACACAAGACACTGAATTATTGTCTCAATTAACAAGGTAAGTCGCCAAAATTTTTTAATAGAATTTTTATGGGGATTTGTTTTTATACCAGCAAATTATTTTTAATTTAGGGTTTTTATGTAAACCTTATCCCCATAAAAACTTCAAAAAAGTAAAAAAATTACGCCAAGTACATGAAATCAAATAAATCACAAAAAATATAATATAATATAATATATATTAAAAATTATCAGAAGACATTCCCTATGCAAATTATCTTGGTAAAAAGAAGTGATATCCCCATAAAAAACTTTACAAAAGTAAAAAAATTACGCCAAGTACACGAAATCAAATAAATCACAAAAAATAGAAGATAATTACAAAATAAAAAAAAGTTGTGAAATCAAAATGAGCTGCAAGTACATAAAGGTGCTTTCCTGCAGCGTGCAAAGGTGACACTGTGTAACGCAATGTAAGATTCGGTGCTTTCCAACTGCGCTTAATAATATTAAGCAGATATATTTTTATAGAAATAAATATTTCAATACCAATAAATATTTTATTCAAAATACTTGGCGCTGCGAAACCGAAAAAATGTTAATTGTCTTATTAATAGTAAATTAATAATTTACAATAACTCACTTACAATCTAAAATACATAAACATATACATATTAGAAACGCAGTCAGATTTATTCTACATATATTTAATTCTAATATCATACGTAGCATATGCACACGCACACATACACACATTCACGAATGCACGCACAAGAAAGAAATAAAAAGATTAATGCAGTTTATACATATGTATTCAGTTTAACAACACCAATTCGGTGAGCAGCGCCAAGTATTTTGAATAAAATATTTATTGGTATTGAAATATTTATTTCTATAAAAATATATCTGCTTAATATTATTAAGCGCAGTTGGAAAGCACCGAATCTTACATTGCGTTACACAGTGTCACCTTTGCACGCTGCAGGAAAGCACCTTTATGTACTTGCAGCTCATTTTGATTTCACAACTTTTTTTTATTTTGTAATTATCTTCTATTTTTTGTAATTTATTTGATTTCGTGTACTTGGCGTAATTTTTTTACTTTTGTAAAGTTTTTTATGGGGTCAGCTGTACCTTAAGCCAGTAGGAAAAACAGAAGTGTTTACCCTGAACATGTGCAATCTATTGCTGACTGAAACTGATACGTAATACGAGAACCGTTATTATTCAATTTCTTATGCGAAAATTAAGAAAATTACACAGTGTGCTATTTTTTTGTCGCGGAGTAACCCCTTAAATGTGTCCATAGAGACAAAGAGTGTTCCTCTTGTTGGCCGCACTTCTCTTTTTCCTCAACATATTGTAACTTCGTGAGGTACATACGTATATCTTCTCTTCTTACTTCCTCTTTACCTGTATTCATGTAGGAGCCGCTTCATCCCTGACAAGCCTTCATTAGACCAATTGTGCGGATTACAGCTGCGGCTTTAAATATGAAACCACAGCGGGTTAAATTGATCTAACGGGGGTTCTGATCGAACTGAATGCCGTCTATCTACTCTGTTATGCAAGTCTATTGTAATACCTCAGTAACGCAGCACGTATCCTACTAGCGTGCGTGCTACTTGATTGAGCTTGAGAGTCGCATCCCTTCAGCGTCACTGTGAATCAGCTTCTATCGTTCCACACGAAGCGAAGCGCTCTTAGAAACACCGAGTCGCAGCTCCTGGGTCCGCGCAGACACCAGAAATCAATTTCATGTTTTATAACTTGCGAGCACGGAGTGGAATTGTGAAATAAAAATTCCGCAGAGTATTACCTGCCGTATGCCTGTTCCACGTCAAATGCGCGGGCCGCGTAAAAAGTATCCGCATGGGAGTGCCGTCATTTAATGCTCCAAACCGCGCTCCCATTTACGAGAGGACCCAGATTATCAACGATTCATCGTAAATTTTTATCGGCTGGTAAGCTCGGGGATCAAACGGACGTTTTTCCGCGGCTGTGAGTTCGACGAACTCGTAATTTCGATCGATTCGCACGGGCGGCCGCGAGCCTGGACGCGGAAACTAGCCGGGCGCAAGAAAAACAAAACATGCTGCCGAATCCGGTCTAAGCGCTTCCTCGCCACTTTTCAATTGTTTTCGCCACCGAAGGAACTATCTGAATACAGCCCAGCCGCGCTGGCGGATATCGTCGGATCTTCGAGAATCCGGGCCGGGAGCGAAATTGTTATTGAAAGGATCGGAATTGATCTCTTTCTCGTCGCCGAAATTCGATAGCCGTCAGAGGCTTTTGATATCACGTCCACTGCTCTATCAGCAATCTCAGCCGTGCAGGTTATAATTAAAAGAGTGATCCGGATGGAAGATTAAATCAGATCTTTTTCTGCGGACGTTAATTATATTTCTCATTTGGCGACGGGATTTTCTCCTGTATGGCACTAATTACGAATCCAATTTTTCGTTCCATATTTTAAATTAGGCTCGCATAGAGACGGAGGCCTGCGTGCCTGTGCACGTTTAGTATAATCTTTATTCTCGAAGCACAGTTAATTGGAAAAGTAGGTGACCTGAATATAGAGGCTAAAATCTGAAAGATCGTGATTTTTGCTTTGAGTGCTTTGCGATTGGTGGCGTAACGGGAGAAAGGCTGGTCCCTCGATCCGAAGTCAATTAATTTCCGAAAGGATATCGGTACAGGTTTTGATATGCAGAAAATTCTTTTTTCTAAGGAGATTGTTAATCCTCTGCAGTTAAGCAGAAAAGCTGTACAAGCTATAGAATACATGAAAAATCAGAATACATTGGAGTCATTTATTAACCGACTTCAGAAAGGAGGAGTATTTTTTGTTTGTCCGCGAATAACTCCTCAGCATATGGACCGATTTTGATGATCGTTTTTTTATTCGAAAGAGGGCGATACCCCGGTAGTCATATTCTACACTGCATCAATATTGGCTCAATACTTTGCCTGTACTGGTTAATTCAAACTTCGCCTCTTTAGATAATTTGTACTTCATGTATTCTCGCATTGTAGAGTATTTCCGGGCGTTGAGTTGTAGACCCCATATAAGAGAATTGAATTTGGGACATCCTTATTCTCACTTTTTCAAGTCGCTTGTTTTTGGAATCTTCCCTTTCTAGCAAACGGTTCTTCTTTTTACGAGCAGCTCTTTTTGTAGGCCTACCCATATTTTTTTAAATAAATCTTCTTAAGGAAATAAATGTCGTTATATAACTTAAATAACTAAAAAGTAAAAAATAAAAAATTAAAACCGACTTAAAAAAATGCACTAAAAAGGTAAAAAATAATTTTTTCCCCTATTTAATCTGCAACTCTTAATTTTTTTAAGTTTGCGTCAGATTTAAACAATGGAGAGTAGTAAATTAAATAAGGACAACACTGATTTTTTCTTTTTAATGTATTTTTATTTTTTTTAAGTCAGTTTTAATTTTTTTATTAGTTGAGAGTAAGAGTTTTGATATCTTCGAAGGCCGAAATCTTTCTAATCAAATAGATCTGAATTAGAGAATGTAAAAGACGACCACTAGAATATGGCCAAAAACGTAAGGCATAGAGTGTAATTTTCCCATTTTTTACTTAATTTTATTTTTATTTTAGTTACCTGAATTGTGAAGCCTATAATACTTCATTATTCACAAAATTTTGATTAATTTCAGCATTAGTAATCAGTGAACATTAATCACCATATGATACTATCACGAAATATTACTATTTTTATGTTAAAGTATTTGGTAATCAGGAATTATTTGGGAAGTGTTCAGGATTCCTATAGTTAATCGGTGCAGCGAAAAGTTAAGTACATAGCATCGAATTGTCTCTGAATTAGAATCAGCAGCAATTAGGACTCCAGTTAACATCCAGCCCTCAAAGAAACAATTTAGCCGCTCACTTTAGGTAGAACGGAAAAACCACACAGTTGTCAGGTTCATCACCTATTATTTGTTGTTACATTGTTATCTAATATTATTGCATAAACACAATGAAAGGAAACGTTGGTTTTAAATAGAAATCCACCGACTAGTGGCCGACTGGATTGATTTTGGAATTTTTATAATTACTGATTATTTGATGGGGCATAGAAATAAAAGTACAATGTTCTTTCTTTACTGCTATTAGTATAATTTTAATATTTCTTACTTATACATATTTGTGTAACATAATTATTAGGTACATAAAACATTAAAAATAATGATTATTATTTATTGGAACCAACTAAATAAAAATCAACGAAAACAAACGGCCAACTAGTCGGCTTTTTAGGGGCCGACTAATCGACAAAACCCTACTCAGTGATCCTTCAAGGAGTTCGAGCAGACTCTTTGTGCAATATTCAAGACAACGAAACGAAGACTGCATCGTGGCCCTAATACCCACGAACTGCTTAAAAAATCTAGACAGTCAACGGGCTAAACAGGGTGTTAAAAAAGACGGGTCTAAGTAGGGGCTTCTAATAATTCTCGGCGACAGGAGTAAGAAATGCTTAATTAACATAAAATGATGTCCTAAAACCAACCATTTCGATGTAAAACCTACGTTTGTGTTTACTCTGGATTTCTCTTTGTGGGGATACTTAAAGACTTTAGTGTACTCATCAACGGTAAATAATGTAGTGCACTCACGACAGCAAATAGAAAATGCATGTCATCCAATGCGAAACTGTGAAGGAATACTTGAAAATGTACATATGTACGTCAACCTGTGATCCGCAGCTTGTATTCAAATTGAAGGAAGACACATTTTGCGTTTTACATCGACACTGCTGTCCATAAGTATTATACAGAATTATGCAGAAACTATGATATTCGGTACAGACCGAGTGCTTCCCACTGCTTTTATTTTCTGCTTTAAATTTAAAATACCAAAGAAAGGAAATTTTGTTTAAGTTCTCCAATAAATTCGCAACGTTTTTCACAATTATTCCACACAGAGTAGATGTTCTAACACTTACAAACGGCAGTGTACGTCGATTAATGATTAAGCATTTGTTTATTTCTCTCGATGAGTACTACAGGCCCCTAAAGTCTTGGACCATTTTTTCCTAACACCCTGTACAGTGACGCGCAGCGAGTAGAAGAAGGTCATGAAAAGAGACGTATGTAGGCATAGCTTCGACAAGGTTTCCAATCGTATAAGTCTATGCAAATAGAAGTGCTTGCGGCACACTTAGACTCTAGGGATGGCGAAAGGGCCAGGAGGGTAGATCGGCGACGCGGGTCTCGGAGCTCGGCCGGAAGATACTTCAGGGATTCCGAATCACTTGGAACGATTACTTCAGCAGTTACTTGGGAGCGTCCTGCATGAGCGTACATCATACGCGATTCCTATGTACGGCACATAATGTAGTCCGTTACGTTGGAGTACATGAGCTCAGCGATGAAGACCGACCGGTCCCTTTCCCAGATACCGTCTGGAGATTGAATCCCTCCTTTATCTATTTACTTTAGCCTTTCCAACGACTTTGCTTCACGGTCCTCTATTCCGTTCTGCCATTTGTTCGCTCGCGCTCAATTTAATGCGGCTCCTTCGGGCGAGAGAAAGTGGGTTTAACAGGGAAAGGGATGGACGGCTTGATTTCACAGGAATCTCTAGATGAAGTATCGCGGCCGCGTCGCCTGATCCCGGCATTTGTCGCGTTTTATTGGTTGGTAGTGCATCTTTGAAAATTATCGCCCAGCTGTTTTTCGTAGCAGAGATATTGGAAGCTTTTTGTGGTATTATAAATATTCTTCACTATGTAGCATAAGATGAAGGATACGCGTGGAGAATTAATCTTTTGGGAGCGGAGCATTTCTAAATGCGATTACAGTAAATACTCGTTAGGAGCCCGTCGAACGGGGCTGGCGGCGGGCCCCTAACGCGACTGGACACTATTCCGCGCGGCCACTGGCGCGAGTGAGAGAACCCAATGAGCGAGCGAGAGGAAACGAAAGCCGACGGCAACTTCGTGTCGACTCGTTCGTTTCCTCTCGCTCGCTCATTGGGTTTTCTCACTCTCCTCCGAAGGATTCCAAGAAATGGTGGGGATAGTCGCCGGGCTCCTAACGCGTGGTAGAAACGGGCTCCAAACGAGGATTTACTGTACTTGAACGAAATGGTTTTAGAGCTGTCGACGTACAAATAATATGGACAGAAGTGAACTAAATACATAATCATGATTTTGACATGTGTGTACTGTATCCTTTAATGTTTTTCTCCTCGAAGCTATTTAGATAGAGAACTGCAAGATGCAGTTGTAGCGAGGGGATAGATACTGATTTGAACAGCTTCATATGGACCGATCTGTTCGTCAGAAAGGCTTGTCGTCAAGATTTATCAGGCGTAATAATTACACAGATGCTGTCGACAATATGAAGGCTGTCTTTGCTTTTATTACTAAAACTAGAGTAGATTAGAGGAATGCTAGTTTCTGGACATTTTGTAAACTTAAGAAACTCCTCTATGAAAGTTACCAGTTAATTGGATCTCTATCTCTTCG
Source organism: Andrena fulva (assembly GCA_946251845.1). Lineage (NCBI taxonomy): Eukaryota > Metazoa > Arthropoda > Insecta > Hymenoptera > Andrenidae > Andrena > Andrena fulva. The sequence continues at coordinate 63,497,485 of OX276327.1, forward strand.
ACAAACTTCAGATGTGACATAAAGAATTTTACTTTTTAAACAAATATTAGTGAATTAAGATGCTTGTATAAGGAATTATTGTACTTATTCCTGATCTCCAGAACGACAACTTTCTATATCACTTACGAGATTCACTTATAAAGTACCTATTGTTATATAGAAGTTTACTAATCTGCTTCTTATAATTTACAGGAACTCAATTTGTTTATTTATACATTTATACCTGAGCACACTTTTTTAGTTATAGGTTGTACTTCGAATTATACTATTTTCAAATCACTAAGAGATGAGATTTTCTAATTAATTATAGGATATTTTCATAACATTGTTCGGATACAACGAGATATTTACAATACATAGCTACAGAAAAGGGTTGCATACTTTCATACCAAGCGATCTTATTTTCTTCAGGGGCTACATACACCTAGGCCTAGAAACACCAGTACGAATTTAAACCATTTTTTTCATTGAAAATATTTTTTAATTTAAAAATCTTTGTGGGCATCTTAAAACAAATACTTTAATGTAACAATTGTGTAGCTTTAATTCGAAAAGTAAGAAGATTAAATATGTGATAGCGTTTTTCTCAAAATCTTATTTTAAAAAACGATATCCAATCAGTTGAAATTTGAAACAGAGGTTTTTGATAGAATGGTTTACACTCTGTTTTTTTTTTCAAACGTCATGGTTCATTTTTTATGAACTAAAAAAAGCATTTTTTACTACGAAATCCGACATATGTATTCAAGCGGCTACCATTTTGTGAAAAATTGATATTTTTAAAATCGCCTACGAAAAAACTAATTTTTTTCTGTATTTCAAGAGAATTTCGTTTTGTTTCGAATAAAAACTATCGGGGAGATTTTGGTTACCGCGAAAGCTATTCTGAAAAAGCTGCCTAAAGGAAATTGCTATTACACATTCAATCTTCTTAGTTTATGAATTAAATTTACACAATTGTTACATTAAAATGTGTATTTTAAGATCCATATACAGATTATTAAATTAAAATATATTTTCAATGAAAAAAATTGTCGAAGTTCACCTTGGCTTTTCTAGTTCTAGTGAAACTCTGGTATTACTCCACGCATAATTGGAAAGTTTCTGATCAAAATCTACGCGTGGCTACTCTATTAGCAGAGACCGTACAAAGCATATGCCTGTCGTTGTTCACCTTCCGCTACAGAGATTGTACAAAAACACTTTTCGGCCCAAGCAGCCACTGCAACAAACTAGAAGTACTTAAATACGTTAATTTGTTTTTCCTCGGCACGCGGGAAAAAGGAAGGGAACCAACCGCAGCGGACCATGCGGCATTCGTCTGAACGTCCGTTCCCTTCATAGAGGCGATATAAACAGTCATGTTTATGTGTAATGCTCGCATCAAATCCCTGTTTTCCGTTTCATTTAGCGGAAATTGATTTTCGATCTCGCATTCTGGAAGTGACACGCATCGCGAGCATCGTTCGTCTCGAGGGCATCTCTCGAAGGAAATTGTCTGCCATGCGCCCGAAGCTATATCATTTTATCTTGCGTGCTCGCTGCAACTCATGCTTCGCCCTTCGTGGATTCCCGCTGTGCAGCTGAGCTCTTCTATTTCTAAAACTCAATAAGAAAGGCACCCTCGATCGCGAATTGCACCCGAGAAAATCGTCTCCCACTATATTCCATTCGAAATTATTAATACCAGTTGGACGTGCGATGTACGGAGCTTTTAGTACAGGGTGTCCTGCGACATGGGACATTAGCGAGTCGAGGGATGAGTTCGCATGTACACCGAAATCAAATTCGGAGCTTTGTTGATGAGTACTTCGAATATCAACTTTTGATAAAAAAAACGAATATTCGTCAATTAACTGATCAAAGCGATACATTTGCATCTGGTAATAGTTGCATCAACCTCATGTTAGAAATGTCAGAAATGTTGTTAGAATTCCACACATGTTAGAAATTATTTATTCGTAAGGTAGTTAGCACCCCATTTTATGAAAAATTAAAAAATTATTGTTCTATTAGTTTGTACTCATTTTGTACGGTTGAGAGTTTTCTAAAATCCAAAACCGTTTTCGAAAAAAATTGAGAAAACCAATTTTAAAGACAGCCCCTCTTGTTGAAAAATATCGTTTTTCTCGATTGTACTGCATTGTACTAGTTATGCAGAGTATTTTACCGTGCGACAAAATTGTTCAACCACATTGGTTTCCGAGAAAAATAAAAAAATATAAAGTGGCCTCAGCATCCGTATGAAAAAAATCGCCCTTTTGTGCTGTACAAACGGTACAACGTAGAAAACTAGTACAAACTAGTAAACCAATGATCTTTTAATCTTTCATAAAATGGGGGACTGAAGATATTATCAATTTTTAGTTTCTGACCGAGTTAAACACGAAATAATATACCTTAATTCATTATCAACGAAAGGCTGTCATTCCTCGCTTCTCGAACCCCATTAATTTGAAAATAATATTTCGATGTTCTCCGTAAAGTGGAATTCAGTATTTCGGAAGGCTGTATTCTCCGAAACACTGGCAACTAGGGATGCCGATTTAAAATCGATCTTTCGTGTCACGATTTTCGATTTTTTAAATCGATTCTCAAGACAGGGATCGAATCGAAGATCGTATCGCAACCAAAGAGATCGTGGATTGATTTTCACATGCGGTGATATTGTTGCGACCCCCACCTAGCGGCGTGTAGCGTAAACTCTAGAAGCGCGAAGTTTGAATCAGACCACACAAATGTAATAGGAAAGGGAAGCAAAAGTGATGTTAGCACCAGTCCGAGGGGTTTCAAAACAGTTACAGAAGCGGATGTTTGAACATTTGAACTCCACTTTTATCCTTTCTCCTAAATGTGTAAAACCAGCGCAAATGTGTTAAACGCTTGTTAAGTAAGAATAAATCGATATCCAAGAGGAAATGTAACGACGAATAGGAATTTATCTTATTATTAATAATTCTCCGATTGGCTCATAGTATCTAAGGATATTTTGTAATTAACAAAATATGTAAAAACGATGGGCTTTGTAAAGCGTGTTGTAAAGCGTATCCTGTGAATTTCCAACTCGTATCAGATCCAAATTCAGTTTTTGTTTAGTAATATTAAAATTTATTTCCCTTGCTTGAGTTTAAATTGTTTCTTTCGTTGTATTGTTATTCTAAAAATCCTGGTTCAGCGAGCAGCGTGCCTTAGCGCTCCACGGGCATCAACCTGCGCTGAAATTTCTCACGAGGAATTCAGGATCACTCGGAACTACCCTTTATATTTTTTTATTATAATGAATCGATCTCGATGGAATCGATTTTTTAGGTCCGATTTTTTTACGAATCGATTCTTTGCGTACCGATCTGTGAATTGAATCGAAAAATCGATTCTATGGGAAAGATCGGCATCCCTACTGGCAACAACCATGTGTAGTAGACTCGCGTCGAGGCAGACACGGCGTTGCCAGACGAGCACCGCGAGGCACAGCGTTGCCGGCGAGGCGTTGCTAGGCGGTGAGCCGACAGAATTCACAGAACAGCGCGGCCGAAGCTGCCGAGCAGTGTTGCCAGATTGGGCGATTTATCGCCAATTGGGCGACTTTTGTAACAAAATTGCGACGGCTATTTTGAAGAAATCGCAACTTTCGGCGATTTTGGGCGACTTTAGACAACTCGGTTGGCGACAACTGTTGTCAAAAATCTGGCAACACTGCTGCCGAGGCAGTCTCAGGCAGTCTGCGTCGAGCCGAGCCGAGACGAGTTATACGTGAACCCCTTTTTGTATCTGAGAATAAATACATATAATATATCTATCTCACTTTAATCCCAACACATGTAAACCATATTTGCGAATCAATCCATATCGATCCATATCTATCGACAAAAACGTGGTGGGGCTTAAATACCAGCGAAAACCAGATACCTCTCAATTTTCTTTTGTATCGATTCAATAATGCGAAACGTCCTTAAATCGTGTCTGAGTGATCATGCTTTTCTATCTTTTAAAATGTCACCCCTTTTTCGGTTGCTGCATATGGCCATTCGTTTACGAGTTGCGGTTAAATAGAAAACACTTGTAAACAGTTGCGACGGAACGTTCTCTGTAGACGCGTCCGCAGCCTGATGACGATTCCGTGTTCACTTGGCCGCTCTATTGAAATGTTCCTTTGTCTCGCGATAAAATGCCCAAGGAAAACGTACCTGCCTCTCACAGAATTTCTCGCAAAGCTGACGCCTACCTTTCTATGTGTACGCAATGTATAAATATACACGCGCACGCTTAATGACCACCCTCTTTATGCAGCAACCGGGATATTCTTCCTCGCATATTCTTGTGCCGGCTCGAATTCACGGGCACAGCATTCACTCTAGTAAAATGCCAATGACAAAGAAAGGCGGAGCGGGATAAGAATAAGATGGGCGTCTTGACATCGGGGAGCGTGCTTTTCCAGTCATTAGATTTCGTTTCTCGCGCGTGGTAAAAGGAGGGAAAGCGAATGGCCGAGATCGTTAGCGATATGCTTTTTTGTTAAAAGACGCGTGAAAAATTGCGTAAAAGGTACCACAACACCGCCGAGGCAGCCCGCATTCGCGTTAGCTTGTGGAATTCTTTGGATTCGATCTTCCTGGTTGCCTCATCTTCTCATATAGACGGAAACTTTTGTCGCGCAGTTTTAGCAATCTCGTAGGATTTATGTGCGCTTACCGAGAGTGATTGGTTTCGTAAGAGTGTTGGAATAAGAAATTGTTTTGTGCAGGCCGTGCAGGTATTGTAATTAGTAGGTAAAGGCCAATGGTGACGGCGCACTGACGCTTCCGTGTTTGCCAGTGGAGGCTATTTTGGAGTACATACGATTGAGTAATCCAAGAATTTGTATACGTCGTTTTTACTGTGAATTTAATCTTACTTTGTATTTAGTATTTAGGTTCGTAGTTTAATTTGTATATGGAAGGCTTCGCGCGTTTCAGATGAATTGTATCTCCTGTTTCGTTCAATGTTTCGTTCAAAATATTTTTGACAATTTTTAGGACTTTTAGGTCGCGTTTTAGTCCTTACGAGATTCTGCTGCCTCGTCGATAAATTCTACTGAATTGTAGCAGTTACAGCTTCGTCTCCTCCAATTTTTATTTTGTCACTATATATTCTCTCAACTTCCCAACCTCTTTACAATTCTCTTTTTTTCTACAATTTTCTATCTATTATTTTCCCTGTTTGTCTTGCAAACTTTCCACTCTGACGTGTTTAACCTTCGAACCCCCATTTAATCAAACTTAAGCACGATTTTATTAACTCTCCCCCTTTGCTTTTGCTACGTTTTATTCGCTTTCATTCTTATATCGCTTTCTTTGCTATCTTTTTTCTCTCTTCCTTTATTTATTTTTCCTCATATCTTATCTTTCATCGAAGTTTAATATACGTACGCATAGAAACTTTTACTTGAGTTCCAGGTCGTTCCAGACGCGTCAGTGTAACAAGGAGATCTGTACCAGTGTCCACGGGAAAAGGCCTGATAGCTCTCGGCTACCCTCTGTTGCGCATGCCCGCGACGAGCTGTGACGTCAAACCAATCAACGCCAAGCTGGTAAACGAACCGAATCGACGCCAGTGGCTGGCTTCGTTTCCCAGCTTGGCGTTGATTGGTTTGACGTCACAGCTCGTCGCGGGCATGCGCAACAGAGGGTAGCCGAGAGCTATCAGGCCTTTTCCCGTAAACACTGATCTGTGCCGCGAACGAATTATTTTTTTATTCTTTGTTATTGTTAATAAATTGAATCGGTGTTAATTAAAATGAGATCATTATTCATCGCGAACATTTCAAGATTTAAGCAGCAGTCCATTGATTTTTGAACACTCCTTTGTTTTTAATAAGAATGTCGTACTTAGTGTTAGGCGCATGGTGACCGAGAAGAATAAACTTGGAATTTGTATATATACAAACGAGACTCCAACTTAGGACTTGCGAGAAAGAGTTAGAGAGATTAGACCTCTGGTGGCGCTCGTGAGCACTAACAGTCGCGATCCCATGGTGGGGCTGGTACGTTACACTCGTCGATCCCTAAAATTTCAGCCCCAGTCCACTTGAGAAGCTCTCGTCTAAATTACGATTTACTTTTGTAAGAACTTTTTTAATGACCATACCAACGACTTAGTTAATTTTATTGCACCGTGAGCTTTACCTCGCTTGACACACTGATAATAATATGTTCCTGACACGAAAACATGTAGTTATTCTTTCCACCCTTACACAGTCTGTCTGAAACTCAAATTAAGTTAAAATTTTGAATTTCCTTAACCACAAATGACTAACTTGAACAATATCAATTCGTACGTATTGTAAGTTACAAAAACATCATTATTCTGAATTCTAAATATCAGAAAGGTTGTAAAAACTTTTTATTTTTAAAACTTAAACAGTTTTTACCAAACACCTTCCCCTACTCATTTCATACTCAGAAAGTGCAGTGTCTCTCAATATATTTTCTGTTCCGAACAAAATCGTTACTAAACACTTTTGAATTTTTATGTAAAGCGAGTGAGGCGGAGTCGCTCGAAACAGCCGGAGAGTGCATGTGAAATGTTAAATATGTGAACGGCAGAATCTCATGCACGATCTCGAATTCTCGTACCGCAATTTCCTTTCCTCTTTTCCTTTAGTCGGTTCCTGCTCTCCTTCTTGGCATTCCTAACCATTTCCCCGTAGACTACTTATCTGGCAGTTTCGCGTGGTTCGGATTTCGCCTATCCGAAACAGGACTCGTCGTCAACTTATTTCCTCCAATTTGACCGATATTTCCCATTCGTTTGAGACACGTAAGTAGTTACGTTCCGATCGTTCGGTTCAGATCCATTTCGAAATCACGCAGACATTTTACCAAGCGCACGCCCATCAGGTGAACTGTAGTTTGTAGATACACTTAACTGAAACGGGCATTCTTTGCAGTTAACTAAAATACTTTCATTTATGCAAACCTCGATATTACAATATTAAGGATTTTTTAAAGGGTCGTTAAATAAATCGAGGCTTTCGTATCGGGCTCGTTGGAGCGTAGATCAAAATGGGCATTCCTTTCTGAAAGCGAACGATCGACCCTTTTTTTCTTCCGTTATTAAATTGGCCACTCGTTGTGCATATATTGTTAGCGTAGGATCGTTCGTTCGTCCTTATTTGAAATTCAGTTTCAACGAGGACATGAATAGATAAGACGTTTGATTCCCCTTATATTTCATCGTGAAGGAAGAAAGCCATGAAAGAATTTGTGGATACTTTTCTTCCGTGGTTCTCATTTGCTTCAACGATACGGTCGTTCCTTGAAGGTTAAGAGTCGAATTGAAGGAATAAAACGTCTTTCGATCTCCGTCCATTTATCTGCGATGGAATAATAAATCCAAGTACTTTTTATCAAAACTGTATTTCGAATTCAGGGCATGTCTAGATAATTGTCGTGACGTGGGGGCATGTTGATTGATTTCATAATTTAAATTTAATAATTAAGCTAATGCCTTTGAAAGGAAATGTTTTTGTGTAATATTTCCATAAATTCAATTTTATCTTTTAATATATTCTTTAACAGAGTGCATTAAAAAGGATATTGTATAAACCTACGACTATTATTTTTTTAAAAGAAACATAGGGGAACAGTCACAGAAATAGGATATCTGTGTAACAGAAATACAGAAACCCCTTAAATGGAAACTAAAGAAAGGAAACGGTGCATGTTGGATGACTTCTTGCATTATTTAAATGTTAATAATAGCTTTAAACACTATTATACTCAGGCGAGCAGTGGTAAGAGCAGATTTAACTTGAAATAGAAGTAATTATTATTTAATGGAGGGTGGCTCGAAAATCGACGTTTATCTTTTTCTCTTTGGAGAGTACGATTAAGTTTTCAAAAAACAATCTCAGCTTCGCTCAGGCACCGTTCACTTACTCGGGGCTTTTAGTTACTAAGTCCAAACAAAGGAAACGTTTGGATTTGGAAAATTAATTTTCCATCAATGCGGGCAATTTCGATTACAAGCCCCCGGGCATTTCACAGTCTTTATTCCAAAGGCTGTTTGCTATACTGCCCTGAAACTGGCGTATTATTAAGTATATTTATACTTCCATACATTTACAGAATTCTTACGAGTCGAGTGTTAGCTTGTGTTTTCAATTTGTGCTGCGTAAAGTAACTCGTATAACTTTGGTCGTAGTTAACTCTTGCTCGAGTATTAAGGCGAGAATATTTTTCAGTCGCATACGCGGTAGTTTAAAACGAATTTACACTTGAGCTGCTCCTACTTTTTGTTAACGGACTGAAATTAATTTTTTTTTAAAGAGTTTGCTTGATGTGAAAGTTGTTCTTTGCTTTTGTTTAAAATCGTTCTTCGCGTTTGGCTCGGTTTACAGATTAATTCTGTAAAAACCTTCACGTGACGAATTACAATTTCTCTTTCGGTTTTTTAAGCCCGCCCTTGCGGCTCATATTCTGAACTCGTAATACTTTCAAAGTCCAATGAATACGCTTTGGATATTTAAAATCCAGGGAGTGTATTTCGCGCAAACCTTCATTCAACTGTAACGCGTATCCTTTTGTAGAGGGAGTGAAATTTTTATGTCCGTTTTGTGAGAATACAAGAATGTTTCGGTATTTTCAGCTTTGGGCCCAGGAGCGATTGAAGAACTGAAGTTCGTCGGATGATTGTATTTGCTGCAGTATACGGTGTGCCCCGTAATGAATAATACAATCGCGGGGGAGGTGTTGTTGCATGCAAATAGAAATCGGAAATGTAAATAAAACTTTTGCAGGAGCCTCCGCTTTCGTGGGCATCGTGCCTGAAAATGCTTCAGGCACACGCATATCCGATTAAAAATTGGCAGAATTCAGCAACAAATATGGTACACCTTGCGTAAGAATAAGTCGAAATTATACAGTAATTTTATTTCGAACGACTTTTTATTTTGGAGAAAATTAACTTTCGGAATCCGCAAGGTATGCGTGTGCATTTAACTAAAAATTGCTCGAAGAAAACTTACAATAAAACTGTACAATTTCAACCTATTTTCAAACTAAATTCTTCTCCGAAACAGTGGCTCGCATAAAACCATTCTGTTCTATATTTTTTTATTCGTTTTTGCATATCGAAACATCTGCTTCTCGGATGTACCACACATTGCGAGGCAATCTGCATGTGCGTTGTAATTTTTGTTACGAAGAATAAATACATCTCGCGAAGTCTGCTACAACGAGAATTACACACGAGTGTTTTTTTTTTTTTTTCGTTTGTTCGATTCTACTCTGTTGGAACTTGGCCAGTGCTCTGTGGTTTTATTATTTCAAGAAGGGTAACCAATATGGAAGTTTGCATTGCGTACGTCGGAATAGCCTCGGGCCTACGCATGCCGCTGAGATCGGCGTTTCGTAATAGAAACATTCAATTGCATATTGCGATAATGAAATAAAAGATGTACGTGCTCAGCATAACAGAATGCAATCAAGTGAAATACAGTTTTTACAATACCTCGCAAATGAAAACATACATTTTTCATGCGAAGTATAACGATATAAATAACAAGTATTGTTATGCTTTCAAATTGAACGTCTTGTTTTCCAGTACAATATGCCGTTGTTTTCTTTGAAATGTTCTTTTCATACTTTTCAGACTAATTGTCAGCATTTCGTTGGCTAATTTAGGATTCTATTCATACAGGTATTGTTAAGAAACATGTGAAAGGTCCTTGAATTGTGAGCACTGGACTCAATGGGGAAGATGGCTGCAACTTTTTCCCACCCGTGACGCCACCAGCACGCATTCCCATTTATACAATACATAAATGAAAAATTCGCGCGCAAACAATTCACACATACGCACTCGGGCACAACCACAGTACATGCGCTAGTGGCGTCATCTGCGCCGAGCTTTGCGTCATCTTCCCCATGGCGCAAAGCTGGGCGCAGAGGGCGCCACTATCTTCCCCACTGTTTAATATTTCCAATAACAGTCTACCGTCAAGGACCCAGTTCCTGATCACTTAAGATGCAAAGGGAGCAGTTTCTGATCAACCTATAACATTTTACTATGAGCTATCAAATGTTTGCGTATAAATTTAAAAATACTTCATAATTATTTAGTCATTTTTTGGAATAAATTTGTATCGTGATAAACTTATTATTTGGTATTTATATACTAAACTGATCAGGAATTGGGTTCTGATCAGGAACTGGGTCCTTGACGGTAGTAGATAGCAAATGTGTTGATGCGTAGCACGCTAATATGCAAATATAAAAGGCCTATAGAAGGATATTGAATTATAATAATTCTCCTAAATTTTAACATGATCTTTTTAGATATAGGTAATGATTATATAGGATGGTATGTGGTTATCTTGCTATAAAGGGTGATTGACCAAAGTTGATGACTGAGTTACAATTATTTTGTTTGAAACGAAAGTTTTATGATATTAAGGCAACTAGGCAGATTTGTTAAAACTGTAACTGTTTGGAGGAATTAATTACAAGGAGAAGAATACAAACTGGGATTAATACTTTTGGGTAATGTTTATTAATACTATAAACTGTAAACAAAAATGTAATATATACATATATATGGCGTAGGCGTTTTTTCTCTGGTTTCGAAGTGTATGCAAAAAAAAAACGGAGGTCCGAATCGACTAGAAACTTTTACAGCATGTTCAATATATATTACTTTCTGCACTGAACCTCAACATTAACGTGTAAAGACTCTAGTTTCCGAGATAAAAAAACCGACATCGGTGCACTCCGAAAATCGACATTCATCGTAAAAGTCACCTTCTCTCGTAGTCGCTATTTTAATAATTTTGGTTCAATTCTTTTTCCCGAGGTTCATATCGAAATAACTGGTTATAAGAGAAACATATTCCATGGAAACCGTATTTTATCTGTAAACTCAGTATCAGTGCAAAACCAAAGACACTTTTTCTAAAACACTGCATAATCAACCTGGTGTGGCGCCATTTGTAAAGTAGATATGTATAAAAAAAATATCTTTTACTCCACGTGATAGTAATAAACATTATATAAAAGGAAAAGTCTGCGCATGCTTTCATCCCCGTGTAATTAATTCGCAGAAATTCTTGAATTTTGAGCGACCTAACCGCCTCAGTAATTCCCTTAAGAAAGAAGTCGCTATAATAATTATTACCACTAATGACCGCTAAGAGCTTCGCTAATGCCTTCATGATAATAAAAAACCATACTTCTACTTCCCCATGCGTAATAATATCCATTAGTCAGTCATTTAAAATAAATACTCGAACGATTAAAAATTCCCTTGTTACAAGTAACATGATTTCAAACGCCAGCTTTTCTCCCTTCTTTCGCCCCTTCGCTTTTATGCGCAGAATTTCAATTAAATTTTAAATCTTACCCATGCATAAGCAACAGATCGTTTTGCCTCGAAAAAGCAACATGCAAATAATTTTTAGTGGTATTGTTTGTTCGTATGTCGCTGCCTCGGCTCGCCGACCGTGTAAAAGCATTTTAGTTCTGCACGTGTACGGAGATATATTTTCGGTATGAATATTAATTTTCTTATAGTCAGAGCACGCCATAATAGCGTCGACGTTAATAAGCGCTGCGAAAAATGCATTAACTCATTAGGGTGTAAGCCCCAGCCATTACGCCATGTTAACGTTATAAGGATCGTTACTTCCTTTGTTCCCTTTACTCTGCTGTCGTAACGAACGCCAACCACCATGATCATCTTACGCTGTCAATCGAATGGATACAGTTGTTATTATTAACTACAGGACATATACGTGTGTAGTAATCGACATGGTGTGACGTAATATAGGTATGGCACTCTGAATAACGCGTTTCTAAAAAAGGCACTAAACTGGAGGTTGATTTTTATTTAATAATAATTCTATTTAAAAGTTTAAACTACTTGCAGTGCTCCCCAAAACTGTTTTTTATATAATGTTTCAATTTTAAAATTTACTGGGACGCGTGCGTTTGGAAAGTTATTAATTTCATAAATCCCATTACACATCGTATCGCGCTTTGGTCCGCGCATGTCAACCACTCTGGAAATTGTTTTGGAATAAAGTTTTAAGAATTTGCTTGTTTTTTTTTTAATCCCTAGAGAAATTTTTGAAAGCTACTGTATGGCATTTTAGCAGATTTAATCCCCGACAAAACGAGCAAAAAAAGATAAAAATCGGTTGAGAATTCACTGAGATACGGAATTTTGTCCAGAAAAGGTCACTTTGGAACCACTGTGCCGGGTGCTGGGCGGCATCTGTTTGAGGAGCGTCGCGAAAGAATCGCCGTATACATGTATTTAAGTGTTTTGGGAAACGTCAATTTTAATCCTCCTCATCTTCCATAAGATACTCGGTCAGCATAAACAACGGAGAGAAATACCGAAAAAAATCTAACAATAAGTGTATCATTTCTTAGCCAGCAGCGGTCAATAAAATCATACAACTTTGAACAGATTAATCGGCAAGAGTGTGACCACCTAGCGCGTTGCGTACAGTTCGACGCCGCGCAGTGCTTGCTCTTGGGTAATTAAAAACACGTCTGGAAACCAATAAAAGCTGGTAGATTAAAATCGATATCGGTGGCGGTAAAAAGAGTCAAGTGAAAAAGAATAAAACAAACGCAAAGAGAGCTATGTTTCATTCGTAATTCCACGAAACGCGTTTGAAACCATGTTTGGCGCCGGTCCGCCGCGTTCATTTAAAGGCTGATCATTCCAACCGATATCGAATCTGTCGTTGTTGATATTTTTTAGGGGACAGGATTTACCCCGCTCGCGGTCGCGGTCAGCGGCTCCTCCTGTCAGCAAAAGTGACCTATCACTAGTGGCACCCTTCGAAACAACCGTGCCGCGGGGCAGTCACTGTCTGTTGTTCGTCGCGCCCATTGTTGTAGCTGGTGCACGCTGCAAAACTGCTAGCCGTGACCGAAAAAATACATAAACGAGGCACAGTGTTCGCGTTTAAACGACCCTTTGTAACTGGCTGCGTCGTGCTTTTGCGTATGTATCTGGAGAACTGACGAAGGAAGTGCACCGGGTAATCACTAACAATTTGTAATTCGGTTCAAGTTTTGCATACAGTTAATACATGCATGTATGATAATGTATTATGCGCGTGGGACGCGCTGCTCAAAATTCCGCGAGAAAATCTAGTTCAAAGTTCCGTAATGATAGCAAGTAATGCGGGAGAAAAATTATGATGCTTGCCTCTCTTATCCTATTTGTATAAATAGTAGCGAAAGAATATATTTAGCATTAGAAATATGAATGCTGTGCAAATATGTCCCTCATACACAGTGGCGGATTTAACAGGGCGGCCGATGAACAGTTGCCGCCTGGGCCCCTTGCCACAAGGCCCTCAGGGCCCCATCCTTAAAAAAATTATTTTATCCAAACTATATTTTTGTTTGTACTACTACCCTTAGCCCGCTTTTATTAAACTACCTCTTCATTTTCCTGAAAAAGGGGCCCCTCCAGAAGGACCCCTAAGGCCCCATCCTTAAAAAATTTTTATTTTATCCAAACTATATTTTTTTTGGTACTACTACCCTTATCCCGCTTTTATTAAACTACCTCTTCATTTTCCTGAAAAAATGGGCCCCTCCAGAAGGACCCCTAAGGCCCCATCATAAAAAATTTATTTTATCCAATCTATATTTTTTTTCGCTACTACTACCCTTAGCCCGCTTTTATTAAACTACCTCTTCATTTTCCTAAAAAAGGGGCCCCTCCAGAAGAAACCCTAAGGCCCCATTCTTAAAAAATTTATTTTATCCAATCTATATTTTTTTTCGATAGTACTACCCTTAGCCCGCTTTTAGTAAACTACCTCTCATTTTCCCGAAAAAAATGGGCCCCTGAGAACGTTTGCCACCTGGGCCTTTTTTCTTAAATCCGCCACTGCTCATACATATTGTATATGTTGTTGCACAGCCTGTGTATATCAATTTGTTATTAAATACAAAGAAGACCAACTGGAGGAAACATACTCTCGGGGTATTACTAGGGGGCAGGAATTATGTAGCAACTTAATATCGATCAAGATACTGTACCTTCGATAAATATACCATTAACTGAAGATAATTTATGTAATTCATAAAGGCAAATCTCCATTTTTATAAAAATTCCCTGGATCCTCCGTTATCTTTGCGTTGTGGTTGTCCATAAAATTTGATACGGCCAACTGACTGCTTCCCCTTACCACACTTTACGCGCGTAGTGTTTAGCGCGAATTTCATTCCTACCCGCAGGCCTTAAACTCTAGGCTTCTGTGGTCTCATATTACCTTCATTCGGCGCTGTCCCAGGATAACGCGGCTACAGCATCCTTGGTGAAGGACATACGCTTACCAACAGACCGATGGCCCATGGCACGCGGAGGTTATCGTAAGGCATTCTTGGTTGGTTTGATTTAGCGGTTTCCCTGTAGTTGCTGCGGTAACTTAACCGTTATCTAGTCCAGCGCCGGTATTCAGCTTTCGGTACTTGGATTCGTTTACACCCTACAATCGCCTATACAGGGTTTTTCATAATACGTGGTTATTGCTCCAGGGATGAATGTGGCAAAAAAATCATATCAATATTTGTTCCTGAGAAGGGAAGTTAGGCAACCCGGAAATTCAGAAAATTCTGCAACCTTGCGTGCAAGTAGAGTAGTTCATCCGTAACGCAACCCTAATTTTTGGTGGTGCCGTAGTGCGGTTTTTGAGGGTGAAATGAAAAAAAATGCAGAATTTTCTTTTTCGTGGAATATCTCGAGAACGATGAGAGATATCGAGAAGAAGTTTAAACAAAAGTTGCATCTTTTTTTTATATCTGTAAAACTGTGTAACAATAATTATCGAAACGATGTGATTATCGAATCACAACGATACTTGGATTTTTCTACTAGAAGATCTCTCTAAAAGACCAATGAGAAGACGTATAAAGGCATGCCTCGAACTTTGCAGTGGTCACTTTTAACACTTTCTTTGAGCATTGGCTTCTGTAAAGGTGTTATATCTTTATTACTCTTTGCCAGTTTGCAACGAGAATTATTGAATCCAAACATGTCTACTTCTGGAACAATTTTTATGCTCGCGTGTTATGGTACGCCCTGTATATATGTACGGATCTTTACATTGGGTCCAGTAGCAAACATGCACATATATAAAGTTATATACGGTTTGGTGGTAAGCCCGTTTCAGCATTAGGTCATAAATTTATTGTCTCCGTCTCTGTTCCGTCTATTTCCTTCTCACACGCCTCTGTCGCTTTTTTCCGAAATTTGATTATATTTTTTTCCTGTTTCACTATCTGTCCTTTGGTACATTCCCTCACGGAAAAACGGCTTAACCCATTATCTTCAAATATGTTACAAATATTGTTTATAATCCTCCTCACTGCGCCACAAGCGATTTTTTTAAATTTCTAATTCCATTCAGTAGTTCTTAAAGAAAGAGTTGTCAGTAGTTCTTAATCAAACTAAAGTATTAATCTACCGTTCTCAAATAACAAAACTAAATATTGCAAAATACTGCAAGTATGTGTAAGGTATAAAAGAATATATCGACACTTGAAATTATAGTTGGTGGAACAAATATAGCGGAGTGTTTGGAATATACCTTCACTGCTTATATGCAGGGCCGAGATTTATAGCGGTGTAATTCACTCGCATGGGGTTTCTCGTAAAATAAAGTTTTGCGTTTACTGTTATAAAAAACTCCATATATACAGGGTGTTCCTCTACCTATGAGTAACATCCTACGTACTACCTAACATCCTACGAGCAGCTGACGCGTTCCGCACACCTCCGCGTGCCCCTCAAGCGCCAACGATGCACGCGCATTTAGGTGAAATTCGAAGTCAATTTTCTCGAAAACGAAGCGTTTATCGCAATTTCGTCACTCTTGATTTTCATCTTATTTTTGCCTGTATAATCACCCCCTAGAGTATTGGCCATATGTAGAGGAACACCCTGTACATATTGCACTTGTGGAAACACATCTAAAGGCTCAAAATACTACCATAATTAATTTCTAGTTTTCTATATTTTTTATATTTTCACTTGTCAGCACAACGCATGGTACACCAGTACCTATATTTCGAAACGCTCTGCTCTTGTTAGTTAAATGCTAAAGAGAAGTAAATTCTTATTTCTCAGCCAAGAATGAAGTTACAACTTAATTCACTATGAAAGTAAACAGACGGAGCCTTCAAGACTTAAAAACTGTTATTAACTCAAGTTATCAAAATTTGGGCTTACACCACTATGATTCTCAGCCCTCCATGTGTCAGCGATATTGTTGACGGTACGAGCCGCCAAATGTGTCTTTCTCCACACACCGCAGGAGGTCATCAACTCGGATCATCCATCCACTTCGGTGTGTCTCACTGCATTGATACCCGAACGAACATAATTAGTGGGTAAATCTTATGTGATACCTATATCTCATGTAACACCATACACGTCACTTCGCAATTTGCTCAGATCATATCAGATATCTCGCAAACGCTCTGCCTCCTCGACTATCGACCATCTTGACTCCCCAGGTACACGCTTATCCTGGCATCTCGAATATCAATAGCTTCAGTTTGGACAATGCAGGATTTTGATCATATAGGTAGAGGTTTAGGAGCATCTATGCCTCAGCGGGAATGGGAACGGTACATACCTATAACCTTTTTAGGGGATAAGTAACTAAAACAGTGTTTCCCAAACTTTTTTGAGTCGCGATCCTCTTTTATAATTCTCATATAACCCGCGATCCTTCCCCGGATAAAGTAAGGTAAATTTAATAAGGTAAAGAAAACACATTAAAAATATGTATTTCAGAATATAATTCCAAGTTAATAATTAAAATAAATAAGCGCTATAAGTCGTCAACTAAAAATAACTGTGCCGCACCCCAGAAAACACTTTGCGACCCACAGTTTGGGAATCAGTGAGCTAGAACTATATCAGCATATCTAAAGCCGGGATTCCACTGAGGCAACTTTTTGGCAACCAGCAACCGACAACATCGTCGCATCTTTTTTTCGCATGTAACACATGCAATCACTATCGCAATCATCGCACGCGACACGTTGCCTTGCGTTGCCTCAGTGGAATCCCACCTTAACACCACTTCGAACATAATTGCTGGGCATACTACAGTTCAAATCCGATTCGGAGAGTAAGCAGGTACATTGAATAGAACTAAAGTTAGTAAAAGTAAGTAAAGTTTATAAAAATAAAGTTAGTTTCTTGTTGGACTTCCATGTTTATTCTCCGTTCTTTCTTTTCGTGTTCCCCGCCTCGCAGCCCTCCCCGCCACTTTACCCCCTTCGTGTTATTTTCGCTTTTATCCTCCATTTTTCCTGTTCCGTCTTCCAGTAGAACGAATGTCCGCTCGAGATTACCCGATTTCAAGGTGTAGGGCGCACACAGAGGTGGCGCGGCTTGCTACCAAAAAGGTACGGCCACGATTTAGAGATTCGACGACGGCTCAGAGTCGAAGTGCCTTAAATCAGTGCCACGGCAAGAACAATATCGGCGTTTCTGACGGCTGGCTGCATTCGCTTGTAAAATGGTTTTCCGTGCGCGCTGAAAAATCAAGCCAACAACTTGCAGTTGGCTGGGCCGCGGTGCTCAGTCGCGTTTTTATTGGAATCCATCCCCAGATCGATTCGACCGTGCAAAAGAAAAAAAGCGTAACGACTTCGCCTCGGAACTAGCCAAGACCTATCGAAACGCCCGTGACCCAGTCCGGTTAAACTTCGACCACAAAAGAAATACGTCACGTCCGCTGGAGCGGAGCACGAAGAGATCGCAGCCTGTCGGGGAACTTTCGATAAATGCCAATACTGTCACATCTTTTTTCGTAATTTCCGACGGGTTGACAGTCAGCCCTTCCGATAGCGAATCGCTCCTAGGAGCACGATTCGTACGTGTACAGAAAGAAAAGGAAGGAGTGAAGTAAAGTGGAATCGCTCTTGTTAAGGCTTCGGAACTCAGGAGCAATAACTGTTCGAATCAGGCTGAGAAACGTATTGGCCTATTATTTTTCAACAGCGTAATGTATTGCGGTGGTGATTTTGTATTTAATACAGCGCGGGGTTACTTGAACCGTCATTTCAAAATTGTGAGACTGATATGTATTATGTATCTTGTTATTTTGAAATGAAAAATATCGATTTTAAAGCTAACAAACAATTTCTTGAAAAGAATGTTTGATGTTTTCGACCGAAAACTTTTAAATCAAATTTACCATCAGGAAAACCGTGGATGGTTGCTAACAAAAGGTCAATATAAACAGGCGATAGATTTTTATTTTACGCACTTTTTAAATGAACGTTGCGCCGCACAGTGGTCCGACGCATAAAGGAGAAAGTGGAAAAAACTCATAACTTCAGCATTTCTCAATATTTTTTAATTATTTCTGTTTCATATTCTGCCTCAATGTAATTTTGTCCACTAAAAAAGTTGTAGAGAATTAAAATATGTGTATTTTTTTAATTTTTTTTTAATTTTTTTTTGAATTTTTTAATTTATTTTTTAACTTACAATAATCGTTTTTTGAACGGATTTTGTACTTGTACAATGTTTAGACAAAGTTGTCGAAACAAAGTACGTAAAATGATCGTTTTAATTCTTCAATAAGCATTTTGCATACGGTACAGACGGTGATAGACGGTGATGGACGGTAAAATTTTTTAATGGGAATTGTACCTCAAAATATGTACTTTTAAACCTTTCAAGTGTCGTTGCGGAGGTAGACGGAGGTACCTGAAAAAAATGGTGATTTCTAAAACACCTCGGTATTCTTTGAGATATTGCTATATTCTGACAACAGTTTCAATTCTGCCTCTTTTTGTCCTACACTATGTAAAAATGAGTAATAAAACTACTCCGGAAAAAACAGGTCCACTTAGTGATATGTAGAAATTTTGGCCATACTTCTTTAGTGCGAGTTTTTCCGCACTTGTAATCGGTTTTAGAGGCTAAGTGACAGGAAATGACCAATACATAACCGATAAAAAAACATACCTTAAAAAACAATACGAAATTGTGACATGATTCTTTTAGGTTTTTTCCGCCTTTAAACCACTTTGCGCCGGTGCACTGGGAGTTAAATCGAAAGTTGACGAGTGTTGACGAAATAAGCATACAGCAGCGTGGCACTAAATAAATTCTGTTGCGAGAAGAAAGTTGGTCTAATTGAATGATTATGATAATTAAGATAACTCTAGTTGAGTCTATTAAGAATAAACACGAGAGACGCTATGAATTTACTCCATTAGCATTTACGATTTATATGGTTGAATTTAAAATCCCTGATTGGTTGAAATTGATCGATGGCCATGATATAGAATCTATCAGTTTTACTTCTGGGCACAGTAATAAGTGACGAAGTAGGAGAATTATAAATTTTAATCTTAATAAAGTTTTGTTATTTACCAATCATTCAACCACTATTAATGCTGTCAGTATAAATATTTTTGGATATTATGAAAAAAAGTCCAATATCGAAGTTGCAAAATATATGTTAACAGTATACTGATGAATTCAAATTTTTGAAAGTGCATAACTTCTCATGTATACCTATAGATAGATCACCTTTAGAAGAAATTAGAAATTGTTCATTCAAAATGAAGCAAAATAATTCGTACGAATTAAATCTCAATAAGAATATGAATAAAAAAATGTGAGATACCCTTACGATTATTTGTTAAAAATAATACAGGGTTCTGTTGAAATTGGTTATATACCTTTTGGTAAAGTTTTCAGTTAAAACGACAGGCGGTTATATTTCTAGTTACTAAACAATAATAACAATACCGATTTCAAGACACTATTGTGATTATGTAGCTTAATATCTGACAATTGAAAATGTACAAAGGTGACTTTGTATACCTTTAGTTATACCTTTTCTCCAGAAAACTACATCTTCTCAATAGATTCTCAAGAGATACAATAATGCGTGTCTCTTCCCAGGATACACATCATTGATTAACCACCGATTCGATGATAAATCAATAATTGGGATCGGCTGTTAAATTCAGAAACCCAACTATATGAATCGTAATTCCAGAGCAAAACACACGATCAATGTATATATTAATTGTTAGACTTTAACGAATCCATAATTGCAGTTTAAACAATAAAAGAATCTTTATTTTGTAACGTAGAGTTCCCCGTAGAATTAATATTAAATTCTTGTAAAACTGTTACTAGATTCCGATATAACATTCGATTCTTTGAATTCTTGAAATTCTTTTAATGAATATCAGTTTTTCTATTGGAATTCCTTGAATTACTCTTCGAGCAAATGTGGCGCCCTTCAAAGAGGGGACGTTACAGTAAAGAGGAATGCCCTCGGCTAACTACGTTTCAAAGAACTTAGACACTCGTCGAGGAATATCAATGTTGATACAAGACGTTTTCATTGTTGTCTTTCTCTTCCGCGGTCAATAATATTGAGTTATCGAACTGCTGCTGAAAAGAGAACCATTTGAAGAGCCTTTCAGTATGATATTCTTTATTCTGCTCCTTACAGAAATCGCAAACAAACTGTCGAAGTTCTTCAGACGCACCATTAGGCTCCATCAGGAGATGCAACGAGCACTTTGGCTATTACATCCCGACGGGAAATTGACGTTTACATTTCACCGTGCTAAATTAGTATGAAAATACAAAAGATGCTTCTTTGTTAGCGTTTAGAGTTTTAGAGAAGACTGAGCGAAGGAAACTGTATTTAACATTCAAGTAGAATTGCCAAACGACCAGCTGTTAATCCTTCTAGCAACAAATAAATTAACACAGGGCTCCTGTTTTTCTTTTGCAGATTGGGGCATTGAAGGAATACTTTCTCTTCGCCGATAAACGGCTCCACAAGAGGTCCCTCTCTACCAGCGAGTCGCATCACAAGACTTTAAGCGATGAGCCGAGGGTAAGTGATTTTCATCTTCGCCGTCACGGGGTTGGGACGCGCTCATCAAACTTGAACAGGGAGCGCGTACACAGGCGCAGCTGCAAAATACAGAAGCCACATAATTTCATGGCGTCTGTCACGGCGTGACGGGCATTGTTTACTTGGCATTCTAATTTTCCCGTGCTCCTGCGAACAGTTTAATACGCGACGCTGCTCCTCGAAGCGAACGGCTCACGAAGTCACGCAGTTACGTAATGTCGCGTGTACGTGTGCCGGCGTAATTCAACGGGAGTGTTGCCGGGCACTAAACACTACCTTGGTATTTTTCCACCCGGAAATTATTTCTCCCGGAATGGCGTCGTTCATTTATCGCGGAAGAAGGTAATGTCTTGCCTTGTGTAATTCACGAAATAATCAAGAATTACTCGCTCCTCCTTTCGTATACATACAATTTGTAGAGCAATAAAGGCGAGATTAATTTTGGGGGTAGAAAGAAGTGAAACGGCTCTTGGAGTAATTTATTCTAAAAGTTTATCAGGGACACGTGCGATTAAGCAGAGCGTGGTCAACGTATTTATTATCCAGTATTTTTGATTGTGTAACGCTACAGTAAGTTGTAGTGTCGGTAACTACTATCGCTGAAGTGAAATTCGAAGATAAAGACATCTCTTTTTAATAACATTGTTAAATAAGAATTTAACATTATAATATGTAACGCTATTTTAATGGTATTGATTCGAAGATATTTAAATATTTATTAACTTAACTGTGCGATTGTTCAGGGTGAGGAATATGAAACGTAGCGAGCAATACATCTGAAAATATTGTTAGTCAAAATTGAAGGGTGCGGGAGGCCAAGGGGTTAAAGGTCTGGGTACACATATCACTCCCGTGACGATTATAAATGGGGCGTAGAGGACCTCTTCTTCTTACCATTGGCACACTGACACGGAACTGACAAGTGTGTCTAGACCTTTAGTCATCACATTTCACAGGGGTAATTTATCACGCCATATGATCGCTAGTAACCAACGGTGCAGAGTCGGACCTAAGTAAAGCCCGCCGCTATTTCGCTCTCAAAAGATTTATATACAACAAGACTTTAGGGCAGAGTTGGGCAAAGCTAATATCTAGATAACATCTAGTTAAAAGGTCCTTACGGTTAGTCGTTAGTCAAAGGGTGACTAAAGTTGATGTAACTTATCTTTAGTCGAGGCGCCAGAGTTGAAGCTGGTTAGTCAAGAGCCTTTCGTCGTGGGTTGTGAGTAACGTGGTTTCAGCTGTCATTCAATTTTTAGTCGAGGAAACGACTAACCGGCGAAAGCCTTTGCGGCCTGACCCGCGCGCGGTCGCCTACCGGTCAGATTCTACAGAATCTGAATTTGTTTATTTTTCATCGTATCAATATGAAAGTGACGCCAATGGATTCTTGGTGTTCTCCCGATTAATTGGACAGAAAATAATTTAAATCGGACTATTTTTAACGAAACGGGCTTTGAATTCTGCAAACAAATTTCTCACGTAATATCCTTAATTATGGCCCGAATTATATCATTTTTGGGCCCATTTTCATCGAGAAGACATGAGAAATCGATTGGTAATACTTTTATTAACACTTATCAAAAACAGGCAGATTTTATGTGGCCCGTCGGTTTTATTGCTCTCGGCTGTCAACGGGCGGTCTACTTGGGCCCGAAGGTCCTCGCTCGCAAGCGGAGAAAGCAAGGCGTCTCAACAATCGAAAGATAGTACATACATATTCTTTCTGATGCTTTCGCCTACAATTATTATGGTGGGTTAATTAACAAAAAAAACAACAGTTTGCCAACGAATATTTAATGTTGGGCCTGCAATTATTATGGTTGGTTAATTAACAAAAAGTTACGACAGTTTGCCTACGAATATTCAATGTTGGGCCTACAATTACCATCGTCGGTTAATTAACAAAAAATTTACGACGATGATTAAATGTCATCTTACAACGCGTCAGAAAAATTTCTACATCCAGAAACGTGTTATTATATTGCACGTTGTGATACGTTGTGCACGTTTCGACGCTCGAAACCAGCGGGGCCATACAATGTTGCACACAATCAGTGACGAATCTGTAGGTTTGCATTTCTAATCAATTCTTTGCGAAAGTGACGTCAATCGATTCCTCGTGTTTCCTCGATTAAATTGGATCTAAAAACGATATAATTCGGAGCATAATTAAGGATATTACGTGAAAAATTTATTAGCAGAGTCCGTGGTAGCAGTTATTTGTTGGGAGTTTGTTGGGCCAATGACGTGTTATCCGTTGGCCAACTGTTAAAGTGGCGAGCTATTTTCAAATGAGCCAACGATTGTAACCAACGAAAGCCCAACGTCACTTAACATAAAGGCCCAACTAAAGGTAACTTCAAAAGACGTCTTCTTCAGGTTTGGTTTAGGAAAAAAAATTTCGCGGTTAGGAGAGAATCGAACCCAAACTTTCCGCTCACGAACCAGCCACTATTTGCACCTACCCAACACACTTTCTCGAAAATATTTGTAATTTCTAGTTACATATCTAGTACTAAATGTTTATAAAAACATTCGACCTTTAGACTTATTCTTTAAAAATTTCACAGACGTCCTTATTACGTATTTATAAATAAGACCAGAAAAATCACAACGTGCAATATAATAACACGTTTCTGGATGTAGCAATTTTTCTGACGCGTTGTAAGATGACATTTAATCATCGTCGTAAATTTTTTGTTAATTAACCGACGATGGTAATTGTAGGCCCAACATTGAATATTCGTAGGCAAACTGTCGTAACTTTTTGTTAATTAACCAACCATAATAATTGCAGGCCCAACATTAAATATTCGTTGGCAAACTGTTGTTTTTTTTTTTTGTTAATTAACCTACCATAATAATTGTAGGCGAAAGCATCAGAAAGAATATGTATGTACAATCTTTCGATTGTTGAGAAGCCTTGCTTTCTCCGCTTGCGAGCGAGGACCTTCGGGCCCCAGTAGACCGCCCGTTGACAGCCGAGAGCAATAAAACCGACGGGCCACATAAAATCTGCCTGTTTTTGATAAGTGTTAATAAAAGTATTACCAATCGATTTCTCATGTCTTCCCGATGAAAATGGGCCCAAAAATGATATAATTCGGACCATAATTAAGGATATTCAGTGAGAAATTTGTTTGCAGAATTCAAAGCCCGTTTCGTTAAAAATAGTCCGATTTAAATTATTTTCTGTCCAATTAATCGGGAGAACACCAAGAATCCATTGGCGTCACTTTCATATTGATACGATGAAAAATAAACAAATTCAGATTTTGTAGAATCTGACCGGTAGGCGACCGCGCGCGGGTCAGGCCGCAAAGGCTTTCGCCGGTTAGTCGTTTCCTCGACTAAAAATTGAATGACAGCTGAAACCACGTTAGTTACAACCCACGACGAAAGGCTCTTGACTAACCAGCTTCAGCTCTGGCGCCTCGACTAAAGCTAAGCTAAATCAACTTTAGTCACCCTTTGACTAACGACTAACCGTAAGGACCTTTTAACTAGATGTTATCTAGATATTAGCTTTGCCCAACTCTGGTTTAGACCTTAAAGGTCTGCGCACACATATCCGTTCCGTGTCAGTTCCGTGTCAGTGTGTCATTGGTAAGAATAAGAGGGGCATAGAGGACCTCTTCTTCTTACTACTGGCACACTGACACGGAACTGACAAGTGTGTTTAGACCTTTAGTCTTCACATTTCACAGGGGTAATTTATCACGCCATATGATCGCTAGTAACCAACGGTGCAGAGTCAGACCTAAGTAAAGCCCGCCGCTATTTCGCTCTCAAAAGATTTATATACAACAAGACTTTAGGGTAACAGTCCTCATGGAACTCTTGTAAATATTTCAGGTGTTTTATTCTATGCCTCGATTAACTGTAGCATATATTCAGAATCCGGTGATATCCGTATAAAATTTCTACATTAACCACGTATTTGAGTGTCACTCTTTAAGTCCAGTACATAATTCGTATCCACTACTTATTTATGCACCTCGGTTCTCCACTATCCACGATGTCGTTGGTATTTTCTTTTCAATTATAAATCAAGCTTAAACAGTTTCTTTTATGTTACTTTTTGTGAATCGAAGCTAAAAATAAAAGTTTCTTTTAACACATATGTTATCAACTTTCACGTCCAAAATTTAACACCTGATCTTACATAGCATTTTAAATATTGTAATTGTAACTGTCTTCCTGCAAATCTGATAATTCTGACTTATACTCGATTGCCCGCGCACCAGTGAAATATTTTATTTATTCAACACGTTCGTTGCAACCGGCAGCATTTCACGAATTTCAGTAATTTCCAGTTAAATTTGCCAAAAATTTCTGACCCGTCCATAAAGTGCGCATCGCGTTGCATGTCGCATTACACTCCTCTGTACCCAGGCTTACTTGGAGGGAAGCACTTAGCGCAGTAATGACTGCAACACGGACTTTTTTGTTGAATAATTGTAAACTATCGAGAGTCTGTGCATATCACCGAAAGTAGGTTTTGCGTTAGGTCTATGCAATCTTCTTAACTACTGCAGCTACGTCAGCCAGCTAGTGTATAAAAAAAAATACAAAAATAAAAGTTTCAAGAAAAATGAAACTGAAAGAACCTAAGCAATCTCACTATTTAGTTATTTAAACCGTGTTACACAATCATTCGCGCGCGCATGTACATTAAGATACTTCTTTGCCATGCCTCCATTCTTTTTTGTAAAATGCGTTTTCAAATGTACAATTCCATTGGTCGGAAACAAGGGACTTTCGTTGTTGGTGCCAACTAAAGCGTCCTTTAATTAAAGTCCTCTTCGTTTGTCCAATCCGTTTCACGTTCGACCCTTTAATGGCGACGCTGCGCACCAAAACCACCGCAAGTTCGAATAATTGGGGAAAAAACGAGGGAGCTTGAATGTCGAACAACCATATTGGAGCAGAATGTGCTCATCTGTGTCCATCGAGAGAGGCTTTTTTGCCAACGAAAACACGGTAGAATATCGTCGGGATGTTTCCCGAGATAATATTGTCGTTACGCCATCTTTCCAGTCACGGCTACTGTCTTTTCCCCGTCGATAAAGCACTTCGACTTCCGGGGGGAAACAGCACACGAAAGGTTTATTCGGCAAATACTGAAGTCAAACAATTATAGGGTACAGGATGTACATTCACGGCGAGGGTGCAGTAATCGTTGTTCAAATATCAGTAAAATAACAAGAAAGTACTGCGCACCTTTTACGTTTATATTAATACTCGCATGTAGACTTTGGTGCAGCAGCTACCTTTTCCTAGTAACTCGCTGAAGAGCAATGTCTTAATAGCAACCCTTTGCGCGTTACGTTGGGAAACGGAAAAAATGTTATCTGAAACACAGTCTACATGGTACTTGTGTATGCAAGTAACGTCTGAAATTTGTTTAAACCGAACGGTTCTAAAGGTTATATTGAAGTTTTACAAATTTAATGAGATACAAGTCTATGTAATGTAAAACCAGTTATGATAATGCAAAATAGGAACACGTTTGGTAATTGCAGTATTGGAGGAGATGTTCAAAGCACAATTTAAATTATTTTCGAGAGCGAACCAACGATATGTAGGAGGAATCTCGTCTCAAAATTAATGAAGGTATCGCGGTTTTCTACGGCGAACGTATTTCTTGCATGGATGCAATTGTTGATATTGAAATGATGTTAAAATATAAATAAGTAGATTTGCATTGTATAAGTAGTAAAGATTAATTCACTATTTTTAGAAACAATAATTACCTAAATTATTGATACGTAAAACTCTTCATAGTTTATGCAAGAGCTGTTTCTCTGCTTGTTTCTGGCATTTGTTTTACCTGTTTCGATAAGTTTTCTGCTCAATATGTACTAAGTACTAATGAGGATATTGCAACTATATCAAAGTAAGGGAAATATTCAGCTTGCTGCTTATTTTAGTATAATAGTCTTAAATTATTATATTCTGCCAATATCTATGTAAATTATTGACCACCTAATTTAAGAAGTAAAATTTATACAGGGTGTCCCAGAGTAGGTGGAAAATATTTTAGTACTGACATCAGTACATCTAAATAATATAAAAATATATAAACATAGGTATGTCCTATTTGTTTTTGATTAGCTGCGCTACAACTCGAAAACGAAGTGAAATAGCACATATGTTTATATTTACTATTTTTATCGTTTAGATGTGCTTAAGTCACCCCTAAAATATTTTCCACTTATTCCGTGACACCCTGTATAATTTATATTTACACTCAAATATATATGTACATATTCATCAATTTCGGAGTGAAATGAATCTTGTAATCCAAATTCTATTTTAATACTGTGCTATTATATATTATTAAATAAGTCTCCCAAAAACATCATCTTAATTGTCAGAAAAAACTGTTTTTAGAACCGTATTAAAAAGTTAAAATAATTCAGTTGGAAAATGTTGACGAAACGAGCTCGGAAAAAAAATTAACGAAACACTTCGCAGAGACGAAAGTAACGATTTAGAAGAAAATTATACTCCTAAAAATAATAATTCCGCACTTTATGAAGGTGGTACCTACGATGTGTCAGGCGAAGCGGAACGAGGAAAGTAATCCTCTGGAAGTACTCCCGCCTAAAGAAAACATGCTTGTGTGAAGCGTTAAAAAGTTGAAGTGTCGTACGCAGAGAATAATGAAGTTTTTATATGCTTTCTAGTTCGCGAATATAATAGTGTTGTAACAAGTTATCGTCTTTCGCGTGTATTAAAATGTCATCGTTGATGTCACTAAAAGCATCGATTACACGAATACTGTGCCCACCAATTAATTACAGATAATAATCAAAGTTCTACACACATTAGCTCTGTATATTATAACCTTTGCAAGTGCTGACTTTCTCCTGTTTTCAACGTGGATAATGAGAGAGCCGTGTAACCCAAGCACGCCCCTGGAAGGATTTATCACAATCAAATTATACGGAAAGCTTATTGCGTGCAATCTAATCGGATTTGCTCTCGAATGGCAAATCATTTAACATCATTACACGCGTGGCTCGTAGTGACTTTTGTCACGCGCTGGTAACTTACGTGACACGCACCCCTTTCAAATTAGATATTTCACTTAACACGGTGTATAATTTTTTGGTGGTCAAGTGCCTGCCGATCAGCAGACTGGGCACGCACGCTCGCGGAAATTCTGCTTCGCGAAATACGATTTCCTCGAATGTTCTGTAATTATTCGTACGAGTGCTAGGTTGTATTGGATTTTGATTCCATTCGAATGTATCGTTTATTGAAACTTCAATCAATGCTTTGCAAATTTTTCAAATTCTAAGAGTAACGAGTGACCAAAAATATTAGTATTAAAATTAAGAAAATATGTGATATAATGCTCTTTATTTCATAAATCGTTGCTGGTCACATACAGTTTATATGATAACATTTTAATTTAGAAAAATCTACATTTGGTGAATGAATACATGGTATACCATTCGTTATACATAAAGTGTTTTAGTAAAGAAAATGTTAGATTAGGTTTCCCGAATTTGTCCCGATTTTTACTCCGACACTTGGGTGGATGTTATATACAACCTGAGTTTTGAGTTTAATATAATAACATAATCGCCCTTTCTTTTCACAAAATCCCAATTTTTTGGTAAAACCATTACGTCGGCACTGTAAAGCTTCTGGGTTTTTCATTGAATCATTCTCGAATACTGTTTTCTAGAATGTCGAAATTTTCAATGAACTGTAAAATATTTCATATCTTCACGAAATTATAGAAGTTTTGGTGTTGTAAATGGGGAATTGTTAAATATGTATTGTGTTTATGGCAAAAGTATAAACGCTTTATTGTTGACGAATATTTTAATTAACTTAACTAAAAGTTGATGATTATTAAAATACATAGAATCTTATTGTCTTAATGTTTATAGTAATGCTATATCCTAATTGTAATTTCATAACAAATAATGTAGACTTCTTTCGCAATTATTTGGAAGGTATATATATGTGTATAAATTAACTAAATTGCATTCGTCAAAACAATTAATGGGAGGCATACACACGCCTGAACGCTAAATTTTTACCGTTTTGTCGATGAAAGCAAAAGTGACCATTTTAAGGATAGTTAGTTTGAGGAAACATATGTGCAAGAAACATCGCAAATGTAATATTGATTTTCAAGTTTGAAGTTTTATATCTTCCTTTTAGCGTTAATATTCCAAATAGGTGCCCACCTGCAACACAATAAATTCTACAAAAATTTATATTCCCTTGTTTAACAAATACTAATTCGTTGAGCATAAGAAAATTAGTAGAAGTTTACATAAAAAAATAAATCCATATTTTAAGGAAACCGAACTAAGATCTTTCACTTTGGTAATTACTCAACAGCTAATTGGAAATTTGAACATGGTAGTTAAGGGGTAACACCACTCTAGAGGCAGAAAAAAAGACCTAAATTTGACAATTTATTTTGGGAGTATGACAAACGGAATAGAATTTCTTTTCAGAGGGTTTATTTAACACATATTGAAGTACGAAAAACATTTTTTTTTATTGTCATTTTCATACAAAATGGCGGCGACAGAGCCCGTCGTCGAAAACAGCTTTTTTCAAAATACCGCCACGGGAGGACGGATTTCTCGGCATGTATGAGTCCGGGAACAAAAAATAAAAAATATTTATAATCTATATACAATTGGCTTTGGAAGTACGTAGGGTTTTTTTTTTAATCAATTTTTGTGGAAGTGGTGCACTTTTTAAGAAATGAATTGATCTTTTGCCCTAAACATGAGCATTAAATTGTTTATAAAAAAAAGAGTTTACATTCAATCAAAAAACGGCTACGTACTTCCAAAGAGAATATTGTTGTGAAGCTACTGTCAAAATTTCAAATCGATCCATGCAATAGTCTCCGAGAAATCCGTCCTCCCAGTTTGAAAGAAGTGGTTTCGACGACGGGCTCTGTCGCCGCCATTTTGTCTGAAAATGACAATAAAAAAATTGTTTTTCGTACTTCAATATGTGTTAAATAAACCCTCTGAAAAGAAATTCTATTCCGTTTGTCATACTCCCAAAATAAATGGTCAAATTTAGGTCTTTTTTTCTGCCTCTAGAGTGGTGTTACCCCTTAAGTCTTGAATGTGTGTGATTTTTAGTAGTCTCAGCTGAACTTAAAGCCATTAGACTTTAGCCATTATTACTTACTAGCTTAAAGTACCCGGCGTTGCCCGGGTAAAACTTCGATTATCAAGAGGGTGAAATAAGGGGGAGGGTGTGGGATGTCCAGATTTCATGGTAGCCTATATTTTCCGCAGGGTTGCAGAGATTAATTATGAAAAATTTTGTCCAGATCGGTTAAAATCATCGGGATAAAAAGTATTCTATATGTTATTCCTGGTCCTAGACTACGTATGTACAAAATTTCCGAAAGATCCGTTGCGTAGTTGCGACGTGATTGAGTAACAAACATCCAAACATCCAAACACAGTTTCACATTTATTATATTATATATATATTATATTATTATTAGTAGTAGGATTAGTAGGATATTATTATTATTAGTAGGATTAGTAGGATAGTAGGATTAGTAGGATATTCCTTCTCCTACAGGAATTATGCAATCAATCGAGATAAAAAGTATCCTATGTGTTATTCCCGGTCCTAAACTACATGTATACGAAATTTCAGAAAGATCCGTTGCGTAGTTGTGACGAGATTGAGTAACAAACATCCAAACACACTTTCGCATTTATTATATTAGTAGGATATATTAGTAGGATATAATCATTGTGTCACTGATTCATCACCGTCCACCCCAAACCGCTGACCCAAGAAACATGAAATTCGAAGGGTAGATATATTCATTTTGCGACGTAGGTGCTCGATAAGAAGGGATATTTTGAAATTCCAACCCGAAGGGGGTAAAAACAGGTGAAGTACGTTTTCCCGGACTCATTATTATTTCTTAGGCCCGATTAGATATCAACTTGGTTTTTACTTACAAAGGTTACCCACGCAAATGCCTAAAAATCAATTTCAGGATTCTCCCCTAATCAACCCCCAGGGGGTGGTGAAAAGCAGTGAAATGTGTTTTCATGGAGTCCTTAATATCTCTTAGGCCCGAAGCGAAGCGCGGGGGTAGTTTGCTAGTAGCCCATAAGTTAATATTAAAAGTTTTTGAAACCCAATAACTCCATCATCTCCTGTTGGCATCATATAACAGTAGAACTGATAATAAAGGTCCACCGATCCTCGCCATTATCAATCATTTGTCGCTCAAAAAATAAAGCTGACGTTCACAAATTTAATTTTGAAAACATCCTGCCATTTAATCCAAACTAATAATTCAAAGCGATCAGATTTATAAGTAAAACTTTCATAATTACAGACCGCAAGCAGTTCTAGTACCTATTTAGGTATTGTTCCAACTACGAGCAACCTGTTATTGATTCAAGTTCATATTTTTGCACGCGCGTTCATCGGATCGAAATACCGCTTAGCAATATTTCGGGTAACAAGAGCTCAGCAATGCGTTCAGCAATACGTTCAGCCAGTTGGACATCGAATAAAATTTCGTTGAGAGAAATGGTGTTCTACTGCGCGTCGAGGATCGACGCTCGAGCGCCAGTATGTACAAACAAATCCCGTTGTTCGGTACACTCCTGCGATCTCTCTGATTTAGCGCGTTTCAACATTGATCGATGCCATCCAGGCGAGCCGCCGCGGGATTTAGCGTTGCGTTTTTTCGAGCATGGCGACGCACGTGGCGCCACGACCGTGACACTTATCGACGCGAATCACGGACGGCGGGCCTAGGGACTCTGGCGGCCAGCCAGAATTCAGGGGCCGTGAATTGCACCCCGCGAGCCTCCGGCGTCGAATCGCCCAACGATATGAATGAAACGATGGGCCGAGGCGTCGCCCGTTTCATATGCTCCGTTGAGTCGAACCGCGACCACGAAAACGTTTCTCGTTGATGGCACAGTTTACAAGGCACCATACGGGTAAATCCGTATTTCTGAAATTCTCCAGCCTCGGGCGAATATTTCGCAATAAATCGGAGCTTCATTGCGCGCAAATGGGGGATATTAAAAATGTTTAATAACGATCCCTCCGTTAATGGAAAACGAATTGGTTTTAATCTTTTCACGCGCGCATCGCCCGATCCAGTGAGTGTTTAAAAAAAATATTTTGCTTTAACCCTCGGCTGTCGCACCTAATTTTTCGAACGTCGCCACACTGGGTCAATTTGACCCTGCCAATTTTCAGTCAGTTGTTATTTAAAAACTATTTGTTAAATTAAGTCTCAAAAATTCTGAGATAAAGTTTGAACACTGTAGAATATGTGCACAGTGTTGAAAGTTGGCATTTAAAGTGTCATCAAGCTTAAAAGAAAATTTGAAGCAATAAGAGTTCCGACAAAAAGTTTTTTGCTTAAACAATTGCAGTGTCAATTTTACCCAGTGTGACAACCGAGGGTTAAAATTATTTAATGCTTCTGAGATTGAAAGTTCACTCTCATCTTTTTCCATGGAACCGTACACTTCTTTTCGTTTAAACGAATCCAATGATCCAGCTAAGTAGTAAATAATTCCAAACTTATTTAAGGGCATCCCTCGGTCAAATCGCTCGAAAACATACCTTTATGATTTTTTCTAGAAAAAAGTGTACAATGTACGGGTCTAAAACTTTTTGCACTTTATTCTGCTACGAATGTAGGGTATAAAACCATTTTTTTATTTCATTTTTGCCCACCCCTGCTTCTGATATGCATTGCGTGCTGCGTCGTTGTAAAAAAATAATTGGCCTACACTATCGCCACGATAACTTCAGACAGGATCATCCAAAATCAAAAAACCAAAGATATTCCTTAATTACACATGTGTGGTTATCGCGCTACCCTCGAACAGTGTTAAGAAACAATTGGGCGATGATTGCCAAATGTTTAAACGATAGGGTCCCCGAAACATAGGTTTTCTTCGCACAAAAATGTTTCGTAAAAATAATGGAGAGTATGAAAATTCGCAATAGAGGATAGCGCGGAAGCCAGTGTAATTACGCGTAGAATCCTGTTTGAATTTTTAGATTCGGTCAAGAATTGCATTTTTTATCGTGGCGATAGGGCGTGGAAAACTGTTTCGAGAAAAACGTACTTAAAGCTTGACGCCGAGCGCGTTCGTCTAGTGACGGGGACATCATTCATCATGCATTATTCGATTAAAACAAAAATTGATTCTTTTTTCAGATCAATAAATGTATTATTAATTAAAAGAAAAATCAAATTTCTATTATACCTGCGTCACAATCCATCTTCAGAAAACACCTATTTTTAAGGCCGTCACACTTGTGATTCCCCTGAACTGCCTGTAAAATCTCTACTGTTAGGAATTTCGATCCAAAATTTTAGCGGGACATTTTTGAGATGTCGTTGAACGAAAATATGCAAAAAAAAATTTCGATTTTTTGACCGGTGGATGTGTCGCGAATCACTACACGTGACACATGACTGATAGGGAATGGGATAAATATAGGTACATCACGCGTGACACGTAACTGTCAACGTGTAAAATTTGTAATATAATTGACACTAATGGCTGCGGTGTCACGTAGACGCGGCGATGCATAAACAGTTCGGGACAATTAACTTTAGCCCTACAATTTATACAGGGTGTTCGGTAGCTGGCGGTATAAGCGGAAAGGGAATTATTCTGTATGAAAAAATAAGCCGAAAACATAGAATAATATTTTTTCATACGAGGCTTGGTTTTCGAGAAAATGGACTTTAAATATTCGCTGGGTTATTTATGGAGTCGCATTAAATTAATTGTGTATTCCGAAGAAATTATAAGTTCCGACCTATTAAAAGAAGAAATTAATTTAGCGTTTGATAAATTAAGGGGGAAAGCCACTGTGACGGTCGAAAATAAAGGCTATTTTCAAGACATTCTTTTATAATGAAATGTAACTTTCTACGAAAAATCTTAATTACCAATTAAAAATACATATATTTAACTAATATTTTATGCTCCCAGATTGAAAAAAAAATCGGTAGTATGGCCACAGCACACGATAACGTTAGGCTCTGCAAAAAAAAATTACAAAACGGACGCTCGTGTAACTTTCCAACATTTGCTGCGAATTGAAAATTTCGAACGGTTTCTTAAAATATATTACAATAGCTTCGGTTAAGCGTACAGATTTAAAAAAATATTAATTTTTTAAGAAATTGCGGACTTATGAAGAAATCTGGAACAAAAAGTATAAAAAATCAACATTTTTTTTCAATGTTCCGATTAAATGAATTATTCGATCAAAAAACTGGTACGCTTAACTGAGGATAATTGTATTACGAATATTCCCTGAAAATTTCAAGTGAATCCGATAAAAATTGACCGAGTTATCAATGCGCCCAGTTTGAAAAAGGTAGTTCCGAGATAATCGCGTTAAAGTTTTGACAGAAGTTATTTTCTGCAACTCAAAGATCGCAGCTGTATACGGTCCCGTCGTGGCCAGCGATTCTCTACCTAGTTCTAAACAATATATAAGCTAATAATCCCTCTTATTAGATACATTTGGCTTCTTGGACATAAAGATTTCGGGCGATTGACTTGATTCTGAGCGCTGCGCTACCTATACAAAACCTTCCATATCTCCCGGAATTTTTCGAGATCCACTTTAAAATTGTGCAGCTATAATCCTGAGACCCCAAGCATTAAGAAAATGCAGAACAAAAAAAATCGGAAAAAAAAATTTTCACAGTGGCTTCCCGCCTTAAAACCGTAGAACACGCTAGAACGCGTTCATAGAAATTTAGTTGGAAGAGCAGAAATGTGTATTCGGCAGAATGAACAACATTTTCAACAATTTCTGTAATAATAAAATTTATGTTATTCTGTTTTATTGTGCATTCTTGATTAGCCAGTACAGTAAACACAAATCTGAACCGAGGCAGTAGCGTATACCGTAAAATGGGGGAACATTGGCAGAAGGGGATAACATTGGCACATGCCGGGGCTACATTGGCACCTATACGCATGAACATATAAAGTCGCATTCGAGATCGAGATTTTAGGTATTCAATTGTTTCAACGTTTGCGGTTAGATATCCAATAATCGCCTGTCAAATAGATAACTTTGTTACGTTATACATTATATTATTAATAACATTAGATCGCAATAATGCCTAGAACTTATACAGCGACTAACGGGAAGACGATAATGTCTGCAAAATATGTTTATGTAAATGGGAAACATATAAAGGTCCTGACTGGGTGCAATGCATAACGTGTCGTCAGTGGGTCTGCGGAACTTCTAATCGAGGAACCGAAACAATTTCTTATGAATGTCCAGTCTGTTTGGATGACGATTAGATTTTTTTGTTAAGATGTAAAAAATAAAATAAAATAAACAAATTTAAGTGTCAATGTATCTAAAGGTTAGAACCGACAGGTCCAGTAATTTAGTCGAGTAGTGAGTAATTTAGTAATTTACGATTGTTTTACTAAGCTACTCGACTAAATTTTAATAGGTATCCACACGCGAAAAAAGATTAAATTATTTGCTAATCGACTAAACTACTAGACGTGTCTGAACTAGTCTTTACTGACTTCAGAGTAGTAAAACTTAACCTGTTACTGCTATTTATATGATGTGCCAATGTTACCCCGTACCGGCTGGTATTTAACATGTATTAAAGAAGAAAATGACAAAAATTTTATGCATTTTAACACTTGTAGTACAATCACGAAACATGCAATGTTATGATAGGATACTTAAAGCAACTGTAAACATTTTAATTTTTACATTATATAACAAAATGTATCAAAAACCTGCCAATGTTCCCCCATTTTACGGTACCTATTTAAAGTCAATTTTCTCCAAAACCAAAACTCGTATAAAAAAATACTATTCTATCTTTTCGACTTATTTTCTTATGCAGAATCATCTCCTTCCCGGTTGTACCACCAGTTACGTGGTAACCATAGTCCTCGCGCTCGATAATTACCTAAATAATTCGCAGTATGGGTATATACGATATCTCTGTCATGCGTGGTCCGATTTTATTGAATTTGGTCTCATTCCAAAGCTTATATGCGGTTTACATGAGAAAAATGCTTTTAAATTTAGAAAATATTTCAGGCGTGACGAGATATTAATGAAATAAGTTTAGGTTGGATTAACCGGGCGGCGAGTAAATGATAGTGGTAGCGACAGTCAACATATACAGGGTGTCTTTCCTGTATTTGGCGTCGAGACGCTGCCGCGTCTCTAGATTTCTTCAATTAAATTGATTAAATGTATATAAAGTATTACAACAGTCTTCATAATTTTTTAGCCATTTCTGTATAATTGATAAAAACAAGTTGAATACGTTGAAACGATAATGTCAATTAACCGTGTCAAAATCTTTGATCTTTTCATTAAGTAAATATTCAACTTACCTAAAAATAATTCTCGAAATGCAATTCAAATTACATATTACGAAAGCAAAGCGCTATCTTCCATGCAACATAGAACTAAATAAAAAAACTATTCCTGCGAAATTAGATTTTCGTTACGTATTCGCTCGGGGTATCGCCCAGGGCCCCTGTTTCCCAAACGCTAGTGCTATTGATTATAGAGAGATCTTTTGCTGTTTTTCCAGGTGCGATGGTTCCAGCAGCAGCACGAGAAGAAACGCAAGAAAAGGGACTTCGTGCCCACGTCGTTCGGATTCGGCGATTACCCGGCGTTCTTCGACGAGTTCGGCTCGCGTCCTAGGCAAGCCACGTTCCATCGACAAAGAAATAGAGGCATACCTCTCCAGAACCTGTTCACGGATCCGCTCTTTAAAGAACAGTGGTACCTGGTAAGTGGGCCCTTGGATTTTACTTCCTTCGAATCGGCCGAAACGGGCTACGTGACTGGACTGCGACCTCCGATGTGGCGAACTTAACGGCATCCGATAACAGTTACATATATCGCGTTCGGGATCCTGCCCCTACCGTTCCGACCCCGCGCCTGATTTCATTTTATTCGGGGGTCTATGTCGCCGCGAAATCATGTCTCCTGGAGTTACGATCGATAGCACGCGCGACTGCTTGACACGTTGATTGCCACGCGACGGATTCGGTAATACAGTAATACGCCGAGCAGATATGGGCGGCCGCAACCGTGGCGTGTTGAACGCGGCGGCTGCTTTAAATCAAAGTTGATCGACGTTAGACTGACTTCTTCCCCGTATCAAGTTAATCCCTTAAGCGCTTCTGACAGATATAATCATCGTGTGCCTGCGCGCTACAGAGGGCTTAAAACATACACGCAAGGCTTTGCCGAAAGGTTGCCTGCAGGGATACAAGCTCACAGAGCATTCAAAAGGCAACTCCTCGCGTAATGGAGGCACCCATGCACGCGAAGTTTCACGGCAGGTTTGCCTCGCGGGCGTGGTCTTCCCTGCACTGTTGCTGTATTTTTTCTATTCTTGATAACAGAGTAAACAGTGAAGTATATATTAGGCACAGTCGCAAACAGAAGCTCGTTTTGATTGTTTGGTCAGGTGGTTGAAGGAATGACAAGGGAGAAAGATGCTGATAAGGGACGCTAGGGTGGCCCTTATTTTCAACATGCGATTTCTGTTGCCCTCACTCCTTAATATGGTTCCATTTCATAAGAAAATAGTCCCTGAAAAAGATTATTGCAATCGGACAACAGGAAAGGGTGTCGACCAGGCTTTAAAGTTTAGAATTCATCAATGGTTTGGGTGTAAAGAAATTCTCAAAAATGGTAAGCCGTATCGAAATTTCGTTCAAATGATACTAAAAGAGCATTAAATTTTCTACAATTTTTGTATATACAATTTTTTCGTGCTTCCAACCATTTTTTAGGTAATAGCGTTTGAATATAGAGAGGTCCGCGCTTCGCGCATGCCACCTGTGCAGCGTGACGTATTGTATATACTTGCATATAAAATTATTAAATTTGATGGATCCCGTTATCAAAGGGAAGACGTGATTACGAGAGGGCTAATGAGGCTCCAATAAGTCTCCGTGATATCAGCAAAATTTCATGCGGTAACGGAAATTAGGGCAAGCTTTTATAGAGACACTCCTTGCGGTCGTTTCCTGAAAAAATAAATTTCGTAAAAGAAACTGCCCTACACTTTCGCCTGTATGGGAACACTAAGACGCTCATATTCACATGAAATAATAGTTCGCGAAACTGTACAGGTAACTGTAAATAAGCATCTGTGGGGTAAGTCGGGGAAAGATGGTCCACTTTTCTTAAAACAATCATCACACCGTAAATTTAGAGGTTTTATGAAGGATAAAAATATATTTGCAACAGGAAATACGTTTAGATAAATAATATAAATCGTCGCTTAAGGGGACATTCTACTCTCTCGGGCGAAAAATCGGCCACTTTTCGGTGAAGGTTTTTATAATGAAGTAAACACTTAATGTTTTCGAATTTCTGGGGGTATATTTTACCACTCTTGAAATACAAGAAAAAATCATTGTTCTTTGTTTATTTCATTTGTTTACACAAATATTTCGCAGTTAAGTTGGCGGCATCAGAATTGCTGGCGGTTGAAATTTCGGACGACTGGATCATCGGAAATAAAAAAACCAAACGTATTTTTAATTCGCAGGAGTATGGTTATCGCGCTTACCACGAAAGAACAATTTTGGACCAAAATTATTAAAATGGCGGTCAATCAAAGTTGAAAGTACCGAAAGGGGTATTTCTTTTCTGTTTAATAGATATAAAATGTGAGAAAATATTAAAAAACCTTAAGATATTTGTGCTAAGCGGGAAAGCCACTAATGTGTAGAATAACATATTAAAATTTTGGATTAATTGGTCATGGAGTTTTTTTTTATCACATCCGCCAATCAAGAAAATGGTGTTTCGAGAAAAACGCGTTTAAAGTTTTGAGAACCAGGCCGCTGACGCTACAAATACCTATAACATTGAAAATACATCGAATTTCGCTCCAAAAATTTAGGAGGATATTGTAGAAGGTGCATTCTTCCTAATTCAGCAAAAAAAATCGAAATTTTTGAGGCCGAGAGAGTAGAATGTCCCCTTAAAGTTTCGAGAACCAGGCCGCTGACGCTACAAATACCGATAACATTGAAAATACATCGAATTTCGCTCCAAAAATTTAGGAGGATATTGTAGAAGGTGCATTCTTCCGAATTCAGCAAAAAAAAGAAATCGAAATTTTTGGGGCCGAGAGAGTAGAATGTCCCCTTAAATCCCTCACAACACCTTGTTTTAAAATCAACACACGTAGGTATTTAGAAATCAGAGTTTTCGTCATACTCGCAAACTCTTGGGCAGACAACAGTTTCCTCGTTGCACCTACATGTTTTCCAGACCCATAGCTTCTATGAATTTGCACGGAACTTGCTACATGCATCGTTTGTAAGAAGCACACCGCATTTCCGTGCACGTCATCTGAAGGATCAGTCTTGCGGCTGAGTCAGATAGGAGCGCGTACATCAATCTTAGAAGAAAAAGGACATTACTCAAGTGTTTGAAATAAATTGTTATCTTCTCGAACTACGCCGTCAAGCATTAAAATCTGGGAAAATACGTATCTCTCTGTTTTATCCTCAATACGCAATTTCAAGTGTGGAGCACAGCTCGAGGATTGAAAATTTTCATTTTACGACCGATGGTTTTAGCCTCCATAAATTTCAAATATCTCGCAGGCGATGCTCCTTTTAGGGGAAACAGGCACTATAAAACGAACCGACTGTTATTCAGTTTACAAATGACGGGAGGCATGGAGAGGGAGCAGACGAAGTTGAAGAGGCGCTACGTATTTTCCTGAACAATCCAGTGGCAAAGAATTATTTCTAATCTAATCTCGCGTCAGGGAACCCTTGAATAACAGCGCCATCGGCTGGTACAGGTCCCGCGTATAGTAAGAACGATTTGTTCCTTGTCGATACGGACGAGAAATTTGAACACGGCCGGAGGTCGTCCTTTCTCATGCGCTGCTGTTCATAATTCTCCGCGCGTCGCCTCGAACGATCGTTTCCGGTATAGACAACGGCGATCGCTGCGTTTGTCGTTTCCAGAATTAACGGCGGAACACCGATATACGAGCGCAGTATTAACAATGAGATGTTTTTCACTCGCAAACTGGATCCCGTGCTCGAAACAAGCACGCCGTTTTCGATGATTTCGTGTGCATAAATATCGATCGGATCGTTGTCGGATGATTTAGTCGTTCAACGAGCTCGTACTCGAAGAAATTGATAGCTGAATAAACGAACGATCGGATGGAATTTGGCATTCGTAAGTGGCAAGAGAAGATTTGATCGATCGCCACAGTGTAACGACTACCTATATAGGAGAAAAAAATCAATTTTCCATTGAGATACTCTTATTTACATGTAATTGATTTGTTAATCATATTTATACACAAAAAAATTAACTTTTAACATAAAATAATTCATTAAATTAATTTTTGTACTTAATAGAAATAAAAAAATAAAATACATTTAAACACAAATTAATAACAAAAATTTGAAACGTTTCTAAATAAATAAAAGTCAGTTTTTAAATAATTCGTGTTGATAATAAATTTTAAATTATTCATTCTTATTATCTTCGTCCCTATTAGTTGAATCTGAAGGAATTGGAAACTCATCTCTTTTTGGCAACGCTGCACTAAGCGCCACCTTAAAAATGTGTCAAGACCGAAAATATGACACAAATTTTTTTTTATATCCTGCCCAGTGTATTAATAAAAGCCAAAAATATTTGTTAGGATATGTTATAACCTCTTCTTGTAAAAAATTCATAAATGTCACCTATTTCTCGAGCGTTTTGACCGGAAGGTCCCCTTAAAGTTTCGATAATTGTTACACTCACTTTATTTATAATGTTCTTTTATTTTACAATTGAGTATAGAAAATAAACGTGATATTGGCGAAGCAGCAGAAAATTAAAGTTTACCTACGGCAATATATCATTATTCAGTGAGGAATAATCGAAAAACTTTAACATCGAAAAACTTAAAAAAAAAACAAGAAAATTAACCTAATTCTTAGGAATTATAATATTTCAGATATTTAAGAGTCGAAAATAGGCAAAAGTCGTGATTTCTTTTATATTAATGCTAATAATTCTGTGTATTTAACACACTAAAAATTATGATAACTTTTAGTTTGTAGTAATTTGGAACTTCTGTATAGAAGCACTTTTTTATACAACGGATAGTTTAAAAGTTATTTGAGGTGACCACTTTAAATACTTTACTTTATACATCCAGTACTGCAGAAGGCGAGTGAGAACAATCAATCTCGTTGCGTGTCCATCGGATAAACAAATTTATTGGACAATGCTGTCGAAACTGTTTAATACAGTCCTAATAAAGTTCTCGTTTGAATGACGAATGGCCATCGAGTAGCTACGCGTCACGCGTTTATTCAAAAAATTTATCGGGCAAAAGGAAAAATATTATAACATACCTTGTTGTAGTTGAGAGGAGGATTGGAACCTCACAGAAGTTGAACATTCTGGTACTCGAAGACGAACCGATTTTTTAATCCGTCACTGCATTTTCGAAAAACTATTCTATTTCACAAACGCAAATCGTCTTTCAGAATGAATGTAAAATGAAAAGGAATTTTCTGATATTCGCTAACACTTACTCTGTATTTCAAAACTGAAATTGTCACCGATCGATTGAAGTGCTCCTTCAGAAATATTAACTTTGCCACTGATATTTCACGAGCGGCG
The DNA here is from genome assembly GCA_946251845.1 of Andrena fulva. Classification (NCBI taxonomy): domain Eukaryota; kingdom Metazoa; phylum Arthropoda; class Insecta; order Hymenoptera; family Andrenidae; genus Andrena; species Andrena fulva. The sequence goes on from OX276327.1 coordinate 63,539,129, forward strand.
ATTGTAATCGTAATTGGGAGATTTTGTCCCCAACGATTTCCCCGATTACCAATAATGGCTTTGCAATGAAAGCTAGCCAATCATGCCTAATTTCCTGAAGATTTTATCCGCGCCTTTCCGCGCTGCCACGTATTGTAAGGATGACTTTAGAAAGTGGAGAAAACTATAGCTCTTTTCTAGGCAAAAATTGATACAGGTAAAAGTTGAATACCTATCATAATAAAGACTATTCTGCCCTCCTTAGTTAAACCGTCCTATCTAGCATTTTTTTCATTTTTTGAGATATGTTGAAATATTTGAAGTAGCACACGTCTTTTATCTTTTAAGTAATGTTAGAAAACTCTAAGTGCTTCGTAAAGATTTATAAACAGTCTAATGTATTTAACCTAACTTATTTCCAAATGGTTAAAATATCCTATTTAAAACAATTAATTAATTGATACATTACCTACCGGTACAGCTATTACAAAAAAATATATTAGGCTGTTACGAAATAATGACAACATGTTTTAATGTGAATAAAGGAAAATAAGGACGGTACAAAGTAAATGATAAAACTTCAGTTTTCTCGGTTGTTTCAAAATGCTAGATAGGACATTTTAACTAAAGAGGGCAGTATTCTTTTCACAGTATAATTATTTTCTTGGTTGTAATGATGTATATAGCAGCTCTATCAATTTTTTGTTTCTTCATATGGACATCATAAAATGTACTATATTTCGTTTACAAAAGAAGTTTGTAATAACTCCGTTTGATAATACGTATCAAAATTACCCCCTGGGGCCGTCCTTAAATTAACTACGTAAGGGTAATTTTGGCGATTTCTTACCTCCTCCCTCCCCAAAATTCGTAAGATTTTATATTCCAACCCCCTCCCCCTTCCTTACGCAAAATTTTTTAAATTGCATTTTCTCAGTTACTAAAATTATTATAAAGATTTATATAACACATTGAAAATTAGGTTAAAAAATATTACGTAAAACGCTACCTGACTTCCACCCTGTAAGAAAACATAAGAAATTCGCGAGCCCTTCCGCCCCAAAAACCCTTAAGTAATTCAAGGACGACTCCCTGTTCAATACAAACAATGATTTTATGGCTAACAGGTGGTTTCTATTGTAGAAGTAATTTTAAGCAGTAGAATGAGAAGCTTAACAAAAAGTGTTAAGGGTATGTCTACATAGAAAGGAAAAGGATTTTAAGACTTGAAAGTGTCCACGAGTCTGGTCCCCAGGATAAGCATCTATTTGTCCAATTGAGGAATAATGTATGTACCACGTTCCCTTTCGTTTCTTCTTTTCAGAACGGCGGAGCTAAAGATGGCTACGACATGAACCTTGGGCCAGCCTGGCAAAAGGGTTACACCGGCAAGGGCGTCGTCGTGTCGATCCTGGACGACGGTATACAGACGAACCATCCGGATCTGGCGCTGAACTACGACCACCAAGCCAGTACCGATATCAATGACAACGACAATGATCCTATGCCGAGAGACAACGGTGACAACAAGCATGGCACCCGATGTGCCGGCGAAGTTGCTGCAGTTGCATTCAACCAATACTGCGGCGTTGGTGTCGCCTATAACGCCAGCATCGGAGGTAAGCAGGGATCGAAACTCTGACAGAAATAATTCATTCGAACTGCCATAGTATACAAGTCCTTCGTGTGACAGTTAGGAAAAACCGAAATAACGTCATAGCTGTTAGGGCCGGAGAGGATCCTCGCATTATTCGGCAACAGGTGTCAGAGACTGTAAGGGGTGATTCTAGGTGCCAAAATAAGACGAGATTGAAGAATGACGAAATTGCGTTTGAGGCTTCGGCTTCGAGTTATTAATAATTCAGGGGCTCAGTGAAAAAAAAAAGGTACATGCCCCATGCAGTGGCGGCGATATACAGTAATTCGTCGTAATAGTCCCGACGAACGGGGCTGCGGCGGGACAACAACGCGATGAGGCTACCATTCGTAGCCGACGACAACTTCGTGTCGACTCTTTTGTTCTCTCGCACGTTCTCGGATTCTCTCACTCTCGACTGAAGGATTCCAAGAAATGGTGGGAATAGTGAGCGGGACTATTGCGCATGGTAAAAACGGGACAATAACGACGAATTACTGTACTTACGAACAGCCTTGCAAAGGAATTACTTTTTTAAAATTGGATCAAAGGGCTCGAGTTATTGGGGGAAGCTAAAAGGATTAATTTACAAGGTGTTTCGTCGTTTCGAAAAAGATGCGACTGGTCTGAATAGCGAAGGAAATAGTGAAGGTCGCTTTTTCTTTTTTGTCTGACTCTGTAATGAAAATTCAAAGAATGCCTTTTGTAGGTTTCAGTAAGTTGAATACATGCTGAACATTTTTAGGTTTATTACAGTTATAGGCTAGAAACTGCGATTTCCACTACTTTTAACTATAATATGTAATGAGAACTATAAATGAGAACTGAAATTTTTATATTTTCTGTTAGATCTTAAATGAGAGTGCTACAAATACATTCGCAAATGAGTCGAAGCACAACCTTATTCGTATTATGTTTAATTAATTTGCAAATAATTCAAATTACCCGTGCCGCTCTTGGCAATAGGTGAGTCACACTGTCTGATCTACATCGCTGATTCCATATATCTTGTTCACCCTCCTGGTAAATTATATTAATTACTACATTAAAGACTTTATTATCCCGTAATAATGCCCACGGGCGGGTTCGATCGGTACGCGTATAACCAGGACCTACCCTATGGCATCATTAAAACGGATTCAGTTAACCAATTAAAAGTATCTCTGCTTGGTGGCTAATGATCCGTGCTCTGAACATAAGCATCCCCAATAAATAGCTACCACAGAACGCACACCACTATCTCTGCGTCAAAGAACTCTGATGTAGCTAGCTGCGTTACTAGCAAAATGTCGCGGCAATATTTCAAAAGGGCATGGCTTACAGTGACAAGCCTGTCCATGAAAGCCCTGTACAGCTGCACACCTTACACAGAAAATTGTTTTCTCGTATATCGAGCCATGCCGAACTTTATTACTGAAGTACTTATTCTCCTTCATCTCCGATCAATTTCATTTCTCACGTTTCCTATCGCGATCATGATCGCGCCGTTTAATTACACATCGACAAGCTAATTTTCAGCACGACATTCCACTTATCGTTCTGCCTTCAGTTTCAATTTCCCCGGTGCTGTAACAGTTATTAAAGTGTCGATCACTCTGCGCTTCGGCGCGTTATAAGTGACTTCGCCAAGTTGTACCGAGTTTCGATCATTCTGTCGCCACGCTTTCTTTATGTTGTTTCTTATTTAATAATAGGATCCTTGTTCGGTTTAACGACACTCTCCGTAAGGAGTTGTCCTTAATTACGTAAGGCTTGCGGGGAGAGCCGCGAATTTCTTACGTCTTCTTAAAAGAGGGGTGTCAGGTATCATCTTACGTAATGTTTTTTAACCTAATTTTCAATATGAGTAGCCTAAAAAACGACGTTTCATCGCATACACGAAATCGAGTTAAATGATTTATATTATAAAGCATTGAAAGAATTTTAATAACTGAAACAATGCAATGTAAATAATATGTAAGTAAGGGGGTGTTGGAATATAGAATGTTACGAATTCGTATACTCTCACGAAATTTAACCCTTTCGGTACCAGCGCCGTATATATCCGGCATCCATCTGATGACCTGTGTGTACCAGTGTCGGATATATTTCCGGCGTCACGGAACGAGCCGTCGCTCCTAGCGCCGACTTTAGTCGGCATCTCGGATAGTTTAAAAAAAAAAAAAAAAAATTAGTTAAAAGCACTTTCGCGGAAATGTACGTCGCACTGAAAGGGTTAAGGACGGCGCCCCTGATATCGTGATGCAGCATCATAGTAAAGTTGATGGAACAGATAGGTATAGTGACGTATTTGTGACTCTTGAAATTATGCAAAGTGATGTCCCCTAGATGTACCTGTTATTTTCCATCACTTTACGGCCCCGCAAACCCAAAATATCTACCCCCTTGACGCGTTCAGGTCTCTCGGTTGCTGATTAATAAAAACTGTTACTACACCCTTACTGCTCCTACGACGCTGCTGGTGTCGGTTGTACCAACAATAATTACAAACCCCCCGACCACGGGGAAAGCGATGTACCTTTGCGTCAACCACCTTGCTGGGAGGCCGTATAAATTCCTGTGGAAATCTCGACACGTATGCAGCGAGGAGGAAAGCCATCTGACGCACATACCTTCCGTGTTCTCAGGCGTGCGAATGCTCGATGGCCCGGTAAACGACGCCGTCGAAGCCAGAGCGCTGGGATTGAATCCTGATCACATCGATATATATAGCGCTTCTTGGGGTCCCGAGGACGACGGTAAAACTGTCGACGGTCCTGGTCCTCTTGCCAGAAGAGCGTTTATTTACGGCGTAACCAGCGTAAGTTACATAACCAGGTTTTCTATTTTTTCTATTCTTGCTTCACACTCCTTCCTTTTCTCTACTTCCCTTGCGAAAAATTCGTAAAAATTCATACCGTACGCCTCGGCTTTCAATATGCTCCAGATTGATCGAGTTAGCATGAAACGTTGAAGATTATAATTCGGTTTTTGTATACAAACGTTATAACTTGCTTGACAAAGAGCATGCGAAATGTAGTTTCCTCTGGTGTGATGGAGTTTACTCTATAACTTTAGCTACCCTTTCAAAGCATGTACGCTTCGTTTTATGATCAACGAGATGCAGTTAAGCAAGTAAAATCTGCGCGTCGTTGCGGCAAGGTACATTTTCCAGAGAAAGGGAAAAAATTGTCGTTTACCTGCGACTGCATGCTTCCCGTTTCACACCAGTCTCGTAACATTTGAAATATTCGAGTTACGAAACCTTCCTCACAAGTGTCCCAATAGCTTCAGTTCGCAGCGCACTTGGCGAATGGGGCGCAATTAAAGGGTTACATACCCTTGATAGGTCGGAAATAGGGTCATTTTTATGATTTTCGTATGAAGAATCTTCATGTTTAGAAATCAAGATATACACCTTGTTGTGTATAAATTAAGCTGTATTCTCTTCAAAAAGAAATTTGATATCTCACGAAATAGTACCACAGCCTCTTCATAGTTACAGCACTTGCGATACCAAAAATATCTCAGAAATTAATGGACCGATTTGAATAAAATTTTGCACGAATATTCTTAAGACTATAATCTAGTGCTCGTCAAGACAATTTTTGTTTTTTATTAACAAAAGAAGATGAAAACTTAGGTCGAAAATCTCATGCTTGACTTTGAGTAGCGGCCATTTTTAAAAAAATACATTCTTTCGAAATCGGTGCCGACAAATACTAGATTACAGTCTCAAGAATATTCCTGCAGAATTTTATTCAAATCGGACCAGTAATCTCTCAGCTATTTTTGGCACCGCAAGTGGTGTAACTATGAACAGGCCTTGGGAGAAGGGGCCAAAATTTGGCACCATTTCTTTTTGAAGAGAATACAGCTCAATTTATACACAATAAGGTATATCTCTTGATGTTTAAATATGACATTTCCTTATATGAAAAAAAAAATCGTAAAAATGACCCTATTTTCTGACCCATCAACGGTACGTATCCCCTTAAACGTCAAACTCTTCTGAAACAACAGAGAGCTGGATTCACTAATATACCGATATAGACTGGATTGTTTAAAGAATCTAACGATTTCCAAATGAACACGTTGAAGGGTCGCAAGGGCAAAGGGTCAATCTTCGTATGGGCGTCGGGCAACGGCGGCCGGCACACGGACTCCTGCAATTGCGACGGCTATACGAACAGTATTTTCACGTTATCCATATCGAGCGCCACGCAGGGCGGCTACAAGCCCTGGTACCTGGAGGAGTGCAGCTCCACTCTTGCCTCCACTTATTCCTCGGGGACGCCGGGCAACGACAAAAGCGTCGCGACTGTGGACATGGACGCGAAACTGCGGCCGGATCACATCTGTACCGTCGAGCATACTGGAACGTCCGCGTCGGCACCGTTGGCCGCGGGTATAGCCGCCTTGGCACTCGAGGCCAATCCGAGCCTCACGTGGAGGGACATGCAGTACCTGGTGGTGCTCACGTCGAGATCCGGCCCCCTCGAAAAGGAGCCGGGCTGGATCCTGAACGGGGTGAAGAGGAAGGTCTCCCACAAATTCGGTTATGGGCTCATGGACGCCGGGGCTATGGTCAGCCTAGCTGAACAGTGGACGAACGTGCCGCCCCAACATATTTGCAAATCCGACGAGATCAACGAAGAGAGACGTATCGACCCGACCTACGGCTACACGCTGAGCGTCTACATGGACGTCACCGGCTGCGCTGGATCTTTGAACGAAGTTCGATTCCTCGAGCATGTGCAGTGCAAGGTAAGGGAACTTAACGGAGGAAGGAAACGAATCCTTTAACGTCTACGCGCACATATCGGTTCTCTAGCGGTGTGTTGCCGCCAGTGCCAATGGTCTCTTAGTCTCAGCGTCCGTAACTGGCACGGACAAGTGTGAACTGCTCTATTCTAAAACAGGGGAACGATATTTCTTACCACTGACATTGACAACACTGACGGCACCGCGCCGTCGGGGAACTGATATGTGTGCATTAGGGTGGCCCTTATTTTCAACATGCGATTTATTCTGCTCTCACCCTCTAATATGCTTCCAGTTCGTAAAAAAATAGTCCCTGTAAAAGATTATTGCAATCGGACAACTGGAAAGGGTGCCGACCAGGCCTTAAAGTTTAGAATTCATCAATGGCTTGGATGTAAAGAATTTCTCAAAAATGGTAAGCCCTATCGAAATTTTGTTCAAATAATATTAAAAGAGCATTCAATTTTCTACAATTATTGTGTACACAATTTTTTCGTGCTTCCAACCATTTTTTAGATAATAGCGTTTGAATATACAAAGCTCCGCACTACGCGCGTATAGACAATGCAAAGCTACGCAAAGCGCGGACCTCTCTATATTCAAGCGGCATTATCTAAAAAATGGTTGGAAGCACGAAAAACTTATGTATACAGTAATTGTAGAAAATTGAACGCTCTTTTAATATTATTTGAACAAAATTTCGATAGGGCTTACCATTTTTGAGAAATTCTTCAAATTCAAACCATTGGTGAATTCTAAACTTTAAGGCCTGGTCGACACCCTTTGCAGTTGTCCGATTGCAATAATCTTTTTCGGGGACTATTTTTTTATGAAATGGAACCATATTAGAGGTGAGAGCAAAGAAATACGAAAAAAAATTTTCTGCACGTATAACTAAGGGCCACCCTAGTGTGCGTAGACCCTTGCTATGATTCGTACCTCCCCTTTCTTTTTATTAACTGTTTGATTGGCACGAGAGGGCTACTAGAGTCTGTCTGAAAATTGCTAGCTGTACCGCAACAGAATTCAGTCTGTCATACTTTTTTTTTATATATTTTTAAGTTATTCAGTTCCTACATACTTTTGTATAAAAACAGCTCCATAAAATAAATTAGAAATTTCGAGTAATAACATTGAAAGCAACGTTTACTTCAAGTATAACTCACTTGAAGAAGAAACGTCTTTACATAATACTTCTTTGGATCCTTTACGTTTCCACATCGGTTTCCTTTCAATACATTAAATGAAGTACTGTAATCAGTTTCATCCTCTCAATAATTTCGTTAATACACTCTATTTCAACGAGGTGTCTCTCTGCAAATATTCCATATCGTTAGAAACGATTTAATTTCGTTTCGTCCTTATTGCTAGTCACATTCATTATGTTCTTACGCAGCACGGCGGAAAGCTATCTTTCAGCCAATATTCATAAACGTAATTTATTCGGAAAGGAAGCATTCCAGCGCGCAGCATTCCGGCTCCAATACCAAATACATTTCTGCTGGGTAAAAAACGTTTTTCAGAGTGGGATCTTTTAAATCCACCACGGACGAACATTTGCAAGTACCTACTGCCCGTGGAAAGAATAATTTCATAGCATCATTAAAATGGAAACTCCATTACAAGCGTTTTGTGAATCGCAGACTGGAATGAAATATACTTTTACATAAAAGGATGATAAATTTTATTCTAAATGTTCCGGTCTCCCGTGCATTCTGCTCCTACTTCTACCGAATTTTTCATACGATAATTTGCTTATAATCTGTGTAATTCAGAAAGATGCTTCTGCATGTAAAGATAAATCCGGGACGTAGAACAAATGTTTTTACACCAGCCTCTGTTTTCGGAAACATGTTGGATACGCGCTTGTTTGGCTAAAGCCGGGTTTAACGGATTCAACGGACCACCGCCCTGTTTGTACAGGGGTAAAAATTTACGGTAAAAAAATTACTACCCTGTCAGTGAAAACGATAAAGATATTCCACGGTAACGAAAAGTTTGCCCAAATATTTTCTGTGTCAGAAACTCGAGTCGAGGTAAAGGAAAACGCGTGCGTTTTTAATATTCCAGTAATTTGAAAATTATTAAATGAAGATAAACTTCAGTGAGCAATTTGCATATAATTATGATAAAAAAAATCGATTGACTTTAAAACGAAGTTTCGTGAATATTCTATATTTATGCTTCATTTTTCCACAGTTTTCATTGAAATTTTCCGTGTATAAATTAAAATCCCATTATCGATTCGATAAAGGAATATTAAAAGGACATTACGGTGTGTCTATAATGGTTTAGGAAAATAATGTTATCTCACAATTAGCGAATAGCAAAGAGAATACACACTAACGAAGAAATCTTTTTATACAAATTGTAGTAACAAATATTTTTTAACGAGACGTAAAACATTTTTCAAACAGGTTTCGCTGAGGTTCTTTCCACGAGGAAATTTAAGATTGCTGTTGACCTCTCCAATGGGAACTACGTCGACCTTGTTGTTCGAGAGGCCGCGGGACGTTCTTAGCTCAAACTTCGACGACTGGCCCTTCCTCAGCGTGCACTTCTGGGGCGAAAAAGCTGACGGTCGATGGACTCTGCAGATCATTAATGCAGGAAATCGGCACGTCAACTCACCAGGCAAGTAGTATTAATGTCTCGTTTCATCAGCAAGCGGGTATGTTTGCAATTGATCTAACCCCCTTGACTGATTGCTGTGTAACGCCAGAATCAAATCTGCCCCGAAACGCGAGCTTCGTGCAAATAATGAATTGGGGCAAGTTTACTTGGTATTATGACGCGATATTTAACTGCAGCCCTTGCATCTAATTTAAGCATCGAATTTGAAATGACCTACAGTCTGTAGCTTCAACTTTGACTAATGAATCGCGATGGTTTTAATTGATAACAAGTTCAACTGGTACAGGAAGCCGAATAGAATAATTGAACCGAACCGTGTAGATTACGTGACTTCCAGAAAAGAGTAATTTGCTAGATTAAGTTTAGTTCGAGAACAAGTGGTTGTGTCGATATGAGTTCCAGAAAGAATTAGGAACACGGCGAGGTTAATTTGACGGATCCTCTTTTATTAATCGGTCAACGAAATTGACCCCTCGCTGTGTTTGAGAGCCATCAGTCGAAGCTTATTGTAACTTAATTGAAGGTCAATTTTCATCAGTTCGTAATCAATGTACTGACAATAACTGTCATAAATAATATTTCCTCGTGTAGAAATGACACGCGAACAAGTTTCCACTACCAACTTATTACCTTCGTACTTTTTTAATTAATATTCTATTGAGATTTACTTGTTGCGGATACGCGATCTGGTGGCGAAAATTAAAAGCAGTTATATCGGGTTAGCTGTCACGTGTAATATACATTGTCAGTATCGTTTTAAATCGTTTAAAGTATTATTTATAGAAAAATAGCGAGTTTTCAGATTATCGCGAATATCTGCAAAGCTGTAAAAGATATCGAAAAAAAAAGTTAAATTCAAAGTTCTGTGATTTTTTATGCCCTATAAAGCGGCGAGAATTTGCGAAAAACATTTTTTTTTTCTAAAAATTATTCCCACCACCCTTTTTCGACAATTCTTTATCAGCTTTATATTTTATATTTTACTTCGATATTTTACGGTATCGAAAGCCATACAACTTTGATTTGGCCTTTTTTCGATATCTTTTACGGTTTCGCAGATATTCGTTACGTTATTAGCATCACTTGAGCTACATTTCTGTAAAGTTTCAGTTTTTTTTTTTCAAATTTCTAGTTGCCGAACTTCCCTCGTTAGAACAGATTTTTTTATCAAAATTTAAAATTTTTCAAATTTTATTGTATTATTTTTCTTAATAATTACTGATATTTCATGAGGACTTCCTTTAATTAAATTTGACGTTTCCAGGCAGAAGCCCTTAATTTATATTGTTTATTGTTTTCTGTAGCTATTCCATAACAAATTAAATGGCCTGCATTAATCAATTTTTCATCTTCTATAAAATTCCGACTATTTGATACCGAATTTCTAAATTCTAGCACACTATTTAACCACAGAAACATTATCCCACTTCTTTTTCAAAATGAGTGTTAAACTATTTTCAGTCGATCTGGCAATTGGGAAAAATAGAATTTCAAAGCTCCGTTGGAAGTTGATAAGTTAGCATTAGTTCTTATAGTGGCTATGCATTACTAATTGACTTAGCACATATATTATTACTGCTTTTATTTTGCACTATCTATAAAACTCGCTTATCAAGAGCTGTAACTACATACGTGAGTCAGTTCGCTTTCTAACAATGAAGATAACACTTTGTTGACGTTTGGGTTTACTGAATCTTATTAACTGCGAACTGATCCCGAAACTCTTCTGTAACCAAAAGTGTATAAAACTTTGATAAGATCTATTTTCTTATGGACGTACTTTTTCCAAAGATCCATCGACATACCTGCGATGCACCCTGATGAATTATTCCGGATAGCCAGATATACTCGACGAAAAAAGTGCCCCCTAGGCGTCTTCTAACACAGAGACAGCGAGCAGTTGGTGTAGTCTCGGTGCAAAAACATTTGTGAGACACGCAGGTGTATGCAACTTAGGTTGAATAACAGTCTAACATTGGCGCACCTTTATGATGCGTAAAAAAAGAAACTGCAATTACACGTTTATAAGCTGCAATTTAATTAGAATTTGTGGTGTTTCCTACGGTTGTCGCATAGCCCATGTTTATGGAAGCTACGAAATTCTTGCATTCCAGACACGCAGTTCATTTCTTTTCCTTATTCTTGCGCAGTGAGACTACACGTTGCAAGCTGATCTCTGAATCCCAGGACTATACACATTCTACTATCAAGCAGGCACTGCCACTGTCAATCAGGCATGCTAAGGAATAGGTGGAAACTCTCTCTTTCCTGGGGACATGCTTGCCACACTCCGATATACAAGGTGTCCCATTTGAAGTTTCGCACGCTGTTACCTCCTAAAGTATTCGTTATTGAAAAACATGTTTGAAGTAATACTTTGTTTCGAGGGAGGCATCTTGTGATGATCACAAATCTTATCTAGGCGGACGTGCCTTCAAGATTTCGAGGTGAGTTTTGAACGGCAATAAATGTCCTTGAACGACCTTGGAACGCCAACATATTATAGGTCGATGAATTCGTCGTGGAACGAGCTACAAGTCCATCTGAATAAAAACATATAATTCGATTTGAAAAGACAAATGTTACCTTGAAATCTCGAAGGCACGTCCACCTAGATAAGATTTGTGATCATCGCAAGATGTACCCTTCGAAACAAAGTAAGTTTTACTTGAAACATTTTTTTTAAATAATTGCGTTGAAACTTTAAATGGAACACACTGTATATCTTCAGTCACAAAATGGAACAATATCCACTGTGTATGAACACCGAATAGAAAAAAGATACCACTGTTAAAATTAATTACTTGTCATTTGTCTTATCTACATCAAGAATTCGATGAATAAAGTTAATTTTTTTATTGGTCGACTGTTTCAACTTCAGCGCCTGTAACTGTGAATAAAGTTAGAGTTGAAAAAATTGATTCAACCCCGAAATTGAAACGCTCGACGAATAAAAAATGTAACTTTATTCGTTGAATGATGTGAAGTTAAAGTAACTTTTATTCGATCCGTTATTTAAATAATTTTTTATTTAGTTAATGCCCAACTCCGTCATCTGGTAATGCAAATGTATAATTTCTACTGGGTGTTAAACTACAGGTAGGCATCCTTTTAGGGGGTGATTCTACAGGCCAAAATAAGACGAAAATCAAGAAGAAAAAAATCACGTTTGAGGCTTCGTTTCCAAGTTTTAAATTGTTGAAAATACGCGTACACAGCGTCCGACGCGAGGGACTTCGACTACTGCCGGCGCGCAGTAGTATTGAGTTAAACTGGTCAGACAAGGCGCGGACAGTAGTCTAAGGCCGTTCATCCACCGCCGCAACGCAACTGCGATTTAACGAAAAAACGAATGCATGCATTAGCGTCAATCACTCGCAGGGTTTTGTTTCTCGTCAGCACAACTTCTTTTTCGTTAATCTCTCAAGTAAGAATTTCCTTGTCTTGTACCCACTATATTGCATGCAATGGTTTTTTGGTCAAATTGCAGTTACGTTAAACGTTTGTTTATAAACAAACTCGACGTCATTCCGGCTACTAATAGTTATAAATAATAATTGGTCTACAGAAGTTAAAAGCGATTCGAGTTAAATGTAGGGTAAAGTTGCCTCATATGAGACCCATTTATTAAAAAAATCATAAGTCTCGACTAAGAACACTTTTATTAAAATACACGTTTTAAAAGTAAGATATGTATTTTTTGCAATCTATTGGAAAGTATATACAGTAAAAACGATTCGGTTCCTTCATAATAAAATGAAAACGAAGAGACAATCAAAAGCCATCGCCCATCCATTGGCAGTGCTAATGATAATAATCTTCATGAGAAGCTTAATAGAAAATACAGAATGTTAAATTTTCAATAGCCTCGGCATTATGTTTGAAAGGCGCGAGGGGCGAACGGACGATACTTTCACGGCAGAAGCGATCGCGTGGAAAGGCCTGGCCGACTTGAAGCGACATTTCGCCAAACTTTACGCCACTCAAAGTATTAACTTATCGAAGGAGCAGCCGCATTTAACGATGCGAAGCACTCAGCCTCCAATCGGGACGCTGTGCCGTCACACCCACCCATAAATAGCTACTTTGAATAGTGGCAAACCAAACAACTTCTAAATACCGAAAATGTATCGAAATTACGTTGGTCGTAGAAAATCTGTGGTGTTTATGAAACTTGGAAAATATTGAGAAACATACTTTCCACTCTCATTTTAAAGAAACTTTGCAGACTAAAATAGCAGCTAAAAATAAGAGATATGTATATATTTTAGCTTCTGTGACTAGGGTTGCCAACCATACTATAATATAAAGTATTGTAGATACTATATTTTTGTCTAGTATACTATATACTGCCAGGAAACGATATAGTACGTAAAAATACTATATTTCCGATATATCGATAAAATTCTACAATTTTTAATTATTCTTTTATTCTATCTATAGCAACATCAAAACTTTAATTTGCGAATTCAAACTCTATATTTCTAAACGCGACTTAGAAAAAAATGCTGTCTATGATCTGTTTGTCAAAATTTATATAAAATAATTTCATACTTCCTCTGTATTCCCGCCACTTCAGTTTTCACAGAGATGATTTTTTCTATAATGAATATGAAGTGACGGGATCAGAGAAACACAGCCACTCTATCTCTCTTAACAAATGAGCCCCTCATATATGTTGCTTCGGGCTTTCAGTGCAATCAAACCATTGAAATATTTGTTAAAGACAATTGCTTTAATTTTATTTCATACCACTTTCCTGTGAAAAGTACTATATTTTTTATCATATTTGGCCGTAAATTAGGTACTATATTTTCCCGAAAAAAAGTTGGTAACCCTACAGTCAGTGACATAAATTTACGGAAGAAAGTAACCCTTCGAAGTTTCGCCCTTGTGATACTGTTGTCAGCACTATCGTAGATACAAGAATGTTTTATTAGTTTTAATGGACATTAACATGGTATACTCATCAGAAAAATAAATTTAACAAGAAAATCAGTGTTCTTATTACCATATTCATTTTCGATTTTGGAAATATATGTTATTTTCCAACAAAAATTATAAAACATCTGTCAACAAAAGTTTTCTTGTGTCAGCAATTCTTTCCAAGGGGTGAAATGTTAAAAGGTGTTCCATCCCATAAGCTCGGGTTACAATGGCTATAAAGTATATACAGTGTATTTCATAAAAATGGTCATAAACTTTTGAGGTATATAGTACTCATCAAAATAATCAAGAAAATCTTAATAAACGAACTACTGAGAATGAATACTTATCAAGATACAAGCGATGATGAAGGTGTATATACAGTAGTGGCTATAGAAGTTGCAGCACCTTGAAAATAGCAATGTTTCTGGTTTAACTCTCTCACGTTATTTATTAGGCCGTAAAGCTTTGATTTACATTATAGAAAACAATCATTTATTACAATAAATCAATAGATACTTCAAAATAAATGTACCTTTACTAAATTTATAAATTGTGTACACTTCGGACAAATCTAAATTGCGGATACATACACAGGAATAAACGAAAGGTGTCCGGCTTTAAACATTGTTAGCTATTGTCAATGAATAATAACTTGGCTGTTAACAATAACTTAGTAAATGTTACTTTTAATTTTTCTATACTCTGCGCTGATTTAGTACTTTTAGTAATTTGCAATTTAGTAGGTACTTTGTTGTATACACATATCATTTTTTAAATTTCCAAATTTTATACAACACACGTATCGTTTATGTGTAATATTCAAAATAGTAATAACTTTTAAATGAAACAGTCCTAAGAAAATAGATCTTGCTAAAGTTTCCCCTGCTGGTTCTCTCTATCTTGTCTCACATTTAGAGGAAGGTACAGCCCAGTCCAGTCCATAAGCTCAATCTGTATTCCGTATTAAAATCATTTTAACCATAACATTAAATTTAAAGGGTGTTCGAACGCGTATGAGTAATAAAAAACAAATTCTTTTCTTTAATTTCGTATTTATTTTTTCAGGCATCAGGTGTCACACTTGTGCATCATCGTGCAAGTATATCCAACGAGGATAAAACTGACAAACGAGTAGAGGAATCCTATCTTTCCTAGCAAATAGTAGTCACATAGAAAACGTGTTAATACTCTTTGATAGACGAGCCGTATCTAAATTCTATCAGTTGGCTTCACAGAATTGCCACTGCAGTGTTCTACATAAATTTTATTTAGTAGAAAAGTATTACATATCACGTGATAATGGGTGCCTTGTACAGCTTGCCTTCTTTCATTATTACGTGTAAAACACATTATGGATCCGCCATTCGTTTAAATTAATTGTTGTATCGAAAATTTTAATTTTTTCATTCGTTCAGCTGGGAACAGACTTCATAATTACAATTCGCGACCACACATATTGGTTTAAATTTTAATTGGCACCGCCATGCATCATTACTCTTGGATAATACCTCTGTAACTTTAAAATAACTTTATAAAGCTGCGACTTGTTGATAAGAACGTAATTCGTTGCAGGTTAAACAGAATATCAAAGAAGCCGTTTTAAGAAATAGTATTCCAACCATCGAAACGACGTACAAAAAATTGGCAGACGAACCCACACGTTCTAGAAAATAATTCTTTGTATTCAAGGTGTTCAGCAGCAGATAACAGAAAATGAAATGCGTGATTCTACGTGACATAATAAGACGAAAATGAAGAGTAACGAAATTGCAATGGAGCCTTTGTTTTTTAGTTATTAATATAGGGTAGAACCCCCAATTACTGACACCTACCCAATTACTGTCACCTTAAGCTATTTTACTGGAAATAACGAATAAATAAACGTTGTAAAGTCATACACAAAAAGAATTATGTAATTCAACCTATAATCTATACGCTAGAAAATGCACCACTTAATATTTTTTTTTCATTAATTTCTATAAGACGATACAAAATTTTAATTTGATGACAACAGTGGAAATGGCGACTTCCTTACTAGTGAAAGAGAAAACAGGGCACTAAAGAAAGGGCTATAATTACTATATTTAAATTATTTACATAATAAACAATAATTTTTTAGTACAATATAAGTATCATAGAAAGTCACAACGATCGTAATATAACGATTAATTAAGCCTTTTTAATTAATATATGGGTGATAGTGATTGGTACAAGCGTTTCAAGCATTTTGGTATTACTGTCATAGCAGTAGTTGCTCATGAACATGAGACGACATAACCGTAAAATGAGTAATAAACAGTATTAGGTTAGCTGGCAGTAATTGGGGTGTCAGTAATTCAGTGACACACGTTTTAGAGGTGTCAGTAATAGATCTCGAAATATGTTTTTTAGATTAATGAATTTATATATAAAAATATAAATTCTAAGACCCACAAAATGTTTTATATGAAGTACACATATTAAACCATAATAAATAAAATAAAAAACTTATACTTTTAGTCAATAAATACAGATACTATGCAATAATATTAGAGTCAGTCCTTAATGTGTCAGTAATTGGGGCTTCTACCCTATCTTTTTGTTTCCTATAATTTTCATACCACGCGCGCCTAAATTTATTTGTAATTCTGTTATGCCCCAGAACGTTTGCCACTTGGGTCTTTCTCCTTAAATTCGTCACTGATTAATACTTAAAAGTTCGGGTCAAAATCGCGTGAAACACGGAAAAGAAGCTTGTGTAGCAGCTTACTTCGTAGAATTAGTGAGAAGTGCGTCATTGTTTTTTTACGGCGACTAATTTTTTGCCGAATTGCTGTGCTTCGCGTGATTTCGATCTGAATTTTTCAGTTTTAATAATTAAAAAGCCTCCGCTGCAATTTCACCCTAAAAATAACACTCTTGATTTTCGTCTTATTTTGTTACGTAGACTCGCCCATTTCATTTTCTATTACTTGTTGCCGTACAGTTCGATCCTTGCCGCGGTAATTCTACCACGCTCTTCGGCAAGTAAATAGAAGCTCTTGATACCTAGAATTTGCACGCAGTTTTCGGTGGATCTCACTCGCAAATCGTTGAGATCCTTCAGGTGTTTCGCGCCATGCGCTGTTTGAACGCGTCCCTATAGGCTTCGATGCAGATAGTATGATGTCAAGGCATTAACATAAGCTACATCTTCATCAACAAAATTGTAATTCCATAGCTGAACGCAACTGAATTGGGCCCATTAAATTCCAACTATGACAGAAAACTTATAATGAAATGATTACCAATACGATGCCAGTGAAGCCTTTCTATTATACGCGTGTGCGGCGGTTGGTTGTTGCAGGGATCCTGAAGAAGTGGCAGTTGATCTTCTACGGCACAGCGACGAATCCCATCAGGATACGAACTCGCCAGTTTAACCCGGTACAAGCGCATTCTTCGTACGCCTCCGTGCATTACCCATTCACAGTAGACGATGATCCACTATCGCCGGGCCATCGCGGCGACGTCGACTTCTTTCCTTCGTCTACCTTTCAGAGCTACCAGGGCCCGTACGTCGGCGCCGCCTCCAACGTCCAAGCGTCCGTGGCAACCTTGGACGGCTCCTCCGCGCCCATTTTAACCAATCGGCTACCTGGCGACACGGCCTCGGCCTTCGACTCGTCCTCGTCCTCGTCTCAAGTCGGGGACGACTCGCTGGACACTACTAGAAAGATCCTTCACGACTGTGATCCCCAGTGCGACCCTCAGGGTTGCTACGGGAAAGGGCCGACCCAGTGCATCGCCTGTAAAAACTATCGACTGGACAAGTAAGTGGCTTTACGAGTACACCGTGGTTTTGGACATTTTGGTTTTTAACGCTGGGAACTGCTCGAGGGGGAAAGGCACAGTGCTGCGAACAATCACAGACTCTACCATGTTTTTCCTTTTCCTCAGAATGTTGAAACAAAAATTGACGGAATCGTTTATGTATTTTCAAACAAGAAACAAAATTTTTCTTCGGAAATGTGAAGAAGCAGTTCTAATTTTTTTTTTGTAACACTGAGCAGATAATTTGTACAGGCAAATGAGAACGAAAAGCTATTTACATAAAAAAAGTTCTTGCTACTCAATTTTGAATATATGTAGACATGATCAGTGGTTTCTTGGGAATGTTGAAGAAGAAAAGGAGAAAAGTGTTTGTGTCTATAATTGTTCACATAACTGTGTACAATGGCTGGCTGGTAAGCTTGGACATAAAGTTGCAATTCAACTGTTGTAATTTCGAATTTACTTATGAAGGAAGCTGGAAGGAAATTTCATTTGGGTGGAAGGTCTTCGAAGGGACACTATGTCAAGTCGTCTAACCCGGTCCTTGTTATTTTGTTCCTTTAATGAACGCCTAAAATATAAAATATTTATTAAACCGTTCCCGTCCAATTTTCACCACTTGATTTCTCTTTGCGCGAGAATCTCAACGACTTAGCAGCAGCGGCACGCCCTTTAGCCACAAATCACTATATATAGCATTGTGTTTGAAAGCTGACAACGAGAATTGAGTTTCGAGTAACGAAAAGAGCGAACGTTTGCTGCCTTTGTAGCACATTTTGCCTTTGGATCAATATACCAGGATGATCCGTTATTCGTGATACGAAAAAATATTTGGAGAGTAAAGAACGACATTTTCGTAAATAAACATTTATTTTTTAAAAAAAAAACACATCGCGCATTCGTCAATTGGATTTACTCTGAACTAATTTAAAATATGTTCGTTTGTGGAGCTCAGATATTTAGTGTGTGTTTAGATTTACTAATCTAGAAATTATAGAAAATGGTAGGCACTGATATTAGTTCATACGCAATAGTGCTCTATAAATTAAACGACCATATCTATATATGCATATTTTAGCATACTTTTGATATTGATATTATGGAAACCAAAGAAAGATTCAAGCCAGATTTGCGACACTAATCTTTAGCTCGGTGCATGTGTAACCAATATATCTTATTTTTTTTTCTAAAGCTGGGTTTACATTAGTCCAGTCCAGTGATCCAGTCCCGCACTGGATTAGAACTGGAATAATGTAAACAGTGTGATCATTCCAGTCCAGTGCTGTCATTCCAACAGATTTCGACTGGATCGAAAGTCTACTTTTCGATCCAGTGTTTACCCCCTCCATCGAGAACACAACATTCCAGCGTTGCTGGACTGGTCTAGACGGCTCAGTCCAGTGCCGCCTGGTGCCGCCTGAAGCGTAGTAGGTACAGCGTACATGTGTTTGCATTTTGAAGAAAATAATGGCAAAGAAATTAAATGAAGACCAAACTTTCAAATGCTAATCTATACTCAGAAGGATCCTCTGATTTCAGTTGTTGCAAAAGTAACGCGGAGCCACCTTTTTCACTTCTTTCCCTTATCCAGTTTCGCATCCAAATTCGCTTTTTTCTCTTCATTTCTACATCAACTATGTCAATAATTTCTTTACAAATTAATATTAAAGCAAGTTTCAGATGATTTTTTATCCTTCTTTTGCGTGAATCCATTATTACCTATCACCTTTAACGGCTCATAAACGACTGGAAGACTGTTTTCCAGTCGATTCACTCGCTGGATCCAGCGACTGGAATAATGTAGACCTCGACCGATTTCCAGTCGAACCACTCGCTGGATCCAGCGACTGGAATAATGTAGACATCGACGCGATTTCCAGTCAAACCACTCACTGGATCCAGCGACTGGACTAATGTAAACCCAGCTTAAAAAAGGAGATTATTTCCAGAAATTTCATTATGCGTTTTTAATATATTTTTTCATAGAAGCTCAGACTCCTCCAATTATTTTTTTATCACTAATAATGGACCACCCTGTATGCGTAGCTGGTAGATGAATCACTGCTTATTTGAAAGCGTATGCAGTTTTCGATTGAAATTTCACATTTGCAGTTCGTTCAATTCGCTCGGCGATATAGAAAAAATGCTGCGGTTGTAATGATCAAAGCGTAACTGGAAATACTGTTGATTTCCCGTGCGTACATATAAATGTACTGTTTTAAACTGTTTTGACTCGAAACGAAACTCTGTGCTGTTGGGTATTTCAACGCATGCTTCATCTGTTCATTAAGGTATTAGTAAACGATTATATTTCCATGACTATTCATACGAGCATTTTTATAATATAGATATATTTTTCGAAGTCAAAGAAGAAATTATTGGTAAAACTTTGGAAGCAACTATTTATTTCTGCTATCATTTATTTTACTTCGCACTATATTACACTATAAGCACAACGATACGACGACACTTCTTACGTTAAAAAAGAACGATAAAGAATTTTGATTTTTTTTCCATATGAGAGAGCAGAGAGATTTTGATATTTCATTTTTTGAATCACAGGTACTACTTTAACGAAGATAGCACGTATTTCATTACAGAGTAATTTAAGAATTCTGCGCGCGAAGAGTTACACGTGTTTCTTTTAATATCACCCCTAATATTTGTTTATTAAATTTTTTAATACTGTAAGTAACATCAGATGGATATTCCAAAAATTGCTATTAATTGCATAATAATGTGAGTAGAAAAAGACGAGGGAACGTGAATAATGAATATGGACTTGTTTTACGTACGAAAAATATGCGCGAAATGTATGAATGAATAATGCATTGGGTAAAATTTCGATTCAAAGTTAAACATTTTTTAAATTATTGTTTCTTCGCTATTGCAAATAACGCTTACTTTGTACATAATATAAAGAGTACGTTTGATGAATTCTGGCGTTAAACAATGGAGAAACGTGAACTGTTAATTTCGCGAGCTCAAAATCGTCGCTTTATTTCCGTACTTATTCATTGTGCGCGTACATGAAAAATGAAGCATTCTTTGCGACAGGAAATGAAGCTATTCTGTAACTCTTCTAGTCGTGAAATTGGTTGCTGTATAATTAATTGGGCATGCAATGTTTATTCCACATAAATACAGCCCTCTCGTATTTCAAAATGCTAGTAATCGCGCATTAATGATACGAAATGCTTTCAGATAAATCATCTGTGTATAATTACATATCTACATATCATCAATGATTTATATGTTTATCGTATGAGCGCTGAAACGTGCTTAATCGTCCTGATAAATAATATTACCTCGATTTGCGGGAACACGTTTCCGGTACAACTGAATTACAAAAATTATCAACATTATTGCAATAACATTACAGCAGCTGTTGTTTATAATTCGAGTGCTTGTACAACTTCTCTAAAAAATTCTCTGGAACAATTAGAACCTTACTGAGAACAATGTAAAGGATGTGTTAAACAGTACTCCCTGCATTAATACCATTTCCGATTATTTATCTACATGAACGAAACTAGGTTTTTACAGTACAAAATTACACACAGCTCTTCTGAAGTAATATATGCATATTTCGATATTTTTTTTATACACGCCAGGTCCCCATAACTCAGCGCATTAAATAATTCTCCAATTTTTTTATATTAGAAAAAAAATCTCAGAGGAACAGTAGCCTATTTCTTAACGTGGAAAATGTTTCTACACAATCAGGATCACGCTATAATGCTTATAGTGAAAGAATATTGGCTAAAGAGCGGGAAAAATTCTTTTACCGCCATGTTCGCCTGGTATTTTCTTAACCGTTGACTGTCATGTACATTCGTCACCGAGAATACACAAGAAAAATATATTTCCAGGCCATGTGTATCACTTACATTTCACATAATATCTTAATACTTTATGCTTTGCCAATTTTCGTGACCTTCTCAGTGAAACTTTATATTTGTGTTTTGTCACTCCATTTTCTAACATTGCCCTGAAGCGAATAAAATAAGGATAAAATAAATTTACTATGTATTTGCACGTGGCCTCTGGAGTACCGTTACCATTTTCCTATATTGGTCTGCCACGTTAGATAGGTACATCAAGCCGTAGATAATTTCAATATATGGCCAAACATCCCTTCATTAATAGTACACGCTATGGACGGGTTTAATGTTACGCATACTTCAAATTCAGTTACAAATATACCACAAATTAGTAGATTATATATAAAACATAGTATTTGAAATTTATTATTTTTTTAACGAAAATCCTCTATAATAAAAATGGAGAATTTAATATTTCATATTAGCCCTTAACACTTTGAGTTTACATTTGGTGTAAAGCAACAAATATTGAAGCACCGTCTTGTCCGAACATTTATTTTTTTATTTTTGTTATTAAGCATTTGAAAACCTCATACGAGGTTTATTTCTCTAAATTTTTAGATTACTATTTTTCAAAAAGCTGAGAATGCTAATGGTAGAATATTAATGGCAGTATTAAAATGCACGATAAAATAATGATTCGAACTTGTAATTATTTTATCGAATCGACAATTCTATTATTGAAAGACGAATACGTGCTTTAATACACCCGATTAATAAAAATATTGAACAGTGCAAAATGTAGCCTGGACTTGCTTTATCGAACTGTAGAATTACTACATTCCTCCATCGTCGCAATATCTAGCTTTAAGGCGCACACATAGAGCAACAATATAGATCTATAATTCAATAACGCACGAAGGAATGCACGCAACGAAACGTAGGTATGCCACTAACAAAGTAATCGCTTTAGTGATGGGCTTAGTGATGCTTCGAACCACTTCGATCCTACAGCAGTCTCAAATTGTTTCGAATAATGTTCGGATCACAAAAATCCAAACTTGACGAATCGTTAGTTTCTCGTTCGACATACGACAAGTTGGCAATAGAAAATATTCTTAATTCACGCACATGCATGCAGACACACAACACTTTGCTAAACAGACCATCGAAATTTTCCAAATTTGCTATGAAGTGATTTGAGCTTTCTATAAAAGGTAAACCGTTGATGCCGATTAAGATGTTACATCTACTTATAGGCCCGAAGAAGAGACAAACTCAGTAACATTTTTAGAAAGAAATACAAATAGAAATCATACCAAATTTCTCCCACT
Source organism: Andrena fulva (assembly GCA_946251845.1). NCBI lineage: Eukaryota > Metazoa > Arthropoda > Insecta > Hymenoptera > Andrenidae > Andrena > Andrena fulva. The sequence continues at coordinate 63,562,000 of OX276327.1, forward strand.
AAAAGATATATTTGTTAATTAGATTTCTCCTAATTTTACTCGAATAATAATAATCACTAAATGAGTTATTGCTGCCGATACGAGACATATATTTTCGGGGTGTTGTCCAGTGGACACTGTTCATCCGACGCGATGCGATGCAAGACCAAAAATCGAGCTGGTTTAAATAATTGATTAAAAACAGAGGATCTTGACGTTTTTCAATTTTCAATATTGCATTTTCTTATAAAATGTCGACCGTTTCAAGAACAAACATGTTTCCACTGAACAAGTCGTTGTGTGTAATTATCAAGAAATGAAGATTGGAATTTAAAAATCTAATGAGAAAATGTTATGAGTAAATATGCATTTTGGGGGGGGGGGGGGGGGGGGGAATTGGTATAATTTCCACTTCTCCCTTTGTGAAAAAAAATCCTTTTCTCCGGGACTTTTGGTACATGTAACCTCTTGTAATGTGAGTAGGGATCCAACAGCGAGGTAGCAGCTATAACGTGAAGAATTGTTACTTATCAGAAGTTTGCAATTACAGTACGTGCGTGAGTCGATGCCCGCCAAGGAGCTTCCCCAATCAGGGTGGCGTTTGCTGGCCTTGTCACGAGTCCTGCGAAATTTGTGCCGGGGCTGGTCAGGACTCTTGTCTCTCCTGCGCGCCGGCTCATCTCCGAGTCACCGATTTAGCAGTGTGCCTGCAACAGTGCCCGGAGGGATATTACGAGAGTAAGTATAGAAGATTCTGTTAATTAGTATTAGGGGTGCAGAGAATATGTCACGAAGTTGGGACGTGACGTATTCTCTAGTTCGTCGAAGATAGCAAACTGGTAGGGGTCTATAATTATTTGGCTGGGAATTTTGCAATCATTCTCAGCTCCTTCCGTTTTACTCAAGAGAACTCTTCTTTCCTATTGCCTCGTATTTTTCATAAATGCACCAACCAGCAAAATAGAGTTGCACTTTCTTCTAACTCGAATGAATTCATGATCCTCAAATGAAGTTTCTCCCTTTTTACACTTGTTTATCCTAGAAAATTTCTTCCATTCAACACGAAATAGAAGGAATTAGTCTGATTATTAGGAACACTGCTGCGTACAGTTACCGTTATCGTTGATTTCTTTTTCTTTCTACATGGAGCACTTGTATATTTTCAGATACAGAGAATAGTACATGTGTACCGTGCGAGGCGAATTGCGCCAGCTGCCAAGATAGGCCGGATAAATGCACCAGCTGCGAGCATCACCTGGTTATGTATGAAAACAAGTGTTACGCGGCGTGTCCTCTCTCTACCTACGAGACACAAGATTACAACTGCGCCCTATGCCACTCCACGTGTGAAACTTGCAACGGCACCTCGCAGGATCAATGTATCTCCTGTCGGCCGGGATTGTTTTCCCTGAACGGTGCGTATTCGTCCACACACTAATCTTTTGAAAGGATACATTGGTATGTGCGATACATGCACTCGATAGTCTGCTGACCTCGGAGCCCGGTCTAGGGGGTGTGCAATCACGGTAACTGCCCAGACCGGCAAATTTGTTAGAAAGAGAACATTAAAATCAATATAAACCAATAAAAAAGTAGAAAAAGCGGCAAAATGTAGGTAAAACAGGTTTGAATTTAGAGACTATTATACTTACGTACTAGGGAAAGGTGCGTACCTATTTTTAAAGATCTTGGATTTTTCCCTTTTCTTATTTTTTTTTTTCATTCGTTACATCCTTTTTTTATGAGCTTTAAAAAATAGGTACCTAGCTCCTGTCCATATATTTTACTTTGTTTTGTTAGTGCTTTTTTCATGCTTAAATTTTTATAAAACAAACGGCTTTTGTTATCCAACAAATACACACCAAAAATTTCACTCACTGTTGAAAATTATATTTTAAAATAATTTTAAATCGGGCCCCGGTTAATCTTGTTTTTTGGATATTTAAATACACTATTACATTAGGTCGAATGATAATCTTGTTCAGATCTCTTTGACGTAACTCTTTTTTAGTAATTTCTGTATGAAGCGGTTCTAACTTTCAAGGAAACAATCCCAGTGAAGGATTGGCATATTGTCAAGTAAATATTGTAAGTGTTCGAAACCTTAGAGAATGACAAAATTATGTATAGATTACTAGTTGCTAAGATTACGCAACGCGAGAAAATAGGATAAAAAGATTAGGTATTATTATTATTAATAATAATCATAAAATTGGTTTCATTCGAGGGATAAAGGAATATTAATAGTATTTCATTAGAAGTATTCGTTTTTTAATATAAACTCGTGCCATCATCCAACAAAATGTTCTGCAAAATATTCTCCCCCACGTAAATTAAATAATTAATTATAAACTTAAACCATATTATGACAACTTCAAAATTTATTAGAAAAATAAAATCTGATATTATACTAAAAATCACGACACGTTCCTAATAATGGAATGAAGAGAACACGTAATCTTTCTACCCTATTTTCTCCCGTTGAATAATCCATTAGCAGCTAATATATAATCTTTACATAATTTGGTCATTCTGTAAGGTTTCAAACAGTACCAATATTTACTTGATATGCCAACTGCCTATGTTCACTGCACCCCAGCGAAATGTAAGTTTTGAGCGATTTTCCACGGTTGTGGAAAAACAGGATTTTTTTTTAAATAATCCTATGATAAATCCCCTTTGGAAGTTATAAACGCGCGACATTTGAACTCGAAAGTTGCTATTGAGGTGCGATACACCCCGAGTGACCACGAAGGCTTAAGAATCAGTAAACAAGTGACTGTTCAAAGATTTCAAAGTGACAAACTTTATCGTCAAAAAAATGGGTCACAATAAATTAGTCCTCGTTATAACTTTTCTAAAGTTGTATGCAAAATTCGTGTATTCAAGTTGTTTTCTCTGTCTTATTCAATTCTTACATGATTTTTAAAAAGATTGCATATGCCTTTTCTTGGGAATTTATTTTTGAATTAATGTATACATACATAATTATATATTCAGCAAAAAATAGTGTCGACCAGTATAGACTGGCTATATTCTCCCTTTCAACTCGCTCAAAACTCTAAAAACTTTCGAAGAACTAACCAAAAGAGTTTCATCACCCACTGACTACTCCTAGGGTGCGTCTGCGCTGTAAACGGGATTCCGATATACACAGGCCCGGATTAAGATTTTTGGGGCCCGGGGCTATCCAACCTTCGAAGGCCCCCGTGGTTGAATAAGCGGGGTGGGGGGGGGAGTAACAAAAAGTTAAACAATAACGAGTTTAAATTGCTTAGAACTGTAGGCTTAGAACGGGGCCCCCCTGGATAGTCGGGCCCGGGGCTGCAGCCCCCCCTAGCCCCCCCTTTAATCCGAGCCTGGATATACAGTAAATATTTGTTAGGAGCATGTGTCTCCGTTGCGCTAGTGGTGACGGCCGCCGGCAAGCCGCCGCTAGACGGCTAGTGTGAATCCCGCTTAACCCGGTTACTTCGGTTTCTTCTAGAATTTAAGAACCGTTCCCTCGCGGTTAGTATGGGTTACAGAAACCTTCCTTGGCTAACCGGGTAAGGGTTAGGGTTACTAGGCGGTTCGGATCCCTGGTGCAGACCAGAGTTGGGCAAAGCTAATATCTAGATAACATCTAGTTAAAAGGTCCTTACGGTTAGTCGTTAGTCAAAGGGTGACTAAAGATGATTTAGCTTAGCTTTAGTCATGACGCCAGAGCTGAAGCCGGTTATTCAAGGATCTTTAGCTCTTGGGTTGTGACTAACGTGGTTTCAGCTTTCATTCAATTTTTAGTCGAGGAAACGACTAACCGGCGAAAGCCTTTGCGGCCTGACCCGCGCGCGGTCGCCTACCGGTCAGATTCTACAGAATATGAATTTCTTTATTTTTCATCGTATCAATATGAAAGTGACGCCAATGGATTCTTGGTGTTCTCCCGATTAATTGGACATAAAATAATTTAAATCGGACTATTTTTAACGAAACGGGCTTTGAATTCTGCAAACAAATTTCTCACGTAATATCCTTAATTATGGTCCGAAATATATCATTTTTGGGTCCATTTTCATAACAGTTTGCCAACGTTTATTTTTTTGTTAATTAACCCATCATAATAATTGTAGGCGAAAGCATCAGAATGAATATGTATGTACAATCTTTCGATTGTTGAGAAGCCTTTGGGCTCGGATTATCGGGAAAGACCTACCCACCCCACCGTTTTGCTTTCTCGCTTGCGAGCGAGGAGTTTCGGGCCCCAGTAGACCGCCCGTTGACAGCCGAGAGCAATAAAACCGACGGGCCACATAAAATCTTCCTGTTTTTGATAAGTGTTAATAAAAGTATTACCAATCGATTTTTCATGTCTTCCCGATGAAAATATGCCCAAAAATTATATAATTCGGACCATAATTAAGGATATTATGTGAGAAATTTGTTTGCAGAATTCAAAGCCCGTTTCGTTAAAAATAGTCCGATTTAAATTATTTTCTGTCCAATTAATCGGGAGAACACCAAGAATCCATTGGCGTCACTTTCATATTGATACGATGAAAAATAAAGAAATTCAGATTCTGTAGAATCTGACCGGTAGGCGACCGCGCGCGGGTCAGGCCGCAAAGGCTTTCGCCGGTTAGTCGCCTTCTAGACTAAGAATAGAATGACAGCTGATCAACGATAGTCACAACCCACGACTAAAGGCTCTTGACTAACCAGCTTCAGCTCTGGCGCCTTGACTAAAGCTAACTCAGGTAAGTTTTAGTCGACTAAGGAAAAAGGTGAAGTAGCTTTAGTCGAAACGTTATTTCAATCACTTTTTAGTCGAATGATGCCCAACTCTGGTGCAGACCCTTGCCTTTCTAACAAATCGGAAGACCTTCGCACCGCGGCATCAGCAGTAGGCAACGCACCATTGTGCACAGGGTTTCGAAGTACATATGGATATTACCATTCCATTACCTTCTACACTGTACTTCACCCAAAATATTTAGGCCTTTCCAGGACACAGAGGGGCGGGCCTCAACCTCCAGATTGCACCCATATTTGTCTCACTCACTTGTTCCTTTAAAAAGAGAAAATAGAATCGGTTAAAACTAAACACAGACATCAGTGTAACACGGCGCGCACCTACATGAGAAGGGTGAGAAAATGAACCTAGAGTGATAAAGAAAGACAATTAAGTTGGATTGGCCATGCAACAGATAGAGGTTGTCTCACAGTGATAGACACTCCTGTCGAAATCCAACGAGCTCCCCCATATATCTGAGAAGAGCCAGGCAGATAGCGACACTGTGAAAGAGGATGTGGCTCCTAACGTGATTCACAATCGGCGAAGTAACACTGAGAGGCCTAAATATTTTGTTCCAAGTGCAGTGTCCAAATACTGTGCTGAATTTTTCCCTAAACTGTCGATCCTCAACTCGACTTCGATATCACCCTGTGCTTCTTTTACCTTTTCCACCGATTACACAGATATTTTACAGCAATCGAATAATTACCGTACAATTTACAGGAACTTGTCGAGCGTCCTGCCCAGCCGGATACGGTGCTGACAAGAAGCGTCGAGAATGCGTACCCTGCCCACCAGGATGTGCGACCTGCGCGACGGCAACTTGCACAGGCTGCATCGAAGGATGGAGCCTGAACAAAGAGGGCCTGTGCGCTCCAGAATACCGCGACCACTGCGATACCTCTGAATATTATGACAACGAACACTGTAAAACTTGCCATCCCTCCTGCAAGACCTGCTCCGGCCCTACCGAAGATCACTGCATATCTTGTACGAATTCCTTGCTCCTGCAACGGAACCGTTGCGTCTCCCAGTGCGACGACGGCTATTACTCCATGGTGCAACCTTCGAGGCCTGTTTGTGTGCCTTGTCTGCATACTTGCGAGACATGCGTGTCTCGATTGAATTGCACCGCCTGCCATGATGGGCTGCAACTGCAAAGTGGGGAGTGCAGATCCTCTTGCGCTCAAGGGTGAGTTCGTTTCTTAAGCAAGCTGTCGATGGCAATTGGAGACTCTCCAGCAAGAAAGGGGCAGCTCCAAATGTATTAACTTCTGGATAGCTAAGAAAATATTTTTAGATATATGTTCAAAGTATTTCACCTACTTAAAAGTCTATGTGTTAACACGGCATTTAGCACTATTTAGTAATAGCTTAGTAAAGTATTTAGTCAAATTCTGCTTAGTAACAGAAACATCTTTCCTCTATGGCACGATGAATTTTCAAAATTTGGAGTTGCCCCCTTTTTGGACCAAACTGTATTAAAATCGTCTTATCTCGGGTATATAATTACATTGAACATCATTGTTATGTTATAAAACTATGTATTAGTACATACATGGAAACACCAGACTACACAATTTTATTTTAGAAAAATTATAGTGAAACATGCTTACTAAATCGTGACATAGTCTCGAAGTTCATCTGCTTGATCATCGTTACTTGTACAAAAAATAGAAACTACAGAACGATTTTTACCTTCAATCAACTCATAGTTAATTTTCTTACATTTAGCGCTACTTATAATTGAATTTCAGCAAATTATGGAGCTGTCTCCTTTTTGCAGCAGAGTCTTCAATTCCTTTGGATTCTCTGCTATTTTTCGAAACAAAGTAAATGTAGTAGGTACCATCTAGTCGATTTACGAAACTCGTCCCTTTTTAAGGTGTTAGGGAACAAAACTCATCTACTATGATCGAAAAAGTAAAAGTTTCGAGAATGATTTTTATTGTTCAGAACTTTCAGTTTTCAATTTGTAGAGCTCAGCAGTTTATAAGATAGCCTTCTATTAAAGTATATATGCAGGTAAAACATTGTAGAATTTGGAAAATTATGGTCAGTGGGTCGGTATATTTACACTTTTCATGTTAATACATATTTCTACAAAAATATTTCGCACAGAAAAAAATGTAGTCAGTGTGAAATTAACTGGACTCTCGTTCTGAGTAAATCTTGTAAGCTATATTAGCTCATCTCTGAGCTGAGATACATTTGCAAGGACGGGCGAACTATGGTATGGCGTGATTACCAGAAGTAATGATGGTAATAATTCAACAAATGGTTAACTTTATCTCTGTTATAGATGTCTGCTTCTGGCAGACTTCCAAAACGCAGTCAGTCACGCCTTAAAATTACAATTTATCACGATTCAATAGTCATAATTTAAAATTACAATCTACACCTAATAAAGAGATATAACTTGCCACTTGCAAGTACTCATAAGCTGCAGTCGTATTGCGGATTTTCCGTCAATTCAACATTTCATCATATTAATTATATAATAATATTAATAATAATGTAATAATTAATAATATAAAATATTAATAATAATTTGATAATTTAATAACAATTTAATAACAATTTAATAACAATTTAATAACAATTTAATAACAATTTAATAACAATTCAATAACAATTTAATAACAATTCAATAACAGTTATAATAACAATTATAATAATATTAATATAATTAAATATTAATTCATGGTAAATCGAAAAGACAACGATTCCTCGGACAAAAATAAATGAATTTTGAAGATTCGTCGGATATGCATGCACATCGCACACTTGAATTTCGACGAAATAAAAGAACACAAAGGCGTTTTTGTATCATATTTTTTTTATAACATACAACTGCACTTATGCCAATATCATTATATTATACAAGGATTAAAAATATTGCTACCTCGTTAGTTCCGTAAAAAAGTTATCTCGGTGAAAAAAGATTCTACTCATTACGTTGTCCCTGTGAAACCATCTAAAGTGTATTCTACACGTTTTTCTGTATATTCAAATTCAAAGGGGATATTTGAATATCCTCTTTTACTTGACTCATTATACATTTAGGACACCGTAAGCTGATTAACCGGTTAACTGGCACGGTCCTTTTCATTATTCGGGCCCAAACTGGTACCATCGAATAATTAAGTGAATCACACAAAATTTGGTATACAGGGGTTTTTTGAGTCGCTGAACCGATTCCGGGGGTAATTTTTTTCATCTGACACCCCCAACCCCTAAAAAAATAGAATTTAGGGGTGAGTTTGTCAATTAGAAAACGATGTGCTTTATGCTATAAAAATAAGAAAACAAAGTGGGTTACTACAATGTGTGACATTTGCAACAACATCCCATTGTGTGTAATACCTTGTTTTAAAAATTATCATACTCACCAGAATCAAAATGAATGAAGAAAATTTAAAAAGATGAAAAAAATACTATAAGTAGTGAAAAAAGTACAAAAAGCACAAACATAATAAAATAATAAATAAAAATAAAAAAATATATAAAATAATGCAAAAAAGATAAAAAAAAGAAAAAAAGTGGAGTGTAAAATCTTTCCGTAACCTCCTCGTCGGTAGACTCTGGGGTCGTGAAATTTTCACCAGCTAACTACGGGAGTAAGAGTTTACTTATGAAATAGAATACAGTACGAATAATTTATATAAATCCCAACAATTCGCTAGTCATTTTGGTTCGGCCATATTGAGTCTGCTATATTGAATTTTACAATTCCAATGCCAAATTCAGATTCAGCGACCCCAAAAACCATTACATACCAAGTTTCATTCAAATCGGTTGAAAAACAAAAAAGTTATTCCATTTGATCATATATGATACATTGACAGAATTGGCCAGATTTTTGTTTGATCATATATGATACATTGACAGTTAACCGGTTAAGAGCAAGAAAAACTATCACACACTAATCGAAATTAAATTGTACTTTGTGCGCAGATATTACAGTGACAGGGGTCAGTGTGCCAAGTGTTATCTGTCATGTAAAACGTGTTCCGGGCCTAGAAGAGACCAGTGTGTCACTTGTCCTCGTGGTTGGCAGCTAGCAGCCGGAGAGTGTCATCCGGAATGTCCAGAAGGATTCTTCAAATCCAATTTCGGCTGCCAGAAATGCCACCACTATTGTCGCACTTGCAAAGGTAAGGCAAACGTTGCGCCTCAGACCATGAAGGCACGACACGCTTCTAACACGCGAATGCGTCGCAGGTGAAGGTCCACTGGAATGCACCTCCTGTCCACCGCACTCTATGCTAGAAGGTGGTTTATGCATGGAGTGCCTTGGCGCGCAATATTATGATCCTCTGACGCAACTCTGCAAGAATTGCCACGCTGATTGCCGAAGATGTACCGGCCCTGGGAAGTTCAGTTGCGCCGCCTGCTCGCCGCCATTACATCTGGACAAGTTGAACAATCAGTGCGTACCCTGTTGCACGGGCAATGAGAAAGGATCACTGACCGAAGAGTGCTGCCTCTGCGATCCAGAAACTGGTAAGGACAGCGATCATGAGTTGTTTAATGTGCAAAATTATGGCAAGGATTGGGGCTTTCGGTCTGTCGGGATTAGTGATGAGCAAGGGGGTTTCAGTAGCAACCAAAAAGCAAGCAAGTGGGTAAGTAACAAAAGAGAAAAAAGGACAGAGGTTTACGGAAAAGGGATAAGAAAGTGAAGAAGAGAAGAAGACAGAAGGGAAAGTACCCACAAGTATAAACTATAAAGTAGAACAGGAGTCTGTGGGGATGTAGCAGAAATACTTGAGTTTTGTAATTTAGATATCTGAAAAGTTACAAACAAATCGGCGTGGTCAGCATTTGAATCATTCAAATCCGTTTTGAAATCTTGAGAAATTATAAATCTATGTATATATGTAATATACATTTTACAATTATAGAGTTTCCGTGAATATATCTTTTCCGTTCTGACAATGCTAGGTGGCTGCAGGAACAGCTCACCGGCTGGAAAAAGAAGGGTGCCAGGAACAGAGTTCGCTGCAGCTGACACGGCCATTTCAGAAATATACGCAAATTACGAAGGAACGACTGATAAAAATGATTCAGCGTCACTGGCAATAACAGCCACTACAACCATAGCTGTTGCCATTTGTTTGGTATCTGTTGCTTTATTTGCAACTATATTCATCGCGCTTCAGGTACGTGTCCCGTTTTAAACAACCATGTTACAAGCGTTTTCTTATCAAACATTAGCCTTCAACTGGATCATATGTATAGCCTCTTGCGTACGTTAACACCAGATTAACTTAATATGAACCTTCGTACTGAAAAATCAATGCAAGAAATTGCCAGTAAGGAATATGGAATGTATTTTTATGTGACTTATAAACTGACAGATTTAGATCAACGCTATAAAAAATATCTCCACACCTACCCAGCATATGCTCCCATGATTCTTCCTCCCTCTCACATGTCCCATATCCCCCCAACTTATTGCCCATTCCGAATTTTGCCACCCCTACCAAACTTTTCTCCCTTTCCGTCCTCCTCAAATAGTTTGACACCCGCAGGGAGAGTATCATCAGCCCAACTCTATACCATCTGTTAAATCTAAAATTATTTTTATCTCCCTCTGATGTCCCGGTACCCCTATTGCTTCCCTGAAATTCCTCCCTTATTTCCCAACCTTTTTCTCTACATCTTCTTACTTCCTCTGGGGACTGCCACTTTTATTCATAAAGTCTCCTCTTTCCATTCCGTCATCCCTTGTCAGCAATCGCTCGCTAAATGACCTTCCTCCACCTCCACCGCCACCGCCCTCCCTCGCCCAGCAGTTAAATGAAATATTTGTTTTTATGTCCACAGACGATGTCGGGAAGAAGAGAGGCGAATAAGGGTTACACGCAGCTGGCTGTGAGGGTGGAGCCCCCAGACGACGTTGATGCCGACGACACGACGGAGCTGATGACCTAGATTCATTTGCCAAACCAGCTACACAACGGGACCCCTTCGCCGACATGTTCAATGAAAGTCGGCCAGTCTCGATCACGATAAATCATGCGTTCGCGTGGCTTTAGAAACTGTGACGATCAGAGCCGAGAACCAACTGCGCTCGAATAAAATCCAAGTGGTCCGAGAAGGAGGAACAAAAAAAAATAGACAAAACAAATATATAAATGTACGTTGAAGGAGGAGGAATTGGGGGGGGGGATAAAGTGTTGAAGGAGAAGAACAGATAGAAGAGGACGAAGGAAGAGGAGAATTCGTTCAAAACGTGATAGTAAAGACAATTTTTTTTTTTTTTTGGCGCACTGTACAGGAAAGTGTGACTGTTGTTCACTTGTTGATAGTGCGGTTGCGTGTGCGTCGTGTGAATGGCGGTGAATAACGTGTTTAGGTATACTTCCTTTAACGGTTAGGCGCGTCGCTGAATCCTGTCGGGTGCACCAGCACCAGTGTACAACGCCGAATAACATTAATAGGAGTACGGCTAACAAATGAACGAAAAGGGTGACAGACATTCTGAAGTGCCTGATTTACAACGCCCTCAATAGTGCTCTTTCGTCTGCCCTTTTTTATTGCTTTCCACTTGAACGTTCACCTGTATTGCGAGGAACGCGTGTCGTCAGCAGGAAGAATTCGTTCGGTCGTTACCAAATGAAAACTGAAACTAACTAGAAATTCCATATATGTATTAAGTGAACTTGTGTTGCAGGAGCGCAGGTAATTCAAACGTTTCGTTGCTTATAAATATCGTTGGGCTAGGTGTCTTATGTTAGGAAGAACCATGATGCTTGTAGTGAAGAGCGCGCAGGTCGAAGTCGCCTTTACCTGTTGATTTCGATTAAGGACCAGGTAATGTACTTACAATTATGCATTACAAAGCGTCGCTGTAAAACGTTTACGATAGTGGCGATTCGAAAATTTGCGGAGACACGGCGAAAGGGGAAGACGGAAGAAGAACGTAGGAAGCTTGACAATGAGTGACAAGGAAGGGATAAGAATCAGAGGAGAGAAGGGAATTTTTTGTATAGGTTCGTTCCGGTGCAACGAATTAACTCGGCGCCCCTGGATGACGAAAGCCATTCTGAGTTTTCTATCAGTCATTCCGTTATTTTCGATCAATCGGCATCCAGCTGCATCTTTATAACTGTCCGTTGTTATTACTGCATTCTCTGTGTATTTCCATTTCGTTTAATAATCTATGTATTTCCCGCGTTACTCCTAATTCGTTTGTATTATTCGTTATAACAGTGGGAAAAGAGAGAGAGAGAGAGAGAGAGAGAGAGAGAGAGAGAGAGAGAGAGAGAGAGAGAGAGAGAGAGAGAGAGAGAGAGAGAGAGAGAGAGAGAGAGAGAGAACAGCCATGTTGGTATCACGTGAGAATTGAATTTCGAATAAAAAAGAAAATGATGCGATGAACACACATTTAAAGAGCTATAAACTGCCTGCGCCTACCGTGTGAATATTGAATTTCTCCTCGTGATTTGATATAAAGCTATTATTGTACTTTTATGATGAACATGATTATAAATATATACATATACATATACACACATATATATATATATATCTATATACACACACTCAGGCGTTTAAATATATTCTGAGTTCGTGTTACCATTGAGATATCATTATTAAATTCTCTGACATTTCTACACCTACAATTATTACCTCCGCCAAATGATATAATTGGAGACGAGTTCTTATCGTCGTACATCGGTGATCATTGTTTCAGGTAAGTGCAAACACTAAGCTTTTCTATAATAACAAAAACAATGCATGCGTATCAGATACGTAAGGGTGTTCAAAAAGTGATGGTCACTGCTTTCAGGGGTGAATTTACACCTGTAGATCGGTGGAGATTTGTAAAAAAAAACTGGCCGCAAAATTATTTATAAAATTGAAAATTATTGTTAATTTTGTTTTTATATCTACAGAGGTGTACTTAGATTCATCCCTAAAAGCAGTGACCATCACTTTTTTAACACCCTTGAGTGATTCACAAAATTGATCAAACATTTATCGTGATTATTATTTTTCTTCAGTCCAGACGTTACAGTTCGCAGTAACATTTGAAAATGTATTTGAGGTATAATTCGAATTATACAGGGTGTTCGGCAACAGGCGTGAAGAACTTTAAAGGGTGATTCTATATGCCAAAATAAGACAAAAATCAAGAACTACGAAATTGCATTTGCGGCTTCCTCTCCTAGTTATTAGCTGTTGAAGATACGCACAAAAAGCGGCTGAAACGAGGGACTACTGCCGGCGCGCGTTAACCAGGTCAGGCACGACGGGGCAGACCCACGGCGCCTTACGTGTGGCGTCGTCGTATATTATCTGTTACTAGAGGTAGAGACGCGCGATAGGCAGAATCGTTGGATACCCGAAGTTCGAGGCGGATCAGCTCTTTCACTGCGTGAAAAGTCTCCTGAACGTAATCAATTCCGAATAGAAACACGGGCCCCCGATCAGTTGTGTGCATGTAGCATAATACTCTCGGGATGCCGCCCTTTCCGAGAAATATCAAATATTTTAATTCGAAATAGTTGAGATAATTTTAAAATTAATTCTATATGACAACTCACATATGAGTTATTGCTAATTTGCTAAATGAAGAAAAAGTGAATTGCTTTTAAAGTTGTCTCAAGCCTCTATGTTAAAACCATTTCCAATTTATTTCGTCTAAAATTTACCGTCCTAGGCTATGACCTACTTAGCCTACATACAAGTCCGCCCCTGCCCGCATACACTTAAATAATGTCATCACTTCAACTACGAGGTAAGTGGAGTTTTCTGAGAGGCTACGGCACTGACGCGACGTGCCTGACCTAAGTAGCTACCGCGCGCCGCGCGTCAGATGCTTATTGCGCGTATTTTCAATAATTAATAACTCGCAAACGAAGCCGCAAATGCAATTTCGTTATTCTTGATTTTCGTCTTATTTTGCCACGTACAATCAACAGTTTAGGTCGCCTGTTGCTGAACACCCTGTATGTGTTCATCTACGAAAGTATGTGTTAAAGCACATCTATATTGCAATGAACGGTTGATAAATTGAACCTGTATTACAGTGATGCTCAACCTGTGGGTCCCGAAGTGTTTTCTGAGGGATCGCAACGGTTATTTTTAGTTGAAAATTTTTAGCATCCATTTTATTTTAATATGGTTACATTGCCATATTCTATTAATGATGTAACACTGATTTTTCATAAATGAAAGGAAGGAAATATTTGCCTTACCTTATATGGGGAGGGGTCGCAGGTTATTTAAACATTATAAAAGGGAATCGCGACTCCAAAAAGGTTGGGAAGCCCTGCTCTACTTTAAATTTTCATATCGAAGTTTTTGACGGAAACTTCTTTGGAGAGTTTGAAATTGTGAATATTCTAAAATGAAAGACGTTAGTGATTTCACAGTGAATGGAATTGTAATAAAGAATTAAGTTGTCAAAATTAAAAGCTCAGAAACGATTAGTTCGCGGAGCTATTATGATTATTAAGACGCTTTAATTTGTTTTTGTAATTTCTATTAGCCAATGTGAATTGAATCTTTATAGGTATACTTATCCTTTTAAAGGCGGGATCTCCTACCTGCGACTGGTCGCAGCGACCCCACTAGTGCAAGGGAGAAAGAGATGTCATACTTCTCCCTTGCACTAGTGGGGTCGCTGCGACCGGCAGCGACCAGTCGCAGGTAGGAGATCCCGCCTTAAGACATCTTGCGTAAAGACCTTCTTATGTTAGCGTCTTGCATTTAGGAGCATACATCCAGTTATAGGAACATTCTTTAATTCAATGGATCAATACTATTATTCATTATCTACAGAAAAGTACGAGACGCTTTTACAAAAAGTTCTTTAAGACATTTCCATTTTACGTTCTGGAAAATACCAATTCTATTTCTGTCTAAAATATAGTGGCAAGTAATTCAATAATCAACTGATAATTATATTTGAATATTATTCAATAATAATTTGAGTATAGTAAAATTCTTAGCACTCAAGGATTTTTCTGTATAATCTAAATATACAAAAAAAATTGTTTTAACTCCTCGCGTGTTACTTTATATAATATTTACTTTAATATTTATTCGACTTTGCTGAACTATCTTTCTCTCAGTATGGTAAAAAGTGTAATTTTTCGAGCGAGTGGAATGCTAACGGCATTGGAATGCGATGAAGAACGTGATTTATTGATTCTTACTGAAGAAAGGACGCACGCTTCTTTGCGTTCTCCAATGCATGGAAAATCCGTTGAAACGAGTGAAAAATTGAGGATAACACGGGGAGGGCCATGATTTATTTACGCGTGCACCACCATGACTCGCCGTCTATTATGTTTTGCCGGCACTTCGGTCGTCGTATCAATTTTTTTCGTGCATTAATTATTAAGCGGTTTTAATAAATAGCAAAGTATTCGATACGACTTTCAAAATTCTGCACTCCTCTAGCTTGTTAATTGCGCTATATGTGCATGAAAAAATTAATATTTTTGCGTCAACAAATGTAAAACTTTTTGATTATCTATTAATAGCGATGTAACGGTTTATAGAGCAATAAAAGATATACAATTTAATATTCAAATTTCTTTTAATCTATACTCATGAACGAAAAAAAAGTATGATACTTTGGAAATGCGTAGAAGATATCTAGATAAATAAATTATTTTCTCACCACCAAAATTCACGTAACAGAAGTAGAATCATCTGCGGCAAAATTAAGATTGCGCTGTCTTTTATATTTATTTAATACATTGCAATAAATGGCAAATGAAGCCACGTAGAAGTCGAGTGAGAAGAAGTGAATCCTCGTAGAAAACACTGTAAGTGCAAAGATTCAAATTCTGTACTATAATATTACCATTTGCACGTAGAACATTCTCCGTCCAATTTTTTTTTTCAATTTTAACACTCACAGTGTTTTCTATAAGTAGGGGAGACCGGGGCTAGATGTTACAGGGGCAGGTTGTTACAAAGCAGCTTAAATTTTTTTCGCTTGGACTATCACTTCGACGATGAAGTGGCTGATGTGTTTCAGCCATACACAGTTGTGTATGTTGTTTGTTTGTAGTCGGTTCACACGTTGTCACTTTATTACAGTATTTTGTGTTTTCGGTACTAATAGTAACTTTTCTCTTTCTACTTCAATCTTTTCTACCGAACAGACAGATAAATGTATGTAAATTAATATTACCACGTTTGAATCAGTGTTCCTTTAGCTACAGATTCGTACCAAGAACATAAGAATACACCAAACTGGTATGAACTTATAGCTTTTTATACACAATGGTGTCAACCGGGGCAAGTTGTTACACAAGACAATTTAAGGGGCATGTTGTTACATACGAAAAGGTCCTTACATTCAAAGAAAGGCTCCACAAAGTGGATTCAGTGCATAGAGTGCAAAAAGTGGGCACATGAGAAGTGTGCAAAACCTAAAAGTCACTTTTTTGTGTGCATTAATTGCGAGTCCCCGTATGAAACGGACGACGATAATTAGTGCAACTGATTTCAGTAGTTTTTTATTATTTTTAAAATAGATTTTTTATTCTATATTTATTGTAATAGATTCTTACCATTAATAAATTTACTTTTGTCCAAGAAAATACAATTATATTACTCATAATAAGCCTCGTTTCGTAAAATTTAATCCTGTAACAACTTGCCCCGTATTGTGTAACAACTGGGCCCTACTCGGGGCACGTTGATACAACATGTCTCGACCTTCTAAATGGCTTGTTTCATGGTCATGGTTTTCGTTTAAGGGGACATTTTACTCTCTCGGCCGAAAAATCGGCCACTTTTCGGTGATGGTTTTTATAATGAAGTAAACACTTAATGTTTTCGAATTTCTGGGGGTAATTTTACCACTCTTGAAATACAAGAAAAAATCATTGTTCTTTGTTTATTTCATTTGTTTACACAAATATTTCGCAGTTAAGTTGGCGGCATCAGAATTGCTGGCGGTTGAAATTTCGGACGACTGGATCATCGGAAATAAAAAAACCAAACGTATTTTTAATTCGCAGGAATGTGGATATCGCACTTACCACGAAAGAACAATTTTGGACCAAAATTATTAAAATGGCGATCAATCGAAGTTGAAAGTACCGAAAAGGGCATTTCTTTTCTGTTTAATAGATATAAAATGTGAGAAAATATTAAAAAATCTTAAGATATTTGTGCTAAGCGGAAAAGCCACTAATGTGTAGAATACCATATTAAAATTTTGGATTAATTGGTCATGGAGTTTTGTTTTTATCACATCCGCCAACCAAGAAAATAGTGTTTCGAGAAAAACGCGTTTAAAGTTTTGAGAACCAGGTCGCTGACGCTACAAATACCTATAATATTGAAAATACATCGAATTTCGCTCCAAAAATTTAGGAGGATATTGTAGAAGGTGCATTCTTCCGAATTCAGCAAAAAAAAAAATCAAAATTTTTGAGGCCGAGAGAGTAGAATGTCCCCTTAATTATATGCGATAGCGGTCATCGGTAGAGGAAAGAACGTACTTTAAGTGAGAGTCATTGATAGTATTGAATATGGAATGCAAAAAAAATAAAAAATAGAAAACTGAAAAATGTAACAACTAGCCCCGGTCTCCCCTATCCTTCAAATACGAAGCAATAATTTAGTAATTTTAAACAAACGAAGTTCGCCTCGGGATGCCCGCTTACAAAGCATTTGATTTCACCATGCGACAAGCGTGTCAGCGCCGGATATCCTTCGCGCAGAAGTTTACCCGTCTGTCCGAAAACTTTTCAAGTGCAATCGCATCGATCACTTCACTCGAAGGCCCCCGTATTGCTTTCGACAATCCGCCGGAGAAATTGCGACAAAGGGCACCGCGCCGCTATCAGAGGAAGATTGAAAAGAAAATGGGAATAAATCGTACGAAAATAATGGAGACAAATTGCTCGAAGGCGAAACAAAATGGCGGCGAAGGATTTACCCGGAGGGTTGCAATCGGCGATCCACGTCGTGGGGGATCGTGATATACGCTACGTCGATACCGCCGATCGGGATAACGGAATAGCCGATAAATTCGGTAACGATAATTCGCGTGCCCCTACTTTCATCAGCTCGGATGCCGTGGTGTAAGCGGATATCGTAAATTCGCGAAGGCAAATCCCTTTTGCGCATGTATCACGGTTTTATCGCGCTATCGCTTTAATTGTACCACCTAGGCGATTATACCGCGTCGATCTTTCCCAACTCGCGAAGGATCAAGCTGATCAGAAAAAAAATCGAGGAGATTTACGAAAGCGACGCTCAGCATCGGCGGCGTTAAAACTACAGGCAGGGCCGTTGGAATTTGCACAAATGCTGAAATATCGCGGGTAACGGGGCCCTGCGTTGCTCCCACAATCGCGACAAGTGTTTCGAACAAAATTTCTAATTAACATAAAAATATTGCAGAAGGACAGAGAAGAGATAGAGAAATAATCTCTGCTTATGTTTGAGAAATAATTGATTAAATTAGATAAAATGTAAGAAACTCATGAAACGAGGAGATTCTTGCAGGAGGAAAATCGTGCGCTTTATTAGCGCCGTATCGAGGGTGAGCGGTTCAAAGGGACGTGAAGCTTGCCACAAAAGAGGATGGAGCAAGGAAGTGGATGCGATCAAATTGGAAATGGCTTTAAGAAATTCGAAATAAGTAAGGGGCGATAAAAGCGGCACACGTTGAAGCTCCTCGCCGCGGAAGTTCGCAGTAAAAGAAGGCAGAGTGTTATTGTCCACATCCACGGTAATGCAACCGTTTAAATTCTTCCACGGTTGAAAGTACCACGGGAACGCTCGTTTTCACCGGATGAACTTAAAATTCATGTGTAGCTTCGCGGCTGTATTTCCATTATGCACATTTTATTTGCATTAGGGAAACAGGGAAACGGTTACAAATTGGTGCTGACGACCTTGCCAGGAAGAACGTACCACTCTGCGTGCTGTAGGGCGATTGAAAATAAGCAACAAAAGCAAAGTAGGGTAGATGTCCCAATTATTGCCACTTGATTTATTATACGTAATAAAAACGTAACGTATAAAAAGAAATGTACAAAAAATAGTTATTATTAAATGGAGATTCTGATTTACATTAAAATAAAAAAATAAATGTACTCATATGTACCTAGGACAAGATGATTTTTCAGGTGACAGTTATAGGTACACTAGGATCGTTCGCGAATTTTAATTAATTATTAATAAATTCTTCATATTTAATTCATAAAACTATTTTTTTTTTAATGGAGGAGATGTTAAACAATATTATGTTTCAAACTGAAACAATTTTTAGGTTACACAACACGCGAAATAATTAAATGAAGTGCGGTTATAATCTTAAGGTGGCAGTAATTGGGACATCTACCCTACAGCGTTTCTTATATAACGCGCAGCTCTTAAGGGGTTACGCCTAGTTAGCTGGCGAAAAAGAACGCGATTTTCGGGAATTTTTTGTGGAATATCTACTGTATATTTTTTTACAACTATTCGCTTATTTTGAAAGTACATATCTGCAGCAACTCTCAGTAATTTTCTTTATGGAAAATGTTAAAAAATGAAGGAAAAACAGCCACTCTCGCGGAAGCCGTTTTTATAAAGGCGCTTTGCGGTGAGCATGATTTCTCCGAGCCGGATCATCTGAAATCAGAAAGCTAAGAAGATTGATGGATTTTTGGACGAAGGATTTTTTAAAAAAATGATTTCGGACAAAACGGCGGCCGTTTAACGCAAACTCATGATTTTTCGAGGACTGAATTCTTCGTTTTTCGTGAATTAAAAATAGAGTTTTCATCAAAAACAAAAATCCTTCGTTCACGAACTAGATAAACTCACGTATTAACAGAATCTTCTTCGCTTTCTGATTTCAGATGATCCGGTTCGGAGAAATCGTGCTCACCGCAAAGCGCCTTTTTCTAAAAACGGCTTCCGCGAGAATGCCTGTTATTCCTTCATTTTTTAATATTTTCCAATAAGAAAAATTACTGAGAGTTGCTACAGATATGTACTTTCAAAATAAGCGAATAGTTGTAAAAAAAATATACAGTAGATATTCCACAAAAAATTCCCGGAAAACGCGTTCTCTTTCGCCAGCTAACTAGGCGTAACCCCTTAAACGCTCTGTGCTACCTATTTTTGCCAAACGCGTAACAACGTCAATACGCGTGGTTTGGATTTACATCGTTGACGACGGAAGTGGCCTCGTAGGCCAGTCGCTCGGCTTCTCTTTCGGCGGCAATGGCGGCGTGTTCTTCGGCGATTTTCCGGTAAAGCTGATTATGCTTGTCCTTCGCTCTCCCCACGCTGGTGGAGTCCTGCGAAACGGCACACACGTGATCGTCGAGTGAAAGCCGCCGCTACGAATTCTACGCGGCGATGAAGCCGAACTTCACTCGGACATGGACGGTGATGCGTCGCGATACCGCGCGAGTCACGCGATAAGTTCTGCGTAAGTATAACAGGTATAAAGCACCATTAAACGTTTATTACCCGCGGGAGGTTCGCCGGAGGGCCGTGGGAGTTTGCTTCAGCAATCTTCTGATAAAGCCGAAAATGTTTCTCCTTAGCAAGCTTCACCGCTTCGGAATCGACAGGTTGAGCAACCGTGTCCTCGTAATTTATTAACGAAGCATGAAATCCAGTCTCGTCGGCCGAGTACTCCACCGTCCGTACTTTGTGCTTGGGATCGACGAAGGAATACGAGCCTGAAAGGTGAAGACTATACGAATAAACGCTCCCAATGCAACGAATAAGAATTCACTGTTAAAACCAGCTTCATCTATTGCAACAAATGGGTATATTTTTTTAGAGAAAACAAAATGTAAGAGTATGTTGTTGAGATAGATGTAGATTCGTTAAATTAACTTTGCAACTGAAATTTAATATTCTACAGTTTGGTTACTTATTGTTCTCTAATTCAAGCCTGATTCTATTTAAAAAGCGCGCGCCCTGATTGTGAATTCTATGTGAATTCCAGGTTTGTATTTGGAATCTTTAATTCAATTTTTAATGAGAAAAAGCGCTAAATGCATCTGAAGTTTACAATAATTACATGCGGATTTAAGGAAATTTAAATTTTGTGCGCTATGCTGCAACTTGAAGGTCTGAGATTTTCAGTACTAACTATAGTATTAATTTGAATATTATAATATCTGATTTAATTCATAATAAAGAAAGGACTTATGGCTCTTCTACTTGAAAATCAATTGAATTATATATAATGCAACGAAAACTATCAGACGTTGTAGAAATGTAATATTTGAAGACGTGCTCTTTAAAAGAATATTTAATAATTAGTGGATCATACTTTGGAAGTTATTGATAAATAATTTATGGTTTCCGCATTTTAATCCTGATTAGACTTCCTTTGTCAGACCACCTGCTAAATGAATTTACAATGCCACGATAATTACCTTGAACGTGTCCACTGCCGTCCCCACTTTCTTGATGAACTCGATCAACTTTTCCCGGATATCGTCCTGCTTGATACTGGAAACTGTACGGCCTAGGGGGTGGTGGTGGAGTCGTGGTCGAATATTCTGGCAAAAGGTGCGATACGTCTCCCAGGCAAGGGCTTATCAGAACGATTGCGATCTGATTTGAAAATATTTGTGCAGATGCCTTAATTAGGTATTGCGATCGAGTTACTTAAAAAGATTTAATCAGAATGACAGAAATCAGTTTAAACTATTTATACAACCTAGAAAAAGTAATTAACTGTTATTAACTTTTATTAAGTTGGTGCTATTTTAAACAGTGTTTCAACACATTTATATTTTTTGTTTTAACTTCATATCGTTACTATTTTAATTTTATATTAACTTATTACATGTAAAATCATCAATAAAACGTGACTGAGATGTTTGAGGGTATATTGCACTTGCAAAAATTATTTAAAGTCAACTTTAACAGGGTAACGCGCGTTATTTTATTTCACTAAAATGGTATGCGTGCTTGCATTTTGTATCAAGTGATATAAACGCTGATTGGAGTGCAGGGAATGCTGCATTAACATAAAGGATATTGTTATCAGTTAGAATTATTGCAATCACGCAACCACTGTTATTTATTATCTTTCCTACTTTGGTCTTTGCATTTTTCGTGTGGTATTTTTTTCACACTCACTCGCATCACTTGGACGCTTTAGTTATTCACTGTATTTGACAAAGAACCTGTATCGTTAGAACAGAAAATTGCAAGCATTCTCGAACACAGCGTGGTTGGTTTACTTGACGCTTTATCTATTTTTATAAAATGTGCTGCATTCTCGAATTATTTGTACCTCCTTTTAGATCGGCCTACTTACTGTAAGTTATTAATAATAACTTATTATACTTGTTTATATCGTGTCCTGTCTTAAATATATCCATACAATGTCTCAAACTATTACGATTACTGAAGCACACTTCTTGTGACTTTAAATTTGCGCTGGATAATCCCATCAACAAAATGAACAGTGACCCTAAAAATGTTGTACGAGCAGTGGCTTCACTAGAACACGAGATCCCACATTGTTCCTCAATTGCTCAATTATGTTTTTGTGTAGAAAATGTTTCTTTTTTTACCTCCGATAGTAGTGAATTAGGCGTATTTTAAAAATGTGTTTAGTTTTGTATAATAAATTATTTATAACACTTCAAAAGTTTTAGATTATTGGATTCGCACAACTGACATTCCAATCTGATTACGGAATACGCTGAACGCTTAGTTTAATAATAAACACGATGAAAATAAGATTTCTTTTCCAGAAGGTAATGTGATTTGTGTATTTTCAACTTCATTTTTACGTCATATTCTCATTTATTGCACAGTAAGTAGTGTCCTTGCTATCAAACTCATTGCGCTAATCAAAACAATTGCTGCAAACGCATTAACATTAATTTATAGTTAAGAATATAAAAAAACGTAGCGTTCGTGCATCGGTGAAAGTAGAATTTTAAAAGCCACCTATACAATTTAGCATAATTTATTTTTCAAAATTCGAGTACTTACTAGTAGATACTTCATTATTGCACCAAAGAATCGACGCCTTCTCTTCGCACGAATCGGCATAAACTGAGAGGACAGTCCGCCGGTGAAAGTAATATAAGAAACGGAGAATACGGTGGAGGGAATACGCGTCAAGCCTGTTTTAATACTTTATCGCCGTTGCGTTTCGTGTGTATATGCATCTATCGCTGGCAATTTTTTACTAATTTCGCAGAACAAACAAGGCGCTCGCTATAGTAAATACATCTCTCACAATTTTTATAATATTTTGTTCAATGTTTTATACGTGTATTCAGCACTGCTGGTAAATGCATAGTTTGCGCAATTAGCGTTGTTGAACCACGTCTGCGAATAACCACAACGATTAAAAATGGAGTAAATGGTGTAAATCCGCGACCCATAAACAACCACCGGAACTTAAAACGCAGACCGCTTCATGACCTGCAAATAATGTGTCGACATAGGCGCTATTTTTAACGTAATAAGCGACTCCGCGTAGTGGAATAATTAGAAAAGAAGATAACCACTGTTATTTTTTAATAACTACAAATACTTGAAGAGGCATTAGTACATATTATTATGTTGACAATAAAGTGAGCCAATATTCGTACACAAGATATGTACAGAAACGGAATGCTTTTTGTTATTCAAAAAAAAAAAAAAATGTAATGCCATCATCGGTTGCATTTCGATCGTTGTCATTTTACTGCAATTAGGTTTCCTTTCTTCCTGACGTGGTTATTTTGTGAAGTTTTAAAGATCTTAATGGGTGTACAGTTAACTCTCGCTATGGGCTCGCCTTAACTATGCGTTAAGCGCTCGTCGCTGTCCCCTACACTTGTTGGGACTATGCGGTCGAGAGTGGGAGAACCCGAGAGCGAGCGAGAGGGGCCGAATGTATCGCCGCGACGTTACCGTCTACTACGAGAGGGAGAAGTATGATACTCTGTCTCGCTTCGTTTTTCACGGGCCTACACTCTGTCTCTCTTTCGCGCCATGCATCGGCAGCTCGGAATCGTCGACGCTATTTGTTAAGCGCTCGCCGCCAGCCCCGAGCGTGAGCCCATAGCGAGAGTTAACTGCATAATGTATATCATATTAAAAACTATCGTGCTATACTATACAAATGCATGCTGGAATGATTGCCCTTAATATTTAAATAGAAACGCTCCAACTGAATGTGATTAGTGATGCGCAATGTAGGTGCGAATAACTTTGTGTTGCTGAATATATGAGGTTGGACGTGCAAGACCGAAATTTTAGTTCATTCTATGCTTGTCTGTGTTTCTTCGATAACACGTTTATAGTCAATAGGTACATTCATCATTTCACAGAATTCACTGTTAAATACAATTATGATTACGCGTGGTTCTCGTTAGCATCCCTAAGTTATACCTCATACGGTGTATGGATCTAGTAAACACAAAAATTATATAAAAGATTACAACAAAATTATTATAAAACTATATAGTATCTACTGTTTCGATAAAATGCCTTCGTGATATGAGACTGTTAACCAAAAGTTCTAATTTTCTAATTTTCTAATTTTCTAATTTTCTAATTTTCTAAGCTCAAATGGCCACCATCGTTAACCTTATGACGTGTGAATGTCAATGTACTAGAAATTGGAGAAAGTGAAATTGTGTAGTGACAGAATACAATTTGATTTGTTGTTATGACAGAATAACTTTGATCTGCACTATTGGGCAGAAACACATGATGCCATTAAATAGTCGACGGCACATTAATCTTATGCGCACCTACCTTGCGCATCACCATTTGCATACCTTTGGAACGCGCTTGGGAAGGTGGAACATTCACTTCTACGGCACTGACGCATTATAGCACAAATCATTTATGCGGGGGCTCTGTTGGGAGCGAAGCACAGTGGTCCAGAATAGAAACTTTGCAGCTCCTTCAGCTTATTTAGCTGAATCAAACAAAAATTTGGATACATACAATTTTATTTAAATGAGAATACATAAATGAATAAAGTTTTATAAAAAAAAAGAGAAAAAATCATTTTTAGGGATTCCTCATAAAATCTCTGCGGAGCTTCGTAGACTTCACATACTCTTTTTTATATTTTTTCTTGTTTTTTAATCAAATTTTTTTAATTGCGTTAGATGATAGTAACAAGTGTTAATTGTTATAGTAACAAAGATTCTCCATTTTGTAAAAGAAAGAACTTACATTCTGAAGGTGAATCTTCCATAATTTAATTCGCAAATTCTAAAAACTTAAAAAGCAATTCGTCTTTGAAGACGATGCCTAAAATTATTTAAATAAAATTATGTTTTAAAATTTTTTTTTGATTGAGTGAAATAAGCTCGATGAGCTGATAATTTATATTCTGGACCACTGTGCGAGGCGTTGATGAGTCTTTGGAATACACATGTATTGTGGTCAAGGCCATTATTCAATTAAAACGTTTCTCTTTACATTGGACTAAATATCATCAGATACTCTATACTTTTCCACCAACTACCACTTAAATATATGTAAATTTTTTAAACACTTACAATATAATATTGTAAAATTTTACAAAATAAGAATTTAAAACATGTAACTTATTGATTGTACTGCCTCGATTCAAACGGTTGACACTAATTGTCATAGGTAGTTATTTCATTAAGAAGATGTCCTTTTTTTAATGTAAAAAGAAGTAAAAATGTCTATGTTACAACCTTAGATTTCAGTACAAATATCAATACTGTAGTACATACATATACATAATACTAAATACGTTATCGACTTACTAGAATTAGAAAATTTCAGTAAACCGATGAGCAATGAATGTTTGCAATATTATAAAGCTTTCATCACATTATACTCTGTACTTCATTATGTTACTATACATGGTGTTCGGCTACACGTGGAATAAATTTAAGCAGTGATTCTAGACACCAGAATAAGACGAAAATCAAGAATACCGATATTGCGGTTGAGGCTTTGTTTGTTAGTTATAAGCGTTTAAAGGTATGCCTAAAAGTAGGCAATCCGCGTGCAGCGCTGTACGCGGAACAAGTCAGGCGAGGGGTCGAACAGTGGTACTCAAAGCCGGGGACTCGCACGGGGACACTCACCTTAGAGAAGCTGCGACGAAAACGACAATCGACATGGCCACTAGGGTTTGTCGGTTTTTAAAAACCGGGTTTGAAAACCGGTTTTTATTTATAAATTTGTAAAATTCGAAAACCGGTTTTAAAATTTAAAAAACCGGTTTTATATACTAAAATTAATATGCAGAAATGAATTAAATATTTCATTAAAAACCTTGACATTTTGACTTGAAATCTCCTCGGATAGAAGCATATTGTAATTAAATGTAATAGGTAACAGTTTACTGTGAAACTAATCTTCATGGGTTCATATTTTCTGATGTAAAATACTAAATGGAATAAAGATTTATAATTTGGTACCACCTTTTAAGAGATTTATATTTTGTACGGATTTTAGTTTTTTTTTTCATTTGGTTTTGCATGCAGTCTATTTTATTGTATTATATTTTTGTAGATTCATAAATATTAAATGAACTCAAAAATTGTACGCATTTGTACGGGTTTTAGTTATTTTAATTTTTTTAATTTATTTAGTTTTGTATAGGTGGAGTATATTTTATTTTTATATATTTTTGTAATTCCATAATATTAAGGAAACTGAAATTTTTTAAAATAGGTACAAATATTTATTTACTATTTTAATTACATTTTTTTGTAAAAATTCGAAAACCGTTTTTTTTTTTAAAGTGGAATTCGAAAACCTGTTTTCTCAAAATTCGGTTTTTGTATAAACCCTAATGGCCACGCGATTCTGCGACACTTAATCCAAACTTAAAGGTATATCATGTACTGTGTGCGAAAGGGAAGGAATAGAGTGAAGTTGTAGCAGTAATAGAAGGCGGATAGCACATGCTACATATACAGTTTTACTCTGACGAATAGTTATAATAATTACAGTATTGGCGTTTTTACCGTAGCAGTTGAATGAAAATCGCAAAATTTTTAAGTTCCTCTCACCCAATTCGAAATGCTTCCAATATAAACATTCTTATCTAATCGATTTCGAGTTTCTTGAAACTCCCTTCGACACCGAAGAGATCGGTCGCCGATTTTCCTTTTCCGGGCCTTGCCGACTCATCCACGCGTTTCGTACGTTCCTCTTCCAAGAACCAGTCGCGGTTTTCTTCGAGTCGTTTTACACTCTTCTTGTGCAGTTCCAGCAAGGGGCCCGCTTTCCCTCCAGCTTCGTTCGGCAGTGCATCCACGGGGATAAATTTTGCCAAGGTCTCAAGGGTCGTGTGCGTATGAAGCTGAAATTTAAGAATGTATTATTATTACATGGGTATACAGGGTGTTCGGCAACACGTGTCAGAACCTTTAAGGGGTTATTCTACATGCCAAATTAAGACGAAAGTCGAGAATCACGAAATTGCATTTAAGCCTTGAGGCTTCGTTTCGAAAATATGTACGCGCAAAAAGCATCTGGCGCGAGGGACTACTCGCAGCGCCCAGTGGTAGTTATCCGGATCAGGCACAGCAATTGTAAGTCCCTCGCGTCCACTCAGTGATAGCTAGAATTGATAGCTATTATTTGTGAATCACAAGTGATTCGATCACATTCATTCCCAATCATGATTTCTCACAATGATTCGTGATTTTTCGTGATCGCTTCTGATTGGTGGAGTACATAACTGTACGTGCTCCTTTGCACGCGTCACATAACCCCAATTTCTCTCAAAACATTCATAAGTGTTTCCACACTGTTCTTATAGAATCTCTTATAGAATCTAAAAGTCAATTAAAAGTCAATCAAATTAAAAAGCCACGATCAGTTGTCCAGTGGCGGATTTAACGGACGTCCGAGGAACAGTTGCCGCCTGAGTCCCTGCTCAGAAAGCCTCCCCAGGGCCCCTTCTTCCAAAAAAGATTATAATTTTACCCAAAAACTATATTCTTTTTCCTATAATTTTCATACCACCCGTTCGTAAATTTGTTTGTAATTCTGTTATGTGTACAGGATGTCCCGGAACGTTTGCACCTGGGGCTTTTTCCTTAAATCCGCCACTGCTCGCGCCAGAAGCTTTTTACGCGTGCTTTTAACAATTAATAACTTGGAAACAAAGCCTCAAACGCAATTTCATCATTCTTGATTTTCGTCTTATTTTGGCATACAGAATCCACCTTAAAGCTTTTCACACCTGTTGCCGAACACACTGTATAAGTACACTAGTGATGGCTCGGCCCTTTTCCTAAAACCATCCTGCATACATAAACGCGTATTGTAACATCATACGTTACCATGTCCAGTAGTTCTTTCTTCATGAATGGTTTCATCATGTTCAGTATCACGTCCATCACCGCCGTAATGTTCATGAAGTGGAATCCTTTTAAACGGACTGGCAGTGCTTCTTGCAAATAGAAAAGGTACTTCTTCAGTCCCATAGGATTCAACCTGGCAGCATGCCCCAAGACAACATTCTTCATGTCGAATAGTATAATGTGGCCCGGCATAGTGCCCTCGATGTACAACCATATATCTACGATCATGCTAAGGAACTTCATCCCGTCGTTGTAGACGTAATGGGAAGGCTCGATATCGATCAGCCTCCCATAGAGAATCGGATATCCTTCCTGCGTTTTCATCTCCAAAATCTGGATCGTACTACAGTCAATTTTGTGGTTGATAAAAACTAACCGAGCGATTAACGTTTTCTGTGTACCGTAAACTGGGGGAACGTTGGCAGTTAATTAACATGTATTAATTAAAGAAGGAAAAGGACCAAAATTTTATGCATTTTCACACTTGTAGTACAATCACAAAAGTTGCAATATTATAATTGGATACTTAAAGCAAATGTAAGGATGTTAATTTTTATATTATACATATAACAAAATGTTACGAAAACCTGCCAGTGTTCCCCCAGCTTATGGTACCGTCGTAATATTTCTATGTCCATCGTGCAATTTGCTACTATTTTTCGTACACCCTCTATGCTTTCCTTCCAAAGTGAAATGATTGCTGCTTTCGATCAATAACTGATGCGAATAATTAAAATATTGTGGGTGTCGTTTTCAATACTTTAAATTTAACATCGTTTTCTTTCAACTTCTAACTCTGTTACGAATATTTTCAGGACGTGCGTAATTACAGTTGCATTTGACTATTGGTCCGGGTTGGGTCTGAGCATTTAATTATCCCCGGACAACCTGGTCAGTACCTTGATGATATTATCAGAGCCGCCCTTAGCGGGCAGACGGGGCTCTTGCCCCGGGCAGACGGGGCCCTTGCCCTGGGCCCCGCGCTTAGGGACTTTATTTTGTAAAAGTTAAATGAATTCAGTATAATTGTCAAGGTATCAATTTTTCTAGAATAGATTCTCGGCAAGCCTAAGTGACGCATTAAGTAGATTACCTTAGACGTATATAAGGTTATCTGTTTTCAATTAGATGTTTTCAATAATATCGACTTTTGCCCCGGGCCCCGCAAACTCTAAGGGCGGCTCCGGATATTATTACTGGATTATGAGATTTAGAATTGATGTTTGTCACTAGGGGGGCATGTAGACAAGTGAATCGTTGTAATTTCTGTGTTCGAACACAAATAATTATAATTAATAAATACTATAAAAAGTGGAAACGTTCAAAGGTAACATCGGTACCGGATGTAGGATATCTACACGATTGAAAAAGGAAATGTCACTCGTAACAAAACTGTTCAAAGATTTGCGAAGAAATAGCGACGGTACTTGTTAGGGAATCTCTTACATACAGAGCCAAACAAGAAAAATACAAGTTAAATTTATTTGTTCATCGATATTAACCATTTTGACTATTAATTAACAATGTTAATTATTAATCAAGAACGCTCGCTCGTTTGCTCCTGTAAGTGAATCTACGCAGTGTAACCAAAATAATTGCTATACTGCCAGGAAAAATAAGTTGTAACCCAGTGCTCCGGTACAACAGCGAAGTTTTTAAGAGGTATACAGTGCAGAAGGCATCGTGCGTGCAGTTCATAATTAAAATACCATGCAACGAAGATAATTGATGCGTGAGAATGGGACACGATGATCGTGTAAAAACGAGAGAAAAATGAATTGCATTCTACGATAGTATGTTACATAACTGACACTATTTTCTACAGTCACCTTGTTATTAGACCCAATTTTTTAATACACTCGATAATTCATATCAAGCAGCATACCTAAATACATTTAGTTCATGAAGGGAACAACAATCGAATTCTTATAAAACTGGCCCGCAATTAAAATTATGCACCATCTTCTACCTTTTACTTTTATCAATAAAGTGTAATTGATTAAATTATTTTATTAAATAAAATAATCTGTATGCGTAAAGAATATTTTACTCATATCGTCAGTTGCTTCAATGTGTAGAGTAACGCATAATTTTATACAATACGATGGTAGTGAATATATGTGATACTAACTGACCCGTTACCAGGTTTCACCCGGGAATTATTTATAATGTTTGAAAAATAAAAAAGCCTAAACAAAAAAGAAATAGCCTATAATCTAATATAGGGCGTATATAATGTATAGTGACAAAGTGGTTTTTTAAACACATTAACCCACAGGTCAGGAACCTCCAAACTCATTTCTTTCGAGAACGATACCTTCTTTTCGTATTGAAGAATTATTTTTCGCGTTTCTAATTTATTCAAAGGAAAATCGTTATATCTAGTCTCTGTATCCTTCAAAGGTGTTGCAACGATTTCAGGAGACTAATTCATATTTTTCGTACCATTTTACTTCGGATTGCAATAAAATAGCAATATAATTTATGTTCGTATGTACTCACATTGTCTGAAAGGATTTCCTCAATTCCTTTACCCCCAAAGGGTCTCTATTGGCGAAGAACTCGGGGACGTGAGTCCTCACAGTGTAATACGTGTCAATAGTCACTTTTGTAGGTTCTAGTCGATAATAGTTACTATGGAAGAATAACACCAACTCAGAGTCGGTTATTTTTGGTAAATGCGGCTGCTTTTTGTACCAGTCCCTCAACATTTGCATCTCTTCTTCCTTCAACTCTGGATTTTTCTTCAGCTCCTCTTCATACGATATTGGTTTCAACGCGGCCATGTTGAGTGCCTTCGAAAAGTATAACAAATGTCTGTTCATTTTAAGCGACCCTAATTTCTAATGTCAGATGCCCAAAGTACTTGACTTTATCTCTCTTCGTCAGTAAAATCAACTTAGTGGATCATAAAGTGATAGAGTTATGATACGGAATATTCTTTCCTTGCGATTATAACAAATTCAGAACTGGTCTTTAACTTCGAATTACATGAATAAGACAGTCACTACTGCGATCTAATATTTACACGTATTTACATACAATATACCTGATGACAAAAATGTCAACAAATATATTATTTTGCAATAATTACTTTATATGAAAATAAATATCGAAGAACAACCCGTTGTAGTGAAAGTTAATTGTTAAAAAGTAATATATATATATATATACACAAATAATCCAATGTACGTAATTTTTAATACTGTTTGCGATTATTACTTGAATTCTGATCACATTATGTGCACTGTAAATCCATGCACGGTTTTGCCGATATTTATTTGTTTCTATTCCAGTAGCTATCGAATTAATATATTTTTTTTAATTTTGTACCCGTATGTTTTATTTTCATCTGATTGAAACGATATATGCAATGAAATTGGCGCACTTGGTTACCGAAGAAATACTGTCCGTGAAGATCGAGCCGACAGCTTGAATAGGACTGACTCCTGTACACATTCAAGTACAATCGAGCTCTTAAAATGCGATGGAACGAGTTAATAATACCATACAATCACGCGTAGCATGACAGCCGAGGTCACCAGACTTGGAAGTGTTAAATTACATGTTCCCAAATGACATGAGAATTGTGTAACGGAATTTAAACAAAAAATTACGAGAACGAATAAATTTGTTTCACTGTTGTATTTTCACAGACTTACACGTACAATTGCGGGTGGATATAAATGAGCAAAGTAATCCACTTATCGCGATCGTCCCAAGTATCTCCGACATTTTTAACGATAGAATGAACTGCAAAAGTAAGGAGTTAATTTATCGAAGGAAATACATTTTTCTGGTCGAGATCCACAGCTTTTCGATATTAAGCTCAGCGATGTCTTTTCCAGTAGATCTAGATTATGTTACAATTAATATATTTAACTGGCTGCTACATTAATGTATATAATATTTTTGTTGACAGTATGTTGTAATTGATAAAATCAACAATAAAATCCACTGATCTATTGAAACGTTATGACATCAATTTCACATAAATAAATAAATAAATAAATAAATAAATTATATGCCAATCATAATAAACTGCTTCTTAAATTCACTATTTTCATTTAATTTTAGCTCTATTAAAATTTCTTCGCTAATATATACTAATTCAACTAATAATGATACATATATGTATGAATCATCTGGTGCGCATTTCAGGATTTTCTTCTAAAGCGCACCACTTTTACAAAAATAATTTGTTTAAGAAATCGGTACGCACAACGGAAATTACACTCATATCTTTTATAAAAAAAAAATGAAATTTGATTTCGGATTTGCTGTTCCATAATTACACATTCGACCAGCTCGCGTGGGTGGGGGTGTCTAGAAGATTAATTAACATATTAAAATTTATGGATGTTCTGCTATTTTTTTGTATAGTCTCTTAAGACGGCGTACTAAAGGTAGGTAATAAAAATTTTCTATGAAAACTGTAAATTATTCCTGCAAAAATTCTTAAAAATGGCTTACTTTTCCGGCCGTCACAGTGGTGTTCCCCCTTAAGGGGTGATTCTGGACACCAGAATAAGACGATAATCAAGAATACCGATATTGTGGTTGAGGCTTCGTTTGTTAGTTATAAGCGTTTAAGGATATGCCTAAAGGCAGGCAACCCGCGTGCAGCGGTGCACGCGGGGTAAGTCAGGCGAGGCGTCGAGCAGTGGTACTCAAAGCCACTGTCGCACGGGGTTACCCACCTCAGAGCAGCTCAAATTTTCAGTTTTAGCTTCTGCGGGAAATTCAACAGCTAAGAAATTTTCTGCGCCCAATGATATGTGTCAATCGTTGAGACTTAAACATTTCACTTCTTCATACAAAGTGGTTGATAATATCTTCTGCATTAGTAGAAATTTAAATAATTTGATAAAAAAATTCATTCACTACACATGATAGAAAATTACCATACACAAATACATGTTTTATTACTATTTTTGCGCAATAAGTACAAATTTTTGGTAAATTTAAAATGATCTATGAAACATAAAAGAATTTTAAAGCAATGCTTCACTTAATCTATTTCGAGCTTTTTGAAAGTCCCCTCGATACCGAAAAGATCAGTCACAGTCTTGCTTTTACCAACACGCAGAGACTCGTCCACTCGTGACATTTTCTCTTCTTCGATGAACCATTCTCGTTTATTGTTGATCTCTGCCATTTGCTCTTCTTGCAATTTCGATATCGAACCCGCCTTTCCACCAACTTCATCCGGAAGAACGTCAAGGGGTATAAACTTCTCTAATGTCTTTAAAGATGAGTGCAAGTGTGTCTGAAATAATAGATAAATTGAACATGACGGAGAATAAACAAATCCCAGAAATTCGTACAGAATAAAAATCGTTTCGACAATCTCGATGTAATAACAAATTAATTCATACGAAATGTGTGGTTGGAACGATAGGACTGGTAAGAAACGGTGACAAGACAAAAATTAACGAGTAGTAAAAGACATGTAGTGTCATAAAAAAAGAGTACAAACATAAATAACACGCATAATGATAACACGCGAGGATAAAACATAGTTCGAATTCTACATACATAGTTTTATCGATTACTCTGGAAAAACATTATACCGAATACTCACATTTTCTACGATAATTGGTAAGACGCTATAGTTCAACTTATATGCGAAAAATACTTTATATCTTATCTCGATTCTACCAAAAATAGTTGCGTCGAATTTGGTTTTGCATTGATTTTGAAGAAGATGATAAATTACTTCGATGTATTATAATTAAAATGTGTCGACTGAAAGAGTATTGTCGAAGATATGTGTCGAGTGGAAGAGTATAAATATTAATTTTAAAATTATAAATTTTCATTCCTCGAACTCTTTATACATATGTAAAGCTTTTAGACTTCAATTTTGCTGATTACAATTTTGGTATTTCTTATTCAGCTTGTTTCTTTTAAAAATATAAAATATACGCCGATGTACAATACGGGTCGAATTGTTTAAAATCTGAACCTCGAAATCCACATTTGAAGTCTATGGATTTTGTTGGACTTCGAGCTTACGAGAGCCTTGGAATTGCATGTTGAACTTTCGGTCTGCAATCAGACTTCCAAAAATATATGCGTACAGTTGTGATATTCAAATTTCCAACTATATTACGTTCTTGGCGTGCAAATATGAACAGTGGCGTGTCAACTACGTGAGATATAAGCTTGGATACATCCCGAAGTTGAATTTTAATATCCTCTTACATAAACGTGTCTACGTTTGATATCTGTATTTTAAATTCTATGCGTATAATTTAGAGACCCAAAATTGAAGCATTCAAAATCCCCGTTTCACGAAACGTTACTTCTCGTCTCTTGCATCGAACAGATATTAACGTTGCTGCTCTACAAACCGGAAGATCATTATCTTGCGCAAACTCTGACATAATGTAATTATTGTTTACGCAACTCCACGTTCAGAGAGACATATGTCACCGATCAATTGTAAATGATACAGTATCGCTTTAACAACCAATCGGTGGAACAAGATAAAAATGAGAATAATGCATGTAACATCTAAAAATAAAGATGAATTAATGGTAACAGAACAGAATGTTTAAACTTCGACCCTAAATGATTATAAAATATTATTCATACTATTAGATAGCGAACAAACTTCGCTCGTTAAAACAAATGTAAATTGATATAACAAAATGATGGAACTTTAAGAAAAAATCACTACACTAAATGGGAATATTGTGTAAATACTACTACAGACATATTTATTTTAATTTCGTGCAGATGTAATTATTCCAAGGATAATTTTTTTAAAACAGAAGGGATCCTGATGAATACTATGCCATCTGTTTACTATATCTGAATTTATACTAACAAGGTGAAACTATAAACCAGAGTTGGGCATCATTCGACTGAAAAGTGATTGAAATAACGTTTCGACTAAAGCTACTTCAACTTTTTCCTTAGTCGACTAAAACTTACCTGAGTTAGCTTTAGTCGAGGCGCCAGAGCTGAAGCTGGTTACTCAAGAGCCGTTAGTCGTGGGTTGTGACTATCGTTGATCAGCTGTCATTCTATTCTTAGTCTAGAAGGCAACTAACCGGCGAAAGCCTTTACGGCCTGACCCGGGCGCGGTCGCCTACCGGTCAGATTCTACAGAATCTGAATTTGTTTATTTTTCATCGTATCAATATGAAAGTGACGCCAATGGATTCTTGGCGTTCTCCCGATTAATTGGACAGAAAATAATTTAAATCGGACCATTTTTAACGAAACGGGCTTTGAATTCTGTAAACAAATTTCTCACGTAATATCCTTAATTATGGTCCGAATTATATCATTTTTGGGCCCATTTTCATCGGGAAGACATGAGAAATCGATTGGTAATACCTTTATTAACACTTATCAAAAACAGGCAGATTTTATGTGGCCCGTCGGTTTTATTGCTCTCGGCTGTCAACGGGCGGTCTACTGGGGCCCGAAGGTCCTCGCTGGGTAGTTGCGAATACCCTAGTAGCATTTTCGGTTGGCATACAGTTGGGCCACGCACATAATATTAGTTGGCCAACAGTTAGATTTGGCACTTTTTTTTCAGGTTGGGCCAACAACAGATGGCCAAGGTAGGCTTTCCTACTGTTGCCCAACCATTTATAAGGCCTACCGTACTATATGTAATAGTAATCCAACGGTAAGCAAACGGTTGGATTTTAAATTATACTTATTATTTATAGGTAACGGGAAAATGTTAGAATTTCAACTGGCAAAATTAAAAAGTTAGATGGACTCAATTTAAACTAGTTCTCTTCGTATATGCTGTGACCGTCTCCGGTTTGCGAGACGGTTACCGGTGGACGGAGAAGGAATCAGATGCCGGGTTCGTCAAATGAGTAATTCTATAGGGCGCGGAGACACCTCACAGGCAAGGGTAGGAGGGCGCAAGATTGCTCTCCTCGGCCTATTTCGGAAAGATGTTGGTTTTCGGCACAGCGTGACGATGGTCGACGCGTGCACACCTTCACGAAATTAAAAAGAGCGTCTCGGGTGTTACGTCCGGCATTGTGACCCACTAATACGTACGGTACGAGAGCTATCAGTTTCGCTCGCCGCGGCCGTAAATCGGGAGGCCGTACATCTTCGCTCGCGAGAGAGTTCGCGGCCGCCTAGCGGCCGCGGCGCGAACTCGGCTTATCGGCTCGGCGCCGTACTCTTGCGCGGCGCGTGACGTGACTTCGTCACAATGCTCTAAGATCCAGTATTGCCGTAGGGCATTATTAGTTGGCCCAGAATTGGTTATTCGTAGACAAATCACCGGAAGATGAGTGCAATATTAAACAGTTGGCCAATTGTTAACCACCTCCCAATTGTTTCCCAACCGTAGTCAAATTGTCGGGATGCAAATGCAAAATTCAATGGTTGGGCCCTGTAAAGAAGGTTTGTAGGCGAAACTACTAACCACCTCCCAACTGATTCCCAACTGTTGGCTACCGTTGGCCAACAAAAATGCTACTAGGGTAATGGCTGGTTCGTTACCCAACACACTTTCTCGAAAATATTTGTAATTTCTAGTTACATATCTATACTGTATCCATCCTAAGAAAAAACGTGTCCGCGCAGGGATGGTTCCGAGGAGGCGCTGATTGGTCATACTCCCCACTTAACCGCCTACGTTTTTCTCCGTCTTACCGTCTCTCGACGTGTTACCTCTCTGTCAACTGTTCCGCACGCGACGCCTTCATATACATGGTGGCACAATTATTTCCGATTACGCACGGTAACCAACTGCCTTTTATAAAAATTTGAACAAAAAATCTTATCGTTCCTTTGAATATAAATCCTAAAAAAGACGTAATAAATGGCATTCTAAATAGACTATTTAGAACACGTCCTTAACTGATGTTATATCTGTTCGGAACCAAAGAACTACCGGGTAGATACACTGCACTCCTGCAGTGTTGACATTGACATCGGTCACGTCCCGCCCTTGGAGGGGCAGGGAAACTGGCAGGTAAAGCGCTACGAGCAATCGCCTGCGTCGGGCCCGTAGGCGGTGGTGGGGGCTGCGCAGATCGGTCGCAAAACGGTATGGGCGTCGTTTTTTCTTAAGATGGATTCAGTATAGTACTAAATGTTTATAAAAACATTCGACCTTTAGACTTATTCTTTAAAAATTTCACATTCGTGTTAAGACAAACGTCCTTACAATATAATAACACGTTTCTGGATGTAGCAATTTTTCTGACGCGTTGTAAGATGACATTTAATCATCGTCGTAAATTTTTTGTTAATTAACCGACGATAGTAATTGTAGGCCCAACATTGAATATTCGTAGGCAAACTGTCGTAACTTTTTGTTAATTAACCAACCATAACAATTGCAGGCCCAACATTAAATATTCGTTGGCAAACTGTTGTTTTTTGTTAATTAACCCACCATAATAATTGTAGCCGAAAGCATCAGAAAGAATATGTATGTACAATCTTTCGATTATTGAGAAGCCTTTGGGCTCGGATTATCGGGAAAGACCTACCCACCCCACCGTTTTGCTTTCTCCGCTTGCGAGCGAGGACCTTAGGGCCCCGTTGACAGCCGAGAGCAATAAAACCGACGGGCCACATAAAATCTGCCTGTTTTTGATAAGTGTTAATAAAAGTATTACCAATCGATTTCTCATGTCTTCCCGATGAAAATGGGCCCATAAATGATATAATTCGGACCATAATTAAGGATATTACGTGAGAAATTTGTTTGCAGAATTCAAAGCCCGTTTCGTTAAAAATAGTCCGATTTAAATTATTTTATGTCCAATTAATCGGGAGAACGCCAAGAATCCATTGGCGTCACTTTCATATTGATACGATGAAAAATAAACAAATTCAGATTCTGTAGAATCTGACCGGTAGGCGACCGCGCGGGGGTCAGGCCGTAAAGGCTTTCGCCGGTTAGTCGTTTCCTCGACTAAAAATTGAATGACAGCTGAAACCACGTTAGTTACAACCCACGACGAAAGGCTCTTAACTAACCAGCTTCAGCTCTGGCGCCTCGACTAAAGTTAAGCTAAATCAACTTTAGTCACCCTTTGACTAACGACTAACCGTAAGGACCTTTTAACTAGATGTTATCTATATAGATATTAGCTTTGCCCAACTCTGCTATAGGGGTAAACAGTGTAGTTGTTGGCCACCTAAGTCAGAGGTTCACATAAGCGTTGAATTATAAGTCTTATTTTGCTAGCTTTAGGAACACAATTAGTGTTAATAGCTGTAAACAACTCTAATAGTCTAGAAATAGAATTTGTTTAAAGACAGAGTAGAAGGATCCACAAAAATTTTACAGAAAATACGTTTCCTATCAAAACACATAGTTATCGGCCAGACGAAGGCAATGATTGGCCGATATTGGCCACTATTTCATAACCTATATGTAACATATACCCTACCTAATTCTTAATGCTCTAAGACCTAATTATGAAATAATGTTAATGTAAAGTAATGAATTAATTTGGTTAGAAACAGGATTTAAATTATTAAATAAAAATGGATATATTCATAAAATGGAACTAAATGTAATGTAATATTATTAAAAATATATAACCTATAATGCCTTTTCTATTTAAATGTTTCTATATTAGCTAGTATTGCACCTTCTTTTACATTGTATTAATAGTATTTTCTTTTAAAACATAACCTTTTAAAATCACAACACAGCTATTTCACTGCTGCTATGACAGTTAGGTACCCATTGGCCTCGTGGCCAATGACTGTCCTGAAACATTATTTATATTACAGTTCTTGGCCACCTATAATTTCTGCAATAATGTATAATTTTAATGAATAAATAATCTTTTTTTATAAAGTTTAAACCTTTATTTGTCTATATAACGAATATGAGAGTTATATATATATCATAAATGCATTAAATTATCTAAGAATTGCCTGATGTGACCGTAAGGCTATTCAATTCAATCAATACAGTTTTCAAGCATCGATTTCAAGTCGTCTATTTTTTACACGTAATATAACAATTATTAGCGAAATAGTCATTGCATTCGACGCATGAAAGTAGAAGGTATCTGAATATGTTCATTAGAAAAGGCATAATGTACATTATTTCTTAATATTCATGTTTTTAAAAAAAAGGCCAATCACTGCCAGGTGGCCAACAACTACACTGTTTACCCCTATAAAACATACGGAAGATTGTACTGCAATTTTTTCGATACAGTTACTTCGTGATATATCTGCATATAAATTTCGGTAAAAATATAGCTACAGCAATTACATGTTTTATTATTTTCAGATTTTTTCCTCAGAAGCAGCGAAATCTTTCTGAAGATAAACCTAAAACGGTCGAAGACTCGAAGGTTGCAATAGCAAACCACACTGCTACAATTTCACAAGTAGCTTTAAAATACAAGTATGTATGTGGAAAACAAAATTAACTATTTACACTATTTCGAAATTAACGTCTTACACACGCAAAACAACCGAAAGCATTTTCAACATACTTAAATTCCTAAATATGTTAATTTTTTAAAAACATTTAGTAAATTAAACTAAATTTCTTAGATTCTATTTGCCACCTGACAAGGAAAGATTCCGAACCCGGAAGTTCAAAAAATTCTGAGACTTTGTGAATTTGTAGAGGATTGCCTCCTGATTACAACCCAAGTTTTGTTTGCTGCCCAAATTCGCTCTAAGGTGGTGAAATTGACCACTTAAATTCCGGCTATTTTCCGATTTTGTGTTATAACTCGCGAACTGTAAGTTACCAAATGATAGTCCTAATGAAAAGAAGTAACTTTTGTCTTGAAACTTTTTTCTATCTCTTACAGATTGCGAGTTAGAAATTAAAATCGGGAAATAGCCGAACTTTCAGGGGTTAATTTCACCCCCTTAG
This sequence comes from Andrena fulva, assembly GCA_946251845.1. Classification (NCBI taxonomy): domain Eukaryota; kingdom Metazoa; phylum Arthropoda; class Insecta; order Hymenoptera; family Andrenidae; genus Andrena; species Andrena fulva. The sequence continues at coordinate 63,601,889 of OX276327.1, forward strand.
AGTGAATTTGGGCAGCATAAAAAAATTGCGTTGCAATTAAGAGGAAATCCCCTACATATTCACAAAGTTTCAGTTTTTTTCTTTAATTTCCGGGTTCGGGATCTTTCCTTGTGAATTGCAGACACAGAATTGTAAATTTTATTAGCGGTGAGTCATTAGCAGATAACTGTACTGCGGAGAAGCTTTCCTAATGCACAGCATTCCTTACCATATTCCAGAATTCCTTTTTCATGAACGGCTTCGCCATATTCATTATCACATCCATCACTGGTGGTGTATTAATAAAGTGTATCTCCTTCAAGCGAACAGGTATCCCTTCTTGGACACAGATAACTAATTTCTTCATCCCGATAGGGGTTATCCGACTGACGTGACCCAAAGACACGTTCGCCGCGTCACCGATAAAAATGTACCCGTCGCAGGTACCATTTTTCAGGCCAACTAAATCGGACACCATGAAGAAGTACTTGGTAATATCCTCGAAAAAATAACGCGACGGATCAGGATCTACCAATTTGCCGTAAAGGATTGTGTGGCCTCGCTTTGATACGTCAGGTAATCCAGTGACAGCTCTGTGTTATAGGATGAGAAACTACTTAATTCAATATTCATAATTCGTTCTTTTCTTTGGTATATTACAATCTGCTTATACGAGATTCTCATCTTTAATCTATTATATTAAAGGATATCAGTTACGTCTCTTATTTTTATTGAGATTTTAAACAGTAATAGCGATAGATGGAATCAGTTATCACAGATTTATTTCGTTTCACCCCGAACTCAACATGTGGATGGTGGATATTGGATCTTTTACACATTTCACAATAATAATAAAGGAATAATACGGGTTCTGAAATGTAACCTTGCGTATTTTTCAATGGTTACGAATCTATGACTCCAGGGGCGGATTTGTGTATAGGCTAAGTAGGCTGCAGCCTAGGACGACAAATTTTGAGGGGTCACAAATTTAGGGAGCGACATATTTTGGGGGCGGCAAATTTTTAGGGGTAACAGATTTTGGGGAGCGACGTATTTTGGGGAGCAACAAATTTTGAAGAGCGATCAATTTTGAGGACGACAAATTTGAGGGGGGGGGGGGGGCATTTTGAGGAGCGACAAATTTTGAGGGGTGGCGAATTTTGGAGAACGGTAAATTTTGGGGGGCGACAAAGTTTGGGGAGCAATAAATTTTTAGGGAGCGACAAATTTTTAGAGAACGACAAATTTGGGGGGGGCGGAAAATATTGGAGAGCGATAGATTTTGGGGGGTGACAAATTTTGAAGAGCGATCAATTTTGAGGACGACAAATTTGGGGGGGGGGGATATTGAGAAGCGACAAATTTTGAGGGGTGGCGAATTTTGGAGAACGGCAAATTTGGGCGGACGACAAATTTTGGGGAGCAATAAATTTTCGGGGTGCGACAAATTTTGGGGAGTGTCAAATTTTGAGCGGACAAATTGGAAAAGCTTTGAACGCAGAGACTTGTGACAACTTTAAAAGAATTCACATTTTCTTCATGTAGCGAATTAGCAATAATTCATGTGAGTTGCCATATGGAATTAATTTTGAAATGGTCTCGACTCTTTTGAATTAATATTTGATGATATTTCAGGGAAAGGGCGGCAGACGCTGGTTAACCTAAGGTCGCCAAATTTCCAAATCCGCCCCTTTATGACTCATCCTAAGTAAGTACAATTTGTTGTCAACCATGATTGTATTTTAATCTTGACGGTCAATAGCAGCGTGTCAAATTTTGACGCGTAGGCCACCTTCGCGCATTGTACAAGTACAGTGCGTAAAAAAATTGATGGTCTTAGGGGTGAATCTACACCTCTGGACCGGTGCAAAATCTTTAACAATTTTTCCTGTACCAAGCGGTTCGTTTGCGACATACGGCTTTTTTCGAACTCATTCTCTTCTCAAAGCGCAGAATACGTTGATGTAAAAAAAAATTTAACATTAATTTTCAATGTCATAAATAATTTTGCGGACACTTTTTTTGTACAAATGTCCACCGATCCTGAGGTGTAGATTCTGTTGGATTACTATTATTATTAAAAGGCAAAAGTGATTCAACATTCAGGGAAACCTGATTATAGTACAAGATAATGATACGTCTGTAGAGTGTCTTTTTCTTCCAATACCCGGCAACGGTGAAAAACAGTCCGTTGTTAGAGAAGAGCTCACTTCTGTTCGGTATAACGTGTTATTCTTTCCTAGTCGTGAAATAAAACTAAAATATAAAATATGAAAGGCTCATTTATTTCATAACCAATTTCTAATAGATTCACCCCCAAGACTCATGACCACAAATTTTTTGACACCCTGTACATACATGCCTCTGTCGTATCCCTGAGGTATTACAAGAGAGATGCATTATACTTTTTTATTGTTATTTCAAGACCATCGAAAATCCAATACCCACCTCCAAAATCACGCTTAAATAACGCAAAGCAACCCTGTGAAAACTGATTACGTCATACAGGATAAGTGGATCACTCTGTTTTGGTTTAGCGCTACAATAATTAGGGTAAACAAGGAGGATGCTCCTTAATTACACGACTAAAAGCTTAAATAACAGCGAGTACGAAACACTTACGCGACATTGAAAGCTTGACGCAGCTCCTTCAATCCCCGCGGATCCCTGTTCGAGAAGAACTCTGGGAGGAGGGATCTAATGGTGAAAAAATTTTCCGCCGTGTTTTTTGCCGCCTCCATGCTGTAATAATTACTGTGCAAGAACATTATCAGATGCAAGTCCGAGACCTTCGGCAAGTGCTGTTGCTTCTCGCACCATTCTCTCAGCATCTCTACGTCCAACATCTTTATTTCTGGGTTCTTCTTCAACTCCTCTTCCAAAGAGAACGGATACGGTAAAGGCAGTACCATCTTCGTGACCAAACTTGTTGCACTGCAAATAAGCAGGCGAAATGGTCATTTAATCGAAATAACATTTGCCGTTTTCGACGATCGGTAGTGGATTTCCAAAAATTCGAGAAACGCGCCAAAATGCAATTTTGCAACATATGAATGGCAAGGAAATAACGGTTCATTGAAGCACCTATTTTTCATACATCTAGGTCCATGTCTATTATATGATGGTAATTCATTTACAATCTCGATGATTCTGGCAATAAAATTAACAATTTTCCCCACCTCTATTAATGGTTTCTGTTAAATAAGTTTGCTTTTTCTAAATTAACGAAAAATATGTAACTCGATCCTTAACTTGTTAACCGGCACTTTTCGATCGAAAGTGCTCCCCAGCTGGATATGTAGTTAATAAAAATCGAGCGACCTTTAAGGTCTGGGCACCCTTATCAGTTCTGTGCCAGCGTACTAGTGGTAAGCAGAAGAGATCCTCCACGGGCTCCACGCCCCTCTTCTTCTTACCACTGGCACGCCGGAACGGTACTGACCAGGGATTGTAACCGCCGCCTAACCCTAACCCGAACCCGGTTAACCGAGCGAAGGTTACTGTAACCCGTAGTAACCCCGAAGGAACGGCTCCCAAAGAGTACAGAGAGCCGGTTAACCCGCTCGGAGCGGGTTACAAGTGACATACGACATTCTACGTTCAAAATCCGACTATGGTCGCTCCACGCTCGTCCACCGCTGCGATGCAACTGCAATTTTAACAAGAACCGGGTTACATGCAATGACGTCAATCACTTGCAGGGTTTTGTTTCTCGATCTAATTTGTAATCTCTCGAGGAAAAATGTGATGAATTTTCTTGAATTATACCCACGACATTACATGCAAATCGTTTCTTGGTCAAATTGCATCACCGTGGTGGATGAATGGCCTATAACAAATGTAACAATCCTGTAGAAGTTCGAAAGGTAATTTATTTATTTATAATAAAAATAATATTTTGTAACACAACTATTATATACGAAATTTACTGATTTGTAAGAAAATAGTGTGCAAGTGTTAAAATGAAAACACAATGTTTATACTATACGGTCATGGAATATATTAAGTACATTTTTCAACTTTAGAAACATGCCACCCTCGAGGAGAAATTTGCAAAATAAAAATTTGTTTATAATTTGACGTTACATAAATAATTTTACAATTTCAAAAAAATATTATTCAAATAGACAAAATCTTCTGCATTAAAATAAAAAAAGGATGAACCTAATGCGATAGATAGTTTTTAAAATAAAAATTCATAAGTACAGGTCGATTTCACAAAAATAGGGAAACACTACGCCCTCTACCGGATTAGGGTAACCCGCTCCGAGAGCGGGTTAACCGGGTAACTCTGTGCCTAGATGCCTCGGGTTACCCGGTTATGTAAATTAGTCTACGGTACTGAGAACCGAACCGGCCTAGGGTTACGGTTACAATCCCTGGTACTGACACGGAACTGATAGGATAAATCCGGGTGAGAAGGCCCGCCAGGAGAAATGGCCCAGTTGCTATATTTCAGACTCTATACGTAAAGGCGCAAATTCACAAAAATATCGTGCCTCACATGAGACTTTAATCTCACGAGACAATTATTCGATTATTTTAATATTTTTTAATTACTTTGGCATTCGTTTCATGAAATTAGACTCTCGCGAGACGATTAAGGTGCAAATCCACGGTGAGAGAAAAATATCGTGTCTCGCATGAAACTTTAATCTCCATTATTATTACTCTTTTATTTTCATTATTTCCATTTTATTATCGCTGAGATCTTTGCATTAAGAAAAATAAAAAAATGTTAAAATGACAGCCTTTTGAAAAAGGTTCGAAGAGCCTGAAAAAGGTTTTTGCCTTCTTCAAATAAACTTCTTTAAATAAAAAAGGGAACGGTAACAGATGCGGCAATAAATCTTCTACCACAGACATAAACATTTTTGTATAGATTAAGAATCTCTTTTCCTTTTTGTGTTTCAGATAACCCTTACAGTACTTTCCGTCAACGCCAAGACCACCCGATTTTTGTTCAACGCTCTCGGTCAGCACTCTATATGTGCCATCTTCTTTTCTCACCGCCACACAAAAATTCAGAACGATAGCTCAAGATCAAGTAAAACGTTCTGCCAAACCTCAACTTAATTTCTCGCGCCGTTTTTTTACAAAAAAAATCACAAAGAATTACCTATTTCTCAGCCCAACAAGGCGCAAACCCCCGCTTAACTCGCCGTTGAACCGCGACGTTTATACGTGTTCAATATGATTACCTAGCCGCACCGGTAATTGTCCACGGGATGTCGAATATCGCCACCAGATTCTTTTCACACACAGACCTATCCGCTTTCCTTGGCGATCAGCCCAGAGTTCCGTCCAGTTCCGTCGAAGACTGACAGAGGCACCAAATGTCTTCATTTTTAATTCACGTCACTTAGTAGCGACCGAGCTGGTGTGCGTGTAATTACGAAGCAACGCCATGTCCGCTCCGCGTTTCCGTAGCGCGAAGAGAACGCCCATTTTCGACTTAACAGAGCCGCAAATTAATCAAATAATCGCAGCAGCAGCGAAACAAGCATCAGGCCGCTCGATTATTCGTCCACAGACGGTGGATGGAAAACGCAAAGCCGCGCCAAAGTGGCCCAAAATGCCGATAAGCGAGGCACGTATCCCCGCCCGAGTATCATTGATATCACGCTCCCGTTAACGTTAATTAATTAATTTTCACGGGGAGGGATTATGAGCGCATCCGCCTTAAAGAAAGAAGAGGCATTCACCGGCGCCGAAGAATCGCGACGCTTTCTAATTTAATCAGTTTCTGATCTAGTTCCTCCCGTTGTCCCGTTTCAGACGCGGACCTTCCGGCAAGTCCAGCACGCGCGGCGTTCCATAGCAACGCTCGTAAAATTTTTATCGTAGCGCACTACTCAAAATGATTGGAGGATCGCCTGTTTGAACAATATATCCGATGGTTTGAAAGCTTTACGTGCTGTTCGAATTTTATAATAATATTATTGTTAATATTATTGTATAAAATGATCTGTCTTAATTTATAAATGGATAAGTTTTAAAAGGTATGAAAAATGTATTAGGAAAGATCTAAATGTGGGTCTCGGATGTTCTAGAAGTAGGATCTAGAATTTTACATTCGATTAACCACATCATTTCATGAGCAACGTCATTTTCCCAAGTAACTTTACAACATTAAAAAACGGAACGTTTCGTGTTTATTAATCAATAATACATTTGCTATTGCTTTCTGTCATTTTCTGATTCTTCTTTTAATGAATGGTCGCAGTTTTGATGCAAAATATTATGTTACTGCATTTTTTTTAATCTTCTGTTTTATCAACAGACGCGGTCGCGTCTGGAAGCTAATTCCCCTTCCCCCTCTACCCATAGGCACACTGAGCGACCATGTCTCTATACACGAAAGATAGCGAAATTGACAGGTCGTCGGAGCTATTTTAGCCTTATTATCTTATTTTATGACATAGTCCCGGTGTTTTTACATGATTAAGCGAATCATTTATTTTTTCGAACCCATATGTCGTTTTACTTAATGTATCAAGCTATTTGTCTAAAAGATATAAGATTTATTCTGAATTAATAGTTATCAAAATGATACTTTTTTGATTAAGACGTTTCGTGACGTCACGTTTTACTTTTACAATTGACGCAGGTAGATGTCGCCTAGATAGCTTCCTGAAGTTATCCGGAATGGTTTTGCTGAAAATGCGTTTGCGCAGTTGACGAAAAATGCAAAAAGTCGCTGCGTTCGGGTCTCTAGTAAATGTCACCTAGCTGTCACTCAATTATAACCTGCCAAGTGACAGTTATCAAAATGTTAGAAATATCACGATCACGAGTTTTTCGATCATATAGGACACTGCCTCAATTATTAATTGCCTCAATTAACAAGGTAAGTCGGTAAAATTTTTTAATAGACTTTTTTTGTTCAGCTTATAGAACCCAAATTATTTAATAGACTTTTTATGTAGAGCTGATAGAAACGAAGGAGACGTACAGACTTGGAACTTGTCCGGAGAACGTTCGACAGAGAAGCATTTTCTTACGTGCAAGTTTCTAGAAACTTGTCAAATAAGGTAAATCGACAACACATTATCAGTCACATTATTGAAGAAAGTACGCTGAAAACACATCTCCCTTGATACAAATATGTTTTTGTTGTATTATTTGTTATACAGTCACGGTCTATGTCCACTGATACTTAACGTATGACTTTCTTCTATCTTACGCCACTTTTATGAACTCTGGATGATTTTTTGGTTAATTAATTGTTTATTAATTTTTGTAGAAAATGCGGGAGGCCGCCCTACTTGATGGTGAGTTTTATTAACGATAAGCTTACAGAAGAATTAAATAAAATAAAAAAAAATTATATTATACATTTATTCAAATTCATTTTTCCAGTCTCGAATGATGCCGAAATACTAATGGCAGCGAACAAGGTGCCGAGAACGGCGGCGTCGCCACCACCACCACAGGGCCCGGCCACGGCACATGGTATTATTTCGTAATACTTTAATTAAATACCTTTTTATGTTTTTACAATATAAAAATTATTCGGTTTAGCCTATATCAGGGGAGGCGAACATTTTTATCTGCGCGTGCCAAAAATGTATAAATTATTATAATATAATTGCTGACGTTTATTACTAACTAATTACAGGGGGATACACGTCGAAGCGCCATAAGAGGAGCGGCTGGAGGGTGCGGGCCCGTCAAGAGCATTGGGCCACCCTCCAGGCGGTACGGGCACAAGCCGTCAGCCTCCGCTCGCAGGCGAGTACCCTGCGAGATTTAGTGAAGACCCAGATTCGTGGCCGCGGCCGCGGCGGCCTATTTTGTAAATAAACAATTGTAAATAAATAGTTCCATTAAAATTATAATTAATATATACCTAATTTAAAATCGTTTAATTTATAATAATATAATACTATGTTCCAATTTTTTTTTCTCCTTGAAATTATTCATTTTTCCTTTGCAATCTTTAATGCTGCCAAAAGTCCACCTTTCTTGTTTGAGAACACCTTCAATGTTTTATTTTTTTTTCTATTCGCTCGTAACGAATCATTTCTCGATATAAATTGTGTATTTACGGAACTCGTGATGCGACTAGCGACCCGAACGCAGCGGCTTTTTGTCTTTTTCGTAAAACCGCGAGTGACTGATTTTAAGTCGTTTGGATTTGTGGTTATGGGTAATATTTTTATTGATTATTGCTGACTGGGTACAATTTTCACCTCCACGGGGTCCTTTCCGTCAACCTTTTCCAGAAATAATGTCACTCATCTGCCCTACCCCCCTCAAATACATGAAAAAGTCGAGGACAAAAAACAGTATTATTTGTACTTCTACGTTATATTTATAGCGAATTCGGTACCTCGCACTGATTCCGCACTGGTGCCAGAAAATGACTTGGATTGGTTGTTTCTGATAGAAACGAAGATAGCTCTATAAGAATCAACCAATCCAAGTAATTTTCCGGCACCAGTGCAGAGTCAGTGCGAGGTACCGAATTCGCTATTAGCTGTATGTATGATCCGAATAAATAAGGCTGGCGGCGTAACCAAAAGGCGATGGTACAGAAGACTTGATAAGATCAACACAACAAAAATTCACAAATTATGAAAAAAGTGATGAAACCCCCCCCCCCCCCCCCCCCCATAAACATGACTCATGTATGAAAGAAGCTAATTCCCTTGAATTCACGAAAAAAATTAAAAAAAGTTCACATGCAAAGATTGTGAAATCAACTTTGCTAATCCCAATTGTACCTTTAATTCAGGAAAAAAATTAAAAAAGTTCTCACGCAAAGATTGTGAAATCAACTTTGCTAATTCCAATTGTATTCTCGTTCTCCGCTCGAACACTGATTCCTCTGTCACTTTTTATACTTGACATTCCTTTATTGGCCACAAATCAATTCAGTGCTCAGATTTTCAGCTTCGGTTTTAAGGAATTAGCGGGCGAGAGGCCTGTAGTTGACACAAAATCTTTTACAAGAGAGACATCTTCTGTTAAAAACGTCGTATGAAGATCATTTTACGATGGAAGATAATAAAATCTTGGTAGAGACTAATTTAAACGGATCAAAGTCGGTAATAGATTAATAGCACATTACTTCCTTATGTTTCTTTTACACCGTGCCATAATCACGTGCTTAATACCAAATGGGTTCCAAAATTTGTAATGACTTCATGCACCTCCAATAAAAAGTTTTATAAAGTAAAATATTTTAACTTTTAAAATTAATTAAACTGAGAAAATGAGAGTCGGTTAACGACCAAACAAATATTTATCGTTATGTAAAATGCTTATTTTATGAGGATAAATTATACTTAGGATAATATTATAACAAACACACATTAAGACTTTGTTTCAATTATACAAACATTTATTTATTTGTTGTACAGTTTGGCTGTTTTCTTTTTTTCTTTGCTCTTAGAATACTCTCTATTTTTTATTCTAGCTACTTGTCGCATTCTTAAGGTTAAATAATAATGTATGCAGTCCCTTGTAAAAGAAACATAAGGAAGTAAACGTGATATTGTTCACATGTTACACTAATACCCTCTGCAGGAGGGACAAGTAACTTTTTCTTTAAGATCACAGGAGTGGGGATAGAGTCGGTCCACCTATCTTTCTTACACCGTGGTCATGCATAACATTTATATTTATTATTAAAAATTAATAAAAAAAATGTAACTTCTTCAGAAATGCATTAAAAAAAATCCCAAATTTTGCTATGTTTTTAGCCCAAAAAATAGGATTCCCCCTTAATTAGGACTATCATTTGGTAACTCATAGTTCTTGCAGTTCGCAAGTTATAACACAAAATCGGAAAATATCCGGATTTTCGTGCACGAGTAGTTTAGCACCATAAAAATGCAAAAAAAAAAAACTTCATCTAATGGGTAATCGATCGCAGGACTGCACAGTGGTCTGGAAAGCGGTGTTTTGTGGCCAAAAGTCAATTTTTCAACTTCAATGTTTACAGAAATTTTTTTTTCCTATGTATTGATAACCCCCAAAACCTTCAAACTCCAATCATATTATATATTTCAGGCAATTCTATAATCAGATATAGTGTTATAAAGTGTAAATCATGAAATTTTAAGTGAAACTAATTGTTGTAATTACTCATTATAGAACATCAAAATACGTGTTTATATCATACAGTTATATAGGTAAGGAAGTATATTTCAGTTATTTATATGTGTCATAGGCATTTTTTAGTCCATGAACAAATAGTGCAATGTTTATATGAATTTAAACTTTGAGAAGGCTTATAAAAAAATGATTAAGTGAAATTAACATCGGACTTTTTTTACATGATAGCTTACACAATTGTTAACAAGAGCATGTTAATTTCAAGTGCAACCTCCTGCAACCTTCAATTTTATGCAGACTTTTAGAAATGACGCTCGAGGTGTTTGGGCGTCCCGTACGCGTGTATTTTTAATGTTTTATTTTTTTTAAGTCAAAGATAATGTTAGAGCTGAATCTTTTTTCTCTTTTTTCTCTAGTACGGCTATGATTTTTAATTTTGACTATAAAATACTGCTTTCCAGACCACAATGCGCGCCATATTGAATCCGCTATTTTGAATTTTGAATTTTTGGTGCCAAATTCGTTATCAGCGACCTCAAAAACCTTTAATCACCAAGTTTCAGAAAGATCAGAATTTTGGCCACAAAACGCCGCTTTCCAGACCACTGTGGACTGTCGGATTCCACGCAGCTTCTAAAATACAGTTTATACCCGTACTGCCCTCTTTAGTTAAACTGTCCTATCTAGCAATTTGAAACAACCGAGAAAACTGAAGTTTTATCATTTACTTTGTACCGTCCTTATTTTCCTTTATTCACATTAAAACATGTTGTCATTACTTCGTAACAGCCTAATATATTTTTTTGTAATAGGTGTACCGGTAGGTAATGTATTATTAACGTACCAATTAATTAATTGTTTTAGATAGGATATTTTAACCATTTGGAAATAAGTTAGGTTAAATACATTAGACTGTTTATAAATCTTTACGAAGCACTTAGAGTTTTCTAACATTACTTAAAAGGTAAAAGACGTGTGCTACTTCAAATATTTCAACATATCTCAGAAAATGAAAAAATGCTAGATTGGACGGTTTAACTAAGGAGGGCAGCGTAGTATGTAAACAGGTAGGTCACGGTGTAATAGACAGGTGTTCCGACTCTGTACCTTTTACTCCAGCGATTTTGTGTGCCGATTTCTGTTTAATTCCCCTGGCAGTCGCGAGAGGCGTCGTGACTTAGAAGCCATATACATATGTATTAATGAGACTGTAGTAGTAGAGATTTTAGTGGTATTAGTGGGCTTGCCAGACACAACAGGCCATATGTAAATGCCTTTACGACACCGACGAAATCTGCCGGCCGCCAGAAGAACTAGGATGAAAAAGTCACACATTCTGAACAGGAGTCGGAACACCTGTCTATTACACCGTGAGGTAGGTAACTTCAATTATTAATATCTTTCAAACCGCTAAGTAACTACGGCTACTATTCCATATATATCGTCAAGGACCTGCATGCTATCATCTCACAAAAGCTCGTTAAAATCCAAGCCGACCACTATTACGGTCCTTTCCTTGTTAGTCATCCTAATTTAACATAAACATACTTTTATTACGAGAATTATAGCGTAGCATCTGTAACTACAATAAATAACATAAGTTACAACACTGCAACAAAATCACGCGTATAAATGCGATTAAACAGTGCACAGTAATTCATTTATGTCAGTGGCATGGAATCGCCGGAGTGTTTAAATTTCCCGCGATAGGACGGATTATGCGCGTCCTCTAACTCTTCTCAAATGCAAAGAACTTTTATGGCGCTAGTATCGCAACACTGTATTCAATAACCCAAATCTACGTCATATGATTCAGTATGTAGTACATTGAAAAATCTCTGTGGGAAGAAGTGACGAATTTATTTCGAACCTGCACAAACATTCATCGATCGATCTAAACATTCGTTATACGCTGTATCGGAACTTAAACGTGTTTCCACTACCCAAGCAGCGTCGAAAGTAATCGACTATTGAACGTTAATGTACTATGAATCGTTTGGATGATCCTCCGGGTCTCATGAAAGGCAGAAAACCATCTTTCATTGGAATGAACGGTATTCTTTCAATTGAATGCTTACCCATTTCGACATTTCGAGAATCTCCACCTCTGTTTAATACTTCACATTCGTCATACAACTTTCCTATTGATTGCCTTCTTACGAGAATACTTCTTTACACCTAACGGACAAATAAACATCTATTAACATTCAATTCGAACGCAGTACTACCATCAGTCTCTCGTTCACTGTTTTGTTTAATACATCGATGCTCCCAAATTTTGTTTCTAATTGAAATACACAAATTCAGCTATGCCCGCTCCTATACAGTGTTTCAACATGCATTCGAAAGTTAACAGTATCACTGAACATAACCGTATCGAGAGACATTCCACGTACAATATCTAATTATTAATATGTTAGATTAATTATAGAGGATACATGTATTCAGGGCCGTTCCTGGGTTTTGGCCGCCCAGATGCAAAAACAATATTGCCGCCCTTATTGATTCAATATTCTTTAATTAAGAATTTAATATGCAGTGTTTACTTTTATATCTATACATACATAATTTTAAACAGTTATCGTGCAAAAAAGTTTCGATTATTATTCTTATTAATCCAAATTTTACATATAATAAACGGCCTGCGGCCGCCCAGGTGCGGGGGCACCTTCTGCACCCCCGCCAGGAACGGCCCTGCATGTATTAACTGTTAAAGATCCAGCTCTGTGCAAAACCAAAGTTATATTTCAGACCAATAATGTAAGCAAATACTCCCGACTCGTTGATCCGTGCTATGCACCGTCGTCAAATCGAACGAATCTCGTCCTTTCGACGCAGCCTCTCGAACCCTCGCCGATGACCCTGGCGTCATCGGCTAGCCTCGAGCGTCGAAGTTACATTGCAACCCTTAAGCATCCTACTGGACCTCGCCTTCCAAGCCGGCGAGCGATGCCCAGTGTTGTATTAGATATTCCCGCCTCGGGCGTTATGACTTCCTTGCAATAAATTTCATTTGCTTCCCTATTTAAATTCTAATAAGCACATTCTACCGAAAGACTTAAAATTTTCATCGCTAAAGTCTAGATAATCGCACACTACTTTAATCGCGCTAGCGAGATTATTTAAATTAATCGTATTTCATATTGAAAGCCTCGATCTCTTTTCCGCAGGGGGTCCAGAGACTGACGACCAGCAGCGTTTACGGTTCCAGGTGGAATTAGAGTTCGTCCAGTGTCTTGCCAATCCGAACTACTTAAACTGTACGTTCCTGTTAACGATCGCCGACTACTAGTGATGGGATCTGAAGCGCTTCGAAGCGCTTCGAATCTATATATATGACGAAAACTTTGAAGCGCTTCGAACATGATTCGAAGCTCTTGAAAAGTCTTGGTCGGCTTCGAAGTCTGAACGGATTCGAAGTAGCGATCGGCTTCGAAGTCTCGAAACTCTCGGTTCGAACGTCGGTAGGTATCCGGGGCGAGGACAAATTTTATGGCTTTCGACCCTCGAAGGGGTTTGAATACCATTAAAAAGTGAGAAATGTCCAGGATTTCCGAATTTCTCATCAGATCTTTGCGTAAACGCCGATGAAACTAACACCAAGAACGACGTAATTCGGACCATAATGAAGGAAATTCCATGAAAAATCGAATCATATCATTTCGGCGTGCGTTACGAAAAGTAGCACGTTTCAATTTTCTTACGAAAAGTAGCACGTTTTGGTTTGCCACGAAAAGAAGCACGTTCCATCGTTTCTGACGAATATTAGCACGTTTGGTCTTCTGCCGCGAAGACTAACACATTTGACTGCCTCGCCACGAAGAATAGCACATTTCGTACTGTTGCGACGAAAACTAGCACGTTATACTGTTTCGCCACGAATAATAACACGTTTGGGAATTTATGGCGAAAACTAACATATTATCCGGTTTGGCCACGAAGAATAGCTCGTTTTGGATTATACTGCAGACTGCAGAAACTATCGCGTTTCAGCGCGTGGGCAGTTTAAAAGAATTCAACTGTTGAAAATATTGTTTAATAAATAATAATTCCATCTAATCTCCAAAAGACAACACATATGAAAATTTTAATGTACATAATTTAAGTAAGGGAGGGTGCGGGAATTGCGAACGCGGGGTAAACGCGAACATGCTACTTTTCGTGGCAAACCGCTCTAACGTGCTAGTTTTCGCAGCGAAAGACGAAACATGTTATTTTTCGTGGCAAACCGCTCAAACGTGCTAGTTTTCGTAGCGAAAACCGAAACGTGATAGTTTTCGTGGCAAACCGCTCAAACGTGATAGTTTTCGTGGCAAACCGCTCAAACGTGATAGTTTTCGTGGCAAACCGCTCAAACGTGCTAGTTTTCGCAGCGAAAGACGAAACATGCTATTTTTCGTGGCAAACCGCTCAAATGTGCTAGTTTTCGCAGCGAAAACCGAAACGTGATAGTTTTCGTGAGAACGAAGGCAAACCTGCTACTTTTCGTAAGAAAATTGAAACGTGCTACTTTTCGCAAGAAAATTGAAACGTGCTACTTTTCGTAACGCACGTCGATTTGAAGCTGCCTTCGTTAAAAATAGTCCGATTTACATGAAATTTGATATGATTTTCATCGGACGAACATAAGGAATCCATCGGTATCACTTCCATATCCATACGATAAAGAATAAAGAATTTCTTAATACGCTGAAATGAATACTTCACATTTTCACCCTCGACAGCGGGGCGCCGACCTGGAATCGCTGCGGACCGCAGCCTGCAGTCGACCGAGGATTCATACCTGTTTCAGAAATAAAATAATTCTTTATTCTTTATCGTATCGATATGGAAGTGACAACGATGGATTCCTTATGTTTTCCGATGAAAATCATACCAAATTTCAAGTAAATCGAACTATTTTTAACGAAGGCAGCTTCAAATGATATAATTCGATTTTTCATGGAATTTCCTTCATTATGGTCCGAATTACGTCGTTCTTGGTGTTAGTTTCGTCGGCGAAACATAAGGAATCGATTGGCGTCGTTTTCGCAAAGATCTGATGAGAAATTCGGAAATCCTAGACATTTCTCACTTTTTAATGGGATTCGAACCCCTTCGAGGGTCGAAAGCCATAAAATTTGTCCTCACCACGGGGTACCTACCGAGGTTTCGAGCCAAGAGATTCGAGACTTCGAAGCCCATCAAGACTTCGAAGTAGTCGCCTGACATTCAAGACCGATTCGAAGCGCTGGGAACCGACTCCGGAGTCCCATCACTACCGACTACCGCACAATTCGCGAAATACTAACGGCTGTTATTATAGTTTTAGCGCAACGCGGATACTTTAAGGACGCGACGTTTGTAAATTATCTTAAGTATCTGTTGTATTGGAAAGAGCCGGAGTATGCGAAATATTTAAAATACCCCATGTGCTTATACTTCTTAGATTTATTGCAGTATGAACACTTCAGGAGAGAAGTAGTTAACTCTCAGTGTACGAAATTTATAGACGACCAACAGATACTCTTATGGCAGCATTACACCAGACGCCGGACGAGGCTGCTGCAGGCCGCGGCAGAACAAACCCAGCACACGAATCCTCAAAACAATGGTATTGTACAACCCAAAGTTCCTTGAATAATTTTCGAACACCGAATCACTATCGAGCTGGTCCATAAAAACTGCAATGCCAAAGCGACACTATGTAAGACTATCTTTATTATACTATAGTTCCCATACCAGACTTGTTTTATCAGTTATGTTTTTTCGGCTGTGATAAATCCGTAAATAAAGTACTTTTCTACGTTCGTTATACACCTGTGATTACGCTTCTCTCCCATTTTCCTTCTGTCTCTCGCTTACACTTAACTCGCCAAAGTCCGGCGATGTTTGAAATTTCGTATCGTTGACGAGGGCTGATATAATAATAAGTATCAGAAATGTCTACACTCAGAATAATTGCAACATAACATTCGTATTCTTATGAATGGATATCGTAAAGACTGAAATGTATTATTATGTGTGAATCTTAGAAGAGTATAGCGGTTCGTGTGAATTGAAACAAAGATGCTCCAATTGTAGAATCTGATTTCGGACGAGTGATGCTGAAACCCGAATAGCCGTTCATAAGTGTTTATTACTGTTCGCCCTTCGTAATAATGGAAAACATGGGAAATCATAGACAATGTGGATGGAAGATATGGACTTTAACAGCCTCAGTAAGTCTGCTTACTTTATTTAGTTATAAAATTTATCTCATTTTAAAACGCTGCACATAAATATGATATTTCGTTTCTTGTACCGCTTGTCGCGTAAAACTTTTTCGAAATGGTTGAGTAGAAAGTTAACGTATCTGTGTAACGACTACAACGTTCGCAATGTTTGGTCTATACTCGAAGTGTCCAATGAAAATTAGTAAAAAATCGATACAGTTAAACTCATCTATCAAATCATGCGAAAAAATATATTGTTACGAATATTTCGTTAAAAAATTGTAAGCAATCCTAAAATGATGCTGAGGCCTAGGCTCACTCGCTTTTAACGATATAAAAGTAATTTTTATGAATTCAGTAAAGTTTCCGAAATATGCATTTGTAAATTAAGATGTAACGCCCTGTATATGTACATTTATCAAATATAACAAGAATACTTCGAATGAAACTTGGCGAACTTAAGATTTTAACAGTGCATTAAAAGTAGCAAAGTACTAGAATACGAAGTAGTGCATCTCTTTTATGTTCGAAGTTTATAGTAATTATAATAAATTAACTATAATGTTTTTCACGTATTTTTTTCGTACAGCTGGTGTAAGTCCGTATCGCCGTAAGCATCTCCCGAACGCATTAAGCTGTTAAAAAGTTAATTGTGTCTTCCTTAGTAAAAACCAGAAACTGTTCATGGAAAGTTACTCTGCATACAGTATTAATGCATATTTTGTAACACATTAGAATATTTCCCATACTTTTGACACTCGTTGAACAGTTACATTCCATTTAAAACTATTTTTAGGGCAATCACTCGTGTGTAGGATGTCCCTGAAACAAATAGCCTTAAGGTAGTTCTGTTCCCAAATGGTACCCCTTACACTTGGCCTCCTCCGTATGTAATACTCTCTTTTGTCGGCTGAACGACACATAACGAAGCTCTAGTAGCATTATACATATATCTATACATACTTAGGTGCGCGCAGGTAATCAAATGTGTCGAGCGATCAGGTCGGGTGCAAAAAAGTCGGGCGACTTACGTAAGTCCCGAGACTTACGGATTTCCGGGTAGCCCGATTGTGTCGGGTAACTCGATTATTTCGGGTCAAGTTGAAGAAAATTGGGCGAGCTCGAGTTAATCTCCAAATTCAACGTATCTATTAATAGAATACATTTTCATATTCTGATCAAGTAAACATTCAACTTGTGTACCTTAAACAAAAATTAATATACAGGTTATATCGAATCCATTTTGAATAGATCATCATAAATTATCTTATTCTAAAGATTCATGTAGGTAAAGATCTCGTACATGCTTTCCGAGTATTCGGTTGCTCAAAACAACCTCATTGTGAGTACGTATGTATATCAAGGACCGCATTAAAAATGCGATTCAATGCACTTCAAACGAATCCTGAAGCGAATCTTGGGTATCGTCGAGAACTCGCTCGAGCCCGCCCGATTTTCTTCGACTTGGCTCGACGGAATCAAACTACCAGCGGCTAGTCGCTATTACGTATGCATGGCAATGGATACAAAGTGGAGGAAGCCCATTTTACTTGCGAATAAAATTTCGAATAACACTGTTCTTAAGGTAAATGGTGGAGGAAGTAAAATGAAGTATATGAATAAAGTCTTACATGGTGTCCAAGGCATATATTTCACGGAATAAGTGCTATTAAAGAAATAATCAAACGTATCAAAGTCTAACTAATAAGTCTTAGCTAATAGATCGATATAATAATGAGGTATAATTGTTTCAATGATCCTAATTGCCGGGTGTTTCACTTCCTGGATCTTTATTTTCAAGGTACAACGAGGCAAACCATCTACAGGAACACGTTCGAAAATCCCGAAAAATTGTGAAACGCTGTATTAGCTGCAAGTAAATATATCGCACAAAATATATTCTAACGCACGCGTTAGTCACTTCTGTAGCGAATTGATATTTGTGTAGTGGGAGAATCATACCAAGCTTGAGAACGTACAGGTTTTATGACGTTAGTAATGTTAAACTTCAACGTTATTACACTTGTTAAGTACATATATAGACATCGTGTTTGTAGGATTTTTATCACTTCATTGCATATCCTCAACCACCTAACTTAACAACACCATCTCATTCTCAGGGACATCCTGCGTTTGTGTATAAATATACCTATTCGACGTTACAAATGATAATGTATAAATACTACATGAGAAAGTGAATAAAATATCTTGTAACATTACTTCAGTCTCTAAAATACAACTATTTTATAATATTTATCACTTTTCTAATTAGTTTCTTAATTTTATAGCGACACTTAAAATCTTGATTTAACAGGCGGTGAGAAACAGATTGTTTTATTATAATCGTTTTAACATTTAACACAATAAGTATAACAATTAATAAATATTGATTAGTGGAAATTATAATAATACACTAATATATGCGTTATTACGGAGAGTATATTACACAATATGTAATACGTGTTTATGAATTAACATTTCCATAAATCCATGAGAATAGTCTCTTCTGAAGAAGGATTAGAACTGATATAATATCGATCTCATTTCTCTAAACAGTTTTCAATAAACTATTATGCTGAATAACAGTTGCAAAGAACCGAAATTAAGGAATATATATCGATTCTAGTTCCGGTTCCAATATGGGTTCGCATATCGATTTCATTATTAACACTTTAAATGGCACAGGGCTTTGACAAAAGGTGGTCAGACCTTTCTCTCTGTCCTGAGAAAACATTCGGGGACAATCGGGCAATACTTTCGATGCTTTTCAGAACATATCGATGTGAAAACTAAAAAAAAAAACCGAAATTTCGCTGCGAGAAAATGCCGAGAAGATGCCACTCAAAGTGTTAATTCTGCATAAAATGATGTTCATTATAAAATTATTAAATATACCCGTGTTGATAAAAGCTTTATAAAGGATCTTCCTAAAACAATTATGGAGAACCAAACGAATGTTTTGCGCTACGCCTTACTGTTTAAAGAACCAACAACGAGAAAGTTCTGCAGTATTGTATTTACATCAGTAACCGTTAATTATGTATTAATAATAACATTCAGTACTTATTCGTAGAATAGTGTGCACGAATCCCTTACAAAGACACGTTGATCGTTTCGCTGACGCGTTCTCGGTAGCACGCCGTATCCATTCTATCTTCAACTTGGCAGTTATTCTAAATGCTGATACATGTTTTTGTTGTTACAAGACGAGGCAGAATAAACGAACACATTTCATCACGAAAACGCACCCAACACTGGGCAGACGGACAAATGGGTTCAGCGTTAAATCACGCCCGCGCCAGCGAACGAGTTTTTTATATTCCTATCACTTTATTTCGTTTCTGCACTGACACCAACTATGTGGCAACGCTCCTTAGCCGTGAGTGTGCAATTTTCGGCTGGCTCTGAACCATCAATTTGACAACGGCACGGAGGTTCCTGAACAGTCGATCACATTGCAATAACCTAGTGCCGTTTAACACCTTATCGTCGGGCATGCATTTATCTTATACTGTGGCCAGACTTTTGCCACGCTTAAGAAGGAAATTGCGTTAAATTTAATAGTATGTAAAATATCATTTACCGATAATTCTACAGTGTATGGTAGTGCTGTAAAGAAATACCTCTGTGAAATTATGCACCGGGTAATTTAAATATACATATCTATCAGAACATGAAAGCATGGAATAACTCGTGAACCCCTCCATGAAGCATTAATTTTAATAATCCGACAAGAACCGGTGCTTCCCGCACAGCGCTTTCTGTGTCCTTCGGTCCGCCCTTCACTCGGAATTCTTATTCTCCGTAAAATTTACTAATATACCATTCCCAGCGTCCACCCAATCCTCCGAGAAGAGCTTCGTTCTGAGGATTTCTCTCTCAGACAGATCTTCGTTCGTAGACGTCTTTTCGTTACTCGGGTTCTCGTTGCTTCTCTTCTCTCGCCTCTTCACAGTCAACAGCTCCGAATCCTCCACTGTATCGGGTAAAATTTTGTTCAAGGTTTCTGGTAAAATTAAAGCGAAACCTCCGGACACCAAGCAGAGCATTCCAATAATCAACAACGGAATGGTGACTGGAAAATATTCCCCCTGAAACGAAAGTCGTGTTTTATGTTTCATGAATTCTCTGCGCGGAGAAGTTTCTCATCTCAAAGAGATGAAAATTCACGTCGGGGTAGGGATTATTTTTTGGAACAATAATATTGGTTACCACGTCCAGTAAATACAGCGGTATACAAGCGAAATATAAATCTTACCGATAATATTACGTGCGGTGTGCACAAACTGCCGATTTTCGCGAAAACTGTACATATCCCTAAACAGGTTCCTCTCGCAACAGTTGGAAATATCTCGACCGTGTATAAGTACGCTATAGAAACGGTACTCATCACTGTTACTCTGCCAAATAGGAGCATAATTGTTTTCGTTAAGTCTAAAAATAAAAATCTCATGAGCCACAAAGAATTCGAATAAAGACGCGAAAATTATAAAATTATTATTTACGCGTGCTTGTGCGTTAGTAAAACATCAACTAATAAATCTTATCCCCAGATAATCTTGCACGACTTCTCGGTATTACAAATGGCATTTGTCATTTTGATTACGCACCGCTCCCAGTCGCAGGATTCGACAGAATGATAACAGCAGCGGTTAAAATGCAAACAACGCCGCTAACGGATTGATACGCAGACATCGGTATTCGTCTGCCGTATCTGGACAGCACAAAATAGACGAATACGTAAGTTGCGATTTCTAATGCCCCTCCGAGGGCGAATGTGATGTGTCTGTCGACGAGAAAATTCGGCACCAGGGTCGTGAAAACGTAACACGCCATAGAAGAGGTCAACCTTGAACATATATAGAATAAAGATGTGGATCTAATAAAAATGTCTCGCATACTGCTTATTTTCGACGAATAAAATTCCAACTGACTTAAGAAGCACATCACCGTTGTATAATAATTCTATGATTATACTCTAAGGTACTATGAGATGTAAAAAATAAATGCATTGTAAATCTTACCATTGGCAAACCATTACTATGCCATATTTTCTCATCCGCGAAGACTTAAACAACTTTCCCACCGTTTCCATATTAATCGATTTCTCTTCGATTTCAATGCTTTTCTTCTTCTGGTTCTCCATCAACATCTCCTTTTTCGCGGGAGTTCTGAGTTCCACGACGTCGTACGTATTTTTCATGGAAAGCCGCTGATTAGTGGTCGGTTGCGACATCGATTTTGACTTTCGGTGGTTTTTCGAACTCGACGGGGTGCTCGTCTTCTCCGCTTTCCCATTATCGCACCGAGAAGACTCGGATACGGGCTCCATTTTGGGGAACTTATTATCTAGATTTTCCGAAATTGCGCTCAAACTCGTTGCTGAAAGGTACGTGTACATTATTTACCGATAATAATACATGCGGCGCGGTTTGATGAATTTAGGTTTACTGGAAATTAGGGATTGGATGCAAACAAAAAAATTGGATCTCGCTAGATTATAGTGCTTTACAATATATTCGGGGAAGAACGGAATCAGTAGCTTTCATCTCTCTTACTCCGAACTTTTTGTTGTTGCACAGTTTTCTCGCTATTAATCAGCAAATTAGTAGCTTCTCCATTCACTTCGTCGCCAGCTTTCGGTTTCTTCAACTCCGCGGACGAGACGCGAGATTTCCTTTCCGGTTTAATCGGCGTCGGATTTTCAGGGGCTTCTGCTTCCTCTTTACCGTCGTTTTCTCTACTCGATCTGGTGCAGCAGACGTTGTATTTTGTGATTCGTTCCACCGCCATATCGGCCTCCGTCGTTTTACCCTTCGCGAGAAGCCACCTTGGCGATTCTGGTATAATCCTAGAAATGGAATTGTTCTTTCGAAATTAGCATGTCCGAGCGCAAGTGATGGAATTACACTAGCCTGATTCACTACAAGGGTATGTCCAGTTCAGTTTTCAACATTAGATACGACGTCGTTAGAAGCTTAGGAATAACTTCTAATTACAAAGAAATTCGAATATTTCATTGAAATAAGATGAAATTGTGAGAAAGCATTTCACATCACGCGTATTCATTCGGGCGTTTGTCCCTTTTTCTAAATGAATCCAAAACCCCGAATTACATTAGGATCGACAAATTAAAGGTTGACACGGATTGCATTGAAATTTATTACAAGACTTCTTTCCACCAGCGTCCTTTTTTTTCTTTATAATTATTATTCCTTACAGCTTTTTCTGTCTCGTTTTAGCCGCGTGTATTTGTAATAAACGAGAATTCGCGTATTTAGTTATTTCGTTATGGATATAGTTAATTACCAAATATAAAGAACAGTTATTGCGGTGGGAACTGAAACAGCCAGTTGCAAGATTCTCCAGTCCGGTATAACGTAACTGAGTGCAGCCAGAAGCACCAATCCAATGGCCCATGCAATTTGCATAACCAACGCGACGAATGTGCGTGCTTTCGCTGGGAACAGTTCCAGAGAAAGAATGTACGTGGAATTTTGCAGGCCCTGAGCGAAGACTCCTTGCAGTCCACGGAGGGCCAGGAACGTGGGGTAATTCTAAAATTTCAAGTCCATTTGAGAGAAACGGTAAAAATATTTTTTATAAAAAAATTGCCTTTTTTTCATCTCAGTTTCCATGCTCCCCCCAAAATGTAACTATATAGTTAAAAGTAGACGAACGATTTGAACTTAGCTGTTACATTAAATTTTTGCCGCGTTTTTTTTTATTTAAATAAAAAGAGCTTTTACAGTCTCGAACTTTTATTTCAGAACGATAAGGATTTCTTACCTGCACCACGTACAATGCGACAGCCATTGTACCCTGTGTATAAAGGCAGATCGCTTGAACCGGAAGCCTTCCTATGCGATCGGCCAGAAGTCCGGCAATCCAAGCGCCCATTAAAACTCCGACATAATAAACGCTCGGACCGAGAAGCGTCAGGTATCGTTTCTCGCAAATTAAGCCCCACTCTGTCACCACGCTGCTCTCTCCGAACTCGGTTGCGAATTGATAATCGCCCAAACACAATTCCGTGTCGCAAATTCGTTTCGTTCCATTCTTTTCCTGCAATAGGGACATAGATCGGAGATATTAATAATTAGTCTTTGTGTATTTAATTGGAGATTGATTGTTTTATATTTAAGTATCTATTTGACGAAATATAGCGCATCCAATAGTGGCAGAGTGAAAATTCGGGTTCCCACTCGTGGAGGCAGATTTGACAATAGATTTGCGTGCAACTTTGTAAAGTATAAAATTTAATGTCTCGTTTGTAAGTGAGATATGTACCTACGGATAATTCGGGTAGTCACGTATACTTATTTCAATTTTTAACTACTTTTTTCAAATACTTAAAATTCAAAAGAAATACAATAATTCTTGATAATCCGAGTTAATTGGTGGGTAGTACCCACTGGGTACAATGTTCGAATAAACTGGCTTCTTTGGATAAGCAAACAATTGCATTTGCACACGGAGGATTATCATTCGTTGTGTTTCACAATATTTTCGTTCAAACTGAGTGTTTTGGGAATTTTTTCTAGAAAAACCGATAAATCTTTATTATTAAACATGAGTCTATTGGAAAGAGTACATCTTACGACCATTTCAGTATTTTTTGTGGTAAAAAGTATGGAAAGGTTTGTGAGTTATAGGCGATGCCCGAGGCGTCCATTTGTTTGGGCACTTTGCGGTGACAACCGTAGCTCGGTGCAGGATCATCCAGATTTGAAAATTCGATTTTTTTTTAGATAATATATGAAAAATTATTTTGAGACGAAATGGCGGCTGTGCAAAGTTGAAGCATCGATATTTGGCAAAAGATCGCTCGTTTTTCAAGTGTAAACAAAATCTGGGCAAAGAAAAAGGAAAAGCTCCCGATAGCGCTTAGATTTTTAACCCTAAAATAAGTCTGCAAAGCCTCGAGTAAATCGGTTCATTCATTTTTCAGTTATGTGTGTCACCGACTTTGTAAACATGATTTTGAGGAAAACGCGTTTAAAGTTTTGGGTCTAAGCGCTACACCGAGGAACATCCTACCTAATTACACGCCTATAACTTTGTCAATTTTGGTCGCATTAACTTGACACTTTCAGGGAATATTTTCAAGATGTTGTACTTCGAGAAAATATAAAAATTGAAAAATCGATTTTTCGAAAGTTTCTAGGTAGGCCTCCCCTCTTAAGAGATCGTAAGTATTGTGATTTTGTCATGAATTGGGGTAGAATTTGTCTGGATTCCAGCGTAGCTCTAATGTATCCATTTCGGGAATCAGAACCACACACCGCCGTTGACGCCTCTGGAACCAGTTTCGCCATTCGTTCAATAGCGACAGTATGAGAAGGGAATAGGGATGTACCGACTAGTGGTTAAGCCGGCTATCCGGCCACTATTCGGCATAACCGACTAGCCGGCCACTTTTGTAGTCAGCTTCTTGGGGGCCGATTAATAAGCTAGTCGGCTAGTCGGCCAAAACCCTAGTCGGTACATCTCTACAAGGGAACTTGGAAAATTCCCGGGCAGTCTCGTGTTCCATGGAGAGTTTTTCAATGAGCTCTGCATTTGACACATCTCTAAGGACTGGAGGTACAGTGACTAAAACGTCAGAACCTTCCCAGTCAATCACGTGTACGTAATCGGTGACTTCAAAGTTTAGCTTGGGTACAACATTGAACCTGAATGATGTTGACGTAGGAGGGTTTTTATTTTCACTCCCCCTCGCTCTCAGTATCTTGTCGAGAGCTGCCTTGCAAACCTCAGGACGTTTGTTTGTCATCATGCTCAGGAGGATATTCTCTGGAAACGCAAAGATGACAAAGAAGCCACCGATTATGTACACATGATTAGCTAGGAAAGTTCTAACGTTGTAGTCACTGTATCTGCAGTCCTTAAGGGGTTACCGCAGTCAGTAAGGTCAGAAAACGAACGATTCTTTGGGAATTTATTTCAGAAAGTACATGCATATTGTTATGCAAAGGTTTTTGTATTCAGATGAGGAACCGTTTAACAGGTTATTTTAACTGGTTATTACAGCTGATTTCCCGGAAGCTGTTTTAAGAAACAGCGACACACACTATGTTCACTAAAAATGGTCCGAATTTCTCCATGTTTGAACTCATTTTCATCAGGAAATCCTAAAAAATCCATTGGTACTACTTTCACGACCATTTCTCAAAAGCATGATCATTTTAGTTTTCTGTACTGGGTATTTTACCTGGCCCAACGGTGTTATTGCTCTCGGCAGTCAATGGACGGCCTACCCGGGACCTACCTGTGCGGTGGTTAGGTCTTTCCCGATAATTCGGGGCCAAAAGCATTTCAATAATCCGAGGAAGACTGAGTGTATCAACCTGATTAACACGAAAAGAGCGTCATTGACTAAGAATGGGTTAGTAAAACTCTTCTGTAGGTATAAATGATATCATTAAGACGACTACGAACCCTGTCGATATTGTTTTCAAACCTCATTACAATAATTCGGGGTGCGAGTGGTAAGCCGACCGTAATAGCGGAGCGGGCGGTTCGCTTACCTGAAACGAAAATCACCGATTCTGTAACTGTTCATTGTGGCGTGAATTTTAAAGAGTCCATCCTAGAAAGGAGCTTATTCTGTAAGTACCATTTCAAGAAATTATTTTTGTTTATGTATAAAAAGGCAGAAGACCAACATCGTACATTAGCCAGCTGCGAAAATGCTTTGTAAAATAATACTTTTCAAGTTTTTATTCTATTTAGAATATAGAAAGAGAAGTTAGTAATAATTAATGAAAAAAGTAGAGTTTTCGCACCGGGATTTGAACCTCGGATTTTCTGTTTGCGACCCAAGCTCTTGGGTCCCGGTGAAATGAATTTTCGGTGGAGAGCGCCGCGCCGGCCAGGCAGCGTGTACGGCACACGGACAGAAGGTAGGGTACGCTTGTAGTGGAGCGATACCAGCCAGTACGGGATCGCATCTTTAGCAACAAATCACGCTTCGAAAATGCTTTGTAAATTAACAGTTTTTAAGCCTTTAGTCTTCTGAGAATATAGAAAGAGAAATTAGAGAATAAATAAAGAAAAAAAGTAGAATATCGGCACCGGGATTTGAACTCCGGACTTTTTGCTTGCGTCGCAAGCGCTTCCATGCCGGGAAAACGAATTCTCGCCGAGAGCGCCGGCCAGGCAGCCCGTACGGCACACGGATGGAGGGATGGGTATGCTTGTGTGGTGCGGTACAGGCTCTAGGAGGGGGTACGCTTGGTCGTGGAGTGGTGGTAGCGCCCGTGGGCGAAAACCCTCGGTTCTGGCATCACTGGGTCCCACTGGTGCAACTGCGCCCCGCGCACACGTTTGTGGTCCACTTGAAGGGGTCTAATTTATGAGGTCTCGCGCAGGAAATGGGCCGACCCGCGACGCTCCGCCACGGCGCGCACGTCGAAGACAGTGGAAATACCAGCCTCCTTTTCTACATCTTAGGATGTCGAAAATCTACGACTTCAAAATCGAGCATGTTTGAACACAGGAATTTGGGCAAGCGGACGCATTACCTCGCTTGGGGGAAGAGTTTCGCCGCGATAATGGCGAGGAACTTCCAGTCTCCTATGTGCGAGCAATGGAGACAGAAGTAGAACAGATCAGAAATTTCTCCGTTGACTCGTTCGGAGCAGGCCTTGAAATGTTGAAAAGACACAAACAAACAGAAACCAACTGTCAAAATGATGCAAGTTTGTGGACCGTGGACACGCCTTGGCGTACACCTGAAATTCAAAAAACTGAACGGTCGTGCGTGTTAACACGCAGCCTTTGTTTGCTGGGCGTGGGCACGCATGGATAATGCAGTGTGGCGTTTCGTACACAGCAAAATGAAGTTTTGCGCGACTACGATGAAGAAGTAAACGAACATGATGTGGTGAAAAGTACCTCAAATGACGCAAAAATGAAAGAATTTTATAGAACAGTATATAGGGGAAAGGTGGGATAGTTGATCAGCGGGGATACATGATCACATCAGGTTTTTAATTAATATATTGACAATTTGTGCCTGCTGTCACGCTGTCGTGGTAATGTTTACATTATCGCAACACTTCACGATGCAGTTTTCTTTTGGGAGCATAGAATAATGTTGTTAGAAGCTTCGATCTTATTTGCAGCCAAAAAGTAAATATTTCGGTCTGCTTGTTCTTCATCATTTTCGAGTAAATGTTGCATTTTCAACGATTTGAAATATACTAAGTAAAAACGGCAATTTCGAGCCAATTAATGGTATTTATTGATTTATCTAAATATTTAAGGTAAGTATAATTTTTCATCTTTTTCAAATCGAGTGCATTGAGGGATACATGATCAGTGTGTGAGGTGGGATAAGTACTTGAACAGCTGAAAATGCTCCAATAAAGAACCATAGAACGGCTAATGAAACAGAAAAATACGGCAAAGAAAGTGAGAAGGAAAATCTTTTCTTTATCATCAATCTTAATCAGATGATATCTAAGTGAAATGTCTTTTAAGAATACATTCATGCTGTTTTATGTCATAGAGTTTAATTCTTCGGTTTCATTTTTTCAGATAATTCCTTCAAGTTTGTTATAGTTTAGGGGAGACCGGGGCAAAATGAACCTCGGGGTAAAATGAGCTTTCTTAATTTATTCTTTAACAATAGAATATATTTACAAATTTTGGTGACGTAATAAATGTGTGTAATACCACAATGATAATTATGCACATTCAGATATCGAAAAATGGAAATTCATTTAAAAAATTAAAAATGAAGTTTTAGAGACTTCCGATTGGTTTTCTTTTCAATTTAGCTTTTTGGATAAATGAGTCTTAAATTTGTTATTTTAACTCCAATTTTTTTCTGCGTGTTTATAACAAGCTTATAAACATACATGTACACGCGTTTGAGAAAACATTAATCCTAACATTATGAAATAATTAATTTTCCATCGAGTACATATTCGGGGTAAAGTGACCGGGGTAAACTGAGCTGCAAATGGCTGCAAAGGACAGATGCGCAAGTGATGTGCGCAATAGCCTAACCTGTCAGCTGGCTAGAAAGCCACGCGGCGTGGTGGAACAGAAACTAACCTCAAAAAAATTTCCATAGTTTTTGACAACCACGGTGCAAAAAAGACAGAAGCTGCCGTGCTACACACGTCATTCCAGCGCAAGGGGTTAATAATTAGCTGTGTACTTAATTAAAGTTCTTCTTTTGTTGCAGTTCACTTTGGTGTGTTTTGGCTTTTTCTTTTCAAGTTGAATTTTAATATACTTAAAGTTTATTTTAAGTATTGCTCTTCGTCATTTATCAATAGTAATGTTCAAATTATATTATAAATCTATTTCCACACATTTTTATTGTAAGGGAAAAATTTTATTCGACTTCAAACTTTTTTCGCCTCACTTTGCCCCGGTCTCCCCTACTTTCTTTTTATGATATTCCCTTTATTTCATGTTATTGACGAAGATAATAAATACTTTTTAGAAAGTTAATGTGTTATTTACTCTTAAAGTTCACTGATCAAGTCTCCCCTTCATGGTGGGGGATACTTGTGCATAACGTCACTGCCAGAAAATGTTGAAATTCTGTCATTAAAATTAGTTTTCAGCCCTCAATTTGTCAAAGTATATTGAGAATACTCTAAGAATCACAGCTTACATAATTAAATACAAACAAAGCAAACCATTATTATTATTTTAATGAAAAAGTAAAACTGTGATCAACTATCCCACCTTTCCCCTACAGATTACATTTATACATAGCATCGACGAATCTAAAAGAAACCTACAAAAATAGTCACACAAATTGGTGCCGTGTACAAATTCTGTCACCCCAATTTTATTTCGACAATTTTTAATACGTCTTTAAACTTTCTTCCATACTGGGGGGCATTCCAGAAAGCCCGATGATAACAGAATCGGGGGATACAGTTTTGCATTGCAGCTCCGAATCTGTGGTCTACATCCAAAATCCAATTACACCGCTCGATAGCCAAAGGATCAAAGAACTTCTTGCGCTAAGTGAGGACTGTGTCGCATTGCATGCAGCGCAGGGGGCGCGCCATAATTTTGGGTTCGTTTTGCCGCGTCTGGAAACTTCCGCGCAGTATAACTTCTGTCTCGGCGAAGCTACGGCGCTCGTTTCGGTTTCAATCGACAGCTATCGTCGGAATCTATCGATTCCTTATATAAAACATATAGCGACGAGTAGTTATGGCGAAGTTGTACAGAGTTGAAGTTAAAAATTAACAGAAGTTAACGCGATGTTGGACTATACTCGACCAAAAGCCAAGTCGAAATATAGAAATCCTATACGGTTGGAAAGAGCGTCTGGCCAGCGATCCAGTGATACCAATGGAAGCCCAGCGATGTCGGGAACGCAAGAATATTGCAAGACTTGTTGTGCGACTTTCTGCACAGCGAGTTGAACCTCTCTTATGCCGAAACCCCTCCAACGACTCTGGGCAATACCTTTATTGATTTAACGTTCACCAGAAATCTCGATGTATCGTGTATGCCATTTGTATCCTACTTTTCATATCACAGAGCTGTCATCAATAAAATTATAACAGAGTAATTATGTGTTTGTTCGATTTCATTTCCTGATCCCGGCGACAAGAAAGCATTCTCTTTTTCCCCCTTTTAAGTCTTATTTTGAATAATTAAATTTCATACTGCTTTATTTCGTAATTATTCTAATTCTTTAACATAAATTTTATATATAAACATGGTAATAATACGTAACGTTTTATACACTCGTAAGTAATACCCGGGACAAGTTGGAAAGTGGAATGCGTTGTGTCGGAATAAATCAACAGAAGTTTCTCGCAAATATCTCAGGAACTAAGGCCGAGCTGCGGTAACATGCATAGGAAAAAGTTGTTCAGAATGATGACCTTGACAACATATTTCAAGGTCATTAAAATCGGCGAGGAATCCCTAAAGTAAATAATTACCCAGAAAAATGGTTAATGAAAGTAGAAAATTTAATTCCCAACATAGCTATCTTCGTTTTCCAATACTCTCGAACTATTAGTATTAAAAAACACCTGTGGAATTATTGATCCGAATAGTAGTATTACTCTGAATATAATTTGATAGTGGAACTCTTCGAAGTAATATTTAAAACAAACGAATTTCTTTCAAAATTGCCTCATATGGAACAACATGGCGGATACCTCTATAAAAATTTTTCAGGTAAAGGCGAAATTTACTGAGTTTTCAAAATTATTTGAATTTTCTTCGATACAATCATTTGTACCAAATGTGCATAAATATACCCTTAGATATAATATAACACATTATTCTACGTAATTTAACGAATATATTTATTCGTCTGCCTAAGACTGAAATAAAAATAAAACAGGTTAATCTTCGAGGGTTGACGTTTACCCCTTTCGAGTGAATTCAAGCAGCCGAAAAATACATTCCCCTTTTTTTTTTAATCTTTCGAAGCTGGGGTTCTTCTTTGTAAAACGATTTCTTTACCGAATGAAACTCTTCGAAAATCATGTTCAAATAATCGAACATGAAGTGATCATGTTCAAATAATCGAAAATGATCGAAGTCCCACTGTACGATAAAGCAAACGGGATCCTGTTAATATAACTTTCCTAAAATACACTTCAATGACATTATTCCTATGTAATATCTAAAAATATTTGTAATAAGCAAAATACACTCGTAGATGCGCGTGAAACAAAATGAAACGATGACAAAACTAATTACGAAGAAGAGGAGATGCGTAACGTGTGATTTAACTTAATTCAATTTTATATAATTCCTTATTTATAAGCAAACATCTTGCTGCAAACTATCCTGCGCTTTTAATTCTTCCACTTTGAACATTACTTCCGAATGACATAAGGAATTAAATAGTAAAAGAAAAAGGAACGTTGTTACTGCTCAATGTTCTGGCTGTGAACCTTAAAATCGATTCGAATTTTTGTATAATTCCATTGTAGAATTCGCTTTTAGACAGACCACTGTTTGCCGTGAAATGCTCATTGCTGCTATTGTGCCCGATGTCAAGTTGTGCCTCGGTTTGTGAGCATAATGCATACACCTACGCTATAGAAAAGGGCCTCAAACATCGCAGTAAGCAGAAGTTAGCGAATGAAACGCAATGTAACATATAACCTAATGTAACGAAGAGATAAAATAATAGATCAACGATACTTTTAGTACTAACTTTTAATTAATTTTATTTTCTTGCAAAATTTTTAGTAACACGCCCTATGTGTTTAATGTATTATTGCATACGATGTACACCAACTATACGCTAGATTCGAGTGAAATCGCTGACACGAGCCTTGTGCAACACTCTTTTTAATTTTTCTTTCAAATGGAAAAGCTTACCTGACAGTAATATTTCGGCGTGTAATTGTGGAAGACCGGCAGCGCGTGGCTCATTGCGACTATGACATAATTGATGCCCAACAGCAGCACGATGACCACTTGGAAGCAGCCAACTTTTACTTCCTCGGCATTCATTTTTGTCCAATAGTTCGGCGCGATCGACGCTCTTCCACAAAATCCCAGTGCAATCAATAACACGACGAAACAATTCACAGTTTAAGGAGCAGAAGTCCGTGCAGAAAGGGGGAGCAACTTTGAAATTTCAAGTTCACTAATATCCAACCACTCGTCCATTTGTACTTTTTACAAACATTAAAAAGAAAATGGGACTCGAAGCGACGAATTTGCTAAAGTCAACGGAAGTTTATTCATTTCTTACGCTTGGGGAGCGTCAGACACGGATGGGAGTCTGAAGCCACGAGTAAAAGTTGTCGCGGAGCCCGAATGCAAAGTGTCATCCGCGAGGGTAACGCACGCACTAACAGAAGGAAGAGTCTTCTCTCTCTGTGGAAGGATAGCGCGAAAGAGGAAGTGATTCCTGGCAGCGTTGAATCGAACAAGGATGGAAGCCGTGCTATTGTTTCACGCTTGGCGACACGTATCCCATTAACGCACCCACGTCACGAGAAAACGATCTTCTGACAATAATAATCGATCCTTAAATCCATGTAATGCGAACTTTGCGAACCTTGATAATCTAATATCCGAACATTGCATAAGTTCACCCGAGTGTTACGGATATCCTTGGAATAGTGTGGTATTTTTTTTTTAAATATTTGGAACCTCGAGCGAGGTTCATTTCAGCTACTCCTGAATATTTACTCCTTGTTCGGTTTGTACAGTAAATTCTTAAGTTACGGTTTTTTGGAAAATTGTAAATATTTAAACACCCGGTGACAGTTTGTAGAACGATTAACATTTCTACGCATAGGTAATGGTAACTGAAATTTGTATTTCTGCAGCTGTCTAATTAATTGTGATCGCTGTGAATTGTAGAGGTGACACTGCCAAACGATATGATTTATACTTTGAGTTCCCTTTTCATAATCACATTTTGGATCTTTAACAATTCCAATACGAGCAATGCTTTCGCATTATAATGGTCCGCTCTGCAACGATTTATGGTAACAACGAATTTGCGAGAAAGGCTTTTATGAGCATAACATGGCTTTAATTTTTCAGTGTTGGAATACTGTTACTTGCTTTATTCAAATACTGCAGAAAAATTATTTATATACATCTCGTTAGTGGATGTACGACTTGTGCATTCCAGTAAACGAAGATGGTGGAGATTGGATGAAAATCAGTTTTTCTGCATAGCAAATCTAGCCGAACACATTTATAATTATCTCAGCCACGTTATCTTTCGCTGGATATTTTTTTTACAGCTGGAAACAGAACCAGTGTTTACATTAAACATCAGACTTTGTGTACCACAATCGCAGTGTTACTATATTTATGATATACAGAGCAATTTATGCGTTACATAAAATATTATATAAAAATAAAAGTAATTTTAAAAACGATGAAATTAAAGAATTTGATTCGTAGCCCACATCACTAGTATTTAAATACTAAAAGTATCCACACAAGTGTATTGTATTCGATATTTATTTCAATATTCGATCCCCACGGATATACGAACAAAGAAAAATTCAATAAATATCCTCGGCCTACTTCCGCGTACGATTTAAAGGACCTATAACATTCTTATTAATTTGCCTTCCTTTCCTTTAGTTTCCTTACTGTTAGATTAGTTTGCTTAAAAAATATTTTCGGAATGTACATTTTACACACGTTTCAGGAATTTATTTCCCTTTTTCTAGACTTTATAATAGAAAACTATTACCAGAGAGCAGAAGGGACGAAAATATTTTCTCCTCGAGATAAAGGGATATCGAAGTCCCGTTGAATTTTCACATGATTTGGCACGAATGGTAAAGTTCTATTGCTTATATCGTAGACATGTATTATATTATACAAGTCAGATTTTTTCAATATATTATATGCTTCCTTATTATTAATCGATTCCACGACAATCGACATCTAAATTTTCAATACCTACAAACAAAAAATGTTACATTTTACCCAAAGCAAAAACTCCTATTAAACTCTGAAGTTTATTAAAATTTTGGTAACACAATACAGAGGTACAAATACTCAAACTCGTAGAGTTATTAAAATAAATAACCTTGTAAAATTGTTGGACCTGCCTTACACAATTATACGCATATTAATATACCATTATTATAAGTATCCTTTAACGAAAGCCATACATATAATTTACCTACTTTATATGCATTTATTTTGTCGAAAGGGAACGCACTACTTATTGTTATTCACTTATGTAGATTTCATTTACTTTCATCGAATTTTTACTAACGATTACTTTTTGTATGTACATACAAGAAATTCATATTTCAACACCTTCGTAATCAGAAGTCCTTATTTGCAAAGTGTTACATTACCGCAAAATTCACGTAATCATATTCTATTTCTGGTTTTCGTAATTTTAATTGATTCAGGAATTTAAACGTAACATCAATGTAAGTAACGTAGCAAGACTGTAGACAAATCGCAAGAAGGGCTGCAAATATTTTAAAGTTTATTCAAATAAACATGAAAAATGGGAAACAGTAAAACAAAATAAACGACAGAATCCCCTACAATTTTAAGGTTTTTTAAGGAAACAAGATTTTCAAATTCATACGACCCAAAGATTTTTAGCCATACACACCAGCGATACGAACTTAAATAATAGCCTGGTTGGGTCTATGAACTCTCCCGACGTATATACATACGTTTACTTCACTCCATGCCCGCCTTCGTTTGCAACGGAAAGTCTCATATTGATAGGTATTGATCGTTTTGTTTTACTGAATCGTCTCTCCCAACGAAAATCCCTGTTACAGCTGCATAACGCTTATGCATGTATTTAATCAAATGGTTTTGGCTGCATACAATTGAATGATTCTTAACACGTTCACTATCGGGCATTTAAATACCTTGAAGTATAAATGGAGTTTTTTTTTCTATTTATGCGAGCTACGGGTTAACAAAGCATGCTCAGGTATGTTATATATGTTACCTGCTTGAAACTCGGATATATGTAGAGCAATAGAAAACACGCACAGAATTACAAAAGGGCAGGAAAAGATTTAAATGGATTAGACGTCGAAAACTGGCTGCTTTAATTTGCAAATTATTAATTTTGTAGAATTTTAATTGAAAATAAAACTTTACAAGTTGTCTTCAGAGTTACATTTTTTAATCATTCCGTCTTTTGTTCTCAAATTCATTGTACTTATTCTTTTTGAAGAAAATCCTTGGAGATGTGGAAGCTTATTTTATAAAAATAAGTTTCTGTCATAGATTCAGCTGTTAATAGGCGCTACACGTTTCTTTGGTTTCTTGTAAAATTATGTACAAAACAGTAGAGTTTCCGTACCTATATATACTTGACAACTGTTTAAACAATCTACATATAACTTCATCCTAAATGCTTGATTTCGAACAAGCATTTATCCTTGACGGTACCTGTTTGCATCTTTTACCCCCTGCAAATAGTAACGTAATAGAAAGAAGCAACTGATTTTAAGTGGACGAAAATCCTCTATACAGAGTGATGTATAAATACATGTCAATACTTCAGGGTATGATTCTACACACTAAAATGAATAAAAAAATATGATATGAGCATGGGTCATAAAAGATTAAACGAAATGGTAGAAGTGCGGTATCTTTTTCACACCGATATGCGTTACGGCAGTGTTCCTCAACCGGTGGTCCGCGTTGTAAAATTTCGCCTGTATCATGTAGCTAATATATGAAATAACAAAATTGAAATTAAATTAAATTGTAATTTTATAACATTAGATTTAACAAACAAAATTGGTTTTTATTTCTGTCTCAGCCTTTAGCTTTTCGTCCGCGAAATATTTATCCCACTCTCGCCGGTCCGCAGGTGTAAAAAGGTTGTAGCGCGCTGCGTTACGGCAAGGATCACAGGAGACAACCTTCTAAAGCTGTATTTTCGTCCCGCACATTTAACGAGGGTCACTTACCACGATTTTGCTTAGCTTGAAACTATACCACTCCAATTTTTTCTCGCAGTTCAAACATTTTCAAACTTCGAGGTGGACGTGCACATGTCCGCCCTGACCCCCTAACTGGAATCCCTTGAATCTTTATTTGCAAATTAATAACGTTAGTAAATTGCATGGACTGGTGGTACCAAATAGATTCAAAATTTTTCGAACGTCCTTGGCATTTTTAAATATATTTTGCGTTGGGCCGGGAGCCGGACACTTCACTCCATAACTCAGAAATTATGGTACAGTAGAGCGTCAATTATCCGAACCTCGATTAACCGAACGGTCGATTATCCGAAGGAGGACTTCCACTACACATTTACAAAGTATCCTAATTTTTTGAATTTCCGGCTTCGGGATCTTCCCTTGTCAAAAGTATGGGGGTTGAAACTTGGCAACCCGACATACCTGAAAATGGTTACTCCGACCAAAAAAACTCATAGGACCTTTTTTGTAGAGAATTTCCTAAGCTATAAATTGCATAATAACTATTTTTGTCGCCAAACTGCTATATAACGAGATATTCGCAAAAAACAGTTGCTTTTTTTTGTTCAACCCTCTGTAAAATTTTTAGCGGCGGTCGGATCGATGGGGACTTTTGACATATTGTTTAAAACGACCAAATAAAGGCCCATACCAAAATTTAGCTCGATTTCCGTCTAATTTCACTTGACTACAATATAAATTAACGCAATAGTACTCCTGTATTTAATAAGTAATTTTAGGTGTAATTCCTATGGTTATAAACTGTGTAGTACACGCATGCTTCATTCTCCGAACTCTTCGATTATCCGAACAATTCGAATTTCCGAACCACCTCGGTCCCCAAGCAGTTCGCATAATTGACGCTCTACTGTACGTGCAATCTACATTATTATAGCTGAATTGTTTATTCGTTTTTTTAACGTGTAAATTTCCTCCCTCTATGTAGGGGAGACCGGGGCAAAGTGAGACGAAAAAAGTTTGAAGTCGAATAAAATTTTTCGCTTACAATAAAAATGTGTGGAAATAGATTTATAATATAATTTGAACATTACTATTGATAAATGACGAAGAGCAATACTTAAAATAAACTTTAAGTATATTAAAATTCAACTTGAAAAGAAAAAGCCAAAACACACCACTTTACCCTAATAAGTGAGTCACTATCCGGGGTAAAGTGAACTGCAACAAAAGAAGAACTTTAATTAAGTACACAGCTAATTATTAACCCCTTGCGCTGGAATGACGTGTGTCGCACGGCAGCTTCTGTCTTTTTTGCACCGTGGTTGTCACAAACTATGGAAATTTTTTTGAGGTTAGTTTTTGTTCCACCACGCCGCGTGGCTTTCTAGCCAGCTGACAGGTTAGGCTATTGCGCACATCACTTGCGCATCTGTTCTTTGCAGCCATTTGCAGCTCAGTTTACCCCGGTCACTTTACCCCGAATATGTACTCGATGGAAAATTAATTATTTCATAATGTTAGGATTAATGTTTTCTCAAACGCGTGTACACGTATGTTTATAAGCTTGTTATAAACACGCAGAAAAAAATTGGAGTTAAAATAACACATTTAAGACTCATTTATCCAAAAAGCTAAATTGAAAAGAAAACCAATCGGAATTCTCTAAAACTTCATTTTTAATTTTTTAAATGAATTTCCATTTTTCGATATCTGAATGTGCATAATTATCATTGTGGTATTGCACACATTTATTACGTCACCAAAATTTGTAAATATATTCTATTGTTAAAGAATAAATTAAGAAAGCTCATTTTACCCCGAGGTTCATTTTGCCCCGGTCTCCCCTATGTCAAGATTTTTTTAAGCTTTTACAATATCCCGGTCGGAGAACTTCCATTGAGGTCATCGTTTCCTAGCTTCTACAATCTTACTCCCCGCGGAACGTAATTATAAGGACTGCAATGAATAATTCTCAGCTGAATGAAGACGGAATTAGAGTCACGTCGTAAATATTGTACTAACTGTCGCCAAGTCGTAAAAACTTATCCGGTGACGTCTTCTTACCATTACCATACTTAGGGCACGGTTATCTTGATGGAGGTGTACAATCATCGTAGCCTAGCGACGGTGTTTCCTTCGTTTCTGGAACTGTTTCTGTATGCGGAGAGCATCGCGTCCGGTCCCGAGCGCATCCTGCCTTTCATTAAAGGTTCCTCGTGGTCTCTCGATTCCGAAGGAGACCCCGCGGCAGGTGAACCCTCGGGGCTGTCCTTCGACTCCACCACGAATCGAGCAACGTCATTAGCATCATCGTTCGCGGCTGGTGATTATTCCACGGTCATTGTCGGCAAGCTTCCGAACGACTTTCATTTCCATTCAATCGTTAAGACCGGCCGATCGTCCACCATTGCCGGTGATCGCCATTTTCAATGGATCGAAATGTGCTTCTTAATTAGGGCCTAAGTAGTTACTAACTTCATACCGCTACTTAGCTGGGTGCTGGGCGCTTTTGGATATTTCAGTATTAGGATCCAAATGAATCAGACGTGGCAGGGATACGGTGTATTTACAACAGAATTTTTTTTTAACATTTTGACGGAATGAAATGTTAAGTTTCTACCTTAAGGGGTAACACCACTGTAACGGCACAAAAACGTAGTGTACCTTTGACAATTGTTTGTGGGTAAACAAAGAAATAAGACGATAATCTATTTAAACGCTTTTATTATATACATCTTAAGTAGTTTCAAGCTATTTTTTTTTCTTTTCTTTTTTTCAAAATGGCACTTTAAACACTTTTTTCTCCGAACCACGTGTTTCAAATTGGCCAGCAGCACCATCTGAACAAACTTTATTCGATTCACTTGAAATGTTTACAGTAGCTTCTAAACTACATTCTCCATCTTCTCCTCTCCCCTTCTTTCCCCTCCTCTCCCCCTACCCCCTTTCTATTTATCATCCAAATAAAAAAAATATCAATTTTATTATGAAAAAAAGATTATGAAGTACATTCCTGTAGAATTTTTTAAAGTACTTTATTGTAAAGCCATTACCTATACAAATATACAAACATATTACAAATAAACGAAGAATGATACAATGGGATCTTATATAGGATTTATTGTTTATATTATAAGACTTTCTTAACTTAATAAAGCAGGTTAACACAAAAAATCTGAGTGATACGAATCAAGCTTGACTTATACAATATTAATGTACTGAGTATATGTGAAACAATTGCAAAAAAAACCTGACGAAAGTAAGCCTTTCACTCTGGCCATTTAGCTATTATCTTGTTTCAAATAAATCTGAACACAAACGCGTAATTCAGCAGCAAATGAAACACGATATTTACTGTTAAATATTTTTTCATTATGTATCTTCCTACAAAAATTATTATTATTAGGAGAATGAAATCCTAATTGTATTATATCATTGCATGTGCTGATTTTTATCATACGTTTGCATTATATTTAACATTGTACTAATGTTTATTTTTTATGTTTATATATTTATTTGTAAAGAATATTTTCACCCGCTGATCTCCAATTCCTGTTTCCTTCGATCAATCATCTAAACATTCAGTTATCAGGAATATGACATCGACGACAATCGGTGTTCTATTGAACTTCTTTCGAGCGATGATGTGTTGACACTTTCACAATACGGCCCTCTTTTTCCGTGCTGAATTCCGATGGAACACGCCAGCCATGGCTACATAAGTAGTAGCGATGGGCTTCAAAATGTCTCGAGTCACTTCAAACATTTAAAGAAAAATTCGAATCCCGTCGAATATTATTCGAATCTCGAGATTCTTTCAAGTTTCGCTGAACTCGAAAAATCGTTATTGCGTCCTTTGTTTCGTTAACAATAACAAATGAGTATATGGGGATTAGAATCAAAATCGCAGAGTGTATTTGTATGTACACGTGTGTGTCAACAAACATTCTCCATCGTTAACCTCTCATGCGTCGAACGACCAACAAAAGACTTATCAGAACATTTTTATTACCAAAAGTTTTGAACGTTTCTGACTTTCAAATAATGTTTGAAATTGTAATTTGCTACAGAGTGAATTGAACTCCCATCACTACTGTACAGCGCCCGAGCACGTATCGCATAACCTGGAGAGATGGCCTGGATGCCTTTTTTCGTCGTGTACCGTTACCCTTAGAATAGCTTCGGTTCTGCGATCATGGCACCACCACTTACCTCACTTTGTCCCCGTCGTTCAGCTGTTCGACCGTGCATTACAGCGTGTGCTCTATGAGCGACGAAGTTTAACAGAGAATAGATCGGCTGTATTTCTCCCGTGGAAACGTGCGCGGTTCAGTTTTCATTGCCCGATCGAAGCCGCCGCATCGATGTAAACGGACCTGTCGCTGCAGACGACTTAAACGCAACGAAGAGCAGCCGACATTCGCCGGAAGTGATTAACGCATCGGAAGCGCAAGATGAAAGTTTCGCTCGCTCTGGCGGCAGTTCTTCTCGCCTGCGTCAGCGTAAGTTCGAATTACCTAAGCGAGAGGCCGATCCGAACGCAAGGATCGATTAACGCGTTGCGTGTGAGTACTTAATTGGCTGTGACATTGAAATGCAGCCGGTGTCATTAATCACAAGGCACTGAATACATGCGTAGAGAACAAACATAGTTTAAAGCGGAAAGTTTAATAATACTTAGGAGTAGCTCCCCTAGTGCCGGACGCTTAAGGATCCGTTCTACTTTGCCGATCGAAAAAGAGGCCTACATTCATGAATTTTTTTTTCAACAAGTAATGTATGGATTTTAATGTTTTTGGGGGTTAAATGTTTATTATTCCTTGCTCCATAGAATCGTATTTTTCCTGTTTTCAAAATATAATTATAAATGTGTGGATTTAAATCGCATTGTTTGTGCCTCAGTGAGAACGCAGGTCCTCTGCGGAAGTCCTCCTTGGCCTTAAAGTGGTCCTACAATGATAAAAATAGAATGATTATGTCCTATAGGGTGCACGCGTAAAGTGGGCTGAAATCATCCAAGTATCAAAAATAGTTTTTGTTCCATCCACAAGAAACATCGAAAAATAGGCAGAAAATCTAGAAGTTCTTCTTTACAGCCGCTATTTAGTAACCACTGTTGATAAATCAATCATTCTGGTCCACTTTATGCGTACACGCCTATAGGACACAATCATTGTATTTTTATTATTTTAGAACCACTTTGACGCCGAGGAAGACTTCCGCGGTGTTCTCACTGAGGCACAAACATAATTGCGACTTAAACCCACACGTTTGTAATTCTATTTTGGAGATACGAAAAATACAATTCTATGCAGCAAGGAATAATAAATATTCAACAACAAAAACACATTAAAATCCGTAAAATAGTTCCTAAAAAAAATTCATGAAAATAGGCCACTTGTTCGATCGGCAAAGTAGAATGGACCCTTGACATTTTTCTTAAATAAAAATGAAAAAGTAATATTTCATTCTATTTATTCTGCGTTATTTATAAGCTAACAATATTAGAAATCAAAATAAAGCAGCAAATTAATCAACAGTATCATAATAGTTAAGTTAAATTAACGTTAAACTTTGGTATATGATTTTGAGAGATCATTAAGTGGCACCGAATACCGGACACAGTAAAAGTTACTAACGTGGCTCAGAACAGTTTCAATATAATTTGCAGCGGTCCGAAATATAATCGTTAGAACGTTCGGGAATATCGGCACAAGCCTCGCGTGTACAATAACGCAACTCGGGCGTGTTTGGCCACGAAAATTGGTAGGTAGGTATAATAGTCTATAATTTATACGATGGCACCGAATTCCCATCAAACGCAACAATCAATTGATCTCCTTAGCTGTGCACACGCGACTGGAACGTGTCGAACCCTATCCCCTATCCCCTCTACGTTCTACGCGAAATAACGGCTCGGTAGCGTTTCAAATGTCACAGCGATATAGCTAAGGGAACTCGTCGTATATCGCTAATGTTTATTACTCATTTTTTAATAATCATTTAATATTCAAAATAATCAGTGACGTTGCAAAAGATATCTCGCGTAATGTAAATGCTTCTTCCAAAGAATTCTAAATGAAAAAGCTACAGTTGCAGTTTGTTGGTCCTTCTTTTTTCACTTAATACTCTTCAGTGCTCGATCGTAACAAATGTTGGTAATAATTGACAGATTCACTGCGTCGACGGCAGGGCAAAGAAAACGACGCAATTGTCCCTTCAAAGCAAAGAGACGAATGTGGTGAACTTCATGAGACTACTCATGATGAGACTCGTTTTTGGAGTTGCATCGGCGATGGGTCTCGGTGAAAATCTCTCCGGTGTACTTGGAGGTATTTTCGTGCCACCTGGAGCGGATGACTACGGTGATTACGGCGATGGCGATTACGTACCGGAGTTATTTTAATTGCGTATTTAAATAATAATTTCCGTAATATAGAAACTATAAAAATGCTCATCGTAATAGTTATTATTTTTGTAACGGATATCAAATTATTTCGAAACAAATGCCGGTGATGTTACAAAATATTTTTATAGCATTCCACCATTACTCGTAATCATCTCTGAATTAGGGGAACAATTTTAAACGAAAAGTACACTTATGTGGCATTTATATTCTCAGGTTCAGAATATACATTTAATTGTATTTTTGTGACACTAGGCTGCTAATAGCGAATGGTGACCGAATCATTCGGGAATACTATAAATGAATATCATCGATTTAAATCGTAGTTTTGCATTTGCTATCATTTCGATCCATGCAATAATGTGTACCTGCAGTATTGAGAACGTATCGAAAATACCTGTATATCGTTGTTGTCATAATTTCTATGTGTGCAAATACTGAACACATAGAAATTAATATGTATGAAAGTGGTTAATGCTTAATTAATAGTTACTATCAAAATCTTCTATCTATATACTTTCTGTTAAAGCGTAATAAATTTTAAGGTAATTTTGCTAATAAAAATAGAATCTTCCATCGAAGTGACAACATAACATTGCATAAAATGCATGGCATTCGTAAAATTGTAATGCCAAATGAAGCAGGGTTTGAAAATGTATTAAACACATTAACATATTTATTACTACTTCTTCGTATGTAAGCAATTTGTCACGCGCGTCATTTAGAATAAGGAGATACACGTCATTATTTACGTAACAAATAGTACATTATTTATTTATTTGTAAATAATAGCCTTGTGCTAATTTATATATTCGTTAATCATTTATGAAACTTTGTTGCGTCAGAAAGCGCTCCGACTTTTATTAAATCCGGTACATTGTAAATTGCTTTTTGTACGTATCGAGGTTTCAGTGTAATAAAATGTTATGTCTAAACGATTGTTTCTGTTTTTAATTCTCGTTTTTATAATGTGAAAATGGAAAAATCGTACGATTTCATGTTGAAACCTTTTTAACTTCCAGTTATAGGCCCTGTTACCTCATCTGTGGTTCAAGTTTCACTCATTGTCAGACAACTTTTAATAAGTGTTTCTTACTACCGTTTTGTTTTGTTTAGTATGTGAACTTTTGCATAGAAGATGATATGAAGCTGTATACGGGATGTCCCAAAATTCAGATACATCCCGGTACATGCAATATCCTGATGCAAAAATAAATCGAAAAGTCCTTTACCGTTTTGGGATCCGGGGCTCCGTTCTCGAGATATTAATAGTTGAATATTGGCGGTCGAACTTCCGGGCCGCGCAGTTTAAAGCCGAGGCAGCTGGGCGCGGAGCACTGACTGCTCGCGCGCACACGCAGGAGGCACGTGTAGATACAGACCCACGCACGCAGTAGAGCCGACCGCGCTAACCTATTTTCACGGTTTGAATCCTTAGAGTATATACTACTGGAGGTCTCATTGCCTATGTCTTTTGTGAAGCCAGCTGACGACCAACATTGTGCGAGGGAGAAAGATGTCGTGCGGGCTGGTGCAAGCGAGAGAGGTATGGAACCCCAATCGCCCGCGGTGCGCGTGCGCCGATATCGTAGACGGGGATTGGCCCAATGCAGCAGTGGCTGTATTGAATATGACTGCTTAGAATATTGTAAGCTATATTAACCCTTTCGCTAGTATGGATGACTATATATAAGGTTGAAAAACCTTGTCGGACAGTGTAATCATTATATCTATTCCATTAGAAAAACATACGATAAAATATCCGAAGTATTCATCATACTCGATATAGCGAAGTGTTCAATAATATCGATCTGCACGAAAAATGTACATTGTACATTAGGGTGGTCCTTAGCTATAGGGGTCAAAATTTTTTTTGAGTTTTTTTTTGTCTTAC
Source organism: Andrena fulva (assembly GCA_946251845.1). Taxonomy (NCBI): domain Eukaryota; kingdom Metazoa; phylum Arthropoda; class Insecta; order Hymenoptera; family Andrenidae; genus Andrena; species Andrena fulva. The sequence continues at coordinate 63,645,800 of OX276327.1, forward strand.
CCTCTTAAAATATGATAGTTGGAAAGAAAATGATATGTGCAAAATTTCAGCGAAATCGGACAACGGGAACCCGTGCCGCATTCAAGACGAAGTTTTAAAATTTCTATTATTTTCGTTAATTTCAATATAAATGTGTTCCGCCGTTTTAGAGGTAGTACTGAATATTTTTTAATACATGTACATAATATTATCCAAACTTAACTTCTAACTACGTATTATAAAATTAATTGTAATATCTTATAAAATATTACATATTTGTCAATACATGCCTTTCATTAAGGTTGATTTACTCGCATCTGGATAACATCGCCGATAATCTTCTAATACTTGTAAAATGAACTGCTTATTATTTTCATCTTTCGTTAGTAAGCTATTATATTCGGTAATTAGCTTCACGCCTCGTTCTGCACTGTCGTTAACTACTTTGAAATTCTTTATTATTTCTAACGCATTTTTATATGTTTCATCGATTTCCCAAACTGAAGGGTCTTTTTGCAAAAATTCGGTACTTATATGAAATCTAGAAAAAAAATTGCGACTTTGTGACGAGATGAAATTTTCTATGCCAATATTAATATAGTTTTTGACATCTTTTAAAACAATCTTTTTACTTGAAATCTCCGTTTGATTAGAATCCAAATTTTGGATCATACGCCTCTTTATATCACAAGAATGCGTTTTGTGCCTCAGGTAGCCGACACTGGTAACAGTATGGTTCAGATACTGCGATACATAGGAAGCTTAATGCTAGGCAAAATTTAAGACTATGAAATATATTATAGGAAGCAATATACAAATACTCCTGGTATATATCTAAGAAACTGTATTTTTATTTAAAAAAATAGACACACATTTTTAAAATAATGAAATACAATCATATCTGATATTGATGTAAAATTACTGTAATTTTACAACTTCGTCTTAAATGCGGCAAGGGTACCCGTTGTCCGATCTCGCTGAAATTTTGCACATATCATTTTTTCACCAACTATCATATTTTAAGAGCATAAGACCAAAAAGAATCGGAAGGTGAAAATTAAGGACCACCCTAAGCCACAGCCGCCCGCCAGGCGGCAAAACACCGTGCACGCGTTCCCGCTGGATATTTTCTCAAGCAGTCCGAGTTAAAAATCGTTCCGACATTTTTCGTGGATGGTTTCTTCTTCATAAATGTCTACAGAATCCGATACTGTGTAGCGAATTCGTGCTAGATAAACAACTTTTCGTAAAAATACAAAAGTATTGCGTAGAAATCATGCATATCGGCACTTTTTTAAACTTTGACGGCCGTTTACAATCATATAAAACCATCCAATTTAATAACTGTATACACCGATATATTCAGGAAACTCTCCTCTATCTTTTGAGACTAAATTGAACTTTCTAGCATTCTTGGTTTTCACGTAATACCTCATTCTTGCCCAAAATCGTGCGCTTTTTACAAAAAGCTCCCTCACACACGCTCAGCTGTCTCGGCTTTAAGGTCTGCGCACATATATCCGTTCCGTGTCAGTTCCGTTCTGGCGTGCCAGTGGTAAAAACTTAAGAAGAAGAGACCCTCTACGCCCCTCTTCTTCTTACCACTGGCACGCCGGAACGGATATGTGCGCAGACCTTTAAACTGCGCGGCCCGGAAGTTCGACCGCTAAGTTAGAGCACTAAAGAGGTGAGTATGCGCATCCGCCATGTTGGGTCCTCTGGAGAGAGAAGATTATTGAGTACCCGCCTTTTTAAGTATTGTCAGATTCACTTTATAAACAAAACATGCGTTGTTGATATTGATACATGGTAGCACGACACATTATTACAGTATTTTATTACATTTTAGTTTATATTTGGTTTATACAGCGAATGTGACAGTACTCAAAAAGGCGGGTACTCAATAATCTTCTCTCTCCAGAGGACCCAATATGGCGGATGCGCATACTCACCTCTTTAATACTCTAACAAAATTATGGTCTGTGGTATTAGGTCCTAAACTTTTCGCCCGCCTTCTGGCATCACTGCTTGTACATACATATGTTACATATGTAGCAGTGTGTAGTGTGTAGGTTGGATCATTGAATGTGAAAACGCACCTATACCAGTTAAACACATAATAACATATCACATTGTTATTCACAGAAATCATTGCGGTCGGATTTGGTGCCTATACACAGCCTGTACACATGTGTGCTTGTGTATACTGTAAATGTGCTTGATTCTTCATGAAACTACTGCGAAAGGCTTAATGTTAATGAGAGTACACAAACATGGCTCTTATAAGAACATTTAATTTATCAATACCGGTCTCTTTAACAAAGTAATTTCGATAGCTTCGTATAATACGTGCATGTTTCTCGGTGATACCCTTATTTCCACATATCTCGTAATAAATTCATTATAGAATTTTAAAAAAAAACGTATCAGCCTTTACGCACGATACATTTCGTATTATTAAATGCACGATATCTTTTCAAGGTGCAATCCAACAAATCTTGCTCGACGTTATAGCGTCTTTCCATCTAGATATGTCGAACCGATTTATAGAAAGGACGAGCAGGAGGAATTATATAAAACCGCGGAAGGAAAACAAATGGCTCATATGCCCATAAAACCAGCCTTTACTGGCGATACCTCGTCAGAATTCCACGATGCACTTACTAGGTAAACCGTTAGATGCCCAATTGCTGAAATAACTTTCCTGCGATTCTATGTGACCGATCGATGATGATATTTGCATGCTTGTTAGGAAATTTACAAATTATGTTATGAAAAAGGGTAAGAAAGAATTGGCTAGAACACTGGTAGAAAAAACTTTCGAAAGCGTTAAAATGATACAGTTAGAACGTTACAACAACGCTGGACCCGAGAAGAGAAAGAATATCATATTGGATCCAAAAGAGATCTTTCATCGCGCTGTAGAAAATTGCACACCTATCTTGGAGCTGCAAAAGATAAGGAAAGGAGGAATTGCTTATCAGGTACAAATAACGATTATACTTTACTTAAATTTGTGCAGAAATGTTTTAATAAATATTTACGATTAATTGAGCAGCATTCTTCTTTGTTATCCATAGGTCCCTGTACCCGTGGACGAACAGAGAGCTAGATTTTTATCTATGAATTGGTTGATAAAAGCTGCACAAGAAAAGGAGGGCGGATATTCCTTTTATAAGATGCTGGCGAAGGAACTTATCGAAGCTGCTAATAACGGAGTACGTGCATTATTTTATCGTACGCACTTTAGGGTTTGAATGCTGCAGGATGTAGAGAAGTTATTCTCTTCTAAGGATAATCTGTTGCATAGATTACGAAGTTCTACTACTTCGGCTACAGCAATTTTGTATTTCAGGGTCGAGTTGTCAAAAAGAAGCAAGACTTACATAAGCAATGCGAAGCTAATCGAGCTTATGCCCATTATAGGTGGATGTAAATAAATGTGAAGCGTAAAATCATCGCAGATATTTGAACTTATTTAAATAAAGTAGCGATATAATTACAAACGACGAATACAAATTGTTAGACACCGCCGAAAATAATTTCGAAATGTGTCTTTTCTGTGACTTTTCCATACGGTATACAGATCTTTAATTTCTGTTTACAAGACACAACGTCCAACTTTCTGTAAAGCCTATTAGCAATGTTCACGGGAGTGTCCGTGAGCGGCACAATATCCTGAAGGGAAGTTGCCAAATCTGTCCTTTTGCCCCAGTAGTTTAAATACGATAATATTACTTTCTTATCGTCCTGTTTGAAATACACCAGACCGATCAGATTGTTGCATACGAAGAATGTAAAATGTGCCCAAAATGTAAACAACAAACCTAAAATATATAGTAAAGAAATTGCGTGAGACCAAAGACATTCAATTTCAAGGTAGTATCCATTGTGCGGAATTTGTAATGTCGCCACTTGTCGCTTTATATGCCGTTATATTATAGCGAATTCGGTACCTCGCACTGACTCTGCACTGGTGCCGGAAAATGACTTGGATTGGTTGATTCTTATAGAGCTATCTTCGTTTCTATCAGAAACAACCAATCCAAGTCATTTTCTGGCACCAGTGCGGAATCAGTGCGAGGTACCGAATTCGCTATTAGACACTGTGCTTCCTACAGAAAATATATTTCCCAATACATTGCAACAAGGTATCTTCTGGAAGATTTATTTCTGACACTTTATTTTACATAAAGTAGTTATGATATCGACCGTATTTATAGAATAAACAATAAGTGGTTTCGGCGCACTGGTTGGGTCAGTTAAATAATTTGAAAGCTAATTTGCAATTTTAAAAATTATAAATTTCCGACGTTTCGGTCTGCTGTTGAGACCTTTTCCAAGGAAAGATTTTATAAAGAATACTGCGTTCGCTTTAAAGTCACACGTTTGATAAGACGTGTAACACACGAGTCGGTTGGAACGTGACTGTGGTAAACATAACTTGGGGGACCATTTAAAGGTGAAACAAACTGTGGCTAGAACGGAGTCAAAAGAAAGACCGTTAAATATTAAGAACGGATTTAAAAATTATTGACCGAACGAACATTTTCAACCTCACAACAAACTGTCGAAATACCACTAATTGATGTTCATGTGGTAAAAGCCCAACACATTAGGATATATGACCAAATGATTACATAATATAGTTTTATTATGTATAAATGAACTGATTATACTGGCCAAATTGAAGTGACAACTCTATTGGAAGAATTTTTAAAATTGCAAATTAGCTTTCAAATTATTTAACTGACCGAACCAGTGCGCCGAAACCACTTATTGTTTACTTTATTTTACAATATAAAACCATTATATCTAGGTATGTTTGACATGTTAACAAGTAATTTTATACAACAAACAGTGAGGAGTATTTAATACAGTAACGAACCTATAAATATTTAAGATACGAACATTAAGTTCCTCTTCACATCAATGATCAACAGTCTTTGACTGTGCGAACTAAACGCTATTGCGGAATAGATTTATACCTAAGGTATGCACGGTAAAGTAATTACATATTCATTCTATTGCCACGCATTGTTATTAAAGTAATTACTTTTATAAATACTCAGCAACTATCTTGCCTATAAACAACTAATAGATTAACTTGGAATGCTGTACTATTTATACCGGTTGAAACTGACTGATAAATTCCGTAAGTGTGTATAAAGAATGTACGAAGAAAATAATCCCTTGAAAATGAATATATTCGTTCTTTCTACTATACCAATTGTCGTTCCATTTGAAATTCCGCACAAGGGCTTAATATAAGTTTCGAAACTTACAAGTACACGAAATCGCAAGACAATCGTTCTGTGAAATAATATTTAGCGTTTGTAAAACAATGCTCGCTGGTACGCATACTCCGGTGATAACAGTTTGATTAAGCTTTAGCCTACTTAACAAACTGGCGTACTTTATGTATGGAAATCTATAGACTACTTTGTAGCCGGGATATTTCGATAGCTCGTTTACTTCTGAACGAGAGTTATTTTTATGTTGATGTCGAACATGACAGTATTGCCTTACTGTAACGTTACTACCCAAGCTATGCGTTAATCGCCCGTAGTTGCGGACTGATTGTAAATATATAGAAGATTGTATCATTTTGTTCAACATTATAGTGAATCTTCCACACTCAGGCACAGTAGACGAGACGCAAGTTAACTCTTTGACTGGCACTGACGTGTTTTCGCGCCCAAGGTGATAGAAGCAGGGTTGCCATGGGTTGCCAGGGATTACTTGCGGCCACGGTGTAAGAAAGATAGGTGGACCGACTCTATCCCCACTCCTGTGATCTTAAAGAAAAAGTTACTTGTCCCACCTGCAGAGGGTATTAGTGTAACATGTGAACAATATCACGTTTACTTCCTTATGTTTCTTTTACAAGGGACTGCATACATTATTATTTAACCTTAAGAATGCGACAATAGAGAGTATTCCAAGAGCAAAGAAAAAAAGAAAACAGCCAAACTGTACAACAAATAAATAAATATTTGTATAATTGAAACAAAGTCTTAATGTGTGTTTGTTATAATATTATCCTAAGTATAATTTATCCTCATAAAATAAGCATTTTACATAACGATAAATATTTGTTTGGTCGTTAACCGACTTTCATTTTCTCAGTTTAATTAATTTTAAAAGTTAAAATATTTTACTTTATAAAACTTTTTATTCGAGGTGCATGAAGTCATTACAAATTTTGGAACCCACTTGGTATTAAGCACGTGATTATGGCACGGTGTAAAAGAAACATATGGAAGTAAATGTGATATTGTTCACATGTTACACTAATACCCTCTGCGGGAGGGACAAGTAACTTTTTCTTTAAGATCACAGCAGTTTTACTCTTACTTCATGGATCGGACAAACCGCAGCCATTTTGGGGCAAAACCGGAAATAACATAACCTAAACATTCATTAAATCGTCTGCTTTCCAAGCTGCTTGTTTTTCTATCTCTTTCTATTCGTATTTCTGTCTCTTTCTTTCTTACAGTTTCTTTCTCTGTCTACTTCCGCTTTAGACACAAATCGCAGAAACCAATCAGCGACGATATGCGTTTGTCCGATCACTGCCTAGACAAAGAGTAGGTATAACAAGAGGCGACACTTTGACGAAGAAACCACTTCTAGAGAGAGACGAAATGTACAACCAATTTAAATGGCCATTCGGTAATGATTGGTAAACTTCGGTAATACTCGTTGAACTGTGGTAAAATTATCCCCAACCGACCGTCGAACCAATCAACGCCAAGATGAAAATTTGCCGACGCCAGCGCTAACTAGTGAGACCGCGGCTAACCATCGCTGGGAAATCTGTTGTCGACGCTGATTGGCCGCGGTCTCAGTTGATTCAAATTTCCCGCTTGACTATACAACCAATTTAAAGGGACAAGCCAACGAAGAACTTCAAAGATACCGCTCGGAGTGTCGCCTCTTGTTATACCTACTCTTTGGCCTAGAGGATCACTACAGTGATGCCAGAATCGGGACCGGAGCAAAGAGTAGGTATAATAAGAGGCGTCACTCCGGGCGGAACCTTTGAAGTCCTTGCTTGACCTTGGCATTTAAATTGGTTGTCTATTTCGAGCGGGATATTCAAATCGACTAAATGTACCTTACCGCAATTGGCTGATTATTGCCGAAGTTGACCGATCATTGCCGAAGCTTAGCGATCATTGCCGAATGGGCATTTAAATTGGTTGTCTAGTGATTTCCCTAGGTTATTTCTGTCCTTGTCGAGTGACGCCTCTTATTATACCTCCTCTTTGACCGGAGTTCTCGAGAATTTCCCCCACCACGCATGCACACTACGCCGGAGCTGCGTGTCCGTGAGCTCGGCGCTTTGGAAACGTCGGGAAGACGAGAGAGAAAACGAATGTGTGTCTTTCTCTCTCGCTCTTGAAACGCTGTGATCCAAGGAGAGGTGCAAGCGACACGCGGCCGTGCGCGATCTTCTCGAGTGCCTCGAGATACACTTTTCACTTTCTGACATATGTATAATACAGTAAATCCTCGTTTGGAGCCCGTTTTTACCACGCGTTAGGAGCCCGGCGACTATCCCCACCATTTCTTGGAATCCTTCGGACGAGAGTGAGAAAACCCAATGAGCGAGCGAGAGGGAAGGAACGAGTCGACACGAAGTTGCCGTCGGCTTTCGTTTCCTCTCGCTCGCTCATTGGGTTTTCTCACTCGCGCCAGTGGCCGCGCGGAATAGTGTCCAGTCGCGTTAGCAGCCCGCCGCCAGCCCCGTTCGACGGGCTCCTAACGAGTATTTACTGTACTCTTGTAATGAAAAAAAAATTGAAAAAAAATTTGTTACGGAAATCACGTTTTAAGACCTCCTGATCACGTTTTGACTATTTAGAAAAGAGCTTTTTTTTAAATATCTCATATATTTGTTAACACGATTACGTTTAAACGGCAAAATGGATTTCAATGAAACTTTATATTTAAATGGTTCTTCGATTTTTCAGATATACGAACTAAATTCTACATAAAAAAAAAGTTAAATAAAGTTCTTCTGTAACTTCTTTAACAAAGAAAAATGTACATTCATAATTTCTTGTTTTCATTTCAAATTTCCGTACTTTTTATTTGAGCTATTTCTATTTTTCAAATCTTAAAATGAATTTTTTTATTAAAAGATGAATATTTTGATACTGTAAATTAGTGAACTTTGTTAAAATTAGAATCCACTCTTGGCCAGTACCATGCACGCTGTAGCAGCCTTCGATAAAAAATATTTTTCAGGGTATGATCTAAAATCTAAAATCTAAACGTAATCACATTTCTCGCTAGATTTTTCGATAATCATATCAAGTTGCGACAAAGAATCACGCACTGTTTACAAATTAATTACGCGCAGCGTGCACGGTACCGCTCGATGGAAACTACGGGAAAGTGGTGGTCTCTTTCATCGGGAGCGAAATGTAAACAATTGGTTATGCAAAGCTAACATCGCGATACATGTTGTACACTAAAATGTATAAAAACATTACTAAAATAGAAAAGAAAGGCAGCACGTAAATATATCAATTGGGTTCGATATATTGACGAAATGTAAAACTGAAATAATGCTACAATTGTTTACATTTCCAAAGGATAGAAAGCAAGCAGAGGAATTTACTATAATACATGCGACAGAATTTCGAGATAATTGTTACATATAAAATGAATACAATTAAGAATATACATTTATTTGCACAATTATCTCGAAGTTCTCTCTATAAATCATATGTACAGCAAGCAAGCGAATTTATTGCAAGGATAGAACAAGAATTGCGTGAGGTAAATCAAACAACTATTTACATATTCGCGATGTCCAAAAATCGAATGAAATAGAAAATGGATGAAATTGATAATATTCTGGACATCACCAATTTGCATTACCCGACGTAGAAGGAAAATCCGCGAGGCCATCAACGGCATGTAAACGTAAACTACTCTTTTGCTTCTTCGCAAAAGTTGCATATAAATTCTCAGATGACATGAGAGATAGATGTTTGTCATCTACCTCCATGGTCTGAGCTGTTTCCCCGTGCGCCTTTAATGCCGATTTCGTTACGCAAATGGCTTTGACGATGGTCGAACAAAGTCGGTTTCGTTTCTTGTTCTTTATGTCGGGAAGCATGGAAAACGATCTTTCAGCATCGGCGTTTGAATTTGGAAGACTTCTAATGGAATTTAATAATTCCTGCAAACATGGATATTTAAATGAGCCTTGATCGTTTCGCGTTAACAACACCGTTTTCCAAACATCATCGAAAGCTAATGTACAAAGCATCTGCTTGTCTGCATTTGCAAAATTCAGGTGCAATGTCGACCATTCGTTTTGCAAACCGTCTTCGTCGAAACCGCCCAATTTCTGAGCAATAAAGAGAACACTATTAAAGGATCGAAGTGTCTCTGTCATTATCTACTAATGCCAAATGAGGCTCAAAAACACATAACTTGCTCAGAAATTCGTCATCGATTGGCAATCGATTACGAATTTCGTTTGCAGCCGTTATGTAAAACTTAATACAATTTTCTCGAACGGTTTGGACAACATCGGGTTTGCCTTCTGCAACTAATTGACAAAGAAAAGTGTCACAATCCGGACCTAAATGAATACTATTAAATGCGATTTGATTACCGCCTCTTGAAAAATCTATTAATTTTACTGAATCCATGGCCAAGAGTGGATTCTAATTTTAACAAAGTTCACTAATTTACAGTATCAAAATATTCATCTTTTAATAAAAAAATTCATTTTAAGGTTTGAAAAATAAAAATAGCTCAAATAAAAAGTACGGAAATTTAAAATGAAAACAAGAAATTATGAATGTACATTTTTCTTTGTTAAGGGGGGTCACTCAAGTGAAAATGAACTACCAGTTATTTTACAGATAAAAATTTGAAAATATGTATTTCCATATTATTTTTTACGCTGAAATGAATTATGTAAGAATTAATACAGTGACATTTTTTTTTCAAAAATTTAAAAAAAAAATTTCGAAAAAATTATTCGATTTTAAAATCCATACCCTTATCTCTGTAGTATTGTATACAAAGCCTGCAGAAAAAAATTCAGCTCGAAAACTTCATTTTTGTCCGAGTTATAAAGTTTTTATGTTTTGGCGTAGTAACTAAAACGCTCCTGCTCCATACGTTGGACCTTCTTCTTCTTGCAATGCCTGTTCTCTTCGTGATTGTGCAGTTCGTATCATTTTTCTTGCACGTTTGTATCTTTCTGAGGCTTTCTGGTTATACCTGCGGATAAACATTGAAATTGAATATTTCTTCTTTTCTTAGGAAAATAAAATATATTCAATTTCTTTGTATATCCTTCTATCTGCTGCATACGCGTCACTGACGCGACGATCCATGGTCAGACGGCCTTAGAAAAGGTAAACCAGGGAAAGTGAGGACGCCATTTGAAGGATTTTTGGTCATTCCAAAATTTAATCTTTTAAATTTTATTTTAGAAATGACAGGGGTCTCTTATGTGATGACTGATCCACGTGGATGCACGTGGGTTACACTTCCAAGTGTCTGCGCCAAACATTTACAAATGGCCACGGTCGTCATGGTAACATTTCACCAACGTCGAAAGGTTGTGTGTCGTGCTCACTGATACACCTAGGTATGTGTGTGTGATGTACCTAGCGCCTCCTACCTATAAAGTGCTAACTAAACGGGAACTTCGGCCAAACAAAGACGGCTTGGCCCCCCTGGAGCAAAGCGAAGAGCGACGCCGTGAGCAGTTCCCCCACCCTGTGGCCAATATCTGTTGTAGATGCGTGTAAATTGTAAGGTGTGTTGCTGACGGTCAGCGGCACACTTCACTCACGAACACTCCCCACCACGGCACTCACGGCATTGTTGTTCATGAAGGCGTGGCTTCGTGATTTTCGATGCTCTTTCCGCACCCGCCCGAAAAGTTTTGCCCGGCGGGCATTCAGCTGTGCACGCCTGCTCTAAGCAGTGATCGGACAAACGCATATCGTCGCTGATTTGTTGCTGCGATTTGTGTCTAAAGCGGAAGTAGACAGAGAAAGAAACTGTAAGAAAGAAAGAGACAGAAATACGAATAGAAAGAGATAGATAAACAAGCAGCTTGGAAAGCAGACGATTTAATGAATGTTTAGGTTATGTTATTTCCGGTTTTGTCCCAAAATGGCTGCGGTTTGTCCGATCACTGCCTAGAGGATCACTAACGCTACGCTTTGGCTCGATTTGTCAACGACTCACGTGGACTCAAGGAACAACCGTTTGGGAAATATGGCACCAAGATTGTTATTGGAGTCTTTTTTTTTTTAATATTATTGGAGAAATAAAATGTAATTGAAGGATAAATATTTGGAATCGCTTCTGGACGGATGGAATAGAGATTAATGAAGATAGATGATCGCAGCCAATCGGCTCGTATTATTTGTCATGGAATTAATAATTGTATTACAATGTTACTTTTGATACGATTAGTAATTATACTTCAAATAATACAGATTGCCCAGGTCTCACCACGTGGAGGCGCTGCGAGTGGAGACCCGCCCTAACCGCGGCCCATCCGCCCTCCTTTTATGCAAAAATTTATTTTCATTTCCATAAATCCCCCTGATGCAGGGTTGCAAAACGATCCTTGATCGCTCCACAACCGGGCAACAGAAGGAGTCCTTCTGTAAAAAGCTACCGCGATGAAGCTAAGCAGAATTTAAAACATTTTTTTGTTTCTTTCATTTCAAATTTTAAGAATATCTGGTATATTTCTACCATGATAATTTCTCACTAATTGGGAATGAAACAAAGAAAAAGGGGGGAAAATTTGGGAGAAATTATCAGTGAAAACACTGATAATGATATATCATTATAGGATAAAACTTTTAGCTAAAGTTTTTCTATGCCAGTGCATATTTCCTATGCCTACTTAAATACTAATAATTCCTACATATACGAGCGCTCGTATTTAATAATTGCTACTTATATTTAGTTAAACACTGCAGTGTTTATCTTTTTCCTTAAAAACTACTTAATTCTATGTGGCCACTAAACACCTTAACTAACCATATACATATCTACTTAAATTATTAAATAATGACCTGCCTAATATAAATCTGAAAGTGTCGTGTGTTTCTTACTTCCCTCGATGGACCCACGATGTTACCTGAAACATTCTCAAAAGTATTAATAAAAATTCCTCGAGTTTTGCTTTCTCATGGATGATGAACCCGAAATCCTCTATTTGCAATATTCTTCACACGCAATACTCTGCAACAGAAACTTTATCAGTGGATTAGTACCTACAATCTATCTCGATTAAGTAATGTAATTTCAACAGATTTATAGTCTTTTCATTGAATCACAATTGCCCAAATATTGAAATATCATATTTGAAGCTACAAGCCAAAACTCAATATGGAATATCGATTTGGTATTAAGATTAAAGAAGGAAAAGTAAAAATACTGCTTCATTGTCAGCAGACAAAGTAGGCAATCAAAACTTTAGCAATTGATGAAAAAGAAGCTACTAATGATATTACATTTCATTTCGAAGCAATTGATATTCATAAAGGGTCTAGCCGGGTAAGCTTAGGGAAAACGGCCCCAGCACCAATTTTAATATTTATGTGTTCTAAATAATGCTCTATGCCTAACAAACCACTGAGAGAAATTTCAGATCTCTACCCCCTCTCGTTAGGGTGATATGGGGATAACAACCCTAAACTTTACTATTTTTTTTTCTCAGCAACTACTTAACATATTTGAATGTTTAAAAATGCAAATAGTAGGTACTTTTTACCTCTACCACATATATTTTTTTCAAAATTGCAGATCAATTGTTAAGGATGGAAATAAAGGAATTAATTTTTGGGGGTTGTTTTTGCAAACAACCTCTTGAGTGACACCTACGAAAAAAATCAGGAGTAAAGCGTCACTACTTAGGTATTATCTATTTAAGTTACAGAGGTGTCGGATTGGTGGAACATAGTAAAAAAAAATAAAACGTATATAAAATCTCTTGGTATATTGTACTAAATGGGCCGGCCCACAGTGGAACGAGAATGCCCTATTTATTTGGACATCGGCCAAAATTTGAAGTGTCAAAATTCTGTTGTATAGCTTCATTAAATCTTTATTAAGTGTTCGTAGCATTAGAAAACACAAAGAAATAAACTTTATATTCACATTAGGTTTGATTTAATTGTATATGAATCTGACCTATATGAAAATTTCAGTCTTTTTGTCTTTCAGTAGCACCACTTTAAACCATTATTGCCTAAATCCTAGTACTTCATAAGTTCTCAATAATTTACATATTACTGAGTATATTATTATTAATGATTTTGTACAAAAAACATTCTGAATTAACTTGGATTTCATCAATAATCAACTGAATTAAATAAAAATGTTTTGCACTCAATACTATAATAATTCAACTAGCGATTTAAAGTTTTGCTCAAAGTCGCCCAAGTTCTAAAATACCTTAATTTAATCTTTTAATGGTAAGGTTTTGAACTGTACAAAAATTACCTGCTACTAGTTGCGATTTATAAAATAAATCTAATGTAAACATTTCAGTTTATACGTATTTAACCTCGGCTAGCAGACAGGCCCGATCGTCGCGACACGCGTATATCGACGAACGCATGAATCACGTGTCTATTTTTCTGTTCATATTTTTAATAAAATTGTTATATTTAATAATGAATCGTCACTATAAGTTATACCTAATAATTTTGGTACAAGGTAAGATCCCGACCCCGAAAATTCAAAAAATTCTGAAACTTTGTAAATATATATGGGATTTCCTCCTGATTACAACGCAATTTTTGTTTGCTGCCCAAATTCATTCGAAGGGGGGTGAAATTAACCACCGAAAATTTGGCTATTTTTCGATTTTGTGTTATTCTACTTAACATGAATTGAAAGTGTGCAAATTTTTACAATGAAAATCCAAACCGTTTGGAAGTAATTGCCATGTCCAGTTATTGTCCTTACGTCGTTCCACCGCGGCCGCATGACCAATAGGGAGGCCAAAAATCGTGCATGTTTAGGATCTTTTTCAGGAGAGCTTAGGAAAATGTATATTCATAAATGTCATTACGTTGTAAAAATTACATATTTAACGGGTTTTGGCAATTATTATTCAGGCGCTTTGCGACGACTGCCGCTGATTGAAAATGGATCATCTGAAATAAACAATTCGGACATTTTTAGATAAAGTGTTGAATATTTCTAGAAGGAGAACGCGTTTAAGGTTTTGTGTGTAGTTTACACCTTAATAAAAAAATAATTTTTTAACTTACACGTTATCGATTTCTGGTTCTAATCTTCGTCGCTGTCTTCGTACATAACAGCAGTTACGTTGGTTACATCGAATAATTCGGCTTGTGATTGTGCAAATGGCAATATGACTGTGAGATGCTGTTGCCATTATGCTGCCATAATTTATTATTTAGCACATGAGCGTTACAAATAAAAAATTATTAAGCCAGCGGAAATATTAACCGAATTATTCGATGTAACCAACGTAACTACTGTTATTGACGAAGACAGCGACGAAGATTAGAACCAGAAGTCGATAACGTGTAAGTTAAAAAATTATTTTTTTATTAAGGTGTAAACTACACACAAAACCTTAAACGTGTTCTCCTTCTAGAAATATTCAACACATTATCTAAGAATGTCCGAATTGTTTATTTCAGATGATCCATTTTCAATCAACGGCAGTCGTCGCAAAGCGCCTGAATAATAATTGCCAAAACTCGTTAAATATGTAATTTTTACAACGTAATGACATTTATGAATATACATTTTCCTAAGCTCTCCTGAAAAAGATCCTAAACATGCACGATTTTTGGCCTCCCTATTGGTCATGCGGCCGGCCCATTTAGTACAATATACCAAGAGATTTTATATACGTTTTATTTTTTTTACTATGTTCCACCAATCCGACACCTCTGTAACTTAAATAGATAATACCTAAGTAGTGACGCTTTACTCCTGATTTTTTTCGTAGGTGTCACTCAAGGGGTTGTTTGCAAAAACAACCCCCAAAAATTAATTCCTTTATTTCCACCCTTAACAATAGATCTGCAATTTCGAAAAAAAATATATGTGGTTGAGCTAAAAAGTACCTACTATTTGCATTTTTAAACATTCAAATATCTTAAGTAGTTGCTGAGAAATAAATAGTAAAGTTTAGGGTTGTTATCCCCATATCACCCTAACGAGAAGGGGTAGAGATCTGAAATTTCTCTCAGTGGTTTTTTAGGCAAAGAGCGTTATTTAGAACATATAAATATTAAAATTGGTGCTTGAGCCGTTTTCCCTAAGATTACCCGGCTAGACCCTTTAAGCACATTGCTTCTAGTTTCCTTCTAGTTTCTCATTAATTGGCATCTTCAAAGTGTATGTATCAATGACTCGACTATACAATAATCAAAAACATTTATGCAAATGTTCAAGATTGGAATAATTGCACTTTACTGCACAGTAAACGAAGTTACTTTCATACAGAAAGTGGCATTAATATTAAAAATTTACTATCAATATAAAGTGCCGAATTGCATTTACCTACTGTTTCAGTGCAAATTTCGTTACAACATCATCAAATTAAGCAACAATCGCGGGTGAATTTTGATCAATGCAAAGGAATGTTGAAAATTTATAAAAATAAAAAACTACATTTATTTTCAATCTGAAAATAAATACAACGATTGGCGAAGTTACTATACAAAAATCAGCAACGTTAATGAGGAATAGCTGCTTTCAAAGACTCTTCAAAAACTCTAATTAGAACTTCAATTGAATGGAGGTGTGTCAGAAGTCTGTAATTTCTGTTACAAATAATAAATCACACCTTTCATCGTCATTCTTTCAGTCACACAATAAAATTTTTCAAATGCCATTCCATGAAAATTGGAACTTCAAATTTAAAAATATTCTAAAAAAATAGAAAACAGTTTTTCTGCAAGATATGAATATACTTTTAAAACAATATTTCTAGCGACAAACACTCGATTCAAGGGTGGGTAGGTGATGGTAAGAGAAGGAGGAAGGTGCAGCCTCGTAGGGCTGCTGGAAAGAATGATCAGTAGCCACAAGGGCAGAGCTGATCATTGTCCACTCATTAATGCAAGAAAACCGTGAGTGGACCGTTTCTTTCTGTCGCAACGCTAACTTATTACAGACTAAAATCAACTCCCGAGCATAGTCACTAGGACTTTGGACTACTCGCAGCACTAATTTCTCAAACAACTTCAAAATCCCCGGATGGTGCTTCATTACTGAAAATTCTACTGTACTTGTTACAAATACCGAATAGGGAACAAAAAAGCTCCCAAAGAGCTACACTACTCTGAAAAATATAAAAGCTACCGAGAACCACCACGTAGGTGGTTTCATTTTTCGCAAAACTAATAAAAATTCAGTGCACCTGTGTCTCGTAATACGCAACTCTAACTTTAATTCGTTGCAGCCTTCCTGAAGGCTGTGCAGCAAATCCAGCTGCTCGTGACTCCTTGGTCCCAGGAACATGTCTCCAGACATGTCCCAGGACAGTTTTGGGGCATTGGGGGCTGGGGGTCGCAATACTAATTACAAACGCGATCAGTCATCATCGCAACACTAACTCAAAAGAATATTAAGAACAAAACTAGGAAGACTAATTAAAAAAACGCGATCAGTCGCATTGCAACTCTAATAAAAACAATACTATGAATCAAAAACAAGGCAATGAATCAAACTCTAGTAACTCGAATTTAAAACACAAGAACAATTTCAAAAACAATCGCGACTCTTTTTTCGAAACACTACAAACAACCACGATCGATATTCATTCGCAACGCTATGCTGGAACCAAACGCGGGGAATACTCGATTCGCAACGCTAATTCAAACCGTGATCAACATTTAGTCGCAACACTAACTGGACCCGTAATCTTCTTCGCAACCCTAATTGAAAACGGGGTATGCTCAATTTAAGGGGGGGGGGGGGTGTCGATGGGTCAGCCTATGGCCAACCAAACTACTGCTACTACTACAACTACAGGCGAGCATAATGGCAAAAGTAGAATGACCCTACACCCGAAGATGCAGGGCCATTCTTGGTAGCCCACATGGTGTGGCCTTTTCTCTGGCCGGGCTATCTTCGGCTCTTTGGCCACTTCTTGCTTCGGGCGGTCCGCCCTTCTGAAAATTAATAGCCCGCTCAAGCCCGTCCTGCCGACCGCGACCAGCGACAATGTGCAATGTCCCACTGGCGTCAAAAAGTCGACACAGCGAGGCTAGAAGCGAGGGCATACCCCACTCGCGCTAGTCTCGCCGTCGACTTTTCTCACAAATTTCCTGAAAGCAGGTCATCGCGCGAGGGAACGTGCGATCAGAGAATACGATGACCTGCCCCGGCCCTACCTACTTATATTTAAGTCACACATTCGTACCAGAAGGTAAGTTACCTATCCTACCTACACCTATATTTAAAAAATGGCAAAACAGTCTCTCAAACACAATCATCGTCAACCCACTCCACGATTCTGAAGCATCGCCGCCCGGGTGCAAAGCCTACACTAGAGAGACCGTCCCGGGACGACTCCGTCACCCGAGCTTGACCACAATCACACACTAATAGGTACGTACCAGTTTTCACTGAAATCGGCTGGCAAAGGCAGTGACCATTGCGTGTATGTATGATTTACATAGCAATTAATTATTTTCAATTTCAAACAATGGATTAATTGATAAGGTGCATTGTACCTATTATGTAAGTACATACATCAAACGTTTTTAGTTTCTCGTTTGATTGTACGAGTATGATTGAGTTTCATATTCCAAGATTATTTACTAATATATTTAATAATAAAAATAATTATTTAATAATAATGTTATGTTATAGTTTCGTTAACATGATCTTTGATGAAAATCTTTCACCGACGCAAATTCCACCGCCTAACCACACAAACACACACAGGTGGAAAATGCGACGTGCACGATACACTAACGCAATGCCAGCCGCCGACATGTAGTTATTTAATGAACAAAGTCATCGTGCCCCATTGCCTTCGCCCACCCAAGTAGCGCATGGGCACGTGGATGTGTTAAAAGGCAATGGGTACGGAAAGATATCCTGAAAATCCTCAACTAGAAAGTATGAATAGTCTGTATGGTGTCTAGCAAGGTAAGGTATTCTTTCATGTTATATAATTAAGCAAAATGGCTCGACTTTCAACTTGTGAATAGTTCAAAGTTTGATAAATAAGAAAGGACTCTACTTTAGATCAAGAAAAAGGACTCTACTCGACATTCAATTAGTAAGAAAAAAAACTCTAAAATTAAATTATTTAAGATAATGGCTCTAAATCATGAAGAATTTATTTTTAGAATTTAAAACAGGCGATTCCATCGTCAAAGTAAATTTCATAAAACCAGAAAGTATGTTATCATGCTAATTACTTTGAATCTGAAATTTGCCCACCCTCAATAATTGTCTTCTTGCATATGGAAATTAATTATTTTATTGTGTACGCAAACGAGTGACCTTTGTAACAAAGGAATTACACTTTTCTGTCTGTTATCATCATTTAGACATCAAGTTACTTTTGAACACGTAGAATGAGAAAAATAAAAGAAATCCAAGTCATTATAATCGTCGCAATGACGAAATCGGAGGGCATCCGATTTTTCCACTACTTTTCTGAGCTGCTATGCACCTTTATGTGCATTATTTAATAAATATCTACATCAATGTATTCAATGTATCAATGATAAACATTCGCGTTAGGAATCCTTTATCATGGGAATTATGATTACAATTTGATGATATTGAAAAGGCGCAGCGTACAAGAAGACCCTAGCCCTCGTCTAATAAATACATACATAGACGAAACACGGTTACAATTCACGGGCATGGTTACCATACCCGCGATCATTATGCTCGCCAAAGCACGTATACAACCGGTCACTCGTGTCGATTCGGACCAAACGTCCTACGACATGATTGAGTGACCAGAGGAACCATAATGCATGCGCACTCACATTTCGCTGTGCCCCGGTGACGAAGACGCCAACACCGCTGCTTACTGGTAGAAGAAAGTCATCAGGCTGCTGAGAAGTCATCAGGCTGTTCGGAAAAAGTCATCAGGTTGCTCAGCTGCGCCAAAACTATAACGAAGAAATAGATCACGATTATAATTTATTTCTAAAGTTACGATTGTTTGAACTCTGATAATGAATCACGAAGCAATTCAAAACTATCGAAACTTTTTATCATTTTAATATTTTAAGAAAAACATTTTTTTTTCTAAAATTTTGAAGAATGAACTCTACTTTAAAGGAATTAAATGAAATACATAGATACTTACATATTTTCATTAATATTCTGCGCACAAATCTCCTCTTCAGCTGACGCACTGACTCTAATTTCCGATAAGGAGTTTCGCTTTCCATAGTAAAAAAAAATAAAGAAATAGAAGACTACTAACGCGCCCCAAAGATAATAATTGACGAACAAACCGCTGAATCTATTCTCGCGATTCTAAGCTCAGAGCCGCGACGCTCGTGAAAGAATGAAAATTGCGTAGAAAACACTGACTCTACCCTCGCGTATCTCCAAATTCTAAACGACACTCTACTATGAGCAACTGTGCTCTTCAAAATAGAAAACTTCGTACGACATAAACACTGACTCTATTTGGCTGCATTGCGCGCAGCCACAAGCTCTGAAAAATAAATTGGATAGGACGGTGGGATAGGTGTGGTTTCATCGAGTGTTTGTCGCGAGAAAATATTGCTTTTCTTAGAACTAGTCAAGGATAGGAGCAGCTTCACATATCAGTAACACGATATTATCCAAAATATACTATTTCAGCAATAATTTTTACATTCAAAAGGATCATAGTAACGGCTTTCGTCATTAAAGTTGTAAGCATGTTCGTGTTATTCGAATATTACTTTAAAATATATCACGATCTTTATAAATATCCAAAATTCATGACAAAACTCAAAATTCGTTAATTATGCATGCTCGAATAGCATGTCCTCCACCAACTACGCAGTTTCTCTACATAAAGGACAAAACTTGCATCCGAAACCGAACGTAAATGCAATTACAACAACATCATAAAGATAGATTCTTAAAAATCATTGAAATATCATTGAATTCTACGTAAACGCGACCGAAATGCAATAGAATTCGACCATTCGAATATATCGCGAACATCTACTGACACCATTTAAAAATATTTAAACAGATCTAATTAAAATTATTCAATGTATCATAATTTAATATTTTCCCACTGGATCCGAATACTAACCGACTGCAAAGTTACTCATCACCCTCACAGCCAATAATGATTCAATAAAATAACGTTACCAGATACGTATACCACACGTATTGCCACCTCTTCTTTCGAAGGAATGACCGACCAGACGGCACACAAGCCCCGTTCAAATTAACGGTCAAGAGACACGGCGTCGCCTGCCCTTTGCTTTTGAATCTCGCCTCAACATCTGTAACCGAAGGATGCAAAACAAGTTTGAAACAAAAGCATTAATACATTCGTAAGGGAATTAAACATCGAATAAACTTGAAATATTCCCGAAACGGGATGTAATTGAATACGGAGACACGATATGTGTGCACTAAATGTGCAGAAATATCGTTGAGGAAACGAAGGGAATACGCGACGAACATCTAACGGTTTTCTCGCGATATTTAATCAATTTCGGGACGAAAGTGTATTAATAGTAGCAGCAAGGGACGATAGAGAGTAAAGAAGAAGACTAATAATGATTAGAAGTAATTAGATGGCGATAGATAATGTGCGTGTACCATTTAAATACGGAGCTATCGAAGCGTCTTAACTCAACGATGTCCGCGGGACGAATGACCCCCGCGGCCCACCGCTATACCTTTCCAAATATGGGCTTAGGTGGGGAGAGACCAGGCAGGCCTCGCGACGCAATACACACGTACATACTTCCGAAATGTGGAATATCGGTCTGTTATTGTACGCCGAGTGACGTATATCGCGGCTCCTGGCCGGCCGTCTGAACAGAGGTGACTTCCAAAGCTGGCATGGCTCGGTCATAACAACAGTCCTTTCTACCGCACACGTTCTGCTACAGATAAAATAGAAATATTATGCGTAATATATTTCCTTGGTTTATGAAATATCTAGCATCTACATACGGGACACTTTACTAAAGCTTGTAAAAATTAACACAGATGGCTTACGGGGTTAGGCCACCTTGGACGGAGCAAAATTGCAGTCATTTTCGCCATTTTTTTTAGGAAGATAATAAAATAAACAGAAAATTTAATATGAAGCCTGTTATTATACTACTCTCGCCGGAAAAAAATCGTATTTTTTTTCTTACAAAATGGCGGCGGTAGAGCCGTGATACGCAAGATCTTGTGGAGCGACGTTTTCCACGGTGTTCAATCTCACGGCTATACCGTTTGACTTAGAACAAAAAACCAAAAAGATTTATTTTCTGCATGCCTAAAACTATGGAAGTACGTAGGGAAATCCTGAAACATTAATTTGTCTCGAAATGGTGACCATGGAGAGAAAAAGTGCATTTTTTTTTTATAAAAGTGTCAATTGTACAGAACATATTCAAGATATCGCAAAACCGCTACGTACTGCCATAGTTTTAGGCATGCAGAAAATAAAGCTTTTTGGTTTTTTGTTCTAAGTCAAACGGTATAGCCGTGAGATTGAACACCGTGGAAAACGTCGCTCCACAAGATCTTGCCTATCACGGCTCTACCGCCGCCATTTTGTAAGAAAAAAAATACGATTTTTTTCCGGCGAGAGTTGTATAATAACAGGCTTCATATTAAATTTTCTGTTTATTTTATTATCTTCCTAAAAAAATGCCGAAAATTACTGCAATTTTGCTCTGTCCAAGGTGGCCTACCCCCTTAATAAGTATATTTCGTAAATTACTGTAATATATGATATACAGTTTCTTATCGGAAAACTTTTTACGCGCTTCGCGATTGTTGGATATTTCGTATCTGGCGTGAGTGCATGATGGAATGTAAGGGTCCAAATTGAATCAACACTCCAAGAGGAGATACTGCGATTATGGTTTATTGTTTAAAGAAGGAAAGATGTTCCTTTTCTGATTAAGCCGCGTGGGCATCGATAGTCTTTCTCTCAGCTCTCGTTGGAGCCATTCGTTCTTTGCGACTTGTCTCCCACACAGCACACAGGCGCCTTTAAGGCGCCTTTCAGGCGCCTGGTCCCAGGCACTCGAGGCGCCTTAAAGGCGCCGCGAGTGTCCTACGAGCGTCCAATATGCGCCTTCGGAGCGCCTGATGTTACCAAACGGGACGCCTTAAAGGCGCCTTTAAGACGCCTGTGAGTCCTAATTCAGGCGTCTTAAAGGCGCCTAAAAGGCGCTTGGAACAGGCGTCTTAAAGGCGCCTGGAATAGGCGCCTTAAAGACGCCTTAAACGGGCCTGGATTAGGACTCACAGGCGTCTTAATTATCGATAAATTAGGTCAAATGCAGCTGTTTAAAAATCGCCATTAATGGCGTATTTACGATGGTTATAAATACAAATTAATTATAATATAAATTTAATAAAACAAAGGGTTATCAAAATGAAATCAGACTCGTTAAAAATTAATTTTCATTATTTATTTATTTAAAATTTCTTTACAGATACTTGAAAAAACAAGGAGGCTCTCAGTTGGACACATATATATTTCTTTTTTTATAATTATTACTATTACATACCATGCTTTGTATAAAATATATAATTCACAGTGTGTTTACAAATATTTAAGAAGGTATACTTATACAATACTTGTGTTATTATATGTTTTATTTTATGGTGTGTGTGTGTGTGTTATATTTCTATATCTAGATGACCTTACGCACGCAATGAATGCAGAATGCACTTACATGAGAAGTATAGATAGGTCATGCACATGTAAGTATGCAAATTATACAAAATGTACAGAATATACATTTAAAGACACTGGAAGCCCAATAAGCCGTACAGAAAAACTCGCATACATAACTAAGGAAAGAAATTTTTTTAATTAAGTTATACTATTAATGTATGTGTTACAAACGAGTAGGTTGCATTTTTAAACAATTAAAGCTTCTTTAAGTATAAAGGCACGGTAATAGGTACAGGGCACGGTAATTGGGACATCTACCCTGGTATTCCTTCCTTTACAGAGTGGAATTGCCGCATCAACATTGGATTTTGGATGTCAGACTATATAGAGACACTATAATAAGAGTCTGGACACGAGTGATAGTCCGCCATGTTTGATCGAAATCCCACGAGAGAGAAAGAGATATACACCATTTCACTCTTCACCACTCTTAACAACTCTTACGTTTATGGCAACATTTTACTTCTGTTTATTTCGCATTTAAATCAGTATAATAAAATAACATATATCAAATAGAACACAAGATTTGGTTTTATGCTTTGTATCTTCATTATCTTGGTATAATTGACAGATTTAAAAATCAGCGGGAATAGATGAAAAATGACGGGCCAATCAAAAACCCAAATGCACATTTTCAGATTAATAGATAGTAAAATACCGCCATAAACGTAAGAGTTGTTAAGAGTGGTTAAGCGTGAAATGGTGTATATCCCTTTCTCTCTCGCAGGATTTCGATCAAAAATGGTGGACCAATCAAAAAGTGGCCTTCTCGAGACCAGACTCTTATTATAGTGACTATATGTCAGACGGGCAGCAGGATCCGCTGCGGATCTGCCCAGATCTGCCGTTCATCTGCCGGCAGAACCGTAGTTGAATGCGGACACAGACGGCACCGGATATGCCGGCAGACTTGGTTATGGTACATTTATTTTTGCGCCGCTTTCCTGTCGCACGCCCGCTTTAGCCACTTCTGTATGGAGGACTCCGCTTCCTTCTTCGTTAAACATATTTTCCCCTTGTCCGCAGCATCTTAAACAAGAATTTCAATAAGATGTTACATATATATATATATATAATTCTACATTAATCAGTATTAGCTATGGTGAAATTTGGGTGATAATTACATACCTATAACGACTTGTGTTAATTTTAGTTTATTGAAGGGCTGCTTCCCCTGCCTCCCCAGCCAACTGAACAGCAGGGCCAAATCATTCGTGATGACGGAGCTCAAAACCCTTTTAATATGATCGTATATATTTGCTCCCCCAAATTTTGCAAATTCATTTACCTATAATTGAAAAATTATTAGCTTGGCTAAATTAAAATGGCTTATCCTACAGGTTGGAGTACAGAGAGAGAGAGAGAGAGAGAGAGAGAGAGAGAGAGAGAGAGAGAGAGAGAGTTCAATGTCGGAAATGTTGATTTCCACAATTTTTTCATTATATCTTTATGAATGTAGTACCAATAAATTGATAAGACACGACACACGACATATGTAGGAACATACATCGGACTACTAGATTGGAGAATAACGTAAACTCATTTTAATTTAACCGAGCAGTGATTTGTTATAATATTAACAAAGATGATATTTTACTTACTGCATCTTGGAAATTATTTGGGTTCTGCAAAATTTCTTCTAGTTCCTTCACCTTTTCAACGGAGTCGATTGGGAACTGCAAATATTGAAATTTGAGCAGAAATGATTGCTTTTCATGAACAACTGCTGGCTTATTCTCCAGGGTTTTCACCCGCTCCATTGTTTCTATTAACAATGTCTTCAGCAAATTGTTTTGCTGCATTATTTTACGGTTCTGTTCAATTATACTTCTCAACAACCCATCAGTCGTGTCGCTGCTACTGCCACTGGGGCCTGCATCTATGTTTTCTGAAAATTATTTATTACATCTTATATTGTTTCACTGTAACTTTCCATGATAAAAAACTATTTCCGCATAGAATAGAATTATCTTTATGCACATGACTTACCAATTTGAATGTTATTTAATGAAAAACTCCCCTGGCTTTCATAGCTGGTGCTGGGGGATGCTGTTTCGTCTAAAAACCAAAATTATTTTTGTTAAAGAAATCTGCTGCAAACATTAAACGTATATATATTTTATATCTCGCGCCCTCGTCAGTGCAAAGAGGAGATACAATACGAGGCGTCACTCGACAAGGACAGAAATAAACTAGGGAAATCACTAGACAACCAATTTAAATGCCCATTCGGCAATGATCGGTAAACATCGGCAATAATCAGCAAACTGCGGCAAGGTACATTTAGTCGATTTGAATATCCCGCTCAAATAGACAACCAATTTAAATGCCAAGGTCAAGTAAGGACTTGACAGGTTCCGCCCGAAGTGACGCCTCTTATTATATCTCCTCTTTGGTCAGTGTTTTAATTAGGGGTACCTCGGGTGGAAAAAAGCAGGGGCGAGTTATGACTTATGACGTAGCGCGTATCTGTTTGCGTGAGTGCGTCCCTATGTATCTCTGGCAAGCCCGGTTTTAACGAAAGCGCCTTGCATGTATTTAACTCTTCGAGTATATTTGGCAAGGAAGACTTGTCGTACATTTTCTAGTTCTAGCACGTGCAAAAATTACATCGGATTTCTGTGGAAACTTTCTACTGCATTAAATTCGGTACCCAAGAATTAGGGTAGTATTAGGAATTATTTACACAAGTACTTAGTTTCAAGTACAAAGACGTGCAAACATAACCCCCCAAGCGTTGTCGGGACTGCTTACGATATAGAACCCTTCTAAGGACAAGGTAATTGGCCGTGAAAATTACGCCAGTTCGAAATCTTTAGACCTTGCTGTGCAAGCGTATTTATAAAGCGAGAACTTGTGGGGTTGCTTCGAAGGAACGGCCTGTACGAAAGCGAACATAATAATTCTTGAGGTAAGGAAGCAGAATTGTGGACACATCCAAAACGCATCTATTTACTGCAAATAAAGCGTAAGAAAAATGTGAAAAATGTATTGTTACTAATCCACAAGGGCAGATGCTGGCAACCACATCGCTGCAAGATGGAATTTGTACACAGAGTATTACGGAAGAAGAGGCATTTTTAACAAGGGAATCTGTGACACAACGCGATTTTTGACACAAAACGCCTCGGACAGAAGATAACGTCAACAGAAATAATATGATGAAACTGAGTGCAAAGTAGCGTAAAGGGAATTGGAAGATTGTATTAGGTAATCATAATTTTTATGTAGCATATTTACACACCTAATCGTGTGAATGGTTTCTTCATTTTTGGAGGTGGGGGTAACAGCGACGTTGAGTTTCCAATGATCCGAGGAGTCTGGGACATCCACGGCATCTGGTCAGGCCCAGACTCCTCACTGCTGGAAAACCTTTTTGGTACGATCTTCCGCTTTGTTACCTCCATGTCCGACTGAAGATCGCTGGTATCTTCAGCTCTTCGTGCCTTGGCCCTCGCCGTGGCATAATCATCTGGATGAACACATTAGTAATTAATGGATATAATAATTAGTCAATAATTAGTACTACAATTAATAAGTAAATACAATAATAATTTCAACGTACAACAGATTCCACCAGGAAAGACCGATACGGCGAGCTTCTCCCACGATTCGTCACGCAGTTCACAGTTTTTGATTGCCGCTGTCACGCGGCTTGGTTTGTACGGCGGCCAATAGCAAAAGCCTCCTCCTACCACCCAATCAGAGGGTACTTCAGATACCGATTCATCGCCAATGAATTCGACGATGAGCCAACCCGTATGCGCCATTTCTAATCCTGTATACACAAGTATTCGTGAAACAAAACATGTTAAAAAGATTCTGGGTTCTGGCATGTAAAGTGCTGGAAACCGATCTTTTTAAAATGTGGAGTACATAATTTATTGTTCGATGTGAAATTTGATGTGATACAGCCCACTCTGCCAATGAAGAAGCTGAATTAGGACTACTCAATTCAGTTGAAAATTCTTGAGAAATCTGTGAATTTTCGAAGGAGGCAAAATTCTGAATATCTTCTAAATTCGGAGAAAATTCTACATTACTTGCGGTGATATTGGAAGAAGATTGCGAACTTGTGCCAAGTGAAACATATAAGTATATTTAAGTATATTGGTAATGAGAAGATAAGGACAAGATGTTAAATGTGAAAATGATTGTGAACTAGTTCCAGGTTAAACATCACTAGTGGGGTTCTAAAAAAATGGATTGCAGATGTTAAATGCGAAGAACTAGCATCTAATGATGTTCTGGCTTCCTGAACGGAACGATTATGTGATCTTGTTAGCACACATATAGTACTTATTCAATTTCAATTTGCCAGTCATTATTAAAGGAATGAAAAAAATAGAAATAAGCTGACTGTAATGTAGAAAAAAAACAAAATGCAACACTGGTTTCAGAAATATAGAGATTTAGAACTTACCTGCAGAATATATGTATGTATTCCAAACCAAACGCCAAAGAAGCACACTAAACACACTAACTTTAAATACGTAGACTACTAATAAAAAAAAACAAAATAAAAATACTATAAAAAAATACGACAAAAACACGATAAAAATACGATAAAACACGACAAAAACACGATAAAAATACGATAAAACACGATAAAAATACGATAAAACACGATAAAAATACGATAAAACACGATAAAAATACGATAGAAATACGATAGAAATACAAGAAAAACACAATAAAATACACTATAACTAAGTATGTATAAGAAATAAACTAGGAATAAACTACAGACTAACAATAAAATGAAAAAATATGTTAAAAACGTATGAAAAGTAAGCGAAAAATAGCGTGCGTCCCCGTGGATGGTTCTGCGATAACTGCCGCAGTTTCCTTACTACCTGTAGGCTACAAGGAATCCTCGCCACCCCCCACTACGCGGCACAACCCTCATCCTGCCGACGGATATACTCCAGGATACCTCTGAAGAATTTCCAGAAAAGCTCTTTGAAGCAGACAAGCAGAAAATATTGAACCAAACGTTTTTTTAATCCTTATGAGTGTCGCTATCGCCACTACAGAAATCAGATCAATATTTTCTGAACATCGATGTTTTTTGAGCCACCTAAAAGTTAAAAAACTGCATGAGAAAATGTATTTTATCTTTAACCGACTTCCATTTTGTAGATTTTTTTCAAATTTCTGGTCGTGGTAAGGGCGATAGCGACACTCGTAAGGATTAAAAAAACCTTCGGTTCTCTTTTTTCTGCCCAATGGAAAAGCCGCTGGTCTTGGGACAAGTCAACAAGGATGTGTTCGGATGACGACGCTTATAATTCTGAGAGTTGTAAAGATTTTAAATCATCCTTCATGATTTTAAACTGCCAAAAGATGAATGAAAGTGTAGGTATACGAGGCATCAATGTCGTATCTTTCTTCGTCGCCCAGAAAAGAGATCACGAAATCGGCTGAAAAATCGGCCCTTTAAACCCGGAAAAAACGCTAATAAAAAGAAGCAATGATCTCGAGTACAGTAGTGGTCAAAGAAGAGAGTGCCATTACTGAAAAGCGCAGAATTACTACTGCATCTTTATTCGTATCCTGATCTAATTCCTTTAATTTATTTTTTAAGATATTATAAACAGTTTTTTTTATTTTTGTCCAAACAATCTTTAGATTTAATTTTCCAAATGCATTGATTTTCTTTGTGCGATTCGATAAAGCCTCTCAACAAATTATACGTGTCAATAATTTTAAATCTGTCTGCCGGTGGCCCGCACTTCCCGTTAATTTTGATTTGCGGCAAATCGGGACCCAGATAAATCAACCTCGCGGTGATTCCGTTCATGCCAAACAATTGACACACGCGTTCCGTGTTGCATTACAACTTTTGACTGTTTGCAAGTCTGTAAATCGAACGGGCAAGAATGAGCGTGTATGGCGGCCTTTAGAGTGCCTAATGCCGCGCCAAATTGATCGCTTTTTTAATTCGATGTCTGGGATTCTGTTCAAAATCGAATATGACGTTGTTCACGTGAAATTAAGGGGAGTTTGTGTTGCAGGGGGTTGAGTCTTAAAACTTTCACCTCACAGTGACCGACCGTCTTTTCCGCAAATCTGCATTGCACGTGTTGGCAACGACCTGAGTCACAGGGGGCTGACAATAAGCAGAGACAGGAAATCGTGAGGGTCGTCGGCGGCGCGAGCCCGCTAACATTGGAAAAATCACAGGTCAGGTCTAGGCGTCTTTGCGTGTGGCGCACAGTGGGCTGAAAACCCGTTTTTTTTTGTGGGCAAAAGTTTAAACTGTCCAGGGAATATCACACCTCGTTTAGCGTCCAAATACACTGTGGACTGTATCGCGGAAGTAATTGTTAATCGAAGGGTTGGATGCAATAAGGGGACTAGCGCTGGAAAATGGGAAGAATTATTGTCCAAACGCTAAGAAAGATTGGAAAATTAAATGTTATTAAACTGAATTTTAATAAATATATCGTTGTAAATCTCGTCACGACACATCTTTTTTCTATTTACAGTTTGTTTATCCAATCATTACTATTCGAGGTAAAAATTTTAAACAAAGAATTTTTCATCGTCCAAAATCATTATTTCTTTAAACATAAATTGCGATAACTTGAGTAAATATTAAGGGATCGTTATGAGACTTAAAACATAACTTCAGGTAACTCTAGCGAAGTCGTGAAATGTATGCACAAAACCCTTATGTTAAAAAAAGTACTAATATTTAATTAAAAAGGAATGCTGGACATAACCCATGTTTCTCAACGTTCGCCGTTAAAAAGTATCGAGGCAATTTTGAGGTGCATATAACTTGCAGCGACAATGTTTCTCCTTAATATACAAAGAAGATTTTCACCAATTTTCACACTGATTAATAAGTAATTGTAGAAGATATGCCGATATATATGAATCTCGCGAGTGCTAAATCTACTATGTAGCGCATTAGACGCGGCTGTTGGCTGTTGGTGGCGCGCGAGATTTATATATATCGACATATTTTTTACAATTCTTTATTAATCAGTGTGAAAATTGGTGAAAATCTTCTTTGTATATTAAGGAAAAACTTTGTCGCTGCAAGTTATATGTACCTCAAAATTGCCTCGATACTTGTTAACGGGGATCGTTGAGAAACATGGGTTATGTCCAGTATTCCTTTTTAAGTAAATATTATTCTTTTTTCTAACATAAGGGTTTTGTGCATATACATAATTCAAACTTTTCAATTTATTAAATTACTAATTACTGTAATTGTGCGTGTGATTGAATTACGATGTAATTGAAATACAATGTAATTAAATTACAGCTCAAAACTCTGAAGAAGTGAGAAAAAAGTGGAAAAAATGTAACAAAAGAGTTTATTTCTCTTTATATATTATAAATTTATGAATAATACCATATTCTGCACTCATAGTAATTTTTTTCTATTCGAAACATTTACCTACACATTTCTTTCCCACCTCTCATTAGCTCTCAATTTGGTTACCTCTTAAATCGTAATTATAATTCAATTACATTGTACTATGCAATTACAATTGCAAATACATTGCAATTACGAGATACGATGTATGTATTTTAATTGAATGCGAGATCTGAATTACGAATTACAATGTAATTGAATTATTTTGTAATTATAATTCATGGAGTAATTCAATTGTAATTCTGCACAACTCTGCATATTAGTAGTATGTACAAACTGTTCCAGTCAACGTGATTTTTAATAGGTATATAAGTATAGTCAAGGGCGGATGGGCCCATGCTGTTCTACTTTCGAGGGTTTTACGGTGGAGATTTACGCTGTATCTGGCTTCGAAAGGGGGTGCGTAAGCTAAACAGTCCTGCCGGGGCAGGCGATTTACAGCTGGCAATTTGGTATTTTTGAAGCGAAATTTCTTCGGTTCTTTGCGACTAAGCCAGGGGTGCACAGGACCTCCAATTCCGGGCACGAGCGCACATTCCAGCTCGAGCTGAGCATAGATTAAGAAACATTTTGCGATTTTTGTTTCCGATGACTACGACAGCCAGAATCATGTTCGCCAGCAACAAACATTTTTAAAGCCTTCTTACTGCTATCATTATAACTGTGAACAAAATTATTATTCTTGCATACAAAAATTTAAATATTTTTCAAATCTCAATTGACCCTCCGTATCCTGTGCGTGTGTCAATTTTAACACACCGCTTGAGGTCGCTAACGCACACAGTGACGGAGCTGTGTACGTAAGTCGCGGCCAAGCGATCATTTGGCTGTCGGGGGTGTCATAAAAGCATAAACTGGGCCTTTCTGGTGACCGTGTTGGGGCAACAATGGGAAGCTAGAGACAATACCATATTTTCCTTGGAGAAAACAGAATGGGCATACGACCTCTGCAGTCATAGAGTGTTCTCCACCACGAGACCTTGTACCGAGTGGTGGGGAGTGAGCATATCACGGTCGAGCTCGAGGGCACACCGACTGCCCTAGGGCAGATTAAAGGTCCGCGCACACATATCCGTTCCGTCTCAGTTCCGTGTCAGTGTGCCATTGGTAAGAAGAAGAGACCCTCTACGCCCCTCTTCTTCTTACCAATGGCACACTGACACGGAACTGAGACGGAACGGATATGTGTGCGCGGACCTTAAAGGTCTGCGCACACATATCCGTTTGGTATTAGTTCCGTTCCGGCGTGCCGGTGGTAAGAAGAAGAGACCCTCTACGCCCCTCTTCTTCTTACCACTGGCACGCCGGAACGGAACCGACACGGAACGGATATGTGTGCGCAGACCTTTAAGGTCTAAACACACGGTCCGGCCGGCCTGCACAGTTATTGTATCGATATGGAAGTGATAATGATGGATTCCTTATATTTTTCCGATGAAAATCATGCAAAATTTCATGTAAATCGGACTATTATTAACGAAATTAGCTTGAGGTTATAGGAATTAATTTTTCATGGAATTTCCTTCATTATTTTCCGTGAGAACGCTCATGGCTCGCCGATTCGCGAGCCTGGGCGATCCTGAGCGATCCACGTGCCGTCTGATTTCACCTTAAGACCCAATTAATGTGATGGTACGCGTGCTGCCCGGTACTTTATCACTCGCCATAATTAATATTAAGCAAGAGAGTTATCGCTAGCCACAAGCTAGTCCAGAAGGTAAACTCGGAATAGGCGGGATCTCCATAATTTTGGAAGCTTACAATTCTAATTGATTGCACTTTTGCGGAAGAGGAGGGTCTCCCCTCTGTGAATTCGTCGATGGAACAGGTAGGTACCCTCACCGTCCTGACGACGTGGAGGAAAAGCACAGCCTGCTGGTCCCAAAAAATAGCCGCGATGATCGGACGGAGCGTCACGCCAGGGTCGCGGTTTATGACGGTATTGTCCTGTGAGTCACTGGTGAACAAGGGTACACGCGGGTACGGATGCTTACTAAATGTCGACAGATCAATATACGGCTTAACCCGAAGCGAAGAAAGTCGAACTCCGAAAAAAAAAGCGGCACGTTGTCGATTGCCCCCTATTTCCAGATCAGGTAGGCAAATGTTTCCGGATGAATGATTCGGAAATAAGTTATGCCCGATTGTAAACGAATAAACGAATTTAACTTCTCAAAATAAGAAATATCGAATCCTTTTGATACCTTCGAGTTTGATATGTGTCAAGACCAGATCTGAATTTGTAGAACGGTATCGATATGTATGGATATGGTATCAGTCCCATCACTAAATTCCAACATACTGTAATAACGTGTAGCGGCTTCGTCGCTATCATGCCTCCGTTCGCAGGTAAAGGAAGTTTCGCTTGTCGGCATACTCTCGGGTTTTTCCCCCGAGGTCCTGGGTGAGTCGGGCTATAGCCAAGCTACACATCTGGCAACCAGACTCTCACAGGTAAGTATTTTTCGCGCGTGGATACGGTTAGTTTCTTGCTTCCGCTGATGTTTGGTTCTATCCGAACCGCTCGGTTCTTTCGGGTACCTGGCTCGACTCGGGTTTTAAACAGCTCTACTTGTAGTACGAATTTCGCGGGTTTGGCTTACATTAGGGTCATTCCACGCGAAGTCGGACACTTTTCGGAGTAACATTTCGGATTTTGGTGCAACTTGGATATATTGTAATCTTTAGGGGTATATAAACATATCTCGAAGGATTTTTCGAAATGTCAAAAATTGTGGATGTTACAGCTGTTTGAAATGTAGTGTTTACTATTTTTTAAAAAATTATAACTGTTGAACTAATGAACTGATAAAAATGACCTTTTGGGTGCTTACAGCGCAGATATAAGAGTACCTAATAAAAATTGTTTCACTTAATAAAAACGAATATTTGACCATTTATTTAGAAATTGTTCTTAAAAAATGCAATTTTATAGTTGAAGGCACCTTTTTAAAAATTTGGAAAAAGTAGGAGGATAAAGCACTGTTTTTCCTCTTTACGGACATGTTTTGAAAAACGTTGTCGTTTTAAAATTGGTCAAATGAAAATTAATTGAATGTAACGCTGCGTCGCCCAGCACCGGCTCGACTGGTCGGGCCGTGCGGTATACATATACTCGCAGCGGCCAAGCGGCTATATCTGCTATTCTTATACAGTATTCTCGTAAATGATAAGTATTTGTAAAAAAATGAAAGAGGCCACACAAGGTTAGGAATGAAAGATAGAAACTGAAACTACTATTTCAATATGTTTATAACCTTGTGTGGCTTCGAAGGTAATAGTATACCATATGGTTGAATTTGTCTTGACAGTCACTTTCATTTTGGGTAATCAAGTATATAGCATTCCATTTAAAAAACTGAAGGTCACCCTCGTTTCAAGGAAAATATTGCGAACACCAAAAATTGAGATACTGTATTATGTTGGGTATAAAAAACAGTCAAAGTTTTCCTCTTTCATTTTTTTACAAATACTTATCATTTGCGAGAATACTGTATAAGAATAGCAGATATAGCCGCTTGGCCGCTGCGAGTACCGCACGGCCCGACCACTCGAGCCGGTGCTGGGCGACGCAGCGTTACATTCAATTAATTTTCATTTGACCAATTTTAAAACGACAACGTTTTTCAAAACATGTCCGTAAAGAGGAAAAACAGGGCTTTATCCTCCTACTTTTTCCAAATTTTTAAAAAGGTGCCTTCAATTATAAAATTGCATTTTTTAAGAACAATTGCTAAATAAATGGTCAAATATTCGTTTTTATTAAGTGAAACAATTTTTATTAGGTACTCTTATATCTGCGCTGTAAGCACCCAAAAGGTCATTTTTATCAGTTCATTAGTTCAACAGTTATAATTTTTTAAAAAATAGTAAACACTACATTTCAAACAGCTGTAACATCCACAATTTTTGACATTTCGAAAAATCCTTCGAGATATGTTTATATACCCCTAAAGATTACAATATATCCAAGTTGCACCAAAATCCGAAATGTTACTCCGAAAAGTGTCCGACTTCGCGTGGAATGACCCATTAGCCGGGGCCAGACCTGAATGCGTATACGCTGAGCACGCTGAGCGCGCACGCATGACGCATGCGGAGGGGTCGAAAGTGCCATTGTATCTTTCTTCACCAACTTCTGTGCTTAACTTAGCCCACTCCGCAGTCGTAAAGATGGTGTGATACATAGTTAGCTAAATAAACAGACAGCTCAACCCTCCGAGTCATCCCGTTTACCAATACAGAGTGATTGTCCACCGACGCGTGTCAAAGAGTTGCCACCTGGTACCCCGTACCAGGTATGGCAGACAAGGCAGCCCGTACAGTTTTTCCCTCCATGTGTTTGATTTTTCTTCCTGGGCCCCCCCGCAAGACATCTTACCAGTTTGGAAAGTAGAAAGGTCGTGAAATCGGTATCATGTTAAAACAAACATAGGGTAAACTCGGATAAATCCGTGGTACAGGTTATTCCGTGATACTTCCGTGAGTCCCGTAGACATTTCGAACCGTAGGCGTAGGTATATACATTGGAAAGGTCTGTGGGACACTCTTCGTTTATTACCACCTTGTCTTGCTTCTTTAAACTACTTGACACCCCCAATTGTAAGGACGACAACAAGTCATGGTGGTGTGAGGGACAGGGATGCACCACTACAGTTGTTTACCCCATGTGGGTGAGCCATTCCTTTGATGGTGCGGGACTTTACCAACATCGGCTGGGAAGAGCCCGAACATCGCAGCGAGCCTGACTTTCCTTTGGTCGAGGGTCCCGCGGTCCCTTCCTCGGTGTCACATGGCAGGCAAACCTTTCGTCTGCACTACTCTAAACACTCTCTGTCCTTCTGTCCTTAGCTGTCGCGAGCCACGAGACTCTGTCGAAACTGGCGAAGAAGATTGCTAGAAATATACGTTCGACACGTAGGAACTACGGAATTAGGGAGTCTCAAGTGAACGCGTGTTTATACTCCAGAGATAAGGGATCCGCCTTTAATTTGAACCACGTGCAGTCAGCGAGCAATACATTTTCTTCCTCTGTCTCTGCAGGAGGCGTATTGATAGCGGATAATACTTTGTAGTTGCTATATTGGTGGCATTTTTCTCACGTGCGTCGAGATAAAAGCGGGCTCAGAGCCAGGCAAAAATTCATTCATTCTTTACGATGGGTAATTTATTATTTTTCTAAGAACGTTTCGACAACATCTATTTGCCAGATTTCTAAAGGGCAATCGATTTTATGGGGTCTTTAAGAATTTTAGACATTGTTCAGTCCGTGTTAATCCGTATATTGCTCTGTCGCCGGGTAGTACGTACGATGGCTTCGGACCCGCACGTAGGTACTGTTGTTAATCTCCACGCCGACTAGCGGGACAATACGGCCATAAACCGCGATCTTAGCGAAACGGTCCGGCCGATCGGCCCTGGTAAGTTTTTGGCAACCAGATGTGGCATTTCCCTCCTCTACTTCGTCAAGGGTGAGAGGGTTCCTCCTCTACGAACGAAGTCACTGAAGGAAAGTCCCCCCTTTTCGAGGAACGGTGTTCCCAATGTATGTTTCATAATTATATTAAAACTACAATTACTTTCATGCATATGAGAAAGATGTCACCAATATAGCAATTAAAAAGTATTGTCCACCATCAATTCGCCACCTGCAGGCTGGAGGGACGCCTGGTTCCCGCCTGCGTCGTCTTCTCCTCGAATTGAAGACGGATCCCATATCTTTCGAGTAACCACGCGCTCCAATATCAAAACAAAATCAGGCACAGGCGTATGCAGTGCGAGAAAGGGTGAGGCGTAGGGGGGAGATTATATTATGACCAATCGGACTTGCATTCGTTGCAGACGCAACGTTTTCACCTCTTCATAGTAATATTTTCTCTTTATGACCCACGTTTTCTCGCAGCGCATATGTCAGTACGTACTTTTGTTTTGATATTGTAGCACGTGCTTATACTGAAGAGATAAGAGATCAGTCTCCAATTCGAAGGGAAGACGTCACAGGCGGGATCACGCGCAGTGCAGCGGACACCTCATTTTCTACCTGCGTCCCTCCACGAGGCTTATTGCTGCCCCCCCCCCCCCCCCCCCGAGTAATCTCGTGTGATTTTTTAACACAACAGCGAGTCGACCTGGCTGTATGAATTAAGAACAATGCAGGATGTAGTGAAGAAAAGAAAGACAAATTATTCAGTAAAATAGAGCTTTAAAGTCTATCATATGTTAATTGCATTATTATTATTCAAAATGTAATTTTTAAATTTTTGATTATCTGTTTATGTCAATATTAGCAATGGATTAAATTTATTTAGTCTATGCCTTCAATAATTTCTGTAGGAGTTTCGTAAAAATCACCGAAACCAGGAAACTTTGAAGATTTTTTTTTTTTAAACAATTTCGAATCTGCAAAAATGAGGACTTAACCCTCCCTAATTTCATATGGACTACCATATATGTATTTCAATATCATGAAAATCCGAGACATCGAGGATTTTAGAAAAGTATCACATTCTGCCTCTATCTTCCACGCTGAACGCAATGCACTTCAAATGAGTTCAAACTCCCTTTGATCTGTGGAAGAAAACCGACAACGGTCGGCTCAGGCCATGTGCCTTCGCCGGCATGCGCGAGTCGGGTCGCATGCGCCAAGTCACCACGAATGACCCGTCCACACTAGCATATGCGTTCACGCTCACCCTTTCTGACGTAGAAGCATGCGCCAGGGGCTACCGTTTCACCCGTCCACATCAGAATATTCGTGCGCGGCTCAGCCTGCTCAGCGTATACTCATTCAGGTCTGGCCCCGGCTTTAGTAGCGCGTGAAGAGCGAGAGAGAGAGAGAGAGAGAGAGAGAGATAGAGATAGAGAGAGAGAGAGCCGGTGTACGTAACGGCCGGAAGGAGAATCGGCAGAAAGCGGTTAGCGATCAGACCGAGCCGACTGAAAAGTGTATCTTTGAGAATAAAGTGTGTCGTACAGAAGTTGAATGGCGGTTGCCAGTGATTTTCGGTACCAAAAGTTAATTGCAACAGACTGAACTCTTATTTTGATCCGATTCGCCTCGATCTACCCTACATATGTATTGTGGGGCTCTAGGTTACCGGCGAAGTAGCTGATCGACGACGCGCGATCGCGTTCGTGATCAGTCGATCAGTCGATGGCAGACGGACAAGAGCATCGTGTACGCGAAACGAAGGTAAGGGAATACGATACACAATTTTACAAACGTGCGGGAAAAGCGTTAGGTTATAAAGGCAGGGTCAAACATTTGCAACTCGCGCAAATGCGCGTGAAAAGCCGTGCACAGCTAAAATCCTGTCCAAACGCTTCTTACGCCACGCGGCCCTTCATTGCGCGTCGACCCCTGTGAAATCGACCCTTTCAAGGGTCTTCTGCAATGCGCATTACACGTGTTTAATCGTGCCTTTACGCGAGGGTGTAAGTATACGGCCACAGCGACGATACGTTTACGGGCGGCAGAGAGTTTGCACGGCTGCATACGGCCCGAAGCTCAACGAGTCAAGTGCAACGTGTATTGTATAACCGCGTGTCTTTCTTCTTGATTATACTAGACCGTAACTTCATTTGCGACTGTCTAACTGAAGAATTATTAACACCCTGCTCTCACGCATACAGCAGGGTATAAATCTCTGAAGTGGGATTCGAATAGTGCTAATCCGGCGGTTAAAACGGGCAAATTCGCGAACGTGCACGCGGGTGCCATTGTTTCGGAACGCAAAAGAATGTTCGAGAACGTTGGGAAGCGTATACGCGAGGACACTTTTTCAAACGGTTTTGTTTATGGTATTGAGACCGTAGGCGTCATTCGCGCGAGAGTGACTCTCAAGTGTTGACATTTTGCAGTTTTTTTTAAACAGAGTTTTAACCAGTCGCCCTTAGGAATTTTTGGCTATGTAAACGCGAAGGTCTGGATCCATTTGTTACCAGAAACAGGCGGACGTGTAATGTCGTTAATAATTATAGCGTTCAAATTATGTCCGGTTTTGTATCATTTTCGTCGTGAAAGTACAAGGAGACGATTCTCAGATGTGACTTTCGTGCAGATCCGATGAAGAATTTCCCATTTTCCTGTTCTTATAATGGCTAGTGCTACCCTTGTCTTTTATGGCCCCGTGGTTCTCGGGTGTCGAGCACTCGTTTCTAAAGGGTGCTAGGGGAGGCGAAACTTTTTGTCTTCGAAAATACGGAATTGCCCACTATAAACGATTAATGAATTTTCGCTTCGCTCTGTAGTCTGAACTGTTACCTCCGAGAGCTCGCTTCGTTTGCGGACCCGCGCGTACCCTTCTCCACCGCCGCCTCGCGGGACAATACTGTCATAAACCGCGACTCTATCGAGACGCTCTGGCTTTTCAGCCTAGCCAGTTTTTCCGAAACAACTGGTTCATTAGGCTCAACGTGTAATAAAATTTTACATCCTTTACGACAATGTATACCTGAGGTTCCCGTTCACTATGCGTAGCGAGTTCTACATATCTCAAATACGTTAGGAAATATCCAGCTGTTTACTGTTCCCGCGGACATCCTGTACATATGTATATTGTATATAAGGGGGGTCCCGGGTATCTCACGGGTACCCGCGGGTACCCGATAACTCGGGTATCAAACTATCAACAGCTCTAGTTGAAAGTTACTGATTGGCATAAAATAAGGCAACAGCGTCAGAGCTAACCCCCGTTGTCTTTCCACTCCCTTTCTGTCTTTGTCGCTCTCTTGTTCGTATCTCCACACAATCACCACGCGGTACGGCTTGGGTGGGTTCAGGCGGTCGCTGAATCCACAGTGCAGCTTTTAACGATTGTTTGATATTAAAATAATTTAGCGTTAAAGAACTAACGATTTTACGTATCCAATAGTCATGAGTGTTGGATCCGCCATACTTTGCAAATTCGTTTACCTGTACGCGATTTCCATTACGCGACCGTGCGGGCGATAGGCACACGGATAGAGGGACGGATATGCTTGTGTAGTGCGGTAAAGGCGCCAGGAGGGGGTACGCTTGGTCGTGGAGTGGGGGTTGCGCCCGTGAACGAAAGCGAAAACCCACGATCAGGGTGGGTAAGGGCTGTGTTACTCGATAGCCCCCCCCCCCCCCCCCATTCTACGGGCCATCAGGTCACCACGCATGCGCGCGCGACCGCCGACCAATCAACGGCAAGATCTTCTTGCGCGCGCATGCGTGGTGGTCCGATGGCCCGGTGAATGGTTTGGGGGGGGGGGGGGGGCTACCGAGTAACACAGCCCTTACCCACCCTGCCCACGATTCTGGTATCACTGCACGCGACACGGTAGTTACCGCTGAACCGTCGGAGGCAAAGGGTGACATTTTAAACGACGTACTTTTACAAAGTGTTGTGTTTATTTAACATTCAAAGAAGTGCCGGTTGTATTACACGTAAGTTTTATATCCATTCTCTTCCATTACGCTATTATTTTCCCAATTATACAGTCTGTTCTATCAATCTCCTTCTTTACCGCAATAATGACTGGCAAAATAAAATTACCGAAGAAGTTCTATATGCGTGCCAAGAGATCTCAAAATAGTTCCCTTCAGGAAACCCGAGCCACAACATCATCAGATGCTAGTTTCCCATATTCACTCCCACCTGGCACTAGTTGTTCACAGTCAGTTTCCCAATCAACATCTTCCGATCTCAGTACCACTACAAATGCCATTTCACCTGGCATTAATTCCCAACCTTCTATTAATATCACTCAGAGTGATGTAGGATTTCTCGAGAATGTGGAAGAAATTGAAAATTTCGCCACATTCGAAAATTCTCAGACCACCGATAGTCCCAATTCATCCCAGTCATTAGCAGAGTGGGCTGTACAATATAATATTACCCATCAAGCCATTAACGCTTTATTACCCATCGTAAAGAAGTCAACATCAAGTCATTTACCCTCGGATGCCAGGACCCTTTTAAAAACTCCCAGGACTGTAGCGATTAGATGTGTCGAACCAGGGCATTATTACCATTTTGGTTTAGAATCCACCATTTTAAAACTCGCTCAGTCTGTAGATTTATCCCGTATCAAAGACAATACAATTTTAATTAACATCAATGTGGACGGTTTACCGCTTCGTAAAAGTTCCAAAAGTCAAGTTTACCCCATTTTAGGCTGCATTGCAGGATACAATCAAGTAGGTCTGATTGGCACATATCATGGGTATGAAAAGCCTAATGATGCCAACCTTTTTCTAGAAGAGTTCGCCAAAGAGGCCATAGATTTAATTAGTAACGGAATTTCTATTAACGACCATTTTTATCACTTAAAAATAAAATCATTTATTTGCGATGTACCTGCCAAGTCCTTTCTTAAATATACCAAAGGCCATGCCGGCTTTTCCTCTTGCACTAAATGCCATATCATAGGTAAGAATATAGACAAGAGAACGTGCTTTCCTGACACGGAAAATCTCAGTTTAAGGACAGATGTTGATTTCAGATCCAAAACTGACCCAGACCACCATACTGGAACTTCGATCATAGAAAAAATTCCTGGCATCCACATGATTAATTCATTTCCGCTAGACTACATGCACCTCGTTTGTCTGGGCGTAGTCAAAAAATTACTTTCTCTGTGGTGTTGTGGCAAACCCCGCACCAAAATATCAAAATTATCTCAAAACAACATATCATTGTCTTTAATAAATCTATCCACCAGCATGCCAAGGGAATTTATGAGAAAACCTCGAAGCTTGGATATTTTAAAACGGTGGAAAGCAACTGAATTCCGTCAATTTTTATTATACACAGGGCCAGTAGTTTTATTAAACAATATAGCTCCCGATAGATATTTAAATTTTCTTACTCTTCACGCCGCATTTGTCATCTTGTCGCACAGAAAATATTTTGATCATCTCGATTATGCAATAGAATTATTAGAGTATTTTGTTGAATCCTTTAAACTTTAAATCATTATATGAACCAAAACACGTCTCACACAACGTCCATAATCTGTTACACTTGGTAGATGATGTAAAAAATCACGGACCTCTTGATGATTTTAGTTGCTTTCCGTTTGAAAACTTTTTGCAAAGTATTAAAAAATGCATTAGGAAGAGTGAGAAACCACTACAACAGATCGTGAAACGTCAACTAGAGAAGTCTCATTTTAGTATAGAAGCAGTCCATAGTCCGTCTGTATATCCGATTTTCGAAAAGGAACATTCTCGTGGTCCATTAATAGAAGGTATTAATAATGCAAAACAATTTAGACGTATTAGATTCAGTAATTTTATTTTACAGATCCGGCACCCTAACAATTGCTGCCGTCTCAATGATGGCAGCATTATTATTTTAGAAAATATTATCGTATCCGAAAACGAGCAAAAAATAATTGGTAGAAAATTTGTACAATTTATAGATTTTTATGACAATCCGTGTAACTCTTCCGAATTAGGAATTTTCCAAACTCCATACAACAATAACTTAGGTCCGCGTCAAATTTTTAATGTAGCAGAAATAGCATATAAATGTGTTAAATTAGAAACTTCAGATAACGTTATAATTTCCCCCCTACTTCACTCCACTCTTCCGACATGCAA
Organism: Andrena fulva; assembly: GCA_946251845.1. Lineage (NCBI taxonomy): Eukaryota > Metazoa > Arthropoda > Insecta > Hymenoptera > Andrenidae > Andrena > Andrena fulva. The sequence goes on from OX276327.1 coordinate 63,687,650, forward strand.
ATAAAATACTTGCCCAATGTTTCTGGTATATGTACGCTATGTCTTTATGATGTCTTTATGATGACAACAGCATCCAGATTTCGAGGTTTCCTTGTTGTATCAATGTTTAATCAACTTTCCAAAATTTAGGTGATTGAGGGGGGTCGTGGTGGTTTTTAGTGGGTAAACTTGCGGGTCCGACACCAGCAAGGAGTCCCACACTACCCGGCACACAACATCTTGCCGGGTGTGCGTAATGCATTTTCCCCACGTTTAAAAAAAAAAAAAAAAAAAAAAAAAAAAAAAAATAGCAGTACGGGCTGACAGTCGATGAATGCAGACCCTGGCCGCCTCTCCCAATGAAGTGCGGTAAACATCCCGCAGTAAAGCACAGTTCACGAGCCTGGAAGAAGCGCAACATTGATAGCAGAGTCGCTGCCTTCCCCAGACATCAACGCTGGAGCAACATCACGTGTATATTCTGCTACGATCAACAAAGTATAAGTGGTATAAGTATTTTCCAAGCCACAGAACACGTGTAATATTAGCTATGTATACTACCTACCACGATGAGTGTTAACATGACAGAAGTTCAAAATCCCCGACCCTGGCATATACCAGCGATTTCGACCTTATTCTGCGATCTTCAAGCGTTTGTAGCTCAGAGCAACGCTAACCAATTTAGATGAATTTTTCAGTATGCGTACGTAGATTTTATTTGAATCTAGAAAGGGCATTTTTAAAATTTTCATTATAAGCTCACATAAAAAAAGTTTGAAAAACCGTTTTTTTCTTGTTATTTCGAAAATTCCAATTTTTTTAAAACTGCGAATACACGATATACCTATATTAGCATGTGCCACATGCATCAGTCACACGGTCTACTCGTCGAGACGTCTTCATGAGGAGCTCTTCGGATGTCATCAGGGTGCCTGGTACCTGCAGGGCCGAGGTGTTCAAGCAGAGCCACGACCAAGTTCCTGGTTGCAGAATCCTGTTTCCTGCGCCTGGACCCGATCCCGCTGTCAGCACGTGTTAGCTGCCGTCCTGGACAGCTGCTGTTCGCAGGATTGCGCTGAGAAATCAACGAAGGCATTGCGGTGAGCGAGTTGGCAATAATTATTTGTATTTCGTGGTGGTTATGAGTCTCTTTTATAACGTATAATCTACGTACCGTTCGAAATTTCGCGCGCGTGCGAGTATAAAAACTGCGACTGTTGCCGGATCGGTCGCGAATTCGTGGAATTGCGTACCGTCAAGCGCGTAGCATCGCTATCGAAAATCGAAACTATTGGCAACAGCGCGGCGCCCGGCGAGCATCCCGCGTTCGTACGAACGCTTCCGCAGAGGGCAACTTTGTTGTGATTCCTGAAAAATATCGAGGCATTGTAGTCAACAATGTAGCACGTCTTCGCGTCTGTTAACGCGTTATTGCTATCCGTTAGCACTCATGTACATATATTTTAATTAATGATACTACATTATTTCTTAGTAATAATAACAGTTTTACGGTTTTCTTTAATATTTTGTATTATAGTAATTTTATCTACTTACTTTAAAATGCCGCCCAACGACGACAACCCGAGCGTTTCGGGGCAAAACGAAACTGGCAGCGATCTGCACATCGACAATAATTATAGGATTCCGAAAATTCCAAAATTCTTTCGTGCAAATCCCGAAACTTGGTTCGTGAGGGTCGAAGCGTCTTTGCGAAGCGCCCACATCACCGTCGATAGTACAAAGGCGGATTTCGTAATCGCTGAGCTTGATGATGAAATCGTTGAGTCACTTAATGACTTAATAACGCAAATTCCGCAACCGGAAAACCTTTTCCAACAAATAAAAAAGCGTATTGTAAGCACTTACGCCTCCTCGGCGGAAGATAATTTACGGAAATTGTTAAAAGGGCAAATTTCCAAAACGGGAAAGCCCTCACTGATTTTAAACAGGCTCCGCGGTTTAAACAAGGGTAAATGCAGCGACGAAATACTCCGTACAATCTTTAACCAGCATTTACCAGCTACTACGCGCGCGATTCTAGCCGTAGGTGACATTAGTGACTTGAATAAACTCGCGGAGATGGCAGATAAAATAGCGGAAACTTCTCGAAGCGCCGAAAACACGGTCGTAGCCACTGTCGAAAAGCCAGACGTGTCAAACTCCGCGCTCTCCGAAATTCGAGATCAATTAAAAGAGATTTCAAGGAGATTACAAAAACTTGAGAACAAATTAAATGCACGTAATTCGCGATCTAAATCTAGGTCTAAACTAAAGGGTAAACCTAATCGCGATAAGAGCAAAGGAAAGTTATGTTATTCTCACGAGAAATATCCAAATAATCCACTGCATTGCAAGCCGTCTTGTCCGCAGTATGCGACGTGTAATCAGGGAAAATTGTTCGACCTTCCGTCTCGGAGACGGACGTGGAAGGTCGCACTACTTCGAAGCGTCTTCATGTACGCGATCGCGCAACAGGACAAATGTTTCTCGTTGACACAGGGGCAGATATCTCGCTGCTTCCTGCCGTTCACAAAATTCGCGGTGAGCCAACTTCGTTTAAGTTATTCGCCGCGAACGATACGCGAATTAATACGTATGGTGAGTCATTTAGATCACTCGATCTGGGACTCAGGCGTCCACTGAGGTGGAATTTTACGATCGCAGACGTTCCGTACGCAATTATGGGCGCGGATTTGTTGCCACACTTCGGATTATCGGTCGACCTGCGCAAGCGTGTTCTCGTGGATTCCCTCACTGGATTACAAGTCCATGCTAGCATTAAACGGGTAGAATTTACATCGACCAGTACGATCGATCATGCGTCGACGTACTCGGGTTTATTACTACAATTCCCCGAAATCACGGAAAATTCTCGTGTTGCTCCACCGACCGGCGGTGATGTCTATCACTATATGAATACTACTGGTCCTCCAGTTTCCGAACGTCCGAGGCGTTTAAGCCCGGACAAATTAAAAGCCGCAAAAGCGGAATTCAAAAGGCTGGTGGAAGCGGGCATCTGCCGCCCGTCGTCTAGTCCATGGTCCAGCCCGATTCACATGATAATGAAAGCGGACGGAACCTGGAGGATCGCTGGTGATTATCGGCGTACTAACGCGATTACAGTGCCGGATCGGTACCCGACCCCTCATTTGCACGATTGTGCGACAAATTTGTCGGGTAAGACAATTTTTTCCTCGCTCGACTTGCATAGAGCATACAACCAGATTCCAATGGTGCCTGAGGACGTGCCAAAGACGGCAGTTATTACGCCGTTTGGTCTTTTTGAGTTTGTATATATGACTTATGGTTTGAGAAATGCGAGTCAAATCTTCCAACGATACGTTGATAGAATGCTTGGGGACTTGGACTATGCTTTCGTTTACATAGACGATATTTTGATTGCATCTTCCTCGGAAGAGGAACATGCAAAACATTTAAAAGTCGTATTTGAAAGATTAAAATTGGCTCACGTTAGACTAAATCTAAGTAAATGAGTTTTCGGTGTCTCCGAAATCGAATTTTTAGGGTATCTTATTAATTCAAAGGGTATTCGTCCTACCGCCAAGAAGGTGGAGGCTATCACGAATTTCCCAAAACCTAAAACTATAATCGAGCTTAGACGTTTTTTGGGCATGGCTAATTTCTATGGACTCAGCATATCTCATGCTGCCAAAATTCAGGCACCACTGAATGCGTATCTTAAAGATTCCAAAAAGAATGATAAGAGACCAATCGAGTGGACTGCTGAGTCGGAACTGGCCTTTGATAACGTCAAGAAAAACCTTGCTGAGGCCGCCCTTCTGGTACACCCTCGACAAGGTGCCGAAACGCGCATCGTAACCGATGCGTCGGACGTAGCAATGGGCGCAGCCCTTGAGCAGCAGAGTGTCTCAGACGAGTGGGAGCCGTTGGCGTTTTTCTCCCAAAAGCTGTCGCCCGCGCAAATAAATTATAGCGCATACGATCGCGAACTAACCGCGATTTTCGAAGCTCTAAAGCTCTTTAGATACTACGTTGAAGGCAGAAATTTTAAAATTTTAACTGATCACAAACCCCTCGTTTATGCTTTTAAACAGTCTTCCGATAAGGCATCGCCACGCCAGATACGCCAACTTTCATTTATAGCTAAATTTACTACGGTAATAGAAGATATTCCGGGGCTAAACAATGTTGTGGCAGATCCATTGTCACGAATAGAATCTCTCAGACTCCCTCTGGAGATTAATCTGAAAGAATTGGCGCAGGCACAAATTCAAGACGAGGAGGTGGATCAATTGCAAAAGATGCCAAACCCTCCATTAAAATTAATTAAATTGCATGTTTGTTACTCAATCACGTCGCAACTACGCAACGGATCTTTCTGAAATTTTGTATGTACGTAGTCTAGGACCAGGAATAACGTGTAGGATACTTTTTATCCCGATTTTTTTAACCGATCTGAACCAAATTTTGCATAATTACTCTCTAGAACCCCGCGGAAAATATAGGCTACCATGAAATCTGGACACCCCATCCCTTCCCGCTTATTTCGACCTCTTGACACTCCGTGATAATCGAAGTTTTACCCGGGCAACGCCGGGTACTTCAAGCTAGTATGTTATATTTATATATTTTATGTAGTGTACATATATTTTAAGTGCGTATGCGATCTGTGTATTCTGTGTACACTATGTATACTCTGCTTTGTATACATATTCCAACCAACTACAGGTATATTCACAGCTTATTGTAAGTGCATTCGAAAGTCACTTCGCGCATGCACGCACCAGTAATTTGATTACAGAAATATAATAATTTCATTTATAATTTATAACAAATAGAATAATAATATTATGGATTGTAGTTTTTCAATATTTGTAAAAACACACATAGTGTAATGCAGTGGGTGATATACTTTAAAGTGTACTGTAATGAAATAAATGGAAATACATTTTTATCAAATTTGATTTTATTTTAATCGTATCGATAACCGTCTTCAACACCGTCCCAATGCATTTAGCCTAATTTAGACCCGATAAAATACCAACTCTCAGGATGTACCATATTCGGGTCCATATGACTCCTCACTTGCCGCACAGATTTTCGGAAAGAAATTCGTACACCTCTAACGCACGTACACCTCTCTACACCTGCCGCCCGTTTCAAATTCTCGCTCCAAACAAATCTTTCAACATTTCAATACCTTTTAGTTCTTGAATTGGACGCTGTCCATAAGCAGAGGGCGCTACGTCCAGTCTTCAAATTAGGAGTCGGTAATACACTTTCGCTGAAATACCCTTTGAGACTGAAATGCACCTCATAGTATAGACGATGTTGTATAGATGGCGTTAGTGCAGGTACACGACTGACGACGCCCAAAAGGCGCCTTAAAGGCGTCTATAAGGCCCTCGACAGTCCCTCAAAAGGCGCCTTTCCGGCGTCTTATAGACGCCTATAAGGCGCCTGTGAAACTTTGTATAGATGGCGCCAGTGTAGTTACACAGCGCCTTTAAGACGCCTTTCAGGCGCCTTTAAGACGCCCAAAAGGCGCCTTAAAGGCGTCTTAAAGACGCCTTGTTACCAATCCGGAAGCTCAGGCGCTCAGACCTAAAACAGGCCGAAAACAGGCGCCTTTAAGGCGCCGTGTGCTGTGTGGGCTGTTACAGACGTATATTCCAACTTCTTTCTTAATTAAAGTTTTAGATTGTAGTAACAAAAGAGTTGCTTTAATTAATCGCCTACCCCACAGCTAACAGCGATACAGTCGAGATACCAATCCCGTTTTACCATTTGCACATAAAATGAATACTCATTCTGCCTACATTTGCGTGAGCATAGTGAGGCGTTAGTAATTAACACTCAAACACAGGTAATGAAAGCTCCACGGAAAGTAGATATAAGTAAGAGAAGCAATCGCGAGATCTAATTTTCGTCAAATATTGATATTGGTTGATAGATCTATCCTATACCTCGTCTGTGATTGTAATCTTATTTGAGGCTGAATCGATAACGTTGGGTGTGACACGAAAATGGTAAGGGGGCTCGCGAGCCCCCCGAGCGTGTGACACAAAATTACATTGGGTGATAGGTCTATTATATACCTGGTCTGTGGCTATACCAATGAAGGACGCTATTTCTAAAACTTATATTCGGCTGTAGAGGACACCACCAGTCGTCCCTCACATCGCAGCCCCTTCCGTCTTTCGCTGTAACCCCCGGAACTAGGCACTGTCCTTCAGGTCCATGCCACTCACTCCATATGTTTGATCTAGTAACATTCGAGACCGTGGTTAAGAATAACAAAGTGTAATATTGGTTTCATTAGATTTAACGCAGGTAAATTTGTCGCCGTTATAGGAGCAAAAGAATGTTAATTGAACAAAATATTTATTTTTTTCAATGATAAATAGAAGTGTAGGGGTGAAAACTGTGCTGGCGGCAATGCCTAGAGCAGTGATTCCCAACCTGCGGGTCGCGAAGTATTTTCTGGGGGTTCATCACGCTTTTTTTTTAATATTATTAACTTAGAATTGTATTCTGAAATACCCTTTTTTAATGTGTTTTCTTTACCTTATTAAATTTACCTTACCTTATATAGGGGGGGGGGGGGGGGGGTCGCAGACACTGGCGGATTTAAGATAAAAGGCCCAGGTGGCAAACGTTCTGAGGGGCCCATTTTTTCGGAAAAATGAGAAGGCAGTTCACTAAAACGTGTATCTACAGAAAAGTATAGGAAAAAAATATCGTGCTTGGATAAAATCATAATGTATTTTTGAAGACAGGGCCCTAGGGGGGCCTTCCGAGCAAGGGCCCATTTTTTGGAAAAATAAAGCGGTAGTTTATTAAAACCGGGCTCAGTGTAATAATACCGAAAAAGTACAGTGTGGACAAAATCATGATTTTTTTTAAGGACGTGGCCCTGGGGGCCTTTCGGGCAGGGGCCCAGGTGGCAACCGCTCATCGGCTGCCCTGTTTAATCCGCCACTGGTCGCGGGTTATTTGAATATTATAAAAGTGGATCGCCACTCAAAAAAGGTTGGGAAACACTGGCCTAGAGTTATGAGATAAGGTGGACAATACTTTCCCTGCAAATAGCGAACACAAAAAGTTCACTCAGCTTAAGATGATGTATGTACACGTGCTGTAAGTGGTTTTGTTGCTAATCAAAGAAAATAGAACTGAATAGGTACATAAAACTACATATAAATTATGAATAAATAGATGCACGATTCTTTGTAAATAATACATATATACGTAGGATGTAACATTAGGACTAGTATTTATTCATAAATAGATGCGTTTACTTATGAAATTCAACTGGCCGGGCTTTCAAACTTATTCAGATGAAAATTGTTATTCCTAAAAATAGAATAATTATAGATTACCATTGGACTTTAAAATGAAGGTATGCATAATTAAATTAAATAATAGTTGCATACTGATGAATTTAGTGTACTAAAACAGAATAAACATAGATTATGCAAGATCTCCCATATAATTAAGTTATCGTAAATGTATTCAATTTAACCTGGCTAGTACCTTACATGCGGAAATTCAGATGAAGAGATCCCCGTGTAAAAAGTCCCTTTCATGAACTGCTCGATATTTGTTAATACATAATGGACCGAAATGGTTGAAAATTTTATATAAATCATCGAAATAAAATTATGCGAAATTAATTGATTGTCATCCTGCACGATAAAATACAAAATGTACAACAATAGTAGTGAAAGATAGTAGAAATAATAGTAATACCGGTAACGAGTAGTATTAACAAAAATTATATGATTTTTTAATACTTGAAATATGTAAAAATATTTCTATACTTTGCCGAAAATAAGAGGCAGTCAGAATAGGACAGACAATGATGGTTTGCATTTTTTATGGAACCTGTAATGACGTTTATGACGGCGAGGTGAAATAATATTAATATACAAGTCTTTCAATTCATGGATAATTAACAGATATTTTATTTACGCCTTAACATATAAACACATGACAAAGCTATAAATAAATTTAAGAAAAATTATTCTACACCAACATAGCTGGAGTACCGGGTGTATATATTTTCACTTGACGGTCTGATACCGTGTAAATGTATCTGGCAATTTCCGAATAGTTATATTTCTTTCTAATACAATCTGTCCTCCAATTAATTGTAATCTTGCCACATACGTCGCTGGAATGTCCTGTCTCGAAAGGATCCACCGCCACGTACAAATGAGCCATGTGCTTTAAACCGTTCGCAAATGTATTCGGAATGCAACTTTGCAGTTCGTGTTTGTAAGTATGCGTTACGATGCAAAGTTGCGACACGTCGTCCAGCTGAATCAGCGACCTTAAATATCTCACATAATACATGGGATCTCTGAAATTGAATCCTATGTTGTAAAGATGATTTACATCCTCGCTTATAATAATCACAGATTCGTTATGCTCCGCCATTTTATGGTATTCGTTCTTAATAATTCTAAGTAAATTCTGAATTATATTGCCATTAGAGTCGGACGTCAAATCAGTGAATGCGGTGCTTAAATTATGCGCCGCTCCTTCGTTCGTACATTCTATAGTGGATGTAATGATTTTCATCGGTTCGACAACTGTAACCTTACCTTCTCCTTTCAATGCCGTAAGGTTATAGCCGAACTTCATACCCACATTATGATAATGATTTAACGTGTTATGAAAAAGTATAAAACAAATTCCAAAATTCTTTTTTAATGCGTTGGAGATAATAGAATTTAGTAAAAAATTTGCATTGCTGTCATGCCGCTCTTCAATTAAAATTAATTTTCCACCCATATTTACCGTGTCGATACCAAGTATATCAGATACCGGATCCATTTCGGTACAGAATTCGCACTAAAAATAACAATGTATATATTCTGTTTTAAAAATGATATTGCAAAATGTACGTATAAGATTATTACAAGTAGAACAATTGGTAGCTTCTATATTATCACGTAACATAAATTGCCTTTATTACGATCTCAGTCATTTAAATTACAGTTCGAATTCAATCTTTCTATACAATTAAATGGTATAAATTTAATGTTAATAGTGTTACGTACATTGGGTTTATTGTAAAGTATAATAGATTAAGGAGATAAGAATAATGGAATCTTTATTCTTTAGTTTATGTATATTTAGCTATGTATGTAGTCTTATATGTTCAACAAACCATCCATGTAAATTGCACAATTGCGACCACATTCTTTAGGACCAACAATTTAAGAGACAAAAATTCGAATGCGGGCATTCATTACATGTGTGTATACAGAACCATCGACAAATTATAGGATAGACGTGAGTATGCGCATCCGCCATATTGGGTCCACTGGAGAGAGAAGATTATTGAGTACCCGCCTTTCTGAGTATTGTCAGATTCACTTTATAAACAAAATATGCGTTGTTGATATTGCGCCAAGTCAGCCACGTGGCGACATCGCGAAACGAATGTGACGTCACGAATGTATAGACGCCATTGCCAAAGACGCCACGTGCGATTGTGAATCGAACATTTTTAGTAGTTTTTCCAAGTTTTTCATTCAATTGAAATTACACTTCATTACGACATGAATAAGGAATCAGGTAAGACAAATACTTAATACTTTTACATCAACAGAATTATAGAAATGATATTTTTTATATATACCAGCGCCAAGCGAGTGACGCCGCGGCCAATCAGCGTCGACAACATATGTCCCGGTGACGCTGATTGGCCGTGGTGTCGGTTCGTCTCCGATCGTGCGTCTCACGCACACACTACCACCGCTCCCTGTAGGTGTTTCAAATTGAGATCAGCCGGACTGAGTCCGCCAAGCCTACTTTCAGCCGGCCAAGGTGTCCACCAGTGACGTCACACTCGTTTCGCGTTGTCGCCACGTGGCTGACTTGGCGCTAGCGTCAATTCACGCACACATTACCACCGCTCCCTGTAGGTGTGTTCGGCCGGACTGTTTCCTTCCATCCCTGGACAGGGTTGTCAGGGATTGTTTGCGGCCAAACACCTACAGCAGTGGTGGCAATGTGTGCGTGAACTGACGCTAGCGCCAAGGCAGCCAAGTGGCCGTAACGCGAAGCCAACCATGGCCAACCAGCGTCGACAATCTATTTCCCGGCGACGCTGGTTGGCCGTGGTTGGCTTCGCGTTACGGCCACTTGGCTGCCTTGGCGCTAGCGTCAGTTCACGCACACATTGCCACTACTGCTGTAGGTGTTTGGCCGCAAACAATCCCTGGCAACCCTGAGGATAGACCAGGGATGCGATGAAACAATTTATGTGCCACTGGTTTTGCGTGGGGGAACACCTACAGGAGTGGTGGCGATGGCGCGTGAGACGCCACGATGGGAGACGAACCGATGCCACGGCCAATCAGCGTCGCTGGGAAATATGTTGTCGACGCAGGTTGGCCGCGGCGTCACTCGCTTGGCGCTGGCGTCGGTTCGTCTCCAATCGTGGCGTCTCACGCGCCATTTCCACCGCTCCTGTAGGTGTTCCTCCACCCAAAACAAGTGGCGCAGAAAATGTTTCATCTCATCCCTGGGATAGACCACTATCGTCCAATGTAATATTGTGTCACACGCGCGGGGGGCTCGCGAGCCCTTACCATTTCCGTGTCGCATGCAGCGTTATCAATTCAGAGTGGAATTCGATCGGAATCCAACTAGCGATTAGAGATGAAACTAAATATGGTAAAAATTGCTACGAAAAACGTAAATGTGAATTCTGGATTCACACGATGAACCCTTATATGAGCTACTTATGTAGTAAAAGTGACAAGTGAACGCGGGATCCAGGCCGATTTAAAATTTACACTGTGAACGCATCGTTATTGTTTTTTCTTTTATTAACTTTACCGACTTTAGTGATTGTGTTGTTTTAGTTCCCAGAGTCACCGTTCTTAAATATAGGGCGGTATTTTCAGTCGTTGCTTATTCTTAAGCAAATACTTAAGCATTCGGCATCCTTTATTAGCTACTAGGGCCGGTATTCATAGTCGCTACTTATTCTTAAGCAAATGCTTAAGCGACTGAAAATACCGCCCATAGAGTGCGCGTCAAAACCTCCGATGTTTCACGAAGTCGGTATTTCAGTTCGTGTGACACGAACTCCCATAAGATGTAAAGTCTACTCACACCCAGTGGTGGGTAAAGACACGAAATTTCTATTTTATACACGACACGTGTCTTAAATGTCGTCAATGTCGTAAATGTCGTAAATGTGTCGTAAATGACGTATATCTGAAATGAAAACAACTAACCTATAATACATTTTTCGTATAGTTTATAAAGATGTGCCAATTTATTAATAATTATAATTCTGATTGAAAAAATTAAATTAAATTAAGTTACACTGACGGAAAATGGATATTGAAAGGTTAATAAAAGAAACGCATTGGGAAACCAAGAATTTCGATACGCCATCTAGTGATAGAAAATGGAACTACTGAGAGTAGGTCGAAATCCGTCGAAGTCCATATGATTATCAGTGTTTAAATACCTAGATATGTTGTGAAAAACGAGTGTTTTTAAATTTGTTAGAACACTAAATTTTTACTTCTTCGATTAATAAATACTTATTCGGAATGTTTGGTGGGATCCGGACCTACTTTCAATAGTTTGTCAACTTACCACCAGAGGGCTGAAATTTAGGCCACGTCTCCACTAAGTTTCCCAATATAGAATAATAAATATAATTTGATTACTTTCACCACACTGAAAGGGATATTGCACCCAAAAAATAAATTTGATAATAATTTATCAATTTCATTTTTTCTGAAACGGATATTTTTATTTACATAATTTTCAATTCAAATAAATTTTATTTATTATCGTACATTTATTTCTAATTACTTTACCTTTCACGATTCTATTTTTATTAGTTATTATCTAAACAATTACAAAACAATAATTAACACCACGCTTTTGAATACTTTTTTGGGGTTATGAACGCGGTGATTATACGTAGTTTTCGATATTATCGACGTATTCTACAGTGGGTGCCTTCCGATTCACGCATAATGCGCATAGACCGCAGCGCAGACGCTGCGCGCATGAACCGCGTTCCGTTTCCAGCAGCACATGAACCGCAGTAACGAAACGGAACGGGTTTCGATACGTCTGATGCTCGTGAGGTTACGCGGGAATGTTCAAACTTACTTACAAATAGCTATGCAGTTGGATGGATTACGGTTAATTTAATTCGAGACTTTTGGACGGTGGTCAAAGCACGCTTCCTAACTACATCGGTTACTTCGTCCTAAGGATCGGGGACTGACTTCTAACGAAATTTGATGACTTTATTGGTGCCTGGATTTTCTCAACCTGAGTTTTTCTATTCTTCTTGAACAGCGATAATTATTGAAAGCGAGGACCATATTTTATGAGTTTTACAGGACGCACTGCTGCTTACCTAGCGTAATTTGGTAAACAGATGTGTAAAGGAAAAATGAAGTTATTTATTATCCGCGTCCGGGGTAAATTCAAGGTTTTGAAGGCTATTGAATAGAACCGCAGGCTCTCGTACGTCTTCTGGATTAGAGTATAGCTGTAAAGTTAGCATTATAAGAGCACGTTCGAAAAACTTAGCAGTAAAAGCCTTTAAGAAATAAAAATGCGCGCTACGTATTTGCTTCCTTCCTCATCTTTCGTTTCGACCCTGTCCAAAACCTTCTAGGGATGTGTTGTTCGCTTCGAAATTGAATCCGTTACGTTGGTTGCAATTCATACAGCGAGTGCAGAGATGGCAGTACCAATTTTGTAGAATTCCCTAGAATCCTCCAACTTCCAGCTCATAATGCGTGCAGCAAGTGCAGAAAATAAAAGCATGGGCAGTCAATGCGCATATTACGCGCATGCGTATTTGTCGCTTTACGTGTGCTTCTGTATTTCGAATTCAAATACTGCAAACAGGGGAAAGTAGGGTATATACGAAAGAAACGCTATAAAATTTGAGCAACTTACATATTTGCTAGTTTTTTTATATGAATTGATAGTTTGAAGTGTCTAATTTTTATTAGTATGAACGAGAAAGCATAAATTTACGTTGTAACAAAGTTGGAAGCAATAACACAAAAATGCTCATTTGACTGGAATTACGGAATTAACGTGGGGTAATTCCGGCCATGATTTTTCTTTACAAAAGAAGTGAGAAAACTGTTAAATTAATAAAAAAAATATTATTTTTTTGTTTTAAAATTAATTACCACATGAATCACAAATGTATTCTTCAGGGGTATTCCATCCTGAACATTCTTCATATGCCCATGGACCACATGGCTATATAATTGTATATAAATCGCGAATTTTTTACTTTTTCTTACAAGGCGGGGGAACTCACGTAGCGTCTTATGTGATATTTTATAACCTAATTTTCAATAAATCAAAATTCTATCATTAATGTTCCAGAAAAGTAGTTTCAGTTTAAATTTCCAGAGACCGGGAAACTTTTTTATAAATAATATAGAATTGGAACACGATTTCTGTTCCCCGAGAATCGATTCCATAGGATCGACCTATACTGTAAAATCGATCCAAAAAATCGAACATTATGGTGCAAAAGATCGATCTTTCGATTGGTCCCCTTCTCAAAGTGACAGAAAATATAACCTACATACATGCTAATTACATGACAATAAATATTTATTGGAAATTTCGTTCTTTTACGCTACATTTGTCAACTTCTCATGTCTTAACATCCTTCCAAAATATTATTATTACGCCGCAACGGTATCTTTATGAAATCGGGTATAGCGTATAGGTTATATTTTCTGTCACTTTGGGGAGCGGATTTGGAAGTTGTGGAGTGTAATTATTCGTGATTAAGAAATCAAAATTTCCATTCATAACGTCATTTTCTGAGTATATTTCATCAAAATAGTAAGTTTTAGCTTAATTTGTTCATGTTTACCAAATTCGTGCGTTTTATTACATTCTAATTGATTTTAGCTTCAATTTTTAGGTTTACAGATTTAAATGCTTGATAGGATGACCTTATACCCGATTCCATAAAGATACCGTTGCGGCGTAACAATAATATTTTGGAATGATGTTAAGTTATAAAAAATTGACAAATGTAGCGTAAAAGAACGAAATATCCAATAAACATTTATTGTCATGTAGCATATCTATAGGTTATATTTTCTGTCCTTTCGAGGAGGGGACCATATAATTTCGACGCGCGTTACGAAGAGTAACACGTTTCATTTTTTTCTTACGGATAACTGCATGTAGAAAAAATGAAACGTGCTACTTTTCGTAACGCGCGTCGATTTGGTGTATGGTTTTCAAAGCGTACGTAAAGAGACAAATACGCATGCGCGCATCAACTGCACGCTTCATGTGCTAGAGGTGGGAGAATTCTAGGGAATCGTATGCGCCACCAACGCAACCAATGCACGCATAGACTGAAACGGAACGGTTCTCTCTGCAGTATATGCGCATAATGCGGGAATCGGAAGGCACCCAGTATTCTATAGTATTCGCATGCAACCAACAAGCGAGTCAGAAAGAACTATATTTTTCCAACACTTTAATTGTTGAAACCTTAAAATAATGAATATTTCTATTTACGACATTTGCGACAAATGACACGTATAAAATGGGCTTAAAAACGACATATTATACATACATTTGCGACACGTCATAAATGCATTTACGACGCGGCGTAAAATACGCGACCCATCACTGCTCACACCTCGTCTGACACAACTAGGTAAAAAGATGTAATGAGAGATGAGAAACCTTTTGTATCCCCATTGGTTGCACAAGTGCGACGATTAATGGCGCGATGTTTTAAAAATTAAAAATTTATTCTACTCCTTTAAGTACTTATTTTGTTTAATATTTCTTACACAGATAAACGGAGTAATGCTACATAAATATTTAATTGTAATTTATATATTAAAACTTTGCTTGTAAGTAATAATTAAAATGTAATATCTACAATACTAATCTCACTAAGAATGAAACACTGTAATGCTATCATTTTCAATTGTTCATTAGATATTAGAAAAATACAGTTAAACTGAAAAATAAAAATAAAATGTACATAAATATAGCATATTCATAAATGTAATTAATACACATATTGTATTTTTATTAATTAAAAGAATAAATATTTTTAAAAATATTTCACATAATATTCACATTGTTTCACGTTAGAATCAGTTAAAATACTGAAATAAAAAGTGAAACTAATAAAAAATGAAAGTATGCATACAGCATTTCTGATATTTAACATATTTATGAATACATTATTATACTTTCTGTAATATTATTTATGCGAAACTTACTATATTTGGGGAAACATAGCAAACTGCAGATTTCTAAAAATACTTTTAGAAATGTGTGAGTATTGCAGTTCACCGAGACATGTATCACATCCTATTAGAAATTTATTTCCGACGATATGCCAGTGCGCGTAGCGAGTGTTCAGAGTGTTCAGCGTGTTCAGGTTGGAGGTCTTTATTGGCGTAATAAACGTTTATCAGCAGTGGAAGCACGAAAATACGTTCGCGTCAACTATTTAACATTCCAGCAGCCTTGTACCGAAACGCTAATCTACAAACTATTTGTAGTATAAACGAATTCGTACGTCAGTATGCTAAAGAAAAATAGTTTCAGCCTTGGCAAGAGGAGGTGGCATTACACGTGGCTATCAGCTGATGCGTGCGCGTTTGCAGAATTTCCAGGCCCAGTTAAGTCACTGGCATGTCTCGTCAGTTTCAGTTCAGAATTTTGAAGGTGTACTTCATAACCAAAAATGACCGAATAATCATATCGATGCCATAGCATATGGTGAGTTCTCTTTCTCTAAATGTATCTGTACATTAATTCGTATCACTTATAATCAGGCATTCGTGTTTCGATTTTTACTTAGTAATGATCGAAAATCTGCGCATTGTGTTTTGTATCTAGAGACGCGGTAGCGTCTCGACGCCAAGTACAGGAAAGACACCCTGTTCTGTCGACTGTTACTCATTACTTCTCCCACTGTTTCGGTTAAATCCGTAACGAGTTATTCGTTTAAATTAAATTCTCTCAACACGATCGGGATATAGTTCGGTTTAATTCACAATTTATTATAATCCGTACAGTATGTTTATGTAATATTGCACACGCGCTCGCACATGAGAATGATACATATGTTCTAAGTGTCGTTGCAAAAAAATAAACCGGAATTAATTAATAATGGGGTCACGCTGGACACACGTACATTTTATATACATGTGTGTGTGTTTCGTGTATGTAGAGGCATTCATGTTTTGTTCTGTGCATTGTTAATTTCCGATGATAATGTTTGAAAATGAGTTATTTGAATTTCGTTGAAAAGTGGAAAAGTGGCTGAAATCTGAAATACGTTTTTGTGAAAGTTTTTAATATCGACTGTATCCGTTTTACATTTACGAATAAAAATTTCTGTAACTTATTTAAAAAAGAAAATAGACTTCATTATACATATTCTCCATAATATATAATTACAAACTATATATATATATATCTAACTGCAGTATAATAATATACTTTTGTAAATGTATGATGTATTTTTATAGTATTTTATATGGAATTGTGTATGTGTGTATGTGTGTGGGAGAGGGGGGTGTACATGCATATTGGGCATTATTTTAATATAATTTATAATTATTATGTATTACATTATATTCTACATAAATATGATACTGTAAAGCTGTGTTGTTAATAAATTTTGCTTTTTGCGTCATATGGAAGTATTACTATTTAATTCAAATATTTCTCCACGATCGGCATGCTAATTCTAGTTAATCATTAATTTCATTATCGCTTTCTTTACTTTCAGTTTCGATTACTTTATTTAAGAAACTGGGATGGAAGTTTTTGTCTTTTTGTAATGTGTCTAACATAGAATTATATTTATACTGCGATAAAGCTAGAAGAAGGTAAGTCGATTAAATAAGCTGAATATCTCAAAGATTTTGTATATTTTAAGCGTAATTTATACTTATAGCCACCTACCACCAAATGCTTTCTGTAATTTTCTCGGCGGACGTATGAAACATAGAGAAAAATGACGGACAAAACGAAAAGACTATCGCGTTGGTATTTCGGCGGGCTTTCGTCCGCGGGTGCTGCCTGCGTTACTCACCCATTGGATTTACTAAAGGTAACTTCTTTACTACGTTCTATTTAATACAATTCTAAAGCTACTTCTACTCTCGCGACTCTGCGAATGGATGGATATATACGTTGTTTAATAGAAAACTCTATGCGCACGAAAGACAAACGATACGCTCGAGTACATGTGAAATAAACTTGCAGGTTCACTTACAAACGCATCAGGAAGGCAAAATATCTGTAGTGCGATTAACAACCTCTATAATACAGAAACAAGGAATCGTAGCTTTGTACAACGGGCTTAGCGCTTCTTTACTTCGCCAGCTAACGTATTCTACAATGAGATTCGGAGCGTACGAAGTAAATTCAATCGAGTTACATGCGCATTCGCTTACAATCGTTCCAAATTTACGATTAACACCTTATCGACAGGAGTCGCGCGATTAAGCCGACTTACAGTTGACGTACCAGCAACTTAAGTTCGATATAGCGTCGTGTCATCTGTCGTTGAGGTGTTAGAAGCTTCTAAATTACCATTTCTATTACGTAACTCTGAATGTATCATATGTATACGCGTAGGTAGGCAAACAGACGTTCGAATCATCCGGGCATCCCTTGCTGTTCTCTCAGAAATTATTACTGGCTGGAGTTTCTGGGGCGGCTGGTGGTGTTCTTGGGACACCAGGAGATGTAATCAACGTACGCATGCAAAACGATATAAAACTTCCAGCGGAACTAAGACGGAAGTAAGAGAACGCATAAGTGGATCGTTATGAAATTATGTTACTCTATTTGTATTTCTGTTATTTAATACTAAATATCATTGTAGTTACAAGCATGCTCTAGACGGAATTGTGCGTATAGTTAAACAAGAAGGTGTACTTAAGCTATTTAGTGGATGCTCCACTGCGACATTGAGGGCATCGTTAATGACTATCGGACAATTGAGCTTCTACGATCAAATTAAGATAATGCTATTGCAAAGCGGCCGTTTCGAGGATAATCCTGTGACGCATGTGGTGTCAAGCGTATGCGCTGTAAGTATGTTTGAATAATGGAAATTTTAATCTGTACGGGACACTTTTTTTCACCTCCGTATTCTCGAAGGAAAGAAAAACTGTTCCACGCGAAGTATTTAACCCCTTGGCATACCAGTTCAAAGCCGACGGGCGCGGCCAAACCAACACCAGAGGTGAGGCACGCGTCGAGTCATTTTACGGTTCAGCTCAGCGGCCGAAGCTGACGGGACGTATCCCTACCCCTTACTGCTTACGTTTCGCCTGATCGCCGTACCACGGGTCCCACCCGTGCCTTCCACCTTTGGCCCGATCCCGCTACCACGGGTCCCACCCGTGCTTTCCATCTCTGGCCCGATTCCGCTACCACGGGTGAGACCCGTGCTTTTCATCTTTGGCCCGATCCCGCTACCACGGGTCTCACACGTTGTTGTATGCCAAAGGGTTAATATTGAGAAGAATACGCGATGGAAAATCTCTACTTCTAGATGGAACATTTAATTACATGTTAAGGTCACAATTATTTATTCGTAATAAAGTAGCATACTTCCACAGTATTTCACATGCTTCTGTAACGACTGCGAAATGATTTTAGTGGTTTCACCGAGAGATAGATAATTATTAATATTCAAGATTTCCTTGAATACCAAATAATTCGAAAACTGAGATTCATTCGAGAAACACTTTTCCAACGACGCGACAATCGTTCGAATAATACGCGTTCAATAATTTACTCTCTAAACTCTGCGAACTAAATATTCACTAACAACATACTTGTTTCGATAAAAGGGTGCTATAGCCACAACTCTTACCCAACCATTAGATGTTTTGAAGACCCGAGCAATGAATGCTAGTCCCGGAGAATTTAAGGTAATTTTAACACACGCAAATGCATTTACCAGTTATCGATCTAACGTGTAATTTCTTTTTTAGAATCTAATGGATCTATTTTTGTACACCGCCAAACTAGGACCATTAGCATTCTTTAAGGTGAGTTATCTAATCATTGGTTTATCTAATCATTTATTTATCTAATCATTTATTTATCTAATCATTTCTTAACACCTTTACTGTTCTGTGCTCCAGTAATGTAAGATCTTGGTTTACGTAAACATATTTTAGACAAGATTAAGCTCAAAGTGTAGAATCAATCGTTTAGATAGAAAATTGAATGAGCTTCTTCGAATTAGAATACATGTAAACAAATGGCCCTTAGTTCTCCATTCTGCATGAAGATCTTCTGTTCGAATTTACGTCAGTTTTTGCTACATAGCGAATTGTATATACAATCTTATTTTGCAACGAGATAGAAACTGTTTTTAGATGTTTTATGGCTAGCTATAAAGGTATATAAAAACTAGTACGTCGTATAAAAAGTATTACGAATAGAAATATATGCTGAGTAACGTCTAGCGCTACCCTCGAACAACCATATTGGAAAAGTCGTATGTTAAAAGCAAGGACTTCTACCGGTACGTAAAATACCGGTATTTTACCGGTATTATACCGGTATTTTTCGGTTGTATCTTCGTCTGAGACTTAATACCGGTATAACGCTCATACCGGTATTTCGCCAATACAGCTATACCGAAACCGATATCATACCGAAATAGATAAATACCGAAAACAAAAGGTTACCGGTAACCGAAATAAATACCGGTATTTTTTCGGTATTCTTTTCAGTAACATGGCAGGTTTCGGTGTTCACCGAGAAGAATACCGAAAAAATACCGGTATTTATTTCGGTTACCGGTAATTCCGAAAACCGATTGTTTTCGGTATTTATCTTTTTCGGTATGATATCGATTTCGGTATTTATCTGTTTCGGTATCATATCGGTTTCGGTATAGCTGTATTGGCGAAATACCGGTATGAGCATTATACCGGTATTAAGTCCCTGGTTAAAAGAACACGATCGACGCGGATAGTCGGCCTCGTGGGAATAATATCGTCCGACTAACATTTCCTGCGTACATATTTATGTTTACATATTTCCATACCACTTTACAGCTACTCGTACACCTATAAATATCAGATTTTCATTTTACGACTGTTCTTACTCGCGCACATTCGTTAGTTTCTATATTTTAAGCTCAGTCATGCTCCGATATGTTCGCTTAATCTCTCGATCTGTTTTCACTTGCGTTATTGAGAAGCGGAGTCACGAGAAATTGCGATGTTCCTGAAGGCTATTAATAAACGTTTCTTTCTAGGGTTATGTGCCTGCTTTTGTCAGGTTAGCTCCGCACACTATTCTTACCTTTGTCTTTTTGGAACAGTTGAGATCTAATTTCGGATTTTATCCATCTACGAGTCCGGCGCCATAAACTCGGACTACTTTTCCTAGGCACAAATAAAATATATATCTGTTATACAAAGAGCCACGAAAGGATTCGAATTAAGGCTCTTACTTTTCGCGGGTTTCCGGTTACCAGGGTGCTACCCGGGTTTGCGGGTAATACGGTTACGATTACCCGATACTCGTGTTATACGGGTAATCGACGAAATACCGGTTATTGCAGTGGATCATAACAAACCTCTTATTATACCTTTTTTTTTTCATGAATATTATTAGTTATAAATTATTAGTAATATTGCAAATTGCTTCTGCGCTGTCATCCTCAGTTTTGGAGAAATTCGATTTTGAAAAAAACTGCAAATTTGCGCAAACAGTAATGAATAACTATTACTGTCTCGACACAAAAGATGTTCAACGTTGAAAATTTGCAGTTTTTTTTTTCAAAATCGAATTTCTCCAAAACTGAGGATGATAGCGTCAAACAGTTTGCGGATTCGTTTTCAGCGCTCCAAAACATATAAGAAACGGCTAGTAAATGTTACAAGTCCAGATGGCTGTCGAACTGTGTTACCCGTATCATACGGGTATCGAGTACCCGTGACCGTATTACCCGCAGACCCGGGTAGCGCCCGGGTACCCGGGTATCACCCGGTTAACCGAGTACCCGGGTCACCGGGTATCAAGAGCCCTAATTCGAATGCATCCAACGCCTGCTGGCATTCGAATGCTTTCGCAAAACTGTTTATATATGTACGCATTATTATTTATGAAAATTACGTTCTGTAGATCGGCGCGAATCTTAATGAGCATCACGTATCTGCATTTTGCTTAAATTATCCTGTAGGCATCCTTAATATTTACGATCTATTGTTAGTAAATGGATTATGTATAAATGTATATTCTTGATTATGAAACAGAGACGATATATTTCTTATTATCATTTTGCAATTATGTAATTGTCGAAGCGAGACTGCATTTATATTCTTCGCCTCTGTTAAGTTGGGCGTGGAATAATTATTTAGCAGTTAATACATTCCATGAAAGTGTTGTTGAACTTGTGTTCATATGTGTACGATATCATATAACTGTATTTAATTGCATGATATTTAAGTAAATGTTCGTTAATTTTGTTTACGTAACAATGCTCGTAAGGACATATTGGAAGAACGCTTTACGCTCGGTCTACTTGTTATAAAGTAAGCTACTTTTAAACGCGCGATGCGGAGTATTCGTCCGAATAAATTTACACTGTGATTATAAATAAATGTACTTTTAAAATTTCCGGCTCTGTAAAGAATATTAAATATATTTTTTTTACGTCCGAATTTGTTATATACTTCGCGCTTCTGAAATATGTCCGACGCGTTGTTACATATATATAGGTGCTATGGAAGTGCTTTCTCGTAATAGAATAATTAAAACGAACACAATCGATTTGTTTCCTGGTTACGTAATTTTTTAGCAGAACAACTTTGAACAAGAAGCTATTATGTATTTATTTTCTTATGCGTACGACACTTGTTACATGCATCCTTAATATTTATTTACGGAATATTTAATGCGATAGCCTAGAAATCTGTAATGGTAGTATCTTAAACAATATAATTGTATAATTGTATCGTTAGCGTAGAATTCTGTGGGTGATCGAGATATCGAACAGGAATTAGGTATACTTTCTCTCTGCACAATACTTTCGGCTTCTCGCCGATTTTTACACCGTCTACTTTGACGAGAATTAGCGTACGCAAGTTACAAGTCACATTATTATAATTAATCTACTTACCTGTAGAAACAGAAATGTTTCCATACACATCTTGCGTTCGGATTGTCACGCTGCTATAGTTTCTAAGCACTGTAACTGGTATTTAGGTTAAGCTCCTAGCAGACGAGAAATTAGTCTTGACACAAATTGTTGCGTATCAGAATCCTCAATGAATCCTGCTGTGATTTATCTGTGTAAATTCGCAATAAAAGATTTTATTTCCAATATATATTATTCCCGTTATTCCCTAAAATATTACTTTAGTTTCATTTGCTAAATACACGTTCAAATGCGATATAAATGTACCGCGTAATTATGATTCTAATAAGACGTTTGCATCTTCTATAAATATAGTTATATATTCATATTTCGCTTGCGATAGGTGCGAAGAATCATCGATTGATATATATCCTAGTTATCGATCTCCACTATTGATAACTATCGATAATTTACGATACAAAGAGCGCGAAGCAGTAATTTCAAATCCTAACCTAACTCAAACGCAGATATCACAGAAGCCGCTTTTATTACCCGACTGACCCGACTGCGGCACGCAAAGGGGGGTAGTGTTTTCTTGACTTTGGTCATGGATCTTATTTAAAGAAAATTGCAAGTAATATAAACTCCGTTCCCGTGGCGAGGCAGTAAGGCTAATAGCGAATTGGTTGATTCTTATAGAGCTATCTTCGTCTCCATCAGAAACAACCAATCCGAGTCATTTTCTGGAACCAGCGCAGAGTCAGTGCGAGATACCGAGTTCGCTATAATAATCAGGGTTTAGGGACGCGCAAGCTGTGACCTTGGACATGCACAACTAGGCAGTTAAGGTGCGTTTTGACGTGACACTAACAACGTGTTACAACGATCGAATTCCACTTACGCCCAAATCGCCCGTGATTTTCATTAAGGTAGGTTTTCCTACACGCGACTGGACGCAACGTCAGGAACTTCAAAGTCGATTTTCTCGAAAATTAAGGGCGATATAAAAAAAAGTTACTCTTTCTTTTCTACTTATAACAAGTAAATAAGTCGAGAAGAAGGAATAAGATTTGTTGATATTGCGCTTCATTTTCGAGAAAAACGACTTTGAAATTCTTGACGATGCGTCCAGTCGCCTATAGGGAAACCTACCCTAATGAAAATCGCGGGCGATTTGGGCGTAAGTGGAATTCGCCCAACATCGTGACATCTATAAACCGTGAACGATGTTGTAACATTCGATTCACGCTGTAAAACAGTGTCGCGACAGCGAATGTCGTGACTTCAGTGTCACGTCAAAACGCACCTTTAATCTCCCATCTGTTTACTTATTATGTGTTAAATAGTCAGAGTCAAAACCCAGATAATCCGAAGGAGCCGATATAAATTCCAACGTTCATAACACCGATTACAATTAATAGAAGACGAGCCATTAAATGCTCGCGCGCGCCAGTAGCGCGGCGCAGCGCGTAAAATTCGAAAAACATTTAAACGGCGGTGATTCAACCATCGAGAACTATCGATATATCTCCATCGCGGAGCCTCCGACTATGCGCGTAATACGATATGGAAGCTATTCAGACTGCCCCCACTACAAGTATTTCACCGCCTACGCAATGCATCTCCCCACCACCTGTTGCACGGTAAAATTTGAATTGTCCGTCGGTTGGTGTCGGTTAATCTGAGTGCATATTGCGAGCCTGGCGTCGGTCTGTTACGCGATGTACTCAAGCTTCTGTTTTACAGCAACTTGTTGATACGCTTTAAAGCGTACGTCGCAGTTTCGTACGTTCTACCGCCGCGCGTATTATATCCTACCCTGTATTTCCTACATCACCGATCTAATGAAACGCAACATCTCCCGTTGAAACATGAGCGACTCTGGAGACAATATCAAATATAAGTGGACGCCCGAGAGCACCGCGCTGTTGGTGTCGATATGGTCGGACCGGCAGGTGCAGAAGCAGCTCGAGTACGCCTCGAAGCCGCAAATTATATGGGAAAGCGTTGCCAGATATATGAAGAAGAAAGGGTACAATGTTGCTGGTAAACAATGCCGATCTCGAATGAAGCAGGTTCTGGTCTGCTACCGCGAAGCTAAACGAGCTGGTACTCGGGCAGGTGTCGAGCAATATTACGAGTCCATAGACAGAGTTCTGAAGAATAAGCGTCTGGAAGAAACCAACACGAATGGCGTAGACACTGTGGACGCAGCGGCGAACGTTAGATCGCCGCCGAAAGACGTTAAGACGAATAAAAATTTACAAATGCGGCACAACCTCCAAGAGCCCGTGCAGTCGCTGTATCGCACAGAAGCGTTATCCCCCACGTGGACATTAGGGCGGGAAAACGATTACCCCGATTCTCCCGAGTCGAACGAAACCATAATAGCTCGTCCTTACAGACTGTTCTCCCCTACCAGGGACGTGGCCATCAATACCGGCGAGCAATTGACTCGAATAGTTGGCAAAGCGACGCAGCGCAACGCCGTCCCGATGGAAGAGCCGCTGCATCCGATTTACAAACAGAACTTGCTGCAGAATTATCCTTACGCCGAGATACCCTTCGAAAACACCGTGCAGAATGTGCAGAATCAAATAATCCAAGAGAACATGCAGCAGCACCAAAATTTTCAGCAAAATCGCACGTTCCATCAGCCGGCTATGCTGGTGAATAATCTGGGCTTCCAACAGAATCTGCGCAATTTAAATCAGAATCTAGCGGCTCAAACCGCCAACGTTCCGATGCAGATTCATTCGATGCCGTTGCAGAACTCCGATCTGGAGCATATGATTCAACAGCAGAATCATCTGCAGCGATACGCGAACAATCGCGCGATGCCGCAAGAACCGCAGAAGCTTGCGTTCGGCCAGAACTTGCACGCTCCGTCTAAACAGCCATACGCGAATGTAGCGTCGCGTATGCCTGTGGCGACTAGCGCGATGCAAACCGGATCCCTCTCTCCGGATTATTCCCCGAATGTATCTCAGAATTTGAACGATGCTTTCTGCCAGTCGAGAAGCGACGACAAGGCGCACAACTTGAACGAAACTTACAATCAGGCTACGCAGGCGGCGAATCCGTTGACGACGCCGAACCCCGATATTTCTGTAATAACGAATAACGCGACGTGCAACGACGATAGTCTTTTATTGGAGTTTCTGATAGACTCGCCGACTCCGTCGGAGAGCGATAATAAATTGAAAGCCACGGCCGCTACTGTAGATAATATTCCTCACGTGCCGTTAAGGAAAAAGAAAGCGCAGAAATTGGAGCAACTTGTTATAAGCGCGATTAGTTCGCAGAACGATGTCGTTAATAAGGTGAGTCGCCTATAGTTTCTCATTACTAATTTGTCTTGGAGCAACGGTTCGTATGTTAATGTGATATTATTTCAGATTCTTGCTGCGCAGAACGATATGTTAACGAAATTCTTGGACATAGATCGAGATCGTCAAAATAGACTCGAAACTCGTTTGGACGATTTGTTAAAGGTTGTTCATACGTCTGTGCTCTCGAAACAAAGTTCAGAAGCGGACGGTGAAATACCGCGACCGCTGGCAGAGCCTATTATAACATCGCTAGTACCTCCACCGAGGCCCGGAGCTGCTCCTCCGAAGTTGGACCTGGTTCCTCCGAAGCCTTGCCGAGTTCCTTGTACAATGCCGAACTCTAATATTGAATTAATTGCTCAGAATCCTATAATGACGAGGCCGGGTATCGTCTCGCCTATAACTAGCCCGGTAAAAAAACCTGGCACTATATGGTCGAAATTAGGACCAGTGTCGCAATCGCCCTTTGTGAAAGCTCAGCGGCGATTAGGCCTGCAGCCCGTTTCAACCGCGGACACTCGCACCCAGTCCTCCGCGGAAAGGCGTATAGCCAAAGAGATGGATAACGTCACTATGGACATAGAGACATTGAAATTTGAGACAAGGAAGTTCTTACAGGTGGAGAAACAGTTGGAGGAAATAATCGAGAATGCTCGCCTCGAAGCGGCGATGAGTCAGACTTTACACGCGCGCAGAAAGTTGTTCACGCAAAGAGAACCGACCGCTGCGATGATATTGACCGCGGCGTTCTTGGAGAACGAGTGTCGCTTTTCGAAACTAGTTACGAGTCAGCGCGATGCTTTTAACATGAATAAGAAGACTATAAACAATGTTGAAGATGATCTATTGGCCGGGCAAGGGGAGAGCTACGAACGCCTGCGACAATTAAACATTCAGCCTACTTACGTGTCCGGCGAGCCTTGCGATACTTCTACGCCGGCAAAATTGGGAGCTGTTTCTAGCAACGCTGAAAAAGCATCTGTAGCAGTGCCGAAGCAAACGATTCAACAGTTGGCTCAGATCGTAATGAATACAGGAAGATGGAAAGATCTCGCGGCGCAAAGTAGGCAACAGAATCACGTGCGCTCAGTTCCATCGAATGCGCAGCACCATCGCAATGTTTATTCCAGCGATTGCAATAAAGAAATGCCAACAGTACAGCCTAATGCTCCATCGAGTGAGAATGCAGTAAAGAGTGACCATAGGTACGTTCAAGACTGGATGCTAAATAAATGTGGAAATCCAGCGGCCGTACAGGAAACAGTATGCGGGCCGTCGTACAATACAGCAAAGCAGAAATCCAACTTTCCTATAGGCTTCACAACGGCAATGTTAGACACGGAAAATCCGAGAAAGAAGGATTCCAACAATGAAGTCTGTAAACCCATTGCCTTCAACGGTAATATGATCCCAGATCGTAAACAACAAACTGTACGTTTCATGGATGAAGCACTGGTTGAATTACATCGCATGTACATAGAAAGAGTTTCTAAAGAACAGCAGGAGAAGGATGACAGTTTGCCATATGTACCAGACACTGGTAACGATAAATGTATTTCAATTCAGAATCGACAAATGATCGAGAAATATGTGCACGAAGTAATGCCAAGGCAGCAATCCAGAGACAATGGAGACACTGATCCTGATAACGATGAAGAATTCTTAGACACTACTGCTACTATGCCCGCGATCGTAGCACGTCGAGGATCTCTTACATCGACTGGCACTGCATCCACGGAAACAGCACATTCCATAAAATTCATGAAGTCAGATAACTGCACAATTTGTTAATTATACATCGTATGTACCTATTACATATATGGCAGATGAATTAATAATACATTAGTTGATTTGTTCATTAAATAAGATTCAAATGACTGAAACTGTGAGAAATATCATATTACCGCAGCTACATAAAATTCTACGAAAGCAATGGCTTTTAATTTCGTTGAAGCCTAGAAATATTCTATAACAAGAGTAAAAAGAAAGAATTTTTATTTCCGTATGAGTATAAGTTCAGTTGCTACAAGTATATACTTTTGAAATACATATATATTAAGAATGCGTTTGAACCGCTGTGCATCAGTTTTGTGCAATAATTTTTAGTTGATAAAAATTTTGGTAGAGTTAACATTTTTTTTAATGATAAGACAACTATGTTACTGGGCGATTTATTTCACGATATAAGAGTGATAAGCACATGAAGGTTTAACAGAGTATAAAATTACGAATATTGTTTCCTTTGATAAATATTTTATTGTTGTTTCTCAGCGTTATACAATAATACTTTTGCTAATCACTCCAATTGGAGTTACTTAATAAAATACTACTACGTAACTCATGTTAGATTTTATTAACTTCTATTACATATGGATATGCATTATACACATATATATCTATATATTGTTTATATACGAATTTAGATAGTTTATACAGTTGACATATATAACATTACTAAAGGTTTGAATCTCCGTTTTTACTTTAAGTTTGTGGTTCATTAACGCGACCCAAAAATGTTAATACATTGTCAAGAGGCTCGAATTCTTTAACGACGGCGTATACAAATGGGCGATCAATTCTAAACTCGGACTGAAAGGGTGAAGAACCCTGAGCCATCAGCCGTGTAACAAAATTTGTGGAGCAACAAAGGTGTTTGATCGTAACGAAGGGAAACGCGATGCATTGACGATCAAATAAAAAGCGGTGTCAACATAAAGTCAATGCCAGCATGAGCTATGTTACGAAGTAATGATGAATAAATTTATACTTAAAATCACACGAGTGTTTATTTTAAATTTTTATACATCCTGTTACACTTAACACTTTCAGTATTCGAATGTACGACATTTCGCATTGATGTACTATTCAAAAAGTTATTTTGTTAAATACCGACGCTTGAAACCTTATTGCAAAGTATTTCTGATTGCACGTGAAACTACTGTATTTCTGTAAAGTTCGTTAATGGATCCAGTAAACATTAGTGTCACAGCGAAGGCACAGCTGTTTCTTATTGTGGAGAGTTTCAGCAATGATAAAGAGAAATTGATAAAACTGATTATAATTGTCATCGGAAGTAATGTTAAGAATCTTGCAACCGCGCGCATCAAGTTTGTGGGTCGTCAACGTTTCCGGTGAACAAAGCTATAACATCTTTAACTTCTTGATTCTGAGTTCTGCAGACTAAACTATAAAAAAATGGTCGGTCGATCGTCATTATGGCAGGTCGATGGTAGGAAAGACTAGTCGCATAGAACAGCATGGCTGAAACAAGTACAGGAAATATGATGCGTAAGAATCTTCGGTTGGCGTGCGAGCGACATATGAATTAAGTTAGGTCCGTTTAAATGAGTAGGGTAGTGACTCCTTAACTGTTAAAAGTATATTATCTCACTACACACGTTTCTCGTACAATTTAATGCAATACTGTTAGTAATAAACGAAATTCTTTTTATATCTTAAGGTTCGACGACATGACCATTGAACAATGACATGGAATGAACTCTGTTCCCCTCATCTTTGACGGCTTGTATGATATTATAAAAGAATGGGCGTGTGACAGCGAACTCCAATGGATACTCCAGCGACAGTTTCATCATAATGGCACCTACAACAAACGATAATAGAAATCACGTGCATTATGCTGCTGATGGTGCAAAATTAGAAAGCGACAGTTTCTACAGTTCGAGCGGATAGACAGTGTCTCGTGCATGTACACTTAAGAGACGATTAGACATGCATTTAATTGTTATATGTGAAGATATGAAGTTTATTTTATACTTGAGGATTTATTATGAAACGATTACAGTAATAGTAGAGGATCACTTCAAATCAGCACGAGTTACGGATTAGGTACCAAAATATTCCCTTCAAATAACTGCAAAGTGTCGAGGGCATTAGATTCCCCCGAAATTTTGACGATAGTATAGAAAAATGGACCGTTGGCGGAAAATTTTACGGGAATTTCCAAACTTTCCGTTACAATAATTGCTGAAACAAATCATTATATAATACTTATTTTTTCGTAAGCACCAGAATGCATATATTACCAATGGCGTGTGAATATTTTTATATGTCTGATTAATGATACAAGACCGAATAAGGTTTTAATTTTGACCTTTCATTTTTCTGTTTTATTATGCCGCAAAGCCACAGTTATTCGTTCAATCGTTCGTATTTACGAGATAAGTATAAGACTTTTTAATACTTAGTATAATGCCTTTTATTGTTTTGTCAGTGCAAACTTATTTAACGACGTAACAACGGGTAGTCTTAGCAACAATCTCGCTGTATTATCGTTTCGCATGTATTTATTATAAGTTGTTAATATACGCACATGGCTGCGCACAGTTAAAATCACAATTCAGTTATGCATGTCGAATATATTTTTTAAGATCATTTTAAATTAAGTTCGAATTGTTAAGGTTCAGCGATGTGTCCTTCAAACAACTGGATATTTGCATTTCCTTTTCTAATAATACTATAGATGAATGGACGATTCACTGATAGAGTCATTGGAATTTTAATAGAAGCAAGTACTGCAACTATTCCTGAAACAATTGCATTATGTTACTGCTTATAATAATTGCAAAATTATTTAATCTTTGCTTGGTAATTCTCTTTTCTATTTATTGTTTTATAGCATAATTATATATGTACTATTTCAGAACATAATTTACACGTACACCGTTTCTTCGAAAAGATATTATCATTCCGCTATTTGATGCACAATTCTTTCTTTCTATGTTATACATGCTTTATATCTATGCCATTTGAGACATTTTCTAGAATATATATATATATATATATATATAGGTACGTACAAACATATGTATAGATATATATATATATCTATACATATGTTTGTACGTACAGAAGGATAGTTTTGAACAAATTATGTAGAATTTAGTTCCACGACATGCCCAACAAATATGGGAACAGCATCTCTATCTCCGGTTTCTGGATGATCAACAATGTTGACAATACTATATATAAAGGGGTGGTCAATCATCAGTGGCATCCTGTACATCATAGAGCGTAATAGAAATATATGTCCTGGAACACATTGTTGTAGGAATACACAGGTAATGTTAACATGCGTCTGTATTCGATATAAAATGCTGAAAGTTGGCGATTTTATGGAAGAGAGGGATCGTACAGTTGTACATACGTAAATAAGAATGAAGAAATTCTAATGCCATACGCGCCCAGTATTTTTTATTACGGTCAATAATTGTTGACGATGAACAGTAATTATACATGGAAACTGCGCGCTTGTAAGGGATCAAGTTATTGGATCATCGAAGAATATATGAACGTAGAATAAAGAAGGATGAAAACATGATTGTTTTAAGCACTTCATTCAGAAGAAACATGATACTGATACGTAATTACTATTTAATTATCAGTGATGTCTGATATTACTCCAATGAAGAGTGAATATGCGCTATCGCGCTGAATGGCGTAGTAGAAAGGCTTGTCAGCTCTAAAAGTTAAGGGTGGATCTATTAAAACTGGTGCACTCTTAGTATGTAAGAAGCCTAAAAATAAAATAATATTAAATGTAAGTACCGCGTTGTCGAACATTCCAATTAGAGGAATCGAACATGTTTAATATTAAAGAAGCCGTGCATTTAACATGAAAATTCGACACATCCATCTTAATAGTATCATTCATCTGAAACATTATTTTCAGAAGGAATTCTATTTCTAATCTTCGGAGAATAAAAATGGATTGCCAACAAAGTAACAAGACGATCGATACGTCTATGCAGCGCTAATTTATCGTAAAAAAAAAATGTCCCAGCTATTTTCAACTGATCTACATATTTACAGTCTCATCGGGATTTGCAAAAAAATTAAGTTTGTTTCTAAAAAAATTTGTTTCTTATTTAAATATCTAAAAGTACGGAACTTCCCATGTTTTAATAAGTTAACAAATTACCGACACTAAATTTCAAGCAATTAAATTCGAATAAATTGCGAGGAAGCATGTAAAAATACATCACAGTAGAGCAGCAGAAGCTAAAGAGAGGTGAGATATGGAAAGAATGCGAAGAATGAGGTATACAATTGGCGAGTCTTTTATATGTAAAAGTACAACTGCAGTTGACTGGGAAAAGTTGTAAATTATTTTTCAAATTTATGAGAGTATTAAGGATGAGAAAACTAGTAATCATTAGTAAATAATGTATTGAAGCATGTCCATATTAACGGTTGCGAATATTCTCAAGCCAGTTATTGTTTCCTTTAAATCCTACGCTCTTAATAAACTTTTTAACGAAGCATTTTTCGAGGAATACTAACGTAACGCTCTTCTTATTTTTAGGCACGGGATATGTTGTAATATTTGTTTAGAAAACAATAAGACCCTGTATAATATGAATGCTTACACGTTACTTTTTATTCCCGTATTCATATATTAATTTCCTACTATTTTTAGCCTTGTCGTGTGTAGAAAACATTCGAGCAGGATTCGCACATATATTTAACGCAATTTATAAATTTGTCAGCTATAAGGCAGACATTCGTCGCGTTGAGAATTATACAAATGATGTAATAAAAGTTGTCTGTTAACCAAGAGACACGAAAAGCATTACTTTTTCCAATAATGTTTACGTTTATCAAACACCTGTTCTGTGCACTATTTTAGTGATCTTAATAAAATTGTAAATGTAGCATACAACGTCAGAGGTCCGACTCTGTTATATACCTACGGAAGAGAGTCAATTTCTATTCGAAATCGGGGTCTTACAAGTGGAATCTTATTTTAGTGGAATCTCACTTAATCCTATAAGGAAACAACTGGGTTTGCCTTAAGATTAAAACTGAGCGGATTATTCTGAAAAGTTAGATTTAAATGATACTTCGTAGATTCATATACGCAGTAGAATAATCAAAATCAGAAGCGCGAATG
The DNA here is from genome assembly GCA_946251845.1 of Andrena fulva. Classification (NCBI taxonomy): domain Eukaryota; kingdom Metazoa; phylum Arthropoda; class Insecta; order Hymenoptera; family Andrenidae; genus Andrena; species Andrena fulva. The sequence goes on from OX276327.1 coordinate 63,720,003, forward strand.
GATATCTTAACGATAGCAGAATTAATGCGCACAAAAGTGATGTTAATACGGAAGTAAGTAAAACTACTGAAAGCGATCAGTAGAAGACTAATGTATGTACATAAGGACATATATCTTTTAGTATTCTTTAGCGTCTTTACCTTTTATCGCACATCAGAGTTTTATTCCTTAACGAAGCGCTCAGTTACGTATATTTATGAATTTAACAATGACGGCATATCTTAAGACTCCTAATGAAATGATATACGAAGCGTGACAACATTTTCGACAGTTAGATGATTATTCATTGAAATCAGTCGAACCAGCCAAGCAGCTTATATATTAAGGGCTGGCAGAGATTGGCAAGATGGTGCGCAATACGAAGTATATTATCACCCCCTAATTCGACGGTGGAGTCGTAGAAATAGAGAGAGGAGAGAAATGATTTTTAAAACTCCAGATCCCTCACGGTTTAATCGCAAAATATTAGCATATCGTACAAAGCCGGGATTTATCGCGGTGTTTTAATACAGGTGTGATAGAAGGAACGCTAAGACATAACATTCGCCAAGAATAACATTACGTCGCCGGATTGAACGATCGACAAGAATGGTCGATCGACGTAGAACTGAACGGGCTTCGGCGGTGACCAAAAGCTCGAAAGAGGCCTTACACTGAGACCTGCCACAAGCAATTAACAGTGAATTATTCGGTTCGGCCGTGGGCACGAAATGAATAAGAATCTATTATGCACATTTCTAATAAAGCTGATGGTTTTATTATTCTTATGGTGTTATACTACTGAACGATCAAGTGAGCACAGTGAATTCTATCACGTAAATTATATACTATGAAAAAATGAGGTGCGGAAAGAGAGCGAATAAGTTCGGCCTATGAATAACTCTACAAAATAAAAATATAATAATTAGTGGATAAAACTCGAGGAGTGCGATATAATGGAGGATATCATGCGATTGTGGTTGGGTTAATGGTTCGGCCATTGAAGAGGATTATGTTGCCATTCCTTGTCGTGATTGCATAAAAGAACGGTCCATTTATTTGAAAAGTTTCTGGTGGGAGAGGCAAGGACAGGAAGACGATTCCCATATCTGTCAAAAAGAATTGCACATAATTACTGATTCGAAACGGAAAAGTATCCAGATTTCTTAACATGCACCTAACTCTCTGTTTTTCGCCTCTCAATTTCCTCAAACTTTTTCCCTAACTTTATTTAATGCTCTAATGAGAAATACTCCCTAAGACTTACGGTTAGTCGTGGGTATATTAAATAACCATGGTAGTAAGACTAAATCGTTAGTGTTTAGTCGTAATTATATCGATTCCTTGTAATATATACTTTTAGGATATTACTAATAAAAACAGTTCTACGCTTTCCAGCAATGGTATCTTTACTATTTTCAATGCGTAAGTACTATCCCCCAATCAATTCTATTACTTATGGCACACACACACACACACAGGACATGTCACTAAGGTGAACAATTAAAGCACTGCATAACATAGAAAGAAAAGGGTACACGGAGGTAGATGGTTACGAAATACTGAGTGACGTGGCACATAAGTACATATATGATATTTTTGAAAAATGGAATCTACTTTACGATATAATGGATCTGAATTTGCACAAAGCATATAGGTGCACACACATATAGATGTTCAGGGAGAATGAGAATTGTAAAAATTAGGCATACGTTTTTAATGTCGAATGAAATATTCAGCAATGAATCAGTCTCCCCGAACTGTAGTTCTTAGACCACCTTAAATATACATTCGAACATTGAACAAACATTAAATTAAGCAAAATATTATTTCGAATGGCATTCGATCGAACAAATTATCAGTTCACTTGAACGATGGGTAGAAATAATTTATTAACGCCGAAGTAAGGAACGTTGAGAATTGCTAGAAGTTAATAAAAGTCTCTGTTAAGTCCATTTAATAATTTCAACGAAGACATTTACACGCCTAAATAGTTTTTACACATTCTCTTTGCAAGAGTGGCGATTCCAAGCTAAGTTATCAATAAATATATATAAATTCCAGATTATTATGTGTACTCTACGAATGGCATTTATTTTATTTTTATGAACCTAAATCTACTCTAAAGGCACCAGAGTGGAATTAATTTAAAATATTGAAAATTACTTTAGAGCAACTCAGTTGGAAGGTTCATCTACATTTATCCGAATATAGTTTCGGGTGTTTTTGAATTATTATAATACTTTACAAAGATGAATGTGAATTTCCAAGTAAGCATTTTGAATCAATCATAAATCTGAATAATCCAATTTTCTACTAAATCAAATCATGTATTTTAAGTCTTCGCATTCTACGATAATACTTTGCTTGATTTCGATACAGATTCTACAGAAGGAAAAATTGATTTACTTACCCGTGACGGCAGCAGCTTCGCTACCCTCTTCGTTCACTTCAATAAATGCCTTCTGTACAACTTTGCTGACGACCAAATCACTCTCGGCAATGCCGGAAAAGTTCGCACGTGCAGTGAACATGTCAGTTAAACCAATCTAAGCAGCACGAAAATCCAAAGTATAAGAACAGTATCTATAGTTTTTATGCGATTGTAATATCCTACGATATACCTTCTCCAGGGCGCTGTTCAGGTCTATCTTCTTTTCGATCTTAAACTTCGGCAGTTGCAATTGTACTTCGCGCTCGTATCCCTGGTTCAGAATGTCAGCGATGCTCATGCCTTGTAATTTCTTTTCAACCATCGGCAAACCATTAATTTCATTCGGAAGAATAATAACCATACTCAGCTCGTTTCCCTGTAACATCAGCTTGCGGTCACAACAGGAAACTTACTTTGTAAACATCAATTGTCTACCAAGAAAATTACCAGATATGGTATCTCAACGAATTTTGCATTCAGATTTGGCAGCTCGCCGTATTTGTAAGAACCTTGTCTGTGCATGGTAGGAACATTCTTCACTGTATTCTCATTCACGTGGAACGGCATGTCCTTGGTGAAGTTTGGATTGAATTTATTCTTCCACTGACCCTTAAAGTACACCGCGTTAACGAGCACCAACGCTGTCGTCTCGTCTAAATCACCTATTCAGAAAATCGTAATATTTAATAGCCCGCGCGTTGGAACATGCTATCTTCAGCGTCCCCTTCGCTTCGGCCGCAATTCCGTTCCGCTCTTCGGTGGCATAGTAGATAGAACACTGCGGTCGAAGATTTTTGTATCGTAATAAAAGAAGGAAACATTCGGAATATACTAACCAGGAGAAACGATGCCATTGATGCGATTATTTGTATTCTCCTTAACCCACGTGTTAATGGTGTTCGCAGCTTCGTCAGATTTAGCGAAGTTCACTAGTTGAGTAATAGAGCGAAAATAAGTCTCCGTTAAATCCTTGTAACTCGGCTTCACTGAAAACTTCTCAGCCGCGAAAACCTTGTTCGCGAGGACCAGAGTGTTCTCTTTGACTTTCTACGATGAAGCATAGTTATGTGAAACTCCAATGTAAAGAAAGGTTCGAGGGAAGTAAAGAGGAACCGATACTTACATTCATGTTGTCGATAAGTGCTTGATAGCCGGACGTACCGACGCTATCCGGACGTGGAAGATGAAGAACGTTTCTAAACTGATTTTCTGTTTCTCCGCGAGCGCCGTAAGCAGCCATGGCGAGCACAACAGCTGCGCTAAGAGGAGACATTATAAGATTGCCTGGATTCTCCTCTACCACGGTCTGAAAAAATTTGTGCATCAGTACGAATCGCGGTACATCTCGATGGGCAACGATAACGAATAGCGTTTCGCAGAAACCGAATAAGCCCCGTGCTCTCGCTGCTACGCTCTATTACCTGGAACAGCTGCGACGAAAATGCATTTGTGCCTTGGGCAACGGCACGAAGCGCTTGATCCTCGCCTACTGCGTTCGCCATTGCTACAGCAATAAGGCACGCTGCTATTAGGTACTGTGTTACTGAAAACATACCATTATTTGTAAGTTTTAAATGAAAAGGGAGGATGTTACAAGTATTTGTGCATTTTTAAAAAAATTAGTATGGCGAAATGATTGGAATCACAGCTTGAAAGTGTGTTTCAGGATGCTGATATTTATTATATACACAAGATTATACGGTAGAAACGTTATTTTCGGCATTGTGCGATCGTTTTCCGACGTGAAGTGTTTCCAGACGCATCGCTATTTAACAAGTGTGAGTCCTTATAGTTGTGAAGGACGCGTACGGAGAAACGCGCATTTGAATGATGTATATACAAAGAATGTATACGTTACGCGTGTGCTGTATACTTATTATGTAGGCCCGTATGTCTTCTAAGTTCAAGATTCAAGGTTTAAAGTTCAAGGTTCATTTTTCACGAAACATTGAGATGCCGAAGGACGAGTAAGTACGGGAAGGAACTAACGACGAGAGAGATTAAGGATGCGTGTAGAAGTCGGAATAAATTACAAATCCTGATAGCCTTATCTTCTTCGTTGCCGGACAAATACATAATATTTAGAATAAAATAATGAACTTTCTGTAGTAATTAATAGTAGATAAATAAGTGTTAAAAGTGTACAGCACTTGTAACACATATTTTAAAATTATTAATTGCGCCACGCGACGTTATGAAACTCATGATTATTATTCAGTGTATATAGAATAGTCCATGTATTTAATCTGTGGACAAATTTCTCTCGGAAAATATATTAAGTTGGATATAATGAAGGCATATGTTTTACAAGAATTCGGGAGAGGAGACGAGCAGTAGAATTTCGTACAGAAGAATAAATATAGCTGTTAAGCATTCAAGGTCGCTCGATTTCTTTCTTTTTTAACCGACTTCAAAAAGGAGAAGGTTGTAGATTCGACTCGTATTCGACCGATTTTGATGATCTTTTTTTATTCGAAAGAAGGCGATGCCCGCGGGCCACCGGGCGGGGGCACCTCCGCCTTGCTGCCACGCTGAACGGCCCTCTCTGTACCTACCACCTACCAGATTCTGACGATCGTAGTCGAAAAGAGAAAGAAAGAAGCAGGAATCGACTGCGATCGTCAGAATCTGGTAGGTATGAAGGGGGCCGTTCAGCGTGGCAGCAAGGCGGAGGTCCCCCCGCCCGGTGGCTCGCGGGCCACCAGGTAGTCAACCCTGCTGTACCGCATGAACATTGGCTGAATATTTGGCCAGTTCTGGTTAATAATAAAGACTATTGTCACGTAATTATTATTATTTTATGTATATACGCGCATATCTCCACAGCATGTTGTGTCAATATATATAAAACTAAAAAGCTAAAAATAAAAAAATGTAAAAAAAAATTAAAACCGACTTAAAAAAAATCAAATGCACTAAAAAGTAAAAAATAATTATTTCCTTTATTTAATCTACGACTCTCATATTCTTTAACGCGGCGCCTCATCATTTGCACTGTGTAAATCTGGCGCCGGCTTAAAAAAATTGAGAGTCATAGATGAAATAAGGGAAAAAATTATTTTTTACTTTGTACTTAGTAGATTCTTATTTTTTTTAAGTCCGTTTTAATTTTATTTTAAATTTTTTAATAACACGTACATTCTTTTTTACGCTGATAGGAAGAACGCAACGAAACAAAAAGAATTGAAAATAACAATTTAAAGTTCAACAGTTTCTCCGTATCGCCCCGAATGTAGGTATATGTAAATGTCCTTCATCAATAAAATTTCAGACGTTCATTTCTATACAAAAATGTTCTTCGCTTCACTAAAAATGTTAATTACGAATTAAAACGAAAAGCTTTAATTTCTTCACTGCTACCACCCTATAATCGGTATAAACTAAAATGCATACGTTGTAGAAATTATTGCAATTATCGATGTTAATGTATGTAAACAACAATTTCTCCAAATTTCTAAATATGAAAAGAATTCTTTAGCACAAGTGACCCCAATGTACAGTGGCGGATTTAAGAAAAAAGGCCCAGTTGGCAAACGTTCTGAGGGGCCCATTTTTCGGGAAAATGAAGAGGTAGTTTACTAAAAACCAGCCAAGTGTAGTAGTACGGGGAAAAAATGTAGTGTTTGGATACCTATGCCTAATTTTTTGTTTGGAGATGGGGCCCTGGGGGTGCCTTCTGGCAGGGGCCCAGACGGCAACTGCTCATCAGCCGCCCTGTCAAATACGCCACTGCCAATGTACAGTTTACGTTACAGCTCTGCAGATATACAGATCTAGGGTTAAGCCTGAGTCATTGATAAGTTTTCCAATAAATCACACGACACACGCACAGTACTATGCGGTTTAATTACAAATAATTGTTTTCGTAAAAAAGCAGAGTCTATGTTAAAGAATCTTTAGCAACCTTGATATAATTCACGTGCTTATTCTTCTCTCTGAAATTCTAACATTTCCGTCGAAGCCTTTTAAGATTTATGCCTTCACTTTTTCCTTTTAAAATACTTCACGAAAAAATCTGTCATCTCACATATCGCTACGATACATTGCTCTGGGCAAATAGTTTACATAATATATTAGACTTATATTTCACGTACGTATTCGATAATATAGTACGGTTTATAGTAGCAACGATGATCGTCTGAATAAATACTGAAGTATTTCCACTATTACTAATCAGGTAGATATCGCTTTTATATAAATTCCCAGTGCCCATAATGTATACATTACTCTTGCAGTATTGTGTAACATTTATATTCGCGACGAAAAGCATGAATGCAAACTCCGACAGTCGGCAAGAAGATAAAATGGGGGGATCGATAAGTTGACTTATGACTCACATAAAAATTTAATGTCCAAAACCAGGCCCGGATTAAGATTCGTGGGGCCCGGGGGTATCCAACCTTCGAGGGCCCCCGTGGTTGAAAAGCGGGGGGGGGGGGGGCCAAAATTTAAACAATAACGAGTTTAAATTGCTTAAAACTGAAGGTTTAGAACGGGGCCCCCCTGGAAAGTGGGGCCCGGGGCTACAGCCCCCCTAGCCCCCCCTTTAATCCGGGCCTGTCCAAAACGGAAAGTAATTTATCATTGAAATTCTCCTTGTGTTAAGACGGGAATTAAATATATCTGACGGGAATTAAATATATCTGACGTAATACCGCTTTGTCATTTGTGTAATAAACCAATTGTAACTGTTAGAAGCAGTTATATATTCGCGGGATGCTAGTCAGAACATTGCTCAGAAGGATACATATGTATACACTTTATAAAATGTCCAAATGAATAAAATGATTGTTTCAGTTTTAGTAGCTGTTGCCTATGATTGTAATAAATTTTTACTGAATTGCCTGCAAATAATAGATCACGCGTCAAACATAATAAGAAGTTGCGGCTACGTTACTAAATTTAGTATGACTTTCTATCCTATGTTTATCTTAAGCGTACACAGCACTTTGAGTTAAAAGTACAACGAGAATTTTGACGGCAGACTAAAATGGTAATAATGAAATGAATTCGTTGAAAAGACAAGGAAACTGTATTTCGAAGTCTCAATACAATAATATTACCGAAAAAGTTAAAGAAAAAATGTAATACATGTTATCACTACACGTTAGAAAAGAAACGTATGATTGTGCTTCGTTGTATATAATACCACCGTTAAATAATCGAATTGTGACACCAATTTTTGGCCACCGCAAAAGAAATAACAGAAATGAAGATGATACATCGAAAGTTTCTAGTGAGGAGAAGAATAACAGTACACAATTCGGAAATGAGTGACGCAATCAGAAGAACGATAACTTCTTCTGAACAGATAAACATGGACCTTCCTATACGTATTCGCGATTCCCCGAGACTCATTGGGGAAAACCCGATAAAGCTGCGAACAAGCGTTACGATAGTCTTATTTATGACACGGCTAATGTCCGATATGTGGAATTCAGGAATATTTACCAAATAAGTTGATTAATATTTGTGGGGTCGTATAGTGGATACCTGATATCAACGAGGGACGCATAACATGTCAGACAAAAGAAGCTTGAACTATATAGCCGGGCGAGCAAAACAAACCTGGGATTCCTGATCGTCGTTAAAATTTCACCTTAAAACTACTTGGTTCCACTACACAGTTGCACAAAGATATGTGAAGAGATGTGTTACGCGATACAGTATTTTAATACTACGATATTGTTGAAAATAAGCTAGTCACTTTTTGAATTATAATGATAAAGATTTCTTCACAGAACATAGAAATCGGCTACGTGAACAGAAAAGAAAATGTCTAAAAGCTAACAAGTAGCGACTAATTAATTTCCCCTGTTATTTGTTGGATTTTAAGATATTCGATGTACCTATATTTTATGTCCTACTGTTTCACAATGCCATCTTACGCGGCTGTGATGATCCTACTTCGCAGGAATGCTTTGTCCTGTGATCGTGGAATTAAAATCTCGATAACTGACACTTTCATAGAAATGAAAAGATATTAAATACCCGTCGAGGCATTGAGTGTGAGAGAAGAATGCTACGAAGTGTTCAATGTGCACTGCAAGAAACAGTGTCTTGGATAGAATTGTTAGAACGTAATTTGTCTTGTTGTTTGTGCGCCTTATGACGCGATGGGAATACCGATATGTGATATTTATTGTATTTAGACGCACACTACGTAACAAAATGTCTTTCCGATGAATCTATAACTTTTCTTTGACAGTAGCATCGTTGAAGCATAACTGAATTTGCGGCAGTAAATGTTTATCAGGCGTTACGATACTATGCGATGGTTTCTGATGCTTTACGGCACTACACAGTTTTCAAATACTGCAAAATTCTACTTGTTTTGAAGGAAATATTTTTAATCAACTCACAATGCTAATGAGCATGGGAAATATTAAATATTTCAAACACATCAGATCATAGAACTATTAGTTTGTGTAGTGATTGAGAATTGAACAAAACATTAATCGCTGGAAATAGTATAAATTTTGCCGAAATTTCTTATATTTCTTGCACGGAGAAACAGGTGCAGACTCGGAAATACCTGTGAATTTTTTTCAGAATCGAGATATCTAATTACTAGCGATCGATGTTTCGATAATAATTATACACCTTGGCATCTTTGCGGATTGCCGGGAAATTTGATTAAAAAGAGTTTAATTCATAAAAACTTTTGTAGTGAATCTCGAAGTTATTTCCACTTACAAGTTAGAATTAAAAACTATTCTGGTAATTAGAATCTGATAGAATATCTTAATATATAAAGCAGAAAGTGTTTGTGTGTTTGTCTGTCGCCTAAAAACTTTCAAACGGTAAACTCTGAGGTCAAGAAATGTGTCCCAGCTCATTATGCCTAGCTAATCCAGACGAATGTGACTATTTTCACAAAATTTTTTTTATAAAATCAGAATCTAGTATTCGATAAATCAACAAAGAAGGAGCAAAAACTGTACCGGCGATACTGATTTTCATCTAAATCTTCAGTGAGATTACTATAACAAATCTAATAAAGCTGCTATTTACAAATAAAAACTGTTCTGATAATTTAAGTCCATCAACTAATACTAAAGGCTGGTTCAGACACGGCCAGTAATTTACCGCGTGTGGACCCTAAAAGTAGTTTAGTCGAGTAGTTTAGTTAAACAATGGTAAATTACTAAATTACTCGTCACTCGAACTAAATTACTGAACGTGTCTGAACCAGTTTTAAGTTTCGCAAGATTCCTAGTTTATTCGGACATTCATTTATACGCACAAATCGATTAAACTTCTTATCTTGTTTAAACACAGCGCACCGAATCGCTGGTACAATACTGTCAAGCAGAATCCTCCATATCGGAGGTCACCCGAAATTTACAGTTACAAGGGAAATAAATTTTAAAACACACGCCTGATCCTCGCAACGTCGTCGAGATTTTTGACACGTTCGCGCACTAGCTTACGAAGGACCTTGAATGCTAGTAAATAAATCAGCAATCGCTCCAAGAAAATTCGGCGAGATGGATCGACCGATTTCACTGATTATTACGATATCGAAAGGAATTAGCGAAAAGTTTTACTACGAGGTGTAGTCCTGCGGTATAACCTGTCATCCTAGCGCATACAGAGGACGCGGGTACTCACATATACGCATGTTCGCGTCCTGCCTGTTCTACCGGTTAATCCTCTTCGAAAGTCAAACGTGGACTGGAAGAAAAAGCGTCTGAACGGATATAAAAGCGCGATAGGAGGTCGCAGGGAAGCCCCAGGGAAGTGGATGGAGCGGTTTGCCCAAGGATCACTGAACGAGTCACCAGCCAATCGCGGAGCAGTGCTGAGTGCGCCACATCGGTTGCAGGCTCACGCAAACGGATGGTAACGTCAATTTCGAATCCGATTGGCATTCTCGTTTAATGACGATACCGGACTGTCGGGCTCTCTCGAAACACCAAAACAAATACGACACGCGACGATACCCGCGATCGGTATCACGGCTAAGGCTGCGGTTATACTGGATGCGGACCAGCTAGTCATCAGAATACGCATCCAGTATAACCGCAGCCTATAGAGTCGGTACGTTACAAAAATTTTCTCCCTTCTTTTCCTCAAGGAAAGACGTTCTTTCCCATCGCGCCACGCGTGGGCCTTCGTTACTCAGAAACTAGATAAAGAGTGATCTATTGTTATAGTAATGATTTATTTAAGGTCGCGTCAACTACGACAGATATTAGTTGGAATATGTACAGCTGAATCTATGTTGCTATACCGATTGACACTTCGGCGGCGGATATTTACCTCGGTTAGGTACCCCAATTTACCCCACAAGTTCAGTCGTGTGCACCCCAGAATGAGTTTCTATATACATTAGAATCTAAACTTTTTATGACCTAACAGTTTTATCTTTTCTAAGAATTGATACTAATAATAAGTAATATACGCAGTTCGATATTTAGGCTGGGTCCAAATGGACCCTGTACCCGCCAAACGAGAGTGAACTATATAGTTATACTAGCTTAAAGTACCCGGCGTTGCCCGGGCTTCTTATATGTATCTCTACATTGGGAAACCAAGAATTTAGATACGCCAACTAGTGACAAAAAATTAAACTACTCAGAGTAGGCTGGAATCCGTCGAAGTCCATATGATTATCAGTGTTTATATAGACATGTTGTGAAAAACGAGTGTTTTTAAATTTTTTGGAACACTAAATTTTTACTTATTCGATTAATAAATACTTATTCGGAATGTTTGGTGGGATCCAGCCTACTGTCAATAGTTTGCCAACTTACCACCGCAGCGCTGAAATTTAAGCCACGCCTCCACTTGGTTTCCCAATAGGTAGTATAAAATAAAGTCCCCGGCAAGCGTCTGCTTGTCCGAGCTAATCTCGAGAACCACTGGACGGACTGCGATGCGGCCCCCACCACCGGACAGAGCATTTTCGAGGAATACTTCACTAAAATCGTCGCTGCTTGGCTTCCGCTTGCCATAGGTTCATATTTCACATACGTAAACTTTCCCCGAGAAATGCTCTATAAAACGGTGGAAACCGCATCACAATCTGTCCAGTGGTTCTCGGATAATGATAAAGATGAAAAACCAATGTAACTAAAAAGCTCCGTAAAGCAGGATCAAGTTGTATGAGAACAACGCTACATACATACGCGCGTTATGTAGAATCTTGTAGTGTCCGCCGCTCTGGCGTGAACAGATGCGCGTGTCGGTTCCCCGCACAGTGGTGGGGATGCCGAGTTACATCGTTAGCTGTTCTATGAGCGCTGCGATTCACGCAAAATCCACGCGAATTTTCTCGCGGAACGCTTCACTAAAATCGTCATTGCTCGGCTTCTTTTTGTCATAGGTTAATGTTTCATGCACCTAAACCTTCCCCGAGAAAGGCTCTATAAAACGGTGAAAACCGCATCACAATTCGTCCAGTACTCGGAATTAGCGCGAACAAACAAACAGACGCCTACCCGGCACTTTATTTTATACTGTGTAGAGAAGAGAGAAGGAGAAGAAGGTACAGGGTGTCCTGTAATTGGTGATGCAAATGGAAGGGCGATAATTGTATGTACAAAGTAATCAAGCTGCGTGTTCATGTATTAACACTAGAACTACCACGCCAGTCAAAATGACTGGTTTTACAATTTCATTTTAAAATTCCCACTTCATGTTACATTTTTCTTCCGCTATGATGTTATGACTTTTGCAGCGATAACTAAAGAAGTAATAAAATGAATTTTATTTTTTTTTATGTATTCAAAATCAAAATAATTTTGTGTCATGGCTACTGCTACCAATACCAGTCAAAATGACTGGTACTTGTCAAATTGTAAAAGGGTTCCACAATCCGGCTACCGAACCTGATTTACCCAGTTTCCTCGTTTTGTACAAGTTTTCACACGTTTTTAGAATGTTTGCTGCGTATCATTTAATATGGTGGTGATAATTATCAGGAAAATTCCGGATCGATTACGATGCTAATGCAAAAATAATGCATTCATTCTTCATCATACAATATATTCAATAAACGACATATTATTTCAATTAGTATGAAGTGAGAAAAATGAATACAAATATAAATTTTTTTATAATTACTACTTTTATTTTACGAGTTCTTTTTATTTTATAAGTCTCGAAAATGGTGAAACGATTGAAAACCTCGGAAGTATTGCAAATACTGAACGACATTCCAATGGAATGCTCTGATATCCACGACGATGAACGCTATGACTGTGGAGGTGAATCAGAAGAAACTGAAATTGAACTATGGGATAGTGACGATGAACTTTTTGATAGTGAGCATAGTGATAATGAGGTTTTAGACGAAGAAACTGTTCAGGAGTCCTCAGAAAGTGAATTTGAAAATACTTTGAATTTTCGTAAAAGAATACGTGCCAGAGTGTTTTCAAGTTCTGAAGATGAAAATGAAAGTATTCTACAAAATGTCAAATCGAAATTAGCGCAGACGGAACCAGTTGGGGAAAAATACAAGAATACTTCTGGAAGATTACCACTTTATAATATTTTCAAAGGCATATCCGGTCCCACAGGATGTGCTGAAACAAACATCATGAAAAATGAAGTGAATACCGCATTTTCTTTACTAATTGACGACCATATGCTTGAATGTATAATATCTTGCACGGAATTAGAAACTTCTCGAGTTTTTGGTAAAAACTGGACCCTGACAAAAACAAAATTGAAAGCTTCCATTGGAATTATTACGTATTTCTTAAGGACCAGTCATTTTGACTGGTTTTGGTAGGACTAGCTTCGTTCAAACGTCGGTAGTTCTAGTGTTAAATGTCAGAAATTTCTAAAATCTCTGAACTGAATTATTTCTGTGACGCTAACAACGAAACGTTGCAATGTGGAATAAGTATAGGTTACAAGTACCTACGTGCTTTCGGACATCTTTATCAGAATATCGGACTCACATTTAACCATGTGAATTCCTCGAAGTTATGCAAGTAGAATAATATATGAAATCTGTTATTAAGTAACCACATACAATGGAGCCTGGTTAATTCGAGGCAGGATACAAACCGGCTGAAATTATCAGGAACTCAAATTAAGCGAAACAAAGAGACATTGTCACGCGCGTACTTGGTGTCTAAGAAAAACATGAGGCGAGACGAAACGTCGTGAAAAATGAAAACTTTTCTATGAAATGAACAGAAACAACACAGCGGAAAATGAAACAAAGTTAGACGCTAAGTTCTACGGAATATAATTACGAATTAAACGGACATCGGTTACGGCAAAGCGTGGATTAAGCGGAACTCGGATTGCTGATGCTCCATTGTACGATAAAAATATCGTTAAAACGTTTCTTACACGTTTGGGAACCGGAAATTCCAAAGTGACCCACGAATACTTAATTCCGAAAAATCAAAATTATGCATTCGGTGTAACGTTCCTGGTACTATAAATCATATTGATCTGGAATTCCCTTCGCTAAAATTAACACGGAGAGGAATTCAAACTCCCTGTTTATCTTCGAATAGCGCCGAACAATAACAAGGTGAAGAATAACAGGAAGAGTAACAGAAATCATTCTTATTTACTAACCGACTTCAAAAAGGACTTCAAAAAGGAGGAGGTTATAGATTCGACCCGTATATATTTTCTTTTTATATGTTTGTCCCCGCATAACTCGTCGGCATATCGACCGGTTTCGATGATCTTTTTTTTATTCGAAAGAGGACGATGCCCCAGTGGTCCCATCCCGTACTGCATCAATATTAGTCAAATATTTTGCCAGTTCTAGTTAATAATAAAGACTATTATCACGTAATTATTATTATTTTATGTACGTACGCGCATATCTCCTGGGCATGTTGTGACAATATATATATATATATATATATATATATATATATATATATAATTTTTATTGGAAGTTTTGTATATATATATATATATACAAAACTTCGCCAGATTTACACAGTGCAAATGATGAAGCGCCGACAAAAAAAAAATTAAATACGGGAAAAAATTATTTTTTTTTTAGTGCATTTTTATTTTTTTGAAGTCACTTTTAATTTTTTTTTAAATTTTTGTATCTTTGAGTATTCGAAACTATAACTATACCCTTTGTGTATGTTAATTTGGATATGTGCGAAGATAACACTTGTCGGTGATTCTTCTGCACTTTAAATAAATCTACTTTTGTCATATCTATCACTTTCCCTCGCGCACGTTTCTGTAGAATACTCTACATTGCTTAATTCAAATTTCGAACATTAATAAATGCCTCGTTACTTGCGAGGAGTAAAAATTAAAAGTTCAAATTTCAACAGCCTAAAAAACCGTAGTATGCAAGGAAGAAATAAAGAATGGTAAAATGCCTCCACATATTCCACACAACCCACGCCAACCTAGCATGAAATGTTCGCGTGATGAATTATTATTTTTGCCAAATTATTATTCATTGAAATTAAAGTATGCTTTCGACGATATCATTCCTTGATAAAAGTTTATCAGAATGGGCACCAATGAAAGTATCGTGAAAACAAGTCGAGTGTATCAAACGCGTCAGGAGAATATCAATAAAGAACTGACCATGACCTCACTATTCATATCCTTCTATATTCCACGCCATAGGACAATGTTATAACTATGTTCTTTGGGCGAGACGTAATCTGTATCCTTAACGCATGACTCATGTATTACAGTATTGCCGAAATCTCGAATTATGGGCGACAAAATATCCTTGGAAATATATTCGATTCATAGTAAATACTTACTGAATTAGAAACGCCGCGAATTTCCCGCGCAGTGTTTGCAGTGTATCTGTAGATAAAGGCCCTTTTCAAGGTGTGTATTATGTCCCTCTCACACACCTGCGGCGCACCACTTGCTACGTGACAGGAACGGCCCACTGGCACTGGCTGAGAATGTTCGATGAATCGCTGCGTTCGAGGGATCGATCAGCCTGCGATTACCGCCTGAAGCTTCTGCGCGTGAAGTTGGATTCGAACGAGAAATCTGCACGTGATTGGCATGTTTGTTAGTACTTCAGTGGATCGTCGGCAGGTTACAAAATATACAAATGATGGCAGAATTATTAATGGCGCACCATTTCAAATAAATATCAAATGCAACCTTCCTAAAATTAGCTTTTACTATTTAATAAGTATTTCTAAATTGTTATTGAATAAATGTATTAGATATATACAGTGGCCCACGCCAGTATTCGTACACTCGTTAAAATGGCATAACATTTTTAAAATTGGTCCAAACGACTTGAGTTTTTTTTTTAGAAGCTAATGTCGTGACCCAACCGATACACAAGGGTAACGACACCGAGCGCGTTCCGATTGCCACAATCGAACGGCCGAAATCCGACACAACCGCGTAAACGATTTCGGAAGGGCACACAGTGGTTCGAGTATACTACATGCTAGCTGGACAAAATTATTTTTTCGCGGGTTTGGGTTTACATGGGGTTCAAATTGTTAGAAAACAAATCTAATTCGTATTACAGTTTATTATTTCACTAAAAATATCAATAAAATAAAAATATGACTAATTCAATAAAGGAAAAAGAAGAAAATGACAGTATTGTACTTTAACTATAATTATCAGTTATAACATTATGTCTATTCCCGTAATTTCTGAGTTTTTAAGTTTAAAACCTGGTTTTTGAAATCAGTTTTCTCTGCATCGCTATTAAAATAGTGTTTTACTATATGTTCCACGTCGATCCACGCGACAAGGGTTGAATGTACGGAAAGTAGAGACTTTCTAGTTTATTTTAATCAAACGATCGATCTGCAAAAATTTGCAAAACTATATTTTTTTAATTGTTTTGTAGCACGGCGCTCGGCAGGAGAGATACATCTCAGCATCACAATCTACTGAATGTTCATCGGGTACTGATGATTCAAGTAGTGAATCAGATTAGCGTGTACATATTGTAATGAACGAGATATTAATAGTTATAAGGCATACTTATAGTCACGGTTAAACTATGATACTGCCGTTTTGGTTTCTTTACCTTTATTTTATTAGTTATATTTTCATTGTATTAATATTCATGAAAGCGGTCAGGGGTGACACTACTTTGTACACTTTGTAGATATGTATATATTTGTAAACATAATTAACGACTTGTAACCTAGTAGTAACTTTTTCTTATTTCTTATGTTTGCAATAATATATTTATAGGGTTATACCCGTTAATAATAATAATAATATTATTATTAGTGACAAAATACACTGTGATATGAATCAGGTTTGTTTTCTAAAAATTTGAACCCCATATAAACCCAATACCGCGAAAAAATATAACAACTGTGCTATCTCTCCCGCCGCGCTCGAAAACAATTAAAAAAATATAGTTTTGCAAATTTTTGCAGATCGATCGTTTGAAAAATAAACTAGAAAATCTCTACTTTCCGTACATTCAACCCTTGTCGCGTGGATCGACGTGGAACATATAGTAAAACACTATTTTAATAGCGATGCAGAGAAAACTGATTTCAAAAACCAGATTTTAAACTTAAAAACTGAGAAATTACGGGAATAGATATAATGTTATAACTGATAATTATAGTTAAAGTACAATACTGTCGTTTTCTTCTTTTTCCTTTATTGAATAAGTCATATTTTTATTTTATTGATATTTTTAGTGAAATAATAAACTGTAATACGAATCAGGTTTGTTTTCTAACAATTTGAACCCCATATAAACCCAAACCCGCGAAAAAATAATTTTGTCCAGCTAGCATGTAGTATACTCGAACCACTGTGGGGCACCGAGAACCGTCAGCATATGGTGAAACACCCAAAAGCGGGCCAAAGACGGAGGAAATTCCTGAAATCCGCGACTTTCGACCATATTCTGCGAGCTTTAAACGTTTGTAGCTCAGAGCAACGTTAACCGATTTAGATGAAATTTTCAGCATGTATACAAATTACCTAAATCTACAAACGGGCTTATTAAAATTTTCATTACAGGCTCAGATAAGAAGTTGAAAAAACGACCTTCACGAATTTCTTCGCTATTCCGTACAATTGCAATTTTTTCAGAACGACGTAGCACGTTACCTAGTAAACTAATAGTTACTAGTAAACTAGCTTCTCAAAAAAACTCAAGTCGTTTGGACCAGTTTTAAAAATGTTATAAGATTTTAAAGAGTGTACTCACTGGTAGGGTCTGTCGGTTTTAAAAAACCGGGTTTAAAAACCGGTTTTATTTATAAATTTGTAAAATTCGAAAAGGGGTTTTAAATTTAAAAAACCGGGTTTATATAAATACTAGAATTACTATGCAGAAATGAATTTATTATTTGATTGAAAACGTTAACATTTTGACTTGAAATCACTTCGGACACAAGCATATTGTAGTAGGTAACAGTTTACCGTAAAACTAATCTTCACGAGTTCATATTCTCAGAAAAAAAATACTAAAGGAATAAAGATATATAATTTGGTAACACCTTTTCTAATATTTATATTTTGTACGGATTTTAGTTATTACAATTTCTATTATTTGGTTTTCTATAGATAGAGTATATTTTATTTTGTTATATTTTCGTAATTCCATAATATTAAGGAAACTGAGATTTTTTAAAATAAGTACAAATATTTATTTACTATTTTAATTATATTTTTTGTGAAAATTCAAAAACCGGTTCAACCGGTTTTTGAGGAATAGTGGAATTCGAAAACCGGTTTTTTCAAAAGTCGGTTTTCGTATAAACCCTACTCACTGGTGTGAGCCACTGTACGTTATCTTAATTCCTCCTTTACTAATTCGCAATACTGATTGCACTGATGTAAGTACGTCACGCAGAATCAATCTTGTTTTTAATGAATAGTGAAATATGAGTTTTGCATGAATAAATAAATGGACAATTTTTTTGATTCTAATAAACCAAAATTTCAAAATCGTTAGTTTTTGACGATGTTTGGCGATGTTTATGTAAAATGTAATTATTTAATACTTGTATTATCCAAAGGTTGTATAGTAATATTTACCTTTACGAAAAGTATATAGAAAACTGTAACTCTTTACCTGGTAGAAGTTTTCACGCCTACTTATATCACCGGGACGCGCATAACTAGAAACTGATTGCTGACCAACTGCACCCACATGCGGCAAAGCTTCTGTCGATAAGATTACTTGATAAATTCCCAAGATATGATCGTACTAGATACGTTTGCTCTTACTACATAAAGGAGCGCCGCACTTCTCGAAACTTAACCTTCATACTCCGAATTCACGTAAACTATCTACTTATTGCCGATCGTTGGTAAATTTCAAGGACACCATTAAAAAATCCTAAATAACGCATAACGTCCTGTTTATTTAATCATTTAATATTGTCGTTTTTATCATTCTCGTTGCATTGTGTTACGCTCTCATGCCTTCTCGAAATATCTGGGATCGAGACTTATACCGCGAAAACCTCGATTCCTGTCGCAACACTTCTCGTTGCCACCGTTCTTTTGACAAAGATCGCAGCCGCACACTGGCTCGCGTGGCTCTTGTGGGCGATGCCTGGGGGGGCATGGCGGGGGTTTTGGTTTATCTTCGCAACAGCACGGCGCGCAAGGATCCTATAAATTAAAAGTTTTCGAAGAGAAGACTGAAATTAAAATTCGGGTAATTTAATATGCGCAGGAAGCAGAATTTGAGAAATGGAAGGAAACTTATGGCTGGAATTAGACGAGATGAATCTCAAAATTTTTAGATAAGGCACGTTAGTATATTCAAAGAGGACTTAAATTAAATGCTTCGATTTTCAATTAAATTGAATTAAATTTATTCGAATTGAATAAGTTCGGAACTTTGTATTTAAGTTCAATAACAATTTAAAACTGTTGTTTTACCTGCATTTTGATAACGCAACACGGTTTAGTGCTGGGACAAATTTGGCTGGGGGTCAAATACTGAGGTTTCTTTGAACTGAACGCATCGGGATCCCCGATCTCTTTTCTGCTTTCAGCTTTTTCATCGACGGATTTTCTCTTCCTCGGGGGACAAGCCGATCTAGTTTGAACAATACTCCAGCCGGCACCAGAATTTACTAACCAAATGATAAATCGTTTAAAAAATGCTAAAAAGAAATCTAGATAAATGATTCGTTTACCACAGTCAAAGAGTTTGTCGAAGACGGATTTGCTTGAATCTTTATCAGTTGACATTTATAATGAAATTCTTGTGGTTTATTTGAATAATTTAATTTCGAAGATTAGTAACCAAAATCACAACTGAATTTACAGTTGACGTATGCGTATGTGTATGTATATATAGACTTGGCGGTGTTTAATTGTTTTTATCGTTCTTAAACTACACGCAAATTTGTTTATTATTATAAAAAAGAACCATAGGTACTACAATTATAAAATGTATTTCAGTAGTGTATTAATTATGGGCGAATTCCACTTACGCCCAAATCGCCCGTAACGCCCGTGATTCTCATTAAGGTAGGTTCTCCTATACGCGACTGGACGCACCGTCAAGAATTTCAAAGTCAATTTTCTCGAAAACGAAGCGCAATATCAAAAAATTTTATTCCTTTTCCCAGATTTATTTAATTGTTATAAGTCGAAAAGAAACAGTAACATTTTTTCATATCGCGCTTCATTTTCGAGAAAATCGACTTATTTGAAACTCTTGACGTTGCGTGCCGTCGCGTATAGGAAAACCTACCTTGATGAAAATCACGGGCGATTTGGGTGTAAGTGGAATCCGCCCTATAAGTACCATACCTTTATTAACGCTAAAACAAAACTTAGAACGTCTCAGTGTTCCGTTAGGCTTAAAACTAAATTCTTTCGATTTAACAGTTAATGAACTCGGGAATATGTAGTTCAGTGACAGAATTTCAAGAACAGGTTATATTACATAATTAATTACGATGAATTGCCATTGCGTGGTCTGTAAATAGCGTGTAAATAAACTTTCTAACGTGCTTTAACATTAGTCCGAATACGTTGGTGTTCTACGTTAAGCTACGAATTTTGTTTAGATATGATTATCGGTGCAAACGCGACCGCTAGATGGAGCAAGTGATGGCGGCATTCATCGCATCAAGAGCACGTGCTATGTCAGTAATTGCAATTTACTCAGTTTACTCCAGTTGCTGAAATGGTTATGGAGCTGCCTCGAAAATTCAAGTAGAAAAGAAACCACCAGTATAAAAGCAACCGTGAAATTTACACCGTCACAATCGATAGTTATGATCAGCGAAAGCAATTCATAATCTATGCTCGCAAATTCGGTGCAAAAATGGATGCTTATACTGCGCCGTTAGATCCTGAAACGGAAATGCTTTGCACATTACATTTATTCGCAAATATAGAGAACTCTGATGAGATACTTAGAAAACTCATTAACGGTGAACTTTGTTGCTGCGTTATAAAAGCGGCGCTTATAGCCGATCCGTTTCAAGTATTAGTAGCTGCCAACAGAGCTGCAATTAATGCAAAGATGAATCGCCTTACCACGAAGAGCCTGTACACCGAAGTCCTGTTTAATTTGTCGATATCAAAGAACATATCGCGCTCGTTGATGGAATTTGGTATCACCGACAACGACAAGAACATATTGGTAGCGCTAATACATAAAATAAACGACGACGAATCGACGTCGAAGCTAGTTACAGATCGTATAAAAGGAGACAACATGCCGATTTCAAGATTGCCAGAATTCACAGATCTCGATTTAATAAGAAAGACGTATAAAATCGATAAAGACGAATCGACGGTGTCTAATTTAACTAATTCCATTGTATCTAGAATTAGTTGCAAAGATTTTATATCGTTGAAATAAACTCGACGCCATCGATGCTGATATTTCAATAAACAAGTTAAAGATATTGCGCGTCGAATCGAGTTTCTCATTAATGACAATAAACAATCGCTGGACATTTAACGGAGCTTATTTTAAACGAACGCTACATATGCGTTATGCTCGAAAATTGTCGTCGATCATGTTCGTGTAATTTATGTCAGCGCTCAATGTTCGCTATTCATTCCAATTCTGTTGGTTCGCTTTATTCTCAGGAAATAAAAGTGCTGCCGATTTTATCGGACCTTAGAAACTATAATCATCCACCTTCTCCAAATGCGCAGCGCAAAATTTTAGGTTCTCAACGCAAACAATTAATGCTCCCATCTCTGTAAATACAACAATTTACGATATATTTCTAATCACTCGACATACGTCTAAATTAGAATAGCAATACGAAAGAAAGCTCGTCAGTTACATTTCGCATCTCACCGATTACGAATGAAAGAAGAAAAAAAAAAAAAAAACACGGCAACGGAGCGTGACGTACAGGAAGATTGGAGAATATACTTCAATGAGAAAATACTTTTCTTTCTGTTTTTATTCACTCATAAATAAGGCCAAAGATGCGTAGAAAACAATCGTTATATCCGCGAGGACACAGTATGCATCAAACCCTGCGGAAGCAAAGTAGCGATTTAAGGATAGTGGCCCTTAAATGCGTACAAGAAGCAATGTAATATTGACAGTTTATTACGTATACCTTGGCAAACTACACATTTCGCACATCGCAAGATCTGCTGCATTGAGAAAAGTGCAAAAAGAACAAGTCCAAAGCGTCTGATCGGATGGCGGATTGGCGGTCGGTTCTGTACCGACTCCCACCCCGGTCCCCCCGCCCGAAGAGGATGGCATTCTCGAGCTACTGTCGAACGACACTTGCGGCGAGTGCGCCGTAGACGACGAGGTTACGGTTATCAGCTGCTCTACCGTCGCCCAATGCTCGGAACGTGCCCATTCTATTGCTTTCTGTTTATCTTTATTGCGGACAGCGTCTAACAGCGGCATCATATGGTCCTGAGGAAAGGGTCGAACGCATTTTATAGCAGCGAAACACGCGCGTTTCGGTAGGCGAACACCTAAAAGGGGACAGGTATATACCTTCATCGGCAACATGTCCATTGTTGCGATAAAAAGCAGCAAATGAAAGTCCGAGGTCGCTTCTAAGAATTGATCTTGCTTAAATTGCTGCATGTAAGAGCAAAGTGAATTGAAGTCCTGAACTTGCCCATCGATGAGCCTGAAATCAGAATTCTCATTAATTCGAGGCCGCCCCATCCAAAGAATTAAGTACCGCACACTTTTTACATACCTATTCTCGATTGGAAATGGTGTAACATTATCGCTAACGTGAAAAGTAAATTGCGGTGTGAGCGGCGTGGATGCAGGTACGTCTACCAATAAATACTCTACGGGCAAAGGTCTCGCTAGCCTTGGCACTTCGTTTCCGTAACTGTCTTTCTCCTATTAGCAACAGAAAGAATGAGATCGAAATAACAACAACTCTGCATCCTCGAAATTCTACTTCCTTTCAGTTAAAGCATCGACATATTCGCTTTACTGATCTACTATGAAACTGCTTGAGATACAGGCAAGCTTGAATTGAAAAAAAAAATTTGTTCAGAACGTTTAAAAAGCGCGCGCCGGGACCGCCTTAACAGGTGCCCGGGGCTCGCGCGTCGCCCGTTCAGTCTCATTGGTCGGCTCGGGCAAGTCTAACGAGGTTCGCGGGAAGGATCGTGAAGGCAAGTCCATAATGCTTGTGTACGCAATCGTTCGGAGAAATGCGCGCGCAGTGATAAAAGCCGCAGATGACAACCGGCACCGTTTGCCACGAGTCGGGCCGAAAGTGTATGAGGAAACAGGGAGCGGCGGGGAAAGGGCGAACGGCAGGGGGGGAGAGGGGAGGGGCTCGGTGCCGCCCGGTGGGGGGCAAGATACGGGGCGAGGAGAGGAGAGCAACAGCCGTAAGCAACTAGCGCGCGCTGTGGTGTGTGTCGGTCGGTCGGTCGGTCGTCGCCGCCATGCTAGTGGTTAGTTTAGTGAACCAAACATCATGATGTGGCAAAACGTTCGCACGAGCTAAGACTGAAGTAACGCCGCGTTACCGGCGCGCCGTCGTTATGTTATCCACAATAACTCACGACGTTCGATAAGCGTAGACACGTAACGCGAAAGAAAGTACAAATAGAAGAAGAAAAAAAAAGAACCGAAAGAGAGAAAGAAACGGGGAAAAAATTTAGCTTTGGTAGAGGCTCTGCGCTTGCGACAGCGGCGACGAGAAACCTCGGGGTGCTCGATTCCTGCGAACGGAACCGCACAATACTACGTACGTCAATCCCGATGTAAATTAAAGTCGAATCGTACATCCGAGCGAACGTTACGGGACAACCATCGTCACGGGTACACGCATTGGGAGTGACGAGTGCCAACGATCAGCCTCCATCGCGCGGCAAGGAGACGATCACGAAACGTATACACGGTACGGAAGCATTTACGGTCCTACAATCTAAGTCGAAAGAAAGATGAGAAGATCGAGTGCGTGTGCGTGCATGCCTGTGTACGCGTCTTCGTGCGCGTCATAAGGAGAAAGAAAATCGTATATATAATTCGTATACGTACGTGGAGTGTGTGTGTATATATATATATATATGTATATATATATATATATTGGGAGAGCTCGCCGTCCCGCGCGCGCGCGCGCGCCCGCGAAAGAGAGAGAGCGCATGTGAACACGAAAAGGGAACGAGTGTGCGTGTGTCGTGTATATAGAGAAGATAGAAAGAGAGAATGAAAGAAGAGTAGAGGATTGACAAACGAGAGCGAGAACAGAAAAGAAAGAAAGAGCAAGCGTGTACATATCCACAAACATGTGAAATGGTAGGAGTGAGAGGACAAGTACGATATTTCCGCGGAATTTGCCTAACACGCAGTAGTTCACGAGCCGTTTTTGACCCGAGCGCGGACTCGTTACGAGTAGTGACAGTGTAATATCGCGGCAGGGAGCTCGCCGATAAGCTGCAAGAATCCATATATCATACGACCGGAGCGTTTTATCGGTTGCGCGTATTGGTGCCTGAAAACGCTTTGTAGAGCAAAGAAATGTGGCCAGCCCGTGCGTCCACCTCCGTCAGCTGCCTCCCCTTTCGAATACTTTCACGCTAAGGAAATGGTAATTCCCCAAAACTTCGACTGCCCGACCCTCATATAGGTTTTGGCGGGATTTCGCACGCATGCGCGCCCTCGCACTAAACGTCATTTTTTCTTTTCTTTTCTCCTCATTTCCTTTAATATTCCGTTGATGCCAGCCGAATTGTTGCATAATTAGCTTTGCAGTGGTATCAATTGGCCCGATAAGAAAGCTAACCTCTGCGGACGGACTCCGTTGCGCGAACCACGACACCACGACACCACGATGTGACTCGATCGAACGTGTTTTATGGAATAATAATAGCGTCACAGTGCAGGCGTAAAAGACAGAGAAGTGAACGGACATAAACGTAAATCGAATTATACGAATTTCGATCGTTCCCGGTTTTCCCGCCTTTTACGTTTGCCCGCATCGTTCAATACGAGGCTGGCGTTCTTTTTCTCTCATTCGCTCGCTCGCACATCCGTTTGTAAGAAATACGTCGAAATGTGTGCGCTGGTCACGATAAATCGAATCGCGTTGAATAATCGGACAGTTTAAGCCGCGATAGAAGTGATTTCGATCTGTCTCGGAAATAAAACCGAGCGAACGAGGCATGTAACCTATTAATAATTGAATAAATTGTAAATATTACACGAAAAAAACGCAACTCGGTTAATTCATACGCGTAATTCGCGAGGTGCAACGAAATCGTACCTTAATATCAACATTTTCCTTCGACGAATTTAATGTTAGATTTTCTCTATTACGTAAAGGCAAGGTTTGTTTACGCGAGAAGAGAGAGAGAGAGAGAGAGAGAGAGAGAGAGAGAGAGAGAGAGAGAGAGAGAGAGAGAGAGAGAGAGAGAGAGAGAGAGAGAGAGAGAGAGAGAGAGAGAGAGAGAGAGAGAGAGAGAGAGAGAGAGAGACACAGAGCCAAGAAGACAGAAAAAAAAACAGAGTAAAAAGAAAAACGATACAATGCCCGAACGTTGACTCGCTTGTTGTTACGAATAGGTGTATTGAACACGACCTTTGCACTACTTTCTTAAATAATACGAGGATATTTTACGATACAAACATTCCGCGAGACCATCGCTCGTATATGTGCTAAAGCCACAATTCCTTGTCTCAACTCGCTATAATATTTCATGGAAATATGTCTCTTTGCCTTTTCCTCGCCGTTTATTTAATTCCTAGAGTGGTAACAATTCGAGCGTAAATAATAGAACGGAACAAGTTTTCTCCCCCATACATACCCAGAAGCATACCTCGGTGCTTTCGCGCAAGACACGATGAAGAATTATTTTTTAAAAGGAAAGAAAACAATTGTTTCTCTGCTACTTTTTCAGATGCTGGATCCGAGCGTACTGACGGATTTAGAGGAACTGACGCTTTGCAGTTATTGCAAGCAGAAGTATAACGACGCGGAACAATGCCCGAAATACCTTAGTTGCAAACATTATTTCTGCCTGCGTTGCATAGAGAACAATTTATTAAAGGGACGTGAGTTGTTTTGCGCGCACTGCTGGAAGAGGACGGACCTGGGCGACCAAGGGCCCGACGCTCTACCGACCCATTCTTCTCTCCTTGCCCTAGCGAACAATCTGTCACACTTAAAAATCACGACGAACAGCACGTCCGGGAAAGCCAACGACAAGGAGAGAAAGGTACACGACCGTATAAAAAGAAAGAAAGAAATTGTTATTTTTGGAAACGATTTTGAGTTCTACGTGCCCGGTTATTCACATCCTTCAGTTCATACGTAAACGGTAATGAAAAGCAGACAGCTATGAAGCCATACCGCGATAGGTTCTAATAGTAATAGGATTACGTTATAAGGTCTGCAATAATTTCCTTTCAACATATAGAGAGTATGTAATTCATGTATTTCGACCGATCACCGTCGATCGTGTCCTGTAAAAACGAAAAGATAGTTTGGTCCCTGTCATGCGCCGCACGAAGTATGAGATTGATAAATGAGAAATTAATGTCTGCGTGACGATACTTTTACAGAGTGAAAATTGCCACACACACGGAATGCCTCTGGCATTATGGTGCGCGACGTGCTGCACGGCACTTTGTAGAGCATGCGCTACTCCGCAGGAGCACCCAGGTCACCAGATTAAATCGCAAACTGATGCCAAAGAACAACTCATATCCGACGTAAGTTTCGTCATCATTTATTCGCCATTACGGTTTTTCGTTTTTCCAATCTTGATTGCGCGACATCGACCACCGACGCGCTCAGCTAACGGGCGCCGGTCGGTTCCATCATCGCGGTATCTCGGGAAAGTACCTGTCTACGTTTCAGGTTCAATTGGAGCTAGTTGCTATGGGAAAGCTATCGACCGAGATTCAAAGACTGGCCATGCAGCAACGAGAATTCTTAATAAAAGTGCTGGAGGCGTGTGTGACGTTGAAGACGCACGTCGAGACCGACCTGCAGAATGGCTGGAGCCACTTCCCCGAGATAACAGACGCCCGGGAGACGCTCGGCAAGGCGAAGGCCAGCCTGCAGATGATCGACAGCCCCAGCGACGTGTACAGCTTGCACTCGCAGCTGATAATCGAGAAGCAACGGTTGCAATCGAAGTATCAGGAGATGATGCTGCAGTGCCAGCTGGACGACTTAATAGGCAACTCGGGCGTGGTGTTCGATTTCGCGTTGCTGAAGCAGGCGCTAGCCGGTATCCACACGGGAGAACCGATAGTTTCTCAAGGTGCGAGCAACGGCGGCAGATTACCAAATCACTTGGCGGCTTCGCAGAACCCGATACTGTTCCTCGCAAACTATTGCATGTCGCAGCTGTACTCGAGGCACGTAGTTAGTAAACAGCACATGCAAAACGGCTCTATAGAGTATCATTCGGGCATGATGCAGCCGCAATCTGGTCCGCCGGGCTCCGTTCACGTGCACCAAGGGCCACCGGCAACCCAGCAGCAACTTCTCATTCCGCCTGGCTCGCCGTCCGTTAAACCCATTCCACCCGCGCCACCGAACGCGATGCTGCACCCGCAGCAACAGTCGCCGTTTATACCGGAAGGAGTCGGTACTGGTGGCGGGGGTCTGGTTACCGTCCATTCATCCTCACAACCACCGTCCAGCGGGATAACAGCGTCGCTCCGAGGACCCCCGAACCCATATCCTCTCTACTATTTCAACATCGAGGTGAACGGATCGCCCCACGGCCGTATCGTGATAGAAGTGAGGCCGGACGTGGCGCCGAAGATGGCCAAGAATTTTAGCGTGCTGGCGACCGGCGAAGTCGGCGTCGGTTACAAGGGCTGCACGATCTTTCAGTGCTGGGAGGGGGAGTCTGTGATCACCGGCGACTTCGAGTTGAACAACGGCCGCGGCGGAAGAAGCATATTCGAGGACGGATACTTTATGCCGGACGACACCAAGTTCCCAGCGGTGAGGGGCGCTGTGGGTATGCGTAGAACGCAGAAACGTCACGATAATCTCGGCATGGTGGGCTCGCAGTTTCGTATAATACTGCAAGAGATGCGCGGTTTCACGGGGATCTTCGGGCACGTGGTCGAAGGCCTGGAGCTAGTTGAGAAGATATCTACGTTCGGCGATCAGACCGGCAAGCCTACGAAGAATATTCTAATAACGAAGTGCGGTAAATTGTAACGGCATCGGTATTGCGGTTAGTATACCGACAGGTATTAAGAGTACCTAGACCGTGTACTTTACGTTCTCCCCCGCTCTAGATAACGAGAATTTTACGGGTCGCGACGGTATCTCTGCCCTACGCGTTCGATGGGGGATGGGCCGTTTAAATAGGATAAATCATGTACGCGTAATGATATCCGACGGGATGATATTACCACAATGGTCGGGAGACACCGTCGCGACATAGGGCTCCATGAATCGCGCGATGCTACGTACGAGTCACACAATTTAATTAACTATTAACAATAGAATTCTAAAGATGTTGAATCTATTTTTAAACGTGGACGCATACGAGAAGAAAGAAGAAATAAAGATCCATATTTTGCTATTGATTGGGAATCAATAAGATTCTGTATCTACAATAACGACGATGATCGATAAAATACGTACCTCAGATCGATCGTGATATCGATACGACTTCTAGCTGTACGACATTTGTTTTAGAAGAAGTTCGACGTTTATTTTTGGCCATTGGCGTATTGCTACGTATAGTTGATAGAAGGGTTGGCGCACGGGATTTAAAAAGTTGCCGTGCGAACGGCGTCGCCCTGCGGGCGCTGGCTACTGTTTTAGGTGATAGGTAGTAAAAGAAAAGAAAAGGGACAAAAAAAAATTGAAAGCAGAAGAAGAAACGTGTAGATGAGGAGCAAGTACGGAAAATGGGGCAAAACGAAGCTGTATGTGTGTACACATACATCCATATATTTGTAAAACAGGGGGCAAAGAAAAAAGGGTGAAGAAAAACACGTACAGGCGGGAAGATTTTTTTTTTTTTTTCGTTTTATAACCGAGACGCGCGACTTCGTAAAGTCGAAAATCGTGATTCCATATACGCAGGTCGTTTAGAACTTTGACTGAACGATACGTAGGTACGTAAGGACCAATACCGTTTCGTCCGATCAACGATCACGTATCGTTCCGTTCCAGAGGTGAGAAAGGGAGCTGAAAGGGAGCACAGTGGCAATTGCACGACACACCGGGTCGGGGAAAATTGCGGTTCCTCTCGTTACGACTCGAGCATCCACTCTCCCCTTTTTGCTCTTTGCGGTCTAACAGGGGCCGTCGTGAATTAACTGTATTTAAGATTAGATCTCAAACATGAAAATGTATGCAAGGCCTAACTACTACTATGTAGATCGTAAGCCTCGTCGTCTTGATCAGAGAAACGAACGAAATGAGCGAATATTATATTAAACGAAATCATTCCTCGATGCTGTATATCGAAGTACTACGATAATGTAAATGCGTTATACTACTCGTCTGAATCCTCGTAAAAAATCCCCCAACACCCCCATCGTTGTGTATCATATTGTCATGTACTAGTGTGCGTGTCGCGACGGGGGACGCGTCGAGAAGCGTTCCGTAAATCGGCGCGCATTATACGAAACGCACCTCACGTATCGTAGGAGAGATGAACGTTATTGCACGCCCTCGACGTCGCGGATGCCTTTTTTCGAAGAAAGCCTCATTCGATGTTGAACTTGAAAGTTTTAACACTTGTTAATTAGCTAATAACCGCGTCGATGTGATTAGGGAACCATTGCAGCGCGACGAAACGCGACGAATCGCCGTTAGAATGTAAAACACAGCGTAACACGTACGAATACGATCGAAGGGTGGTCGAGCTCGAATGAATTTCTATCGTTTCGGTCGTGCGGAAACAACCGAAATGAGAATTGAAAGGATATAATAGAAACGGGACATTAGTCGACACTCTCGAATATAGACACACGCGTAAATTCATGTTTATCGAAGCGAGCGAAGCTAGAAGCCCACCTGTATACACAAAATACCCACGCGCGCGCGTATATACTACCTATATTTTTATGAACGTGATGAGGTAATACAACGCATAGCTTGTAATATCGATTCGAACAACCGACGGTTTACCTTGCCCCTCGCGTTCGAATTAAACGGTTGAGCGGCTATCTCTGTCGACGAGTTCTTTCTCGTTTTTCTTTCCATTTTTTTATTATTATTTTTTTTCTTTTCTCCCCCTCTCTCCCCGTCTCCTTCTCATTTTCTTTTCCTCGCACCCCCCCCCCCCCCCCGCCCCTCTATTCTTTCCTTATAAGTTAAGGCGTAATCATCGTTACACACGAAAAATTGGAATCATTTTGTTCTGCGGCCTTACGGAAGCGTACATCCGTAGCGCACCCGCTTAAACAGTTTTATTATTTCATTATACAGGTACGAGATGAAGTTCGTTGCCCAATTTAAATGTACTTTTAATCGATCGATTTTCAGTTATAAATTGTTTCTCTTTCACTCGTGTACAATTCATGCAACACCTTTTACCTCCTTTTACGCTGCTCGCGTAAGATGCGATCGGCCAGAGATTTACGACGAAGCTCACGGCTGCGAGGGTCGCGCCGATCCCAAGCAAGAAAGTAACCGAGTATGGAGAGAAATGGAAAGCAATGTACTCACCTTGTAGAAGACGTCTGGAACGTACTGTTTATCAGTTGATTCCAATACATAGCCCAACTCTGGAACGTCTTTCGTGGGAATCAGGCAGTTATCCCGTACCAATGCCATGCACTGATTGGACACTTGATACCCCTCCATGTGAACCTGATTCTTATCGTCACCTATAATCATCGGCATAGATTCGCGTTTATTGGTAACGGTAAATCCCTTTGCGCGGAAACATATCGAAACGGCGGCATTGAGATACGACGTGAGTGACTTACCGGTAACGCAAACAGTAACAAACTTTGAGCCGAAATAATTATTAGGAGAGAAGCGACAGGTGTTCGGGTACTGGTTCTGAAAATACCCAGCCATGATGCACTCCTGAGCGGACAAAAAGTGACTTTCTACGTTTCGCGCGTGCTTCACCTGAATGAACAAAACTAATGCTATTAATCGAGGAGACAGGTTTGATGTTCCAGGGAGGACGGGGCGTGAAATTGGTCGCGGGGTAAATTTACCGTTCCTTTCTTGAGATCGTCGGCTATGAGATCAGTGAAGATCCATCCGACCTTTCTTAAGTTAAGTAAATGAGCCAACTCATCCACCAACGCCTCTCTTTCATCCGGCACAAGTCGTATGGTATCTTGCGCGCTTTCCTAAAAGAATGCCGACAACACTGTAGATCACAAAGTCGCGTGCGGGTACGATTCGGTGGTCTGTCCCTGATTCTGTTCACTTACCTGCGGCGGTTCGTAAATAGCCGCGACGACAGCCCTGATCCCTAACGGCACATCCGCATGGCTCTCGTATCTTCCGTATAAATACCCGATACGTTGATGGCCAGTGCTGCGCCAATAATTCAGAAAGCGCTCCACCAGACTCGGATTCTCGAACACAACGTTGTCCACGTGCCGATAGGTCTGACGATTTAGGGTGATAGAGTTCGGCTGGCATTTGCTACAGATACCTCGCGGCCAAGGTGGATGATCTTTACAGCCAGCCTTTATGCGGCAGCTTATGTCATCTAACTGTATAAACTTCCCCCTGTAAACGAATGCGTAGATTGTTATTCCGCGGGCTACGATAGAGTCGACGCTTCAAACATACCTATCGGCGCCGCCGGTGTGCTTTCGGAGATACGAATGAAAAGACAGGTGCTTTATATTCTGTTCCTTAAGATAAACTTCGTCGAAAGGTTCTAAAGGAGAGCAATGAACACAACATCCGTTAGCACCGTGCCTACATCTATTAAAAAAAAGAAGAAAATTGTCATTTACAATCCAGTTGCGCGTAAAGCATATATCGACGTGCGTTACGAAAAGTAGCACGTTTCAATTTTCTTACGAAAAGTAGCACGTTTGCCTTCGTTCTCACGAAAACTATCACGTTTCGGTTTTCGCTGCGAAAACTAGCACGTTTGAGCGGTTTGCCACGAAAAATAACATGTTTCGTCTTTCGCTGCGAAAACTAGCACGTTTGAGCGGTTTGCCACGAATACTATCACGTTTCGGTTTTCGCTACGAAAACTAGCACGTTTGAGCGGTTTGCCACGAAAAATAACATGTTTCGTCTTTCGCTGCGAAAACTAGCACGTTAGAGCGGTTTGCCACGAAAGGTAGCATGTTCGCGTTTACCCCGCGTTCGCAATTCCCCCACCCTCCCTTACTTAAATTATGTAGATTAAAATTTTCATATGTGTTGTCTTTTGGAGATTAGATGGAATTATTATTTATTAAACAATATTTTCAACAGTTGAATTCTTTTAAACTGCCCACGCGCTGAAACGCGATAGTTTCTGCAGTCTGCAGTATAATCCAAAACGAGCTATTCTTCGTGGCGAAACAGTATAACGTGCTAGTTTTCGTCGCAACAGTACGAAATGTGCTATTCTTCGTGGCGAGGCAGTGAAATGTGATAGTCTTCGCGGCAGAAGACCAAACGTGCTAATATTCGTCAGAAACGATGGAACGTGCTTCTTTTCGTGGCAAACCAAAACGTGCTACTGTTCGTAAGAAAATTGAAACGTGCTACTTTTCGTAACGCCCGTCGATATCTTCAGTTATCCGAACTCACAGCTTTTCGTCTCGCTTCCTTTGTATTTTACCATCGAGCTTCCATATTTGCTCGTCCACCTCGTCTTCGGCTATATTTGGCAAGGATCGGGAAGCATTGGCCCTACGATTTGTAGCTGTTGCTGTATCCGCCGGTCCTGGCTCTAATATCGAACAGGAAGGCATTACACCGACGCGCCGGACAAGCAGAGGAATAAAGTGAGAACAGTTAATTGAAACCTTGAGAAGCATTAACGGCCGCGTTACTAGTCGACGGGGTGCTCCATAACTTAGTGCCATTGAGGGGAGCCAGATACAACATGTCTCCGTGCGAGAGACCAATCCCAGACACCGTTCTGCTCGGGCTAGATATAAGTTCATCCTGATGATTTCGTTGCCTGTAGAGTCCGAATCCGAAACTGTTCAATTCAAAGGCGTAGAAAACCTAAAATCAAGGATCCCAACGTCGGTTATAGAGGCCCGTTTAATTGCAATCGAACTACAAACCTTTTCAAATAATTTGGAGATCGTATCAGATGGATCTACGTCTACACGCTTTGTTCCCTCTGAAGATTGCACGCGCAGAGTCTGTAAATAAAGAAGCATAAATGGAATATACAATTTAATATAATATAGATTCGCTATATTTAAATGATGATTCGAAAGGACCAATAATTTTTGCATCAACGATTTATGTACTTGTTGAATATTCGATATGTTTACACAGATTTAATATAAATATAGAATGGCATTGGCTTGCTAAGAATCACAGGAAAAATATATTTCGAATAATTGCGAAAACATGGCACGTTTATGCGTTTAGAAATATATGAGAAATTAAGCAACAAATAAGCTACTATTTCACTAGAGTAGAAATCGCGCGGTCTAAGAGCATTGGTAATAGTAAACTTTCAGCGGACTTTCGTATTGTTCGAAATATTACTCCATTAGGTTTTGAAAAGCCTGGAAAAGGAAAACAGTAGCAAGACCCGGCCGAACTCGTATCTGGGAACTTTTGCTAAGTTACATCAATGTCACTGCATGAAATGCAAAATTTTCGCCGATTTCTAAACGGGCCGAATTCGTTCCCCGAGCGAAGTGTAAGCTCGGCTTGAATCGAGGAGGATGTCAGGATTAACCAGGGAGCGCGGCTCGTTTGATAACAGGCGACTTACAATTTGCTTGGATTTTGACATTTCGCCGGTGTCGACGACGCATCAGCTGTTCAGCCCGCTGTCCCGCTTGTCTGGCCGCAACGCAACGTTACCAAAGTCCCTAGCGGGCGTAAGAAAATTGTTGAGTCAACGTCTGGCACCCTAACCTCTTCGCTTCGTTTAACGAATACCCCCGAAAAAATATCGCCGAAGTACGATAGTCTGTTTCACTGGTCCTCGAGCCAGGCGATATCCTCTTTATAAATTACCCGACACCGAACCGTGGGTCGCGCGTCAGAATCCCTTCCTCCGTTATTAACCAACGAATTTCGCGCTACGCAGACGTTCCGCCACTAAACTTGAATAGAACTGGGCCGATCGCACGCCATCCTTTTCTCGATGTGAGTAAACAACAGACTCGTAAATAGATGTATTACGGTTACGAACGGAGATCGGGTGAAGTAAGTACGTGTTTACAAGGCGTAAGTTGTCACTCGCTTTTCAATGTTAATACGTATACACCCTATTTCCCCCCACGCGGGCACTGCGATCGACAGTTATTAATTTTTAATCCGCAGAAAGATGAATTCGGCTGCCTGCCATGGTGACTCCGCTTTATCTCCCCCCGGCTCGATTCCGATCCCGCTTGGTCCTCGTACGCCCTCGGCTCTGCCTTACCGTAAAACCAAGCGTATTATACCCTTTCGTGCTCTCCTTAAAGCCACCCCGTGATAGCCGAGCAATCTCGCCACGGTGCCCGAACTGTTTAGCGTCGCGCTATTGGCCCTCTTGCGTATATTTTTTCAGCACTTTCACTCACGCGGACTCCCTTCGAATGTCAGGGAACGGCGCACTGTATAGTTGACGCTGGCCAACGGCGCTAATCTCCCGTTCATGCTGTTTCATTTTAAATGGCTGAGCTAGGAGACGGAAATCGTAGAACGGAGCCGCGGGTTGTTGAACTGATCGTAAATTGGTATCCGGTCATGGCCACGGTGGCAGTGCTTGCCAATTACCAGGTGATCGTCTTCAGTTATAAATAAAACGAACGCCGTCGCGGTTATCTCCGACGATTTTCGGGCTATTATCAGCGAAAACCGGATAACGGATCGACTGGGTCACTGCTTACTAAGGAAAATACTAGGGAAGATGCTGAATATTTTCGTCGATACAGGGCATCGGCGCGATGTTACATTTCAATGGATTCTATGATTTTTGGGTGTTTAAGGGAAAGATTCTTTTGCCTTGTATACGTAACAGTTACGCTAATTCTATCGTTTTGCTAATATTTTCATTTTAAATACGACACGCAAAATATTCGCATAAAGCAAAGGGTATCGTTTAAATTAGACGCAAGGTATCTTAATTGTATAATGATCATACGAATGCTCGTCATAACAATTTATTAATAATAATAAATAATACAATACAGCGCTCGCAATTGTCGCGATTATTTAGAAACTTTCCAAAATTCTGCAAATACTTATACGGAAGAAAGAGATATAAGTCGCCATTTGAAAGTGTTTTACGTTAGTGTAATTACGTTCGTAAATACAGGGTGACTTGTAAATGGTGGTACAAGTCGGAAGATAGTAGTTCTACGCGAAAGAAAAAGTTGAGAATGTAGAATAATAGTCTACCTATTTCCATGCTTCCATCACCGCCTTTCGACTTGTACCGCCAACGTTAGTCCACACTTAAGTCCACTTAAACCCGCGATTTAACAAAAAAAAAAAAAAAATACCCTAGCAATAAAGAATATCCGAGAATAAAAACGCCGTTAACTGATCGTCGGTGGGAGTAATGAAAGCATTCAAACGCCGGGAATCACAGGTGGCGTTGTAGAGGGGCTGCTGGATTACAGTGAATTTTCTCTGCTCATCCCATGCAGCACAAAGTAGGGTTGATAAAGGGATTAATAGATCGTGCTGTTTTACTTGCTGACCCTGAATTTCGACAAGCTAATTTGCTTCTTGTTAAAGACACGCTGAAACGTAATGGTTACCCTGGAGAAATGGTCTCGGCTATTATAAGGGAACGCATTTTCGAGATTTACCATCCGTTATTAGTTGAAAAGCGTAAAGAAGAAAAAGCTAAAAAAACTGGACCAATTAGCTGGAGAAATACAGTGGTTATACCTTTTGTCAATAGCATTTCAAATGATATAAGAAGAATCTTCAGGAAAGTAGGAATTCATACCATTTTTAATTTACCATTTTACACTAAACGTTTATTTCCTCCGATCAAAGACAAAATATCATTGCTCAAAAATTCGAATATTGTGTACTCTATCCCTTGCATGGGGTGTAGGCATGTGTACATTGGACAGACGTCTAGACTTTTGGAGAAACGTATTGGTGAACATAAGAGGAATATTTTCTTACCTCCCCTCCAACACACTGCATTAACAAGGCACTCTTTGGAGTTTGATCATAGATTTGACTACGACAATGTCAAAGTCGTTGATAGAGAAACTAAATTAAATCAGAGAATTCTTTTAGAAACATTGCACATGATTAAACAACCTAGCGTAAATCTGAGGTATGAAACACCTAAAATACAGGATTACTACGCAACCTTATTGAAACAATAAGGCCGATATGACGCAATTTTTTCTATTAGAAATTCCGATTTTCCATAACGTCTATGTTTCGAGCATCAATACATACTGTTTCAATGGTATGTAACGTTTGAGTGATAGATTATTTTACCACATAAATGATTAATTTTGTTAACTTTGCGGTGTCTTGGTGAGGTCTCGGACTTTCGTACGTTTAATCTTATTTCAAAATATTCAACGGTTTCGTTGGGACATTGTTTGGACCATACGTTGCCTTCCCCTCTGGATGTACTGGTGTATACTGTTTACCTCAGTCACCGTCCAACCGACTCGTACGCCGCACGCGTCTATCAGCGTGCGTTACGCAAAAGCATACGCAGTATAATTTTATAATTTTTAACTTTCCTTGATAAAGGTCTAAAACATTGACCGAAACGTCGGAAACTGATTCTTTTATAGTTGCAAATGAGCTTTTGTTCCTTTAAATGACCGAAACTGTGCGCCGATATCATATATTATAATATTACAGTGAATCGTTTGAAACGCAAGTCTTCTCGTACGAGCGTGTTGTGTTTATTGGCCGTGATGCCGGCAGGCATGCGCTGCCTGCGCGCGATGACCCTCTTACCTCTTTACCGTTTCTTCCTGGCAGAAACGACTACCGCGCCGTTTACTCCACGCTGGTCCCCGACTCCGCCGAAGATTTCGCGATCCGTTGCATTTGCTAGCCAGTAGCCAGAGCGAGAGCTGTCCATCTCATATCCGCGGCATCCCTGTCCACGGTCCGTTATGATTCAATCGCGTTGACGTGGTCACGTCAAACTATCATTCGTATAATACGACGCCAGCCTTCGATTCGCTCACTCGTCTCTCCGCTGTCTCTGTTCAAGCATCCTATACAATAATTAATCCGCCTGTCAGCTGATCGACGTCAATGATAACAAGAAGGTAGGTATGCCTGAAATTCTACTCATTCGTCGCTCCTTCTCCGCGATCCCGGCTTGTATTTACCCCATCGTTCCAAAAACCACCGCATCATTAACCTCCATCGCTCCCCACTCTTCCCGCTTCTTAAGTTTACTTTCCGTCCCAACTATAACCCGCTAGCAGAGAAGTATCGGAATATCCTCGAATAAGGTCAGCTTGAATTCCTCTTCCCCGACAGCTTTTCGCTGTCCTAAACAGCACTGCATCACGTGCCATACATCAAAGCGCAGCGAGAACCGCGAAACCGAGTTCAAACGCATATACGTGGAGAGACCAGTGGCCGTTGGTATATCGCTGATTCACTTCCTCCCTCCCCCCTTCTAGTGGACGTATGTACGCCGATGTATCGAATTCATTGCGCGGTGGCATCGAGCGCAGTAGTTACGTGCTAATCGATTTCGCGTGCACACCGCGCTCCATCTAATGCGCGGCGAGAAAAGCGCCCGGGCACAACAGAACGTTCTAACGAACTGCCGAGAAGCGAACGACAGTCGACTTCAGCCGCGTCCGTGCGAACTGACGCGTCCCCGATATTGATCAGCCGTGACATTCGACCGGCGCGTAACCGCGCGCGATCGATCGATCGAAGCAGCGCGCCACCGTGCATCCCGTCGATCCCCCCCTCTCTCCCCCCCCCCCCCCCCCCCCCCCCTCGTAACGCCGTGCCGACGTGCAACAGCGTCGCCGTTCGGCGAGGAGATTTTTCAGGGGGCCTCGAGTGGAGGCGAACGGGCATAGTTGTGCCGGGCGACCGGTGTGTATTTGCGTCCTCCACTCGTTACATCCATCAGAGCCGATATAAAGAGGTGGGTTAGAAGATTCTCCACTGTACGCGAAACAGAGGCGAAGAAACATTCGCGGGAATTCGGCGTGTCACGGCGGCCCCGCTCTCGCTAGTCGCCAGCCCTTTTGCCCCGACCGCGACGGAAACGGCGGATCGATCTATTTCGATTGTTTGTTGATTGGTCGGCGGCTCCGGATCAGCCAATCAGCACGGTACATTCGTGTTTCGGCCTGTTCCTCGCGTGGTTATAAAAACTTTACGCGGGAACTGTGCGCCGATCGATCGTTCCCCGAATTGCCTGCGCCTGTTCGCGCGTCAATGTGCCGCGCATCGTCTCTGATTCTGATTCGATATTCCCTTGTTACAGCCAGGCGAGATGGAGAACGCGGAAGATGTGAGGGCCACCGTCGAATTGTACATTTACGACCTCTCGAAGGGCATGGCTTCCATGATGTCCAACATCCTTATAGGTGAGTCGCGGTATCTGGGCGCAGAAATTCGTCGCGCGTTATTTAAAGACACGTTGCTAGGCATTCCCTCGCGCTGTATAGGCGCGAGGTAAACAGCAACAAGCGTGTATTTTTAAGTCGCGAATAACGAGAACGGCGTGCGTAGAGTGCGTTGGCTGATTGGAAATTAGTATTCGTTGGAGGTTATTCTTGTTAATAAACGTCACGTAGAATCGCTACGTTTTTATTATGTACGTGTATGTTTATCGGAACGACGGAGGATTCGTGCGATAATGGCGCGAATTTGCTTCTATTCGTGCTGAATGATGCGGAAAAATATTACGGACATTAATTTGAAGATAAAACAAAGGAACACTTATCGAGTCAACGATCGTGTCAACGTGGTATCTTGCCAGTGTGAAATGGACGATTTTTGAGTCGCGCAATTAAACTTGGGAATCGCGCTTCGCGTCTCTATGGATCGAACTAGGGCTCTAACGAATATTCGGATAATCTAAGTATTTGAATATTCGAATATTCGAATACCACAGAATTCGAATAATTTCTTCGAATATTCGAACCTTCGAATATTCGAATATTCGGATCTTTCGAAGTTATGATTTGACCGAATACCAATCTGAACATGAGATATTTATTCACAGTTTATTGTGAAATTCTTTTCATATTGGCCTTTACAATTATTTGTTTCTCAATCGATAAATTTTTAACTTTATTAATCTTTGGTAAATTTATACATTTTGAAACGAAAACAACCATCAGTTATTAGTATTATTTTTATAATAATGAGTGGACAACCCCGACGGAATCGGCCAAGGGCCCTCTCCTCTAGGCCCACCCGTGTCCCATCATAAGCGGATGACAAACAGTATAAGGTTCATAGAACCAATGATTAATAAAATTCCAAATTTATCGTTTGAAAAACAAATAATTGTAAAGGCCAATATGAAAAGAATTTCACGATAAACTGTGAACAAATATTTCATGTTCAGATTCCTATTCGGTACAATCAGAAATTCGATTGAGCAGAATATTCGAACGTTCGAATATTCGAAGGTTCGAAGTTCGAATGTTCGAATATTCGAATATTCGAAGAAATTATTCGTATTCGAAATTATTCGAATCATTCGAATATTCGAATAGTCGAATAATTACAGCTCTAGATCGAACAGTACCTCGTTAGGACATTTGGCAGTAGCTGCCAAAATCGCACGATGACGTCGGGCCGAAGTAATTTAAATATAAACAACTACGGAAAAGGAACGCATCCTAGGACGACGGGCAGGTCGTCCAAATGCATCGGTCGTTGCAATTAATAAACGAATTGGGTGAAAAATTATTGGCTAGTTTAACGGTATATGAAAGAAATATATAAATTTCATAGGTAACGTATACAAAAGAAAACTATATTCCCCTCGATTCTGCGAAGACATTGTCACTATAAATAATTTCTTTGCCATCTCGTGGTGTCCGCTATATAGCCGTCGCTATAGCAGCGAAAGTATATACTGCAGTACTTACTGTTTCTCAACACGCTCTCCATCATTCCACCAAATCCAAACAGATGTTCGGCGAAAGCTTTAGCAGGTTCGCGCGTGGCAGAACGCGGAAGTAAGAGGGGAAGAAAGGATCCAGGTTGCAGGAAATTCCACGGAAAGCGCGTAAAATACAAAGCTCGCACACACGTGTCCCTGCGAGGCGTTTACGTCACGCATCCAAGGTTCGTTCGCCACTCGGTCGCAGAGCTTGCAGGTGCTATTTTCGAAAGCGCTACTCGTAATTGTTCGCGCGCTTGGTATTTCACGCTGCGTGCGATTCTCGTTGCAAACAAATAAATACGCAGATTAGACTGGGGCTCGCGCAACGCCAATTTCGAGCATGCTCACAGGGGCGGAGCCAAGACCACGACTAGGATTTGAAACATTTTTACGAAAGAGAAAAGAAAACGGTCGACTCCGTTAGCATTCATTTATTTCTCACGTACCATCCATAATTATAAAATATATATATAACCAGCGGCGCTGGCCGTGATGGACACACCGGTTCTCGTTAGATCACCGAAGTTAAGCATCACGGGGCGGGTACTGGGGAAAGATGGGTGACCACACACACCACCTTTCTCCCGGTACGACGCTCGCTGCTGGGACCGGAGGGAGAGGAGAGGAAAATATAAGAAGAAGACTATAGTTCGTTGGGCTATATAAGCGATAATAATGCTTGAAATGCCATCCTGCTAACCACAGGAAAAACAGAAAAAAAAAATATATATATATATATTATACCCAGGCGTAATGGAGAATGTTTGCGAAAAAGTATCGTTGAAAATATTTCCACGGAGTTGTGGGTCTGCTCTTTGTCGCACGTTCGAAAACGTAACCAGCATATGCGACGGGTTGCGCAAGCTCTGAAAGTGGTGAATTGTCGAGTTGGATGGCCGTAGTAGCTATTTCTCGCGGTTATTTCACCACGCGCGACCCTACCAGAGCGGCGTTGCAATAAGAAAATCGCGGATATGCGCTCAGCTATTCCCGCGATGAGAAACTGGGTCGAAGGAGACACGAGCGGGCGATTGCGAGCCCGATGCTGGTCCGGGCGAAGCTGAAATTGTACTTTACCGGTTAAAGAACGAGGGAATTTACGTAACAAGGACGTGGTGACGGTATTATCGGCTTGCTTGGGAAGGTAGTTGGTCCTTGGACTTTGGATAAGACTGCCCATCGTCATCATCGAATTCCCTACGGTGTATCGACGCGAAAGTTCGTGCACCTTTCGACGATGGGCGTACTTTTAGATGCACACTGGCCGCATTTCTATAATGAAACGAGCTATGACTATCATTCCCTGTAATCGCGAATAAAATGGAGATATATCGAAAAGAAGAGTTTCGAGAGTTTGCGGCGTTAATTCTAGGGGCCAGAAATTCAGCTGCACGTATATCTAATGTAATATCAAAGAACTGGGAACACATATTGGCAACAACTTTCTTATACCGCGCTGCAAATATTTGCCGCATTCGTCGTATTTTCATAGCGATAAATAAGATTGCTAAATCAATTAGTACGCAACTTATTTTGGCCAAGACTGCGAGCCACAGAGTTTTGCAATAAACAAATTTGGCAATAATATTTTCCTAGTATTAATAATCAGAGGTACAAGTGCTGACACGTTTATTCGCGTGACGCAATAAATATTTCCAGTGCTGTATATTCCTCGAAGTTACGAAAGCGTCTCGACGCGTGGTGGGTCGAAAGTGACCCGGGGTCGTGGCCTGGGTATGGACATGGGAACACGACCGGGTCAAAACCGACCCAAGGAACGTAGTAGAATTAAGTAATTGCAAGAAGCGAGATTGCAGGCCCTACGCTGGTGTCTGAAATAAAATTCTTACACGCTGATTTTCCTGGCAACTTCGCGATATAGTAAATGACTGTTTCTGTGTGCTTAGGCCGACACATAGAGGGGATATGGCACACGGCGATCGTTGCGTATGGAAGAGAATTCTTCTTCGGTGAAATTGGAATCCAAAGCTCCAGGCCTGTAAGTACAATTTTTCTCCGTTCAAGCGACTATAACACAAACCGCCGAGATGATAAGGTCCCTTCGAGTCTGTCCTCGCCGAACCTCGATTAAATTCGCCTCGCCCGTGCTCGGTTGGAAACGGCACTCGCGAGGAATTGAAATTAGCGGAAAGAGTTTGCCGAGCGAAACGTTCGTATACTCGGGATGCATTTCTGCTATCCGAATCATGAGCAGTTGGACGCGCTAGTAGTGGCGAGTCATTCTGGCCATACGATACGCTAGACACGAGTGGGTACTAAATTTGGTCTGGTTGGATCCAAAAATAATCCCCGCTTTACTTCATTCTCTTTCTCTCCTCTCGCTTTCTCATGGCTCTCTCCATCCCGTGGCCCATCGGCTAGATTCTACGAAGGCGATAGCTGCCGGTAGGTAAGTCCCTTTGCCCGTCCTAACATCCATTTCTCATCGCATCGACGCGCTCGAAGAAATTTTATGGAGAATTTTACAAAAAGAGGCTCTCGTCGAATATCCATGGCAGTACTATTTAGCTGCAATGGATATTAAGAAAATAGTAGTAACAATCGTTTTATTAATGAGGTAATCAGATGAAGCTTTAAAGCTTGAAAGAACAACTAACTGCTACGTTCGAACTAATCAACAGTCTCTGTGCAAACGAGCTCGCCCTATTCTCATCATCTATATTATCCCGCATTTACCATCGAAATAGAAAAAGAATATTGTTACGTTTTAGTGCTTTTCTCGCTTATTATACTATATAAACCGGCAGACAGGATTAAACCAATTAGAATTCTCTATTTATTAACAAAATTGTGCAATATCACACCTGTTTCCACTTTGAATTTAAATACAGTACTGACAAATGGTTCTTGCTCACAAGGAGAGTATTTTAGGTGTCCGCCTCCGATCATTTTGATTTTTGGATATGTTATAGAGGACCGAAAAATAAGAAATACGTGTTTTTTTATTTTTCCCCGTTTTCATATTTGGGAGGTGAAAACTGCGTACAAAGTTAGGGTTAGAAACTCATTTTTGTGGAATATCTCGAGAACTATTAGAGATAGGGGAATAGTGTCAATGGACGAATTTTGTGTCTTTGAATGCGAAATATGACTGACTCACCAGATTTTCAAAAAGTTCACAAAAAATGATTTTTCACACCTAACTTTGAACGCAGTTTTCACCCCCCAAATATGAAAACGGGGAAAAATAAAAAAACACGTATTTCTTATTTTTCGGTCCTCTATAACATATCCAAAAATCAAAATGATCGGAGGCGGACACCTAAAATACTCTCCTTGTCAGTCAATAACACAGTCGATAAGGACCGACTGGCTTCTTTTCTTAAGGGTCACGGTGGCCTGTAATTACAGACACTTTTTTTGCAGCATTTGCAACAATATGTTTCATATACATGCAAGCTTTTAAATTCAAATGAATCGCGTGCAACTCTCACTCGCGCACCCAAGACAACGGCAGGGTTGAAGATTCAATAAAGACAAGGCGTGAAA
Organism: Andrena fulva; assembly: GCA_946251845.1. NCBI lineage: Eukaryota > Metazoa > Arthropoda > Insecta > Hymenoptera > Andrenidae > Andrena > Andrena fulva. The sequence goes on from OX276327.1 coordinate 63,763,474, forward strand.
GCTATTGGCTCGCGTTCAATCAAAGTGCATTCATCCTAATTCGTTCTAATCGCTCATCGATGGGCCACCATCATAGCTGGCCTCGCGATGCACGGCGCCGCTTCCTGTGCCATACCGCATTCCTGACCGCCCATTGACACAGTGACTGGCGTCGGCGTGTTTCCGCGCCGAGGGATTCCCGTCCTGTGCACGAATTGAAGAGCTTTCGCGTGGATATTTTCTGAAAAGCATTAAAAGTATCGCCAGAGAAGTTCCCAAATATCTGAAAACAAATCAAGTTCGTGGTCCGAGCTCAGCGATACCTCCCTCGCGCAGCGGTCGAGCCTCCAATGAATCACCCAATAACAGAAATGTCAATTTCCACATTCTCTGCTAAATCTTCGCGAAAGCATCGCCAATAGATCGGCGAGATTCTCCCGATGAAAATGAGTCCAAACTCGACCACAATCGGCCTATTTTTAGTCGCGCGCGATATACGATTAACCTACGTAATTCGGAAACGACTCAAATTTTGTACAATTAAAAATAGCTCCGAACAGGGCCGTGTTTGTACTCATTTTCATCGGGCGAACCTCGCCAATCCATTGGTGATACAATCGTAAAGATTTGATAGCCACCATACGAGTTTAAATCCCATTAGTATCAGCGTGTGTTCAAAGCGCGGATCGAGCTGGGCGAAACTTTCTCGATAGTAATCGCTGTAAAAAAAAATAAAAAATCTAACCGACTTGAAGGGGGCAATTTTCAAAACCCTCTCCAAAATCTTCCGCAAACCGTTAACGAGGACGCGACCGGTACGGGCGTAGACGGTCAGCTGGCAGGCGATGTTTGATGTGTATAAGCGCCACGTCGAAAAAAGCAAACCGAAGCGCGATCTCTCTCTCTCGCGCGCGCGCGCGTGCACGCTGCTGTGCGGACTCCGAATATCGTTTATCTTGAGTTACGCTCGCCGGCTGCGTGGCGTCGAATCCCTCGAAGCGCCGCGACGCCAGTTCGCATGCGAGTGGTTCCTTGACGAAACGCCGAAGCGAGAGAAACGGGTCGTCGCGCTGGCCGATCGAGCTCCTCGTACCTCCGTTTGCACAGCTTCCGCAGCTACCGCGCGACACCATCCGTCGTTTCCGTTCACGTAGGTGGGAATTCGCATTACGTGCCTCCAACGAAGAGACAAGCCGAAGTGTTGTTCGTCCTCTGTGATAGAAGCTCCAGTCACCTTGGGATCCTCTCCGCATTCCGCAGCCGCTGTTTATTAGTGGCAAGTTTCTTTCGAACGCCTGCCGACGCGCGACACCACAATCCCTTATTTACCCCGCCGCCATCCCCGCATTCCAATCTTTTACTCCGCAACTTGGACGCTCGGTCCGTTCCGATTAACCGGCCGCTACTTAAAATATCGCGGAATTCCGTTCGTTCGAGGCACGTCGGTTTTTGCTTTTTCAACGCCGCTTTCGTTTTCACCTCTTCCTGTTTCGACGCTTGCCCGTCGTTTCTCCCCCCCCTTGCAGCACGGGAAAGGCGCAACACCGATACTCGCTATAGGCAGTTATTTTCGGCGTTTCTTATAGGGAAGCGCGAGTTTGTCGTAGTTCTAAAATTACGTCCGCGTTTACGCCAACGGCGGACGGGTGGGGGCACTGGCGGCCACGCAGCTGTCGCAAAATTTGACACTGACGCGTTTCCGAATATTCGGCGTCCCGCCGAAAAACAGCCAAACGTGCAGTTTCTCGTTTCAGGGTGGCACGGTGCTAGGGCAGCCGGACAAAGTGGAGAGAATAGGTGAGACCTACCTGCCGTACTCCGTCTTCCTCGAATACATAAACGGCCTGGGAGCGTCCAAGTTCGCGTGAGTTTTCCGCCGAGCCACCCGCACAGGGACAGTTGCCATTAGACGATACCTTGGAATTGCTCCGGTAAGATCGACTGTTTCGATTGCAGGCCAGGCACGTACAATATCTTCAAGCACAACTGCAACAGCTTCACGGACGAAGTCAGCAGCTTCTTGGCGGACAAGAGTATCCCGAAGTACATTCTAGACCTGCCGGAGGAGATACTTCAAACGTAAGACTTAAGAAACGTTTCGTTTAGCTGGCATCCATTAGGCAAGCTTATGCTCTGTCGTTCGCGTGTAGGCCGATCGGGCAAGGTCTCAGAACCGTGGTCGAGGCTTTAAGCAACAGCGGAGGCGGAGTGCTGTACGCGGATACTCCAACATTCCTTGAGTCGAGAAGTCGGAGGGAAGTTTCGCCGGAGTTTCAGCTCTTAAATGAGGCTATCGAGGAGGCAAGGTAGGGAAGCCCCTATCCTCTTATCGTGTTGCAGGTAAATAATGCTCCGGTTTCCCACGATTGTTATTAATGTCGTGCGCGCAGATTAAACGCGATCGCGCTAGAAGAGAGGAGGAACGAGATTAACGAGAAGCTCGCCAAGAAGGACAGGAAGAAAAAGAAGAAGAAGGAGAAGAAGAAGCAGAAGGAGGGCAGAGATTGTACCGCCAGCGATAGCAACAGTACAGGTCCCAGCAATTACGCAGACATGGCGGAGAGCGAAGGTGACGTTTCGTTCTGTAAAAATAACGCGACGCTGACGGACGCCGGTGATTATGTTCTATCTGATGCACAGCCGCGGTGAGCGAGATGCAGGCTACCAACGGGGAGAGCGCGGATATGCTGCCGTCCGAAAGAGTGATGCAAATGGAGGAGGAGGAGAAGCAGGAGCAGGAGGAGAAGAAGCGTCGTCGGGATCCTCCTATAGTGTTCAAGGATTCGGTGGACGTGAAGTCGGAGTACGTGGCGTTGTGTAATTTATTGGAAGGGAAGCTGAACGACGAGGAACGCGTGTGCATGGAGGAACTCCGGCAGTATGTTTTAGAGAACGAGGGCTCTTGGGCGCTGGGGGATAATTTCTTAAACTTCGTAGGTGAGTCGACGGATAACACTACCGCGTCTCTTACGCAGTACTTCTTAGTAAACAACGCACGTGTGTCTAGGACGAATTCTGTACGACAAATCGTTGTCAAGCGACACGAGGGCCAGGCTATTGAACATACTTTCCGTCGCTGCGCTGAAGGACGATGTGATCCTGCTGCTACACCAGGACAGGAGGGAACATATTATCATGAACTATGCTTTTGACATCGATCGCCATCCCCAGGAGGAGCAGTTCCCTCTCACGCAATTCGTAAGCGAAGCGAACCTTAGCAATGCGCATGCAGTCGCGATGATATAACAAATATTTCGTGTGTAATTTGAATGGTATTCACCTTTTGATGAAATATTTTCTGTATCATCGCAACTGGAGAATATACTTAGGTGGGCCGCTTTAGGCGGAGCACTCGCTACACTCAGAGTTGGGTATTATTCGGCTAAATTTTTATTCGAATAAGTATTCGAATAAATTTGTGCGAATAAATTTTTATTCGAATAATCTTCGAATACAAAATTCGAATAAAATTACATTATTCGACAATAACGAATAATTTTTTATTTGACCGAAAATTTATTCGGATAATAATTTATTCGACTCAACGGACGAATAAAATGATCACGTGATTTCGGCGATGTATGACACCACTGACTGACACCCATGAAACCTAAGATGTAAGACCGCGGTACTATATAGAGTGGCGTTTTGATTTATTTTAAATAAAATTTGCTCACGGCAATCCATTTAAACTAATGAAAAAATCAATCTCTTCAAAGTCCTATATAAATATTCACAATTGTGGAATTCTACATCACATCGCAAATCAGTAGAGATAGTAAATAAAATCTTGGGCCACACATTAAGCCGTCCAGGAGAAACACGTTGGAATTCCTTGTATGATTCACTGACTCATATATTAAATATAAAAGAAAATAATTATCAGTTATGTAAGGCATTAGGAATGAAACACATACTGAGCGAGCAAGAATATCTATACATACAAGAACATGTTGCAGTTACAAGACCTGTAGCCCATGCTCTGAAAATCGGCCGCTGCGTTCATTTAATTCCCAAGCCTGTACCAAGTTATAATTAAATTATATAACATTATATCGCATTGCTTGAAAAATAACGTGGCTTGTTACTTCCACAATTAGAGACTTATGTATTTTGTGCCCTGGCAATGCCCAAGACACACGAAATACGCGATCACATAATCTGATAATTCTTTATCCTAAATATCGCTTAAAACCGATGGCCGACGCCTCCAGAAGAGAATACTTCTTTAAGTCGGGATTTCCTCGGCTCGTTCAGACGTATACGCACACTTCCAGACCCACACAATGTTGGACCCCTATGTTGGACACAGTACAGACTTCCATCGATAGATGCCGGGTATCACATTTATTCGTCGTTCATTCAGGTCGAATAACGAATAAATTCTTATTCGAACGAATCTGGCTAGAATAACGGTACAGATTTATTCGCGAATAACGAATAATTTTTCGTCGAATGAAATCGTCATTTGTTATTCGCGAATAAATCTTGGGGATTTATACGAATCCGTATTCGAATAAAAATTTAGCCGAATAATGCCCAACTCTGGCTACACTATTATTGAATTTTAATTGGGGATTACAGCTGGCGAACATGTTTGAGAACCTTAGCAGCTCTGAATGGCTGTTGTACATATCCGAGTGGCAACATCAGAATCAAAGTATCAGTAATATAAGGGTGACGACGAAGGTGGCCGTGCACGCGTTACTCTCCAATTCGATCGATCTGCAAACTCGCGGAGCAGCCATCATCCACAATCTTGCCTGCAAGGAGGTAAAAACTGTGGTCTGTATCCTTCCTGCCCAATTAACAATCACCCATTTCTTTCACTTTCATTCGAACTCACACCTGCAGCCGAGTTGCGCATCTTGCCTCTATGCAAACGAATACAGCCGCTGACACGCACACCGGATACGAGTCCCACTCGCGATGTCACTTAACTCTTTAGGTGCTACGGTTCGCGCGCACACGCTCGTTCAGCGCACGCGGCGTGCGCGGGGAACGCCCGCGGGCGTTCAACGGCAATGGTCAACAGGTGTAATTAGAGGAGAGCCGCACGCGGCGTACGCTCGAGCGTTCAAACCATCAGCACCCAAAACGCTTCTCTGCCCTTTCTTAAGTACTATCAATTAATCAATAGAACAACAAAAGCGACGCTTTTATTCGCCGCGCGAACAGAAGTGCTGCCTTCATTAATAAATTCAGCCATATCTGTGAAACTCGAGCGAGGCACTTGTCCTCATCTCTGGTAACCGATTCACGAATGAGCAACGAAATCCACCCCGGCATTGCGATCCGTCGCCCGTTGAAAATAGCAGTGATACAAGCGGATGCGTAAACACGCCCTCGTTGCTCGTTTGTATCTGCATTACTGTCTTATGTGTACACGATGCTGCGTTGCAGTTCAATTGATTGGATACCTTTCGAGAGATCGGATACTGTTTTTTCAGAAAATGAACAAAAGCAAAAATCTGCGGCGACTTTTACCGAAAGGCAGCATTTCTAAGGTACTTGTCTGAACACGTATAACTTTGAACCCCCGTGTTATCACGGCTAAGCCGTCGGCGCGAGGCCCGCGCGAGTCCCGCGCACGTTTTCACACAGCTGTGATAATACATATCGTTAAAAACCACTCGACGTACGGTCAGTGTCGCTTCGACGCGTGCGTAGTAATCGAGAGACGGAATAATTCGACGGCTATCCGGTCCCCCATTCGCGTCTCAACGAGCAAATCTCATGGATCCTTACAAGGGGAGGGCCCTAATATCCGACTTCCTTTTCAACTCGCTCGCATAGAATGACAGCGTACAGACCACTAGCGCTATTTATAAAATGTTGGGTGTAGACACTCGACGACTTTAAAGATATAAACACTTAAAGTTCCGTGCGCCCGATATAAATCCACTGAATCGGAATGTCGTAGGACAGTGGGACGATTGCTGGTGAACTGAAGGTCTCCGGATAGTTACTATCTATCGTCGTATACGCCGCAATAAAATTATGAATTAATAAACAGATACACTTGGTGAACGGGAATGTATCTCGGGGACTTTCAGTTCGCCACTAACCAACTGTGCTGCGATGTTTCATATATCGAAAGTACCCTACACAATTTCAATTGTCTATACCTTCAATATTATCGAGCGTCTATACCTACTTTACAAATAGCACCAGCAGAGGCGGATTAAGGTCGGTTGAGGCCCCGGACGCAAAAGAAAATATTGGCCCCTTACAAAAAAGGGAAAGACAGGAAAAATAAAATAAAGTGGAAAGTTGGTTTTTGTGGGGCCCCTCAGAAGTCGGGCCCCGGGCGCGCGCCCGGTGCGCCCGCCGTTAAATCCGCCTCCGAGCATCGGGGTGTCTGTTATTGTTCCGCAAAAGCAAGTTAAAATCGAAGGATTCGGGCTGCTCCCCTGTTAGCGTTCATCCCTTCGCCAGACGTTGCGCAGGTGTGTGCCGAGGTGCGTGGCAACTATTCTGACCGCCCTGTGTTCTATGAAATGCATAGGTGTTCGACGATGTCGCCATAGAGCTGACAATGGCGCTGCTGCAATATTTCAACGGCAGCCCCGCCGAGGAGCAACTGTTTGCGTGCATGAAGTCATTGGCACGCTTCACGCAGATCAGCGGCCAAGACGTGCCGCAGCTTATACAAATGATCGGGCCGGAGCCGAACAAGTTCCGCGGCACGTCCGAGAGGATCGACGAGCAAATCGACCAGGTCAACAGGAAGCTGCGCTAACGCGCTGTAAGATCACGTTAAAAGAAAATCGCGGGATTCCAAGCGCCATGTAATCGGGTGGGCGCTATTGTGGCGTTGTAACTGAATTTTTACATAGAGATTTTAACGGAAACAATTGCATATAATGTATCATTATTACAATTATTATTAATTATTGTTGCCATTTACTATTATTAATAATATTATTATTATTACAATTATACTGTCACTCTGGAAAATTGCCACCTTAGCTTCATTTCAGACGCCCTAGCTTCGGTATGAGATAAGTGGAGTACCAATAACAATTCTCTTCATTTAGGTCATATAACTTTGCTCTATCTGCACTGGTTTCGGCATGCCTTTGCGTTCATGTTTTCTGGAAAGCGTCGATAGTGTCGTCGAAGGGTTTCCGAACGTTAACGTTCAAGATGTAAATACACGTGCAGCGCCCTTATATCCGATAGCATTCGAGATTTCGTGTAATATAGATCCCTTGGCGCGCGGCGCGCAGAGATACCAATTGCCGTTTATTCTGGCGTTTGGTTTGCGAATGCTTCATTTCCACGTGCTGTCCAATTTTAATCGTTTCGAACGCCCCACGTCAGCGAGGAATATTAATAAATCCGCGAGGCTGAGCGCAACGACCAGCGGCAGGACAACGCGAGAAGCCCACGCAGGCCGTTGTTAATAATATCTGAATCCGCGCGACGAAATCACGGGGCAGCAGCGCAATAAAACGTTGGCACTGGATCCACTATTCCCTGGCTCCTGAGGCCTCTCGCTTATTAATCTCCAGCATATTTACGTAGGCAAACTGCGATCGTGCGATGTGCGCGGTGCTAGGCGACCTAGTAACGCCTCGCGTCAAAGATAGAGCAACTTTATTACGCGATCTCGCTGCGTAAGTTTGGTCATGACCCAAGGTTCCGTCTGTTTTTCGTGATCGTTTATCAATGTATCAACAACAATCGCACGTGGAACAAGCACACGATAGTTCTGGAGGTAAGTGATTCGGCTTTCTCTGGTCGGCGCCAGGCGTTTGCACTGAGCTTTGGGGAGAGACGACACATCGGGCGATAACAATTTGGAAGCTGTGACAATATGCTGATAGGAGGATAGAGCAGCATATTATGTTTGCAGCGTACGGATACAGCGGGGCAGCGTGCAGCATTATTGTTCGGTACGGCTACCCGAAGCTGACGGTTCTTCTTCTTCTCTTCTTCATTTCTTTCGTCGTAAATTCGATTAGTAAACCCATCGTTAGGATCCTATCGCAAGGATCTCGTAGTCAGTCACATCTGTTGCCAGCATATTTTCATTTATACTGGATTTCGAGACGATGGTGGCACCGAAGAAGAACTCCACCTCATCGGGGGAACAGCCGTCGCCGAAGACAGGAGACCGTAAATCCAGCTGCTGCATAGTTAAATATATAACTGTATTAAGCTGGTTGCCGAAGTACTCTCAATTCCACGCTGTGTCGGACTTAGTAGCTGGAGTTTCTCTGGGACTGACTCTAATCCCGCAAAGCATCGCGTACGCTGCCCTAGCTGGCTTAACAGCGCAGGTATTTTCATCGCTTTCAAGAAATCTTACTCATTTTGTGATTAATCCTTTGAGGAACGGAGGTTGAAACTAGAGCTGTCTAAGCACTTGAATATTTCAAGCCGAGTGGAACTCTTTTTTTTTTTTCATAACGAGCCAAGTACTCGATTAGCCAAGTAACACTTCAAATAGCTAGAATATTCGAACAAGCTTGACGAAATTCAAGTAGCTTGAATGTAAAAGGCGGAAACGGGCTGTTATCACGTGACGCGAGTTCACGTGCCATCGCATAAACACACGTCACGGGCAGAAAGTGTGCAATGTCGTTTTACTTGGTATTTTAATGTATGAGAACCACACTGAAGCTACGTCAAGTCACATCACCATTTTCACACGTGGATAGTACGTTTTTATTATCTGTAAATTCATGCATTTCCGCGTCACGTGACCTCGTGTGCCCTTGTAAACAATATCTCGGAAACTAAGGCCGAGCGACGGTAACATTTATAGGAAAAAGTTGTTCGCAATCATGTCCCCGACAATATATGTACATACTTCAAGGTCCTCGAAATCGGCGAGGACTACTCTTTTGTAAATAATTACCAAAATACTGCCGCATGATATGACACGACAATAGTATATTTCTAAGCGTGGTATCACGGTTTAAATTTGTCAACGTGACGTGATAATAAGTTTAAGCTACCTTAAATCATTTGGAGATCGAATTTTTTCAAGCTTGTTTGAATAATTAAGCTACTTCGACATTCGAGTGCTCGGCTTGGTTCGAATGAGTTGACCCTGCATTTAGCTTGTATTTTCAAATTACTCGAGCAGCTCTAGTTGAAACACTTAGCCTAAGTTGTATGCGGGAATCTTCGAGTCTCATTTGTTCGCAGTGCGTTCCGTTGTTCATGCTCTCCTGTTTTAAAATCACCCAGCATAATAAGGAACGATAATTTTTATCTAAACTCGTAACACTATATGGAACGCATGGTAACACCCTATTGTCAGGCTATCCCGTGCTAAGTTCACAACTGTTCGTAAATGGAATGATCCATAAATATTCGTGCACCCCATGTCTCTTTAAAAGTAAAGTAATTAAGGAGTCATTCCGGTTTGCGTGTCGATAAATTAAGCGATTTTCGGGAAATTGTTGCGAAGAAAAGAAATATAGTAAAAAACAAAAAAGTCGAAAAACGTTTGTTTTTGCATTTTGATCTTCCATGTTATTAACTTCGAACATTAATCATTAATTGTAGTCCGGTCGATAGCGTCAGTTATACTGATCAAGAATCCGTTCGGATTTTTGGTTCAGATAAGTCTAACAGCTGGAATAACCTGCGCCAGCGAAGCACCACTTTTCAAACATGTCATCAAGACCGCTTTTAAAAGCATTTTAAAAACATTAATTTTATTACTTTTATATTTTTTATTTACTATAGAAATCTAGTTTAATAAATAGAAGAAAGTTTTATACCATTACTATATTTCTTTTCTTCGCAATAAATTCGCGAACATTGCTTAATTTGTCGGCGCGCAAGCCGGAATGACCCCTTAAAGAGACACTACAAAAAATAATCTTCGTTTAAAGAAGAAAACTTTAAAGCAGTAAAAGCGCGTAAAAATCAAAGTGCATAGGTAATAGGGAAGAATGAAAAATAAGAATCAAAAGTAAGCTAAAATCTTGGAACTCGAAATAGACTTAAATTAAAGAGATCCCCAGACTACCCCTTTTAAACATTAAATCAGGAAAAGTCGATGAAGATATTATTTCGCCTACAACGTCCATCATTCGTGGATATAAACAGTAAAACGCAGATCTTCTTTGCAGTATGGCCTCTATTCGTGCATTGTGGGCGCCTTTATGTATATCATTTTTGGGACAATCAAAGAAGTGTCGATAGGCCCTTCATCTTTGATGTCACTTCTAACTTTGGAATACACCAAGAACATGCCAGTGGACTTTGTCGTGCTCTTTTGCTTTCTGGCTGGCTGCGTGCAATTAATAATGGGCGTTCTACGTTTAGGCTCGTATCAAAAGGACCAGTTCTTTTAAACATAATAGTGCTGCAAAAGGGGCTTCCTCCTCGGGAGGCCCAAGAAGCATGGGTGTCTTCAGGGATTTATAGAAACTACATAAGCTACTGTGTGGATTATTCTCAAATTTTACATGCATGTTCAGTGGCTGTTGGAAAATACGCACAAGAATCGTTATAAAAACTTTAAAGCCCTTTTTCACGAAACTTCCCTTTTCAAGTTTTTAGAAGTGATATTCCAAAAACTAATAAAGCTATCGATTTGAAAATTTCAGAGATCGTAGAAGACATATCCTTGTGCCGCACCAACTAGAACTATAATAATATCCCCGATAGTTTTTCTATTATTAACAAATACAAATTTATCCCAATTTTTGCTTCAGCTCACAGTGGTGAACCGCAATTACATCCGCAAGCGGGACTGTTGCCTGTATGAACATAAAACAATTTGTGTGTATTGTCCGAAAGCCAATTGACCGTGCACGCAAATTTTGAGAATAATCCAGCCAGTAGTTTATTCTCTATAAATTCCTTAAAAGATCACAGTAGCTTCGTTGGCACGATTATTCGACTACTTTCATCGTTATCTCGTAACGTAACGAAGAAACCATTCCCACAGGCTTCCTGGTGGACTTCATATCCATGCCCGTGACGTCAGGCTTCACTTCAGCCACGTCCATCATTATAATCATATCTCAGTTACAAGGGCTGATAGGATTGAAATTCAAGGCGCACAGCGTGCTTGACAATTTCATAAAAATATTCCAGAACATTAAGAGCGTCCGATTGCCGGACCTCACTCTTGGACTTTGCAGCATCGTCTTCCTCCTGTGCGTCAGAGTAAGTCTGTCCAACAGTCCCCGATGGAGGCGGCGCTTGACATCGATGCTCGTAATTTGCAGCAATTGAAAGACATCGATTGCTCCGGCGCGAAAGATAGCGGCCAGAGGGACAGAGGCGGCAGGAATATAATTTTGAAAAGGATCTTGTGGTTCCTTTCCATCTGCCGGAATGCACTGCTGATTCTAATAACAGCCACCACAGCTTTCTACCTGGAGAGGACAGGAGGATCTCCGTTCATTCTTTCAGGTTCCTTCTTGGCTTTCTTCCGCGATTGTTTATCACAGATCTGCCGCGCGTGTGCCTCGCATAATTAATATTGATTCGTTTCGCTTCAAAGGAAGAATAGAGTCGGGACTTCCCAAGCTGTCCTTGCCGCCATTCTCGACCCAGGTGGGCAACCAGACTTACACTTTCCTGGATATGTGCTCTCATTTAGGGACAGGAATAATCGTGTTGCCACTGGTGTCGGTGCTGGCGAACGTGGCCATCGCCAAAGCGTTTGGTAAAATGAATACGTGTTACAGAGATGGAGAGCTGTGGCCAAAACCCATACAGCACACCTCGTTGCAGCAGTATTGCAGGGACGTTGCTGCAATATTACGTTGTTGCAGGTTGCATTGCAATATTGTAGGAACGTTCCTGCAATATTGTCGTGCATTATTGGAGTGGCAATGATCCTACAATATTGCAGCAATATTGCAATTTCGTTGCCGTGCAATGTTCCGTTGGCAACGATGGTACAATATTGCTGCAATATTGTACGATCGTTGCCGTGCAATGTTCCATTGGCAACGATCCTGCAATATTGCTGCAATATTGCGCCCACATCGTCGTGCAATGTTCCAGTGGCAACAGTCCTACAATATTTCTGCAATATTGGGCGCACATCGACGTGCAATGTTCCAGTGGCAACGATCCTACAATATTGCAAGAACGTTGCCGTGCAATGTTCCATTGGCAACGATCCTACAATATTTCTGCAATATTACGCGCACATCGACGTGTAATGTTCCAGTGGCAACGGTCCTACAATATTTCTGCAATATTGCGCGCACATCGTCGTGCAATACTGTAGTGAAAACTTGTGGAAACATTACAACAATATTCTGAAGCAACTATGACTTTGTCAAAATTTTTCGAAATATGTACATGACGTCGAGTGGATTCTACGGCGTGTTTCATTTAACTGGATACGCACCGCAATATTGCCGAAGAGTTGCAGGATCATTGCCACAATTTTGCCGTTTCGTTGCAGAATCATTGCCGGAACGTTGCAGGACTACATATTCGTAATGTTGCCGCAACTTTGCAAAAATACACACCTGCAATATTGCGAAGCCGGACATAGGACTGAACCTGCAACGTCTCTGCAATGTTATGTTGCAACATTGCCATCTTGCACCGCATCATTGCAGAGACGTTGCTGCAATGTTATGGTGCTGTGTGGGAACGCGGGTATATGCCCGATAAGAGGAATGTTAAGTCTACGATATGATTTAAGTTCGGAGTTTGCCACGATTACTGTAGATCAGCTCTCGTGCAGGCACATTCAATGATACCATCTCTTCATCCTAATAATTAAGTGAGAGCACAGAATTCTAAGCTTGTCGATAAAGCCCATTTTTGAATAGTTCCCTTCTGATCTTCTGGGTAGCTATGGTGCAGTCTTCTTTGCAGGAGCTTTCGAACGGTCAGAACGCTTCACAGACTTAACATTACCCCTTGTGGTTAAGGCTCCTATGCTCATTGACGTGTCTTGGGCGCAGGTCTGAAATTTCTAAGTTTCTGTGTCAATGAAGAAACAACATGAGATTGTATTTTTAGCGAGTGGCACCGTCGTAAATGCTACGCAGGAGATGTTAACCCTCGGTTTGTGCAATATACTTGGAAGCTTCTTCTCGTCGATGCCAAGCGCTGGGGCGTTCACGAGAAGTGCCGTGCTTTCCGCCAGCGGCGTGCAAACGCCTATGGCTGGCGTATATGTTGGTAATATTTTCATTTCGAACGGAGGAGACGTTTGTCAGGAGTGTGGGGGTACCTGAAAGTTTTGCGTTCGTTAGCATCGATTACATTTTTCGAATGCATCGTTTTTGAGTACCCAAAACACAATTCGCGACAGTCGACAAAATGTAACATAAGGTTCTTATGATATGTATAAAGAAGAACAAAAAAAGACGACAGGTTTTGTAATCCGCCCACTAAATACTGGAGAAGTACCTACTCAGGATTTCGAAAACATATTGTTTTTTGGAGGAATGGCGAACATTTGAAAATAATCCTTTCTTTTTGCTAGAAAATTCAAATCTCAATATTCTCTAGTACCTAATATGTAGATTACAAAACTTTTTGTCTGTTTGTTCTAGGTGCAACGGTGGGGACGTGACAAATTCCACAGCGGAATGACTCAAATTGTGCCGCTCTTTATTATTAAAAAAATATCATAAGACACTTATTTTTATTAAAGAGAATTTTCAACTAAAGCTCTTAAATATTACAGGAATTATGACGTTACTGGCATTGAGCTTCTTAACGCCATACTTTTATTACATTCCGCGAGCTACGCTCGCCGCAGTGTTGATAAGCGCGGTGGTATTCATCATCGACTTCAAGATAGTAAAACTACTCTGGAAAGGATCCAGTAGGTATCACAATTTTTATACAGCGAAACGAGCATTACCGACATGAGAAATTCACATTAATGCAATTTAGAAGCTCTGAGATATCAGTGTATGGCGTAGCTGTGTATCGTGAATATTTAAAAGTTAAGTTGCCGCGAAAGATTACTTCTCATATTTCTTATAGAAGTAATGTCAATTAACGCCTGATGTTAATAATGATTCTTGTTGTTTGAAAAATTGGGTGAGTCTACCATTAGCGTAGAAAAGTAATTGCGCAATATTTCCGTCTTACGATTGGCGTATCTTTGCTTACATACCACAATGAAAAGTCATTGGTTTTATACATCCAGAATGAAAAAAAATACTCTGGTTGCATAGAATAGAGGGAATAGACATTTCTTTGTACCAACAGAATTTAGTTGAATTTACTATGTTACTAACAGACAAGACGCGCTTTGTTAAGCAGACAAATCATTTTATTTTAGGAAAGGATACAGTTGCTGCGATAGTTACATTCCTAGTTAGCGTTGTTTGGGGTGTCGAACTAGGACTCTTAGCTGGTGCTATATTTAACTTAATTTACTTGGTCCGCCCTTCTGTAAGGCCTCGGATCGAAGTGACTCAATGCGAGGTAATAGGTATTATTTTAATTCCATGTGATCGTAATATCAGGTTTATGAAAAAGTTTTGTCACCAGGAGCCAGAGTTGGGTATTATTCGACTAAATTGTTCTTCGACTAACCTTTGAATAAAAATTTCGAATAAAATGAAGCTATTCGTGACTAACGAATGAATTTTTAGTCGACTAAGTTTTTATTCAATGAACTCGAATTCAAATTTCGAATAAAGTGAAATTATTCGAGAATAACGAATAAATTTTTAGTCGTTATTCGTTATTTGAAGGACCTCCGTGGCGACTGAGCGTCACGAATTAAGCCGCTTCGGCTCGAGTCCCGACGGGCCACGCTTATTCGTGTAGCTTAGTCGCCAGGGGGGTCCTTCGAATAACGAATAACGACTAAAAACTTATTCGACTAAGAACTTAGTCGAATAAAAATTTATTCGACTAAGAATTTAGTCGACTAAAAATTTATTCGACTAAAAATTCATTCGTTATTCTCGAATAACTACACTTTATTCGACATTTTTATTCGAATTCGTTCGAATAAAAATTTAGTCGAATCAAAATTTACCCGAATAAAAATTTATTCGACTAATGCCCAACTCTGCCAGGAGCCAGCCTCTCCTCGGAGCGATGGATTCAACTCCACTGCCTGCACAAATTTTCTAAACTTGAAGAATTACGACTTAACTTTCCCGTATGACACTGCATTTTTGTTATCCATATTTTTAGACGCGGGCTGGATACAAATATGTAATGCTCAAACCGAACACTGGGCTTCTTTATCCATCGGCAAATTATTTTTGCAACAATGTCATCAAGTTAATTCAACAGTACAAGGGAAACGATGTACCATTTATTATTAACTGTGAAAGGATTCTAAGCATTGACTACACTGCCATAAAGGTGTAACATAACTTTAGTATGCGCATCGACGAGATGTTTCTCAGTATGGCACAGGGGCAAGGGGGGTTCATCGCATTGGCTCGCACCGTCTCTACGATTATGTTAGAGAACGTGGGCCTATGGGGATGTACACTGCGTTCCACATTAGAGCATACTGGTTTCGCGCAGGGGTACACTGCTGATTGGTAGTAAACCGGCAGCGGAAATGCTAAGACCAATCGCGAAAGTGCTACGACCAATCGCATGCGTCAGATTCGTGGGAGCTGCGCAGATCGGTCGCAAATCGCTAGGGGCGTCGGTATGCTCTAATATGGAATGCAGTGTACCGTTCTGACCCTAGAGTTTCTCGCAACATCTCGTAGACGCGCAGCATCTATGAAAACTTCTATGGGAAAGTTATAAATTCTGTTTTATTGCTACAGGGTATCGAAATGCTGTCAAGGAGTATAAATTCAG
Source organism: Andrena fulva (assembly GCA_946251845.1). Classification (NCBI taxonomy): domain Eukaryota; kingdom Metazoa; phylum Arthropoda; class Insecta; order Hymenoptera; family Andrenidae; genus Andrena; species Andrena fulva. The sequence goes on from OX276327.1 coordinate 63,779,200, forward strand.
AGAAGAATAAGCTATGGTTCCTGAACGTTAACTTGGAAATGTCAGAAAGCATTAGAACCTTTGCCGATGACAAATTCTTTAATTTCCTCGACGAAGAGGAAGAAATTTCAATTTGTTATGGTGCATTTTCCACTGATATTAATATCTCCAATTACTCTTTCGTTAGCTGTTCTAAGATATATTTCTTTCAGGCGATACACTGATAAGTAACGGAGAAGAAGTGAAAGAGAAGCTTTTAGACAGCCAGTTATCGAGTGCAACGTTTACACATCTTAACAATGAAAAGAAAAGCCCAGAGACGCATTCCGAAGTTACAGTGAATTCTAAAGACGGTGCTGAAGAGACTGCACTAGCATCTAATTAATTTCTAAGAAAAACTGCCAATTGTAGAAAATTTTATGTCATGAATAAAAATTTATGTTTTCAAACTCGCAGTTGTTTTTGATAACCGACTTCGTCGGCTTCAACGGCCTTTAAACTGCACAAAGTCATTGGAGAAACTTGAGTATTTGCTAAAAATGGCGTCACCCGCAATCTTACCCTGTTCAGAAACATGCAATGTATTTGTAACTATTTTCATTACGATTAAATATCTATTAGCAAATACTGTACATAAAAGTAATAAAGGGTCCAGATCTAACAATCTGAATACATAGGTATATAACTACAAAAGTACATGACCTATTTCGGAACCCCCTATGATTCACGGAGGAAACGTTATTATCTTCTAATAACGGCATCGCGTTTGTTATAACCGTGTGCGCGAGTCGTTACTAACTAATTAACTATGAACAAAATTATAGTTCCAGCTTTATAGAAATATTCACTTTATTTAACAATAATTTCTCGCATCTTACAAATCACTTGCCAGCGCAGCCTGCTCGCCACACCGCTGTTTCACCACCACTCACTCTGCACCTCGGAAGCTCAGAGCCCTGAACGCAGCTAAATGAGGACACAGATGAGTGATGACTACGTTTCTGACGTCAGATTCTGCTCCCCAGATTTGGCTATCAGGGCGAAGCATATTCATTCGTAACTAACGAATAACTACTCCTGCGTCTTTATTCGTCATTTGAAATCAAATTTGCCCAACTCTGAACTCAGGCGCCTGCCGAAACTATTCGAGCTTCGGATAAAGATACAGATAAAGATGAAAAAGTTATTCGAACCTCCGAGTAACACCCAAACCAACGCGAATATTCGTGGGGGAGCCTTTAAAGGCCTTCGAATAAGAAAAGTATCTTTGGCTCGTCAGATGAATTCCCGTCGAATAAACTGGTTCATTCGTGGCGCTTCGAATAAAGATACGGGGTTATCTTTATTCGACGAAGAACGAATAAAATTTTTCTTTTATCCGAACATTTTTTATTTAGATAAAATTTTGCCCATCTCGGCTCATTGTCAGTATATGTACATTGCTGTTTGGGGCGACAATATGAATATCACATAATAGGAAAGTCAAGGATGTATATTTTGTAGGGGTGGGTTTCTGGAAGCGGCAAAACCTCAAAACTCAAGAATGTTTCGAGTTTTAAGAATTCGAAATTTTGCACTTTTGTTGTGATCTGAAACTCTCGAAACCCAGATAAGAAAATGTATAAAATCAATGAATAAAGAATCGTTCGTACTTTTTTAGCGTACCTCAAGAATTTATATATTGTTATATTTTTGTTGGTAGTTTGATTAACTATGGCTAATAGAGATTTATACAGAAATTTGGTTGACTTCATTTCCTAAATCAAAATATCCAACTTACAAAACAGAATCAGCAGTTCAGGTTTCGAGAGTTTCGAAGCCTTACTTTCGGATTTAAGTTTCGAGAATCTAAAAATTAGGTTCGAACCCACCCCTAATATTTTGAAATGTAATTCCAAAAGTACATAAATTAAGGAACATTGATAAATTAAATAGTCCTTTTGTTCCTGAATTACCTTCGATTTTCATTTGGAATTCATGCACTTTTATGTTATCAAAGTAGATACTGTCGAAGCCATTACTTTTTTTCTTCGTTTGTCATGTTTATTAATTTTAAAGCTAATACCGAATTAAACGATATGATTGTGATGAGCAACTTTCTCTTTTAACCGTGGATCCTCTACACGAATTAGTGATATGTTAATTAATATCAGATTAGACAGTTTTTATATTGTAGATATAGTTAATACAAATATAATTAATTTGTAGTTGAATAATTGGGACATAATGGTATGAGGGGAAGAGATAGAAGATATACTTTCTTCTAAAACTAACTTTCTTTATTCCTTTCATCATTAAATTTTTCATTATTGTATTCAATGTGATTTAATTTTTTTCATTTCATTCGTAATCTCTTTGTATTACCTAACTATATACTAAAAAGAGTTGATATATAACAATAAGAAACAATAAACAACAAAGATTAGTAACAAACAATTTACATTCATTGAAACCAAGCATTTACACTTCTCACGCACACACGAACGGTATTAGAAGAAAATCAGATTACATGGCTCTCACCTTTTTCAATTTTACACTTCGTAGAAAACAGTCTGGTTACCCAAGAGAGGAAATAAGTTAATGCATTGTAATTTTAAACAATTGCATGGATGTACTTTACACATACGATAGAACAATTATTATCCAACATTTAAACTAGTTATAATATTTTAGAATAGAATATACTCAGAACTATGATTTTACATATAAAAAGTCTCCTTAAAGTATGTATTACAACCTTAACTGGGCATGAATTCGATAATTAGCAACGTTTTAAATTCTTTTTCAATGCATTTCACTAAAGACTAGACAAAACTGTCGTCAAAGGGTTTCATTGTTCCTTTATATTTTCGTCGTAAAATTGTATCCAATCGTCAGAACCTGAGATTTTTATTTTAAATTTCAGTACGTAATACTTTCACTATTTCCATTCAAAGTAACTCGAAAATTGTGTTTCCCTTTTTCCCCTAAAAGAATCGAACAAATTCCTTTTTGTAAATATTACACAAAGTAATTGAAAACAATCACCTCTCTGTGCGTATTGATTTCTTTTTGCTTATATCACTTAACATTATAATAATTGATTCTAACCGTAATTATATCATCGATACAGTAAATCATAAGATTTATAAGCAACGCTAATGCCGTTTCCCCAAACAGAAGAATGACAATCACGATTACAGTATTATTGTAACGATTTCCAATAATTTTACAATATCAACCATTAAAAGTTATATGCATTTTTTTTATCTCTCTATCAGCAATGTATATCAATATAAATATTCCATAAATGTAGCTCGTGTTTCAATTTTATTATCATCCAGCGCTTTTTGGCGTAACTTCCTGTTCCGTTCTCGATTCTGAACGCCATTGTCTCGTGGTATTATGAAATATCGTTATGATCCATGCGACAATCCTTCAAAACTATTTTAAACAGTTATACGCGAGTTATATCTTAAATAGTTTTGACGGCAAAAACGACCAGTTGCCGGTGGAAATTTGCTCGCGGGTTAGTTAATCACAGAAGTTATACTTCCTACCAGAATCTCGATTCCATAGTATTTGCTTTACGTGCAACTACTTGCAGACAAATTAAAGGCCTTCAGTCTGAAGATAAAGCTCAGCATACCGTTTCATAACACCTTAACATGCAATTGTAATGTATCTAAACACGTAGACTGTATTGTACATCATGTAGATTCTTAACCAGAAGGGGGTGTTCCCGATGATAAATATAAGAATAATAGAAATCACAACGAAGAAGGTATCACTTCCTCGGGCTATCATTGAATACTTTAATCAGATCGATTCCATTGCTACGGCGTCTGATCGAAGTATCAGAGTTAGTATCTCTAATAGCTAATTATTTACGGAATCGCAGCTGAAAATCATAATATTACGTACCTCTATGCGTCGTAAGATGATGGAGATAATACAGAGACCAACGAATAAGTGTGATTAGGACTTTTCAAGTCTTTTTATCCAACAGCACGTACAACAATAATCTATTATGCGAAAGGGCCGCCGAAGTCTTGGCGCCAGATGATCCTATTCTCAAAGTACACAGTTCTGTTTCACGAGCACGCCATTTAATAATAATATCCGGTGTACACCGAACGTCAGAGGTGATGTTTCGTTACTTTCTTCTCGTCAGGACCACTTCGAAATGGTCCCATCTAGGATACACGGATGAAGCCAGCACTTGGTTTACTGGGATTTATGGGTTTCCACCGGCAACTTTCTTAAAAGATATTGAATGAACATGTAAATTAGTACGCAATAGTACCAATTATATATCTTTACTTGAGAAATGAACAAATGAAATGCAAGTAAAAAGGCACTATATCTGGTTATGAGAAACAATCAGGTATCGTTAGGCCTCCGAAAAATTTTTGTTCCTTTAACACCTCCGGTGAATCACAGATCTTTCGCTAAAGAAGTTACGCCACTGCAATCAAAAACCTCCGTTTCATTACACGTGTAAAGTCTTATTTCTTCAGGACTGAACATACAGACGTCAACGAAAATGGTCAATGTAAATCAGGTATATAGCCACTGTTAAATCAGTTTCGGGCGCTATTCAATAGCATGTTGGAAGCATGAAGTAATATCTTTAGTCGTATGTCACTTTATAAACTAGGATTGGAAATATTACGCTACAAACGAAGAAATCGCCCGTCGTTATCAACAAACTTGACTAGTTGTGGGAGAAAATTATTAATTGGCAAGAGAATGTTCGATTGTTCGACACGCGGCACGTGCGTGCCACGTGTCCAGTGATGTTCGAATACATTTCATTGTTATTTCATGATATTCAAAACGACCGATGTTGCGTTATATTGACTGCCGAGGATGACATTCATTTAACAATCATTTCATTAAACAGATGTTTCATGATCAGTCTCTTCAATTCTTCCCAACCTCCATGCATTCGGATCCCCTGCTGCTGCAATATGACAACGTGAAAGATTTTTAGTTAATTTCATTCAATACGCATCGCAGTACTTGAGATAGTCACGGATTTGTATTATTATTATTGCCGGGTGTGCTTTTATATAACCGTAACAAAGTACTTTCCCCACAGTACAGATTTATAATATGCGATGTACACATCGACAATTGAGCATATAAATAATAGAGAGATTAAAAATTATAGTAAACCTATAAGAACAACGGTAAGGAAAAAATGGAAATAAACATAAATATACATACGAAATAATCTATTGCTATCAGAATTTGTATCTTACACTATTGGAATTAATTCCATCCCTTGTTAATTTTATCACAGCATTATATGTGTAAGTATATGTATATATATATATATAGTTTTAAATAAAAATAAACGTAATCTATAAATTAACGTACTTTACGTATATTAAGTATATTAGTCGATACGGAAGAAAATGTAAAACAAAAGTATACAGGCACAAAGACAACTCACCTGAATACAATAACCAGAAGTAAATAACAAATGAAGTTACCCGATGATATGTGTATAACTTTATGGATATCCGTTGTAGAAACATAACATATATATCACGTACAAATCTGTGCTAGATAATAGCACACTCTGTGTCACAGGGGTATTATAAGGAAGTCTGAACATTGTTGTGTTGCACAGGATCTAAGGCAAGTGTACGTGGGTGATTCATATGATGCAAAGTGTTGTTCAGCACTTCCTGAGTTGTGTACAGCAGCGGCATTCTCTCTTCTATCCGAAGCAAAATAAAAAATTGATGCAAATTATAAACAGTGTATGTTATAAGAAATTCATAAATTAATATCATCAGAGTCATTACTAACCCGCCGGCGGGCGCGCCTAAAAGTTTTACACGAGCGGGCGCGTCGTGTACTCCGTACACGGGGGTTTGTTTTGGCTGAAAAACCGTTTTACCCTGATGTATTGTACTCAGCACCCCTATGTTTTCTTCCAGCGGACATTTCTGCATAATTCTACGTACTTGTCAGGTTAAAATTCGGTTTGAAAGTGTCTCTGCTTGAATGAAAACGAAAGTATGCCGCGTATCCTGTCGGTGAGCGCGCCCGTGTACTCAAGTTTCCCAGGTGTACGTCTCCGATTGTTCTGGTTTTTGGATATGTTTTAGGGGACAGAAAAATAAGATGTACGTGTATTTTTATTTCGGCCTGTTTGCATCTTTAGGGGGTGAAACCACCCCTCAAAGATTTTCAGGTGTTCGTCTCCGATTGTTCTGGTTTTTGGATATGTTTTAGAGGACCGAAAAATAAGATATACGTGTTTTTTTATTTTCACCCGTTCGCATGTTTAGGGGGTGAAACCACCCTTCAACTGTTTTCAGATGTTCGTCTCCGATTGTTTTGGTTTTTGGATATGTTTTAGGGGACAGAAAAATAAGATATACGTATTTCTTTATTTCGGCCTGTTTGCATCTTTAGGGGGTGAAACCACCCCTCAAAGGTTTTCAGGTGTTCGTCTCCGATAGTTCTGGTTTTTGGATATGTTTTAGGAGACAGAAGAATAAGATATACGTGTTTTTTTATAGCGGCCTATTTTCATACTTAGGGGGTGAAACCACCCCTCAATTTTATAAGATTTTCAGGTGTTCGTTTCCGATTGCTTTGGTTTTTGGATATGTTTTAGAAGACCGAAAAATAAGAAATGCCTGTCTTTCTATTTTGGCCCATTTGCATGTTTAGGGGGTGAAATAACCGCTCATAGTTCATTTAGAGGTACAAAGTTGTGTTGAATAAAACGTTATATGAATTTGAGTTTGCGTCATAACTTGCTTTATGGATGAGGTTCTTGTCGCCAGTGACCGATATTAGGGGGTAAACTACCCAGGAGGTGGTTCACCCCTCATTGTAAGTAGCGATGGGAAGCCATAAAACCACTAATGTGTCATCCTGAAATAAACTATGTCTAAGGCTTTTTTTAAGAATTTTATGAATTTTTTACTGGTTTCAAGTCTCTAAAATGCGCAGTTAACCGATTACGGCTAGTTTAGGGGTAGTTTCACCCCCTAAACATGCAAATGGGCCAAAATAGAAAGACAGGCATTTCTTATTTTTCGGGCTTCTAAAACATATCCAAAAACCAAAGCAATCGGAGACGAACACCTGAAAATCTTATAAAATTAAGGGGTGGTTTCACCCCCTAAGTATGAAAATAGGCCGCTATAAAAAAACACGTATATCTTATTTTTCGGTCCTCTAAAACATATCCAAAAATCAGAACAGTCGGAGACGAACACCTGAAAACCTTTGAGGGGTGGTTTCACCCCCTAAAGATGCAAACAGGCCGAAATAAAAATACACGTACATCTTATTTTTCTGTCCCCTAAAACATATCCATAAACCAAAACAATCGGAGACGAACATCTGATAACAGTTGAAGGGTGGTTTCACCCCCTAAACATGCGAACGGGTGAAAATAAAAAAAACACGTATATCTTATTTTTCGGTCCTCTAAAACATATCGAAAAACCAGAACAATCGGAGACGAACACCTGAATACCATTGAGGGGTGGTTTCACCCCCTAAACATGCAAACGCGTCAAAATAAAAAAACACGTGTATCTTATTTTTCGGTCCTCTAAAACATATCCAAAAACCAGAACAATCGGAGGCGTACACCTGGGAAACTTGTGAGTAGACGGGCGCGCACGCCGGTAGGATACGCGGCAATACTTTCGTTTTCATTCAATTAGAGACACTTTCAATCCGAATTTGAACCTGACTAGTACGTAGAATTATGCAGAAATGTTCGCTGGAAGAATACATTGGGGTGCTGGGTACAATACATCACGGTAAAACGGTTTTTTCAGCCAAAAACTGACCTCCGTGTACTGAGTACACACGCGCGCCTGCCGGCGGGCTAACAAAGCCGCCGTTAGCACCAGGCACGACGGGGCCCTTGCCCCGGGCCCCGCGCTTAGGGGCTTCATTTTGTAAAAATTATATGAATTAAGTATAATTGTCAAGGTATCAATTTTTATACAATAGATTTTCGGCAAGCATAAGTGACGCGTGAAGTAGATACGTAAGATTATCTGTTTTCAATTAGATGTTGTCAATAATATCGACTTTTGCCCCGGGCCCCGTAGACTCTAAGGGCGGCTCTGATTACTAATCTATAAGCACGTGCACTACTTATCATGCGAATATGAACTAGAGTATACTTTTCATTTACTCTATAAATAATTACATTTGGGGTAAATGTTTACTTTATGGGAGGATTCTCCGATGACCTTGAGCTTCGCGTATGTTGTCAAGGTCATCGTTCTGAACAACATTTCCCTCTAAACTTTTTGGCGCCCGGCTTTGGTTTACGAGATATTCGCAAAAAACTTGGCGTAATTGTACATTGAAAACTGCCTATACAGACGTTACTAACACAACATCTTCTCGTCGCCGTAGACTGTTTCACAGCCGATGGTATTAGTATTGGTTGGGGCTAGATTACGGCGGGGGGGGGGGGGGCGCCCGTTTGCGGGCGCGTAAAGGTGGCATCTGACGGAACGTGGATCGGCGAGCTTCGCACGAGACTCGCCGATCCACGCGCCGTGAGAACGCTCATGGCTCGCCGATTCGCGAGCCGTCAGATTCCACCTTAAAGAATGGTAGCGAACCGATGTATGTGTTAAATTCGGTAGTTCTAGTGTTAGCTAAAGTTTTTTGCGAATATCTCGTAAACCAAAGCCGACCGGCAAAAAGTTTAAAGGGAAATGTTCAGAATGATGACCTTGCAAAATATGTCAAGGTCATTGAAACGGAGAATCCTCCCCTAAACATTTACCACATTTGATTATTCGATCGTGTAAATTACATATCGTTATCAATTTACTTTATAATCATCATTTTTATATTTTAATTGCAACGATCTAAACATAATATACATTTATACCATGCAACGATATTATTACAACTCTAACACTAATTCTGGACTAATGGATTAAATTCCAAGAAGAATCAACAGTTTTGATTTTAAATTCGTATTATAAAGCTCCACCCTTGACGAATCGATCTGCTCATAAACAACGTTCAATCATTATCTACTGACAAGGAGAGTATTTTAGGTGTCCGCCTCCGATCATTTTGATTTTTAGATATGTTATAGAGGACCGAAAAATAAGAAATACGTTTTTTATTTTTCCCCGTTTTCATATTTGGGGGGTGAAAACTGCGTTCAAAGTTAGGGTTAAAAACTCATTTTTGTGGAATATCTCGAGAACTATTAGAGATAGGGGAATATGTATGGACGAATTTTGTGTCTTTGAATGCGAAATATGACTGACTCACCAGATTTTCAAAAAGTCCACAAAAATGATTTTTCACCCCTAACTTTGAACGCAGTTTTCACCCCCCCAAATATGAAAACGGGGAAAAATAAAAAAACACGTATTTCTTATTTCTCGGTCCTCTATAACATATCCAAAAATCAAAATGATCGGAGGCGGACACCTAAAATACTCTCCTTGTGAGTCTAAAAGCAGGATATACTAACAATGTAAAGATCGCAATGCTATAAAGTCTTTTATTTGAAATTTATCAGACCGTAATGTGTAACTAGACACAAAATTATCATTGGACGAAATTATCTATGGCCATTGCGCAATTAATTATTTCGTTGCTAATGTGTTTGATCGAAGAAAGCAGAAATATAAAAACCACTTGCCTTTCATGCAAAAAAGTAACGTTTGAAGAACACGCGACTTATATGAATATAATAGAATGAGTTAAAGCGGATCATGCAAAAAATGGAGAACAATTCTTTTCTACAATAAAAATTGCAACAAATACTTAAAAGAATTCAACCGTGCTGAGTATTATCCAACATTTCAATTACTACGAATCTGGTGCGATATCGTTCAATAAATTTACAAATTTTATTTACAAATTTAGTGCTAATAGTTCGAAAATCCATTTTTCTTAATAGGATGACAAAACAGCGAGACAAAGACTAATCAGAAATGCAGACCTTTATAACGGTACTACGTGTGATGGAGAGGCAATTCATGGGTCTTGTTCCATCAGCAGTAAAAAGCAGGTAGACATCCATGGTCTTCTCGACGTGTTAAGGCCGTCGCGCATTTTGGCGGAGCGCAGCGATACGAACAGAAAAGTTTATATAAACACTTGATTCTTATGGAGCCGCGCACACTACACCGAAGCGTTTCGCCAAAATTCGAGACGGCCTTTAACGGAAAAAAAGAGAAAAGAATCTGCAGTACTCATTAGTAAACTAAGTAACGAAGACTAATAAGATACATGTAATTTGGTTAAAAAAATATTGACAATTTAGTCATATTTAGTCATTTCATTAAACTGTAAAAGGGTGAAAACACTAAAAAAAAATTATTTTATGTTACAATCAATATAAACTGTTCATGATATACGTATACACATTAGGGTGGACCTTATTTTTCGACCATCAGATTTTTTTGGTCCCATACCCCAGAAATGTGACACTTATTGAGAAAATGACCTGGAAAAAATTTCAGCCCGATTGGACCACGGGAAAAGGACGCGCCACGAATTTGAAAATTATGAACTTTTTAAAACTTGACATAAATATACATTATGACATATCGTTGAATTTGTATTTTTTTTTCTGTTTAAGAATACATACACAACATATACGATTGTTAACAAAAAAAACGTCCGTGACCTTGAAAACTCGAAAGAGTGACCTTGAAAAAAAAATTTTTTCCTTCCATTATATTCACCTCTTTATATACTACAACTTTTGTCTGAAGAGTTTTTTCATATATCCATAAACGATGGAGATATTAAACATTTTTGATTTTCATTATAATGCTCCATTATACAGAAGAAAAGCAGGTCTAAGGCTGGAAATAAGTTATTATAGCTATTATGTAAATTACGAATAGAAATGTCATCAAAGTATTGCGTCCCAGACCTGCTCGTGGACGTTCGATAAGACCGAGCAGATCTTGCCCTAGACGCGACTGTGTTAACAAACACAGTCTTAAATGTGTCTCAAAAATTCAAATAGCCACGGAGGTATTTATTAGGGGTTCCTTTATATTAAAAATGCTTTAAAAATCCTTTGATAAATTACCACATTTTTTAAAAAGACCCTTCTACATGGGGTGATGACGAGGCTTTCCAAATTGGGCGAAACATCGTGAACGGATTAAAAGTGGTAAATGACACCGCTGAGAGTGGCGTTAAACTTATAGAAGAATATAACAAAATATTATCAAAAAATGAAGAGGAGAAACAATTTATACTGCAGAATGTGACGGAATATAGAAAGCAGTATCCTGACGTCACAAAAGAGAATTTATCAAAGGATTTTTAAAGCATTTTTAATATAAAGGAACCCCTAATAAATACCTCCGTGGCTATTTGAATTTTTGAGACACATTTAAGACTGTGTTTGTTAACACAGTCGCGTCTAGGGCAAGATCTGCTCGGTCTTATCGAACGTCGAGCAGGTCTGGGACGCAATACTTTGATGACATTTCTATTCGTAATTTACATAATAGCTATAATAACTTATTTCCAGTCTTAGACCTGCGTTTCTTCTGTATAATGGAGCGTTATAATGAAAATCACAAATGTTTAATATCTCCATTGTTTATGGATATATGAATAAACTCTTCAGACAAAAGTTGTAGTATATAAAGAGGCGAATATAATGGAAGAAAATTTTTTTTCAAGGTCACTCTTTCGAGTTTTCAAGGTCACGGACGTTTTTTTTTTAACAATCGTATATGCTGTGTATGTATTCTTAAACAGAAAAAAAAAATACAAATTCAACGATATGTCATAATGTATATTTATGTCAAGGTTTAAAAAGTTCAACATTTTCAAATTCGTGGCGCGTCCTTTTCCCGTGGTCCAATCGAGCTGAAATTTTTTCCAGACCATTTTCCCAATAAGTGTTACATTTCTGGGGTACGGGACCAAAAAAAATCTCGCAAAATAATTTTCGTCAAGAGTAGCTAAGGTCCACCCTAATACACATATATCTCTGTGGCTGAAATAACACAGTAATGCTATCGTCTTTCTACATGCAACAACGTGTTACTTTATACTATCATAAAAGCGAGCATTATAATGCATATTTGTTCGTACTCTACGAAAGATTTATGTATAATAAAGATATTTGTAACAGATACATAGCATTCTACCTGAACTTTTTATCCTCCATCATAAAAAGATTATTAACTAAAAGGTACTTTTACCTTGAAGTTGACGACTGATGAGAGCAGTAATGCCTTGACTGTCACCAGTCTTCTTTACAACAAAAAGTTTGGTGTCGGGATCATTTTCTAAGGCGCCAATACCAGCTAAACCAATTACTTGACCATTTTGTTGTTGATGACTGCTAGCAGCCATTGTTTCACTGACCTATGATTATATCGTTTACACAAAAGGGTTCAGTTCATCAATCTTTTAACATATACTCGCGAAATATTATGCATTGTAAACGATACCCTCGATCACATTAAAAGTACAAGATTATTTATAACAATATAATACCTTTTTAAAGCGAACGGTGAACATTTAGATACGAAGGGAATTTAAAAACTAGCGTAAGAAGAAGATAGATTTCGCTTGACGAAAAATGTTACAATTTGTTGCGTACGTACCTGCATCAATTTTTTCACTACGTCCCTTCCCAAAATATGATCAAACACTGCCTGCAGAAATTGATCACTAATTATGCTTAATTTTAATTTGTCTCTATGCCATAATAATATTCTTGATTCTTCCATAGCTGTTATTGATACCTACAGAAATATATTGTCGCTTTAATTCGTTTACAATGAAATTCTATTTTGCAAAAATTATCCATACACACGCAAGCGAGTATTATCATTAATACGTAAACGTGTAGATACAACGAGCGCGCGAAACGGCAGAATAGAAATACACAGACCTGAAAGTATTCGTCCGTGGATACACCAAACCATTCCGGAGAATCCAGGAACTGATGTGGGAAGACAATGTGCAATGCTCTTCCATTTTGCGATACTACTAATCTGCAAACATTCGTACAGGACAATTAAATCTGTACAGACTGCTAATGCCGATTACAACGTGTATCGCAAACTTACTTTCCAGAAAGCACCAGAGACAAAGAATCAACTTTGGTCACTTTCTCCTGGGCATAAACTTCTTGATATTTCAACTGTCGTATAAGCTTCATACAATTTAGTACTTTTTTGAATTGATGACGCGATACCCTCAATGGCTGGAACACTGCAATATATACCTGTATAGAAGAGAATGAAAACGACATATAGAATTTAAGTAGCTCTATCGTGAACACCAACAATACAATATATAAACGCAAAAACATTTTGAATAAATATTTTACACATTTCTTTGCAGCCGTTTACTTGTATCATCGTTTTCTAATGACACTAATATAGCTCGTGTGACGTAAAGTTACTACATTTCTATACTCTTCGTCGACGTCTATTAAGTTAAGTTCAAATTCTTTACTAATTAAAGAAACGTGATACGTTTGAAATGTTTCTAACGTAAAGTACAGTTCATGAATTTTATACTATAAAAAAAGAAACTTCGATGCTCGAGTTGCGTGTACAAAAGAGCACGACATGAAGGAAAGGATACTGTGTAAAGAATTCTAGCATAATGCAGGTGCCACAGCCAAACATACAAGCGATTTAGAGTAATTACAAAACTTCTAATATATCTATCTATAAGATCTACGACAATAACATTATACTATCTAAAATACACAATATCATACTACAGTATTTAGTCGCTTATACAGCGTAAGGGGAGACGTTTCTGAGGCTGATTCCCTCTCACTCGCGGTTTAGGGAAGACAACGCCGTAAGCATCGGAAATGATGTAGATAGCATTGAGCTTGCGCGCGAAAAGGGTAAATAGAGCTTACAGCGAGAGAATACTGTGCAGACAGTATTTAAACAAAGAAAAGGTAGGAAAAGTACTAACTTAAAAATTGTACGGATACTTCAGTACATAGAAATTACTTATTGCTATTTAGAAATAGCGCTCGTTAGTCATTACATTGTCTAATTAATATAAGTGTAGCTCTTTCTTATACTTCTTTGAAGTTTACCTTTAAACATAACATCAGTGCTCGATTAAATGATACATTTCGTAGAAGAATGTTAAAAATGTAACTGAAAAATTAGTAGAATGTCAAACTAGACCTAAAAAAATGTACTAAAAATATATAAATGTAGACTCAGATAATTTGAAAACGTTACGAAAAGTATAGGATGCATACTGATTAATTTGAAACGTGGGACTTTCTGTGTGTATGTGTTACAATAAAGATAATTTTTTAGTATGAGCAATTATTTTCGCACTACAGTAAATATTCGATACATGTTCGCCAGAAATGTTCGTTATATGATCGTCGCCTCGCCCCACCAACTGGGGGATCTCCCGCGGAACCAATCAAGCGTGAAAGGCGACACGAGTCGGAACAAGGCCACCGCGATATAAGACGCGAGCCAGCGTACCGGCGGCTACTTTGTAAGAAGCCAACGTCTGGCATTTAAAGACCACAGCCTTGACAAATTAAATGTTTAAACTTTTCGTGTTACTCTTATGGGAATACTTTCAAAGGTGAAGTCCCACGGCGCGTGGCTCGGCGAGCTTGGCGCGAGACTCGCCGAGGCCCGCGCCGTGGGATTGCTCACGGCTCGCCGACTCGCCGAGTTCCCGCGCCGTGGAACTTCACCTTAACACATTAATGAGGGTTTTCCGACGAAAACAAGACCAAACACGATGCGATTCGGATCATATTCGACCGCCGTTCATTCTTCCTCGTTCGCTCCCACTTTTTCTTACTCGTTGTTTTCGTCTTCGACTGCCGACTGCCGCTATTGACAAAGCATAAACGCGAGCCCGAGGCTCGACGGTATCGCTTGAATAAACAAGCCAGCAATTCGCGCTGGAATTCGCGGTCTCCTACACGTTACATGTTCGTGCCCGGTCTCGCGTTGGCGAACATGTAACAAATATTTACCATAGTTTAAATGCCACCAGTCTCTACCCAGTATACGTTAAACGTATCCCGTCATTCCACGAGCAATAGTATTTTGAGTATACATTTACAATGCAACTAAACGAGTCTTATTAATAACTAATTACACAACTACATCCATTTCCTGGTCTCCCACAGTTCCCCTTTATCTTCTTACCCCAATTCTTTACTCCCCTTATTATAAACCTTCGAACCGATTTGAGACACTCTTACGCGCTCTACATTTAAATTAGAACTGGACGTGTGCAAAGCAGGGCCGTTCCTGGCGGGGGTGCAGAAGGTGCCCCCGCACCTGGGCGGCTAAACCTAGGGGCGGCCGCGGGCCGTTTATTATATGTAAAATTTTGATTAGTAAGAATAATAATCGAAACTTTTTTGGATGATAACTGTTTAAAATTATGTATGCATAGATATAAAAGTAAACGCTCCATATTAAATTCTTAATTAAAGAATATTGAATTAATAAGGGCGGCAATATTATTTTTGCACCGGGGCGGCCAAAACCCAGGAACGGCCCTGGTGCAAAGTATGCGAACAATATCCTCGGACGTTAAGTCCTCGGACAAGTGGCTTTTCTTATTTCATCTCTTCGGCTTACCTCTTCGACTTCCCTCGAAAACTTGATAGGCCTGAGCTTGTAAAGAAGCGTGCATACATGGACGAAGTTGATGGCAACAAACAGAGCATTCCAGAGAGCAGCGTCCAGCCAACAAGCTATTGTCCAGCCCCACAAAGCAAGAAAGGCACAGCCCACGAGCAGAGTGCACCTTAAATAGAGTACACCATGTATGCCGCTTGGTGCAAGGTGTGACAATAGAAAGAAGGCATTTGCTAGTTGAAAGTAGATGTGGTTCACAGAAATTCCTTGATAGGGTTGGCAGGTAAGAACTCCGTACAGAAAAGTTGGAGGCACTATTGGCGAATGAGGAGAACCAGATCCATGAGTGACTACTGATAGACCAGTAGCTGTAAAATATTTTTTCCAAACATTAGGCAGCGCTATGTATACTTATCAACTGCAACTCAACGATATATAAAGACCATCGAACTTATAAACGATATATACGAAATTATTAGCGACACGCTTCGAGCGCGCTCGAAATGTACAGAGCGAAAGAGCCGTTTTTGTTCTCCTCGCGCAACGGCGCATACATACCCGCTTTATTATCAGCGGTCACATTCCTACATTCGTCGTCTTCGTGGTGCGTTGGAATCGGTAGCGACACTTCCGATGTAACAGCGTTACGAGGAACATTAGAGGCGCCTGCATTCGTTAAACTGGCATCGATCCCGATAGACGTCCAATACAAGAATACCAGCAATAAAACAGAAGCGCGCCAGCCTTCTCGGCTTCCTATAGGATCGGAACAGATCCACATCCCCGCATCACCACCGAGCTAAATCAATTTCGTCTTGCTCTGTAATATTAAGAAGAAATATACTCCTCGACTACGATGAATCAAATCGATACACTACGTGTAGGGGAGAGGCTTGCAGGTTGCCACCCCTGCTGTATTTCGACTTTCTAGCAGTGTCATAATCTCAACTCTGACTCGCATCGACGTTAAAAGAGTAGGTGTCACTATTTTATAAGCTCTGGAGCGGACAGACGCAATAACGCTGTGTTTGCTGAGCGAAGGGTAATATAGTGTTTGTCAAGAAACTGAATTATTGAAATTGTGTGCTTTCCTTGTGCTCGTAAATTGAACATTTTCATCGACAATTCAAGATAACTATACGTACTGTGTTGTCTTTTTTTATCTAATTTACATATGCCAAACAGATTTCCAAACATATCATGAATTGACAATTTTTTCTCATATTTTCCTAAAAATGCGTCGGAATGCAAGTTGCCTCCTTTTTTGGCTTGCAGGTTGCCACCTCTCTCTTTCCCGCTTGTTTACACTCAAATGTCATTGAGTTTGAAGTGAAGTGTTTTTATTGCATTTTAGTCATATTTTGGTTTATTTTTTACATTTTTATAGATTTTTAGTATGGCAGCACGCAGGTCAAGAAAATCTGAATAATACAATTTATTAATAAAACTTAATAAATTTTGAAAAGTTTTCTGAATCAGGTTTTTACTTGAGTTTTTTTACACTTTTAGCAATTTTTCTAGGGGGTGGCAACCTGCGAGCCAACATTTCAAGGAGACAATTTTAGATACTTTCGATAATTTGCAGTATAATTTTTCTTTTTCGAGAGTTTGCATGATTTGTAGCTCAGGGTTGTAGCTCAACACTTCCTCTTTCCAACTTATACCATAAATCAACGATGCGTTAATTTTATGACGAGTTATGATCAAAAAAGCTTAGGGGTGGCAACCTGCAAGCCAACATTTCAAGGAGACAATTTTAGATACTTTCGATAATTTGCAGTATAATTTTTCTTTTTCGAGAGTTTGCATGATTTGTAGCTCAGGATTGTAGCTCAACACTTCCTCTTTCCAACTTATACCATAAATCAACGATGCGTTAATTTTATGACCAGTTATGATCAAAAAAGCTTAGGGGTGGCAACCTGCAAGCCTCTCCCCTACGATTAGAACGGTATTTAAATTAGTAGATACCACGATTCGTACTTATTCATAAAAGATGTTAAATCGAATATTGTATCCTCTTCACGAATGACCTCTCATTGTTTACATGTCTACTCTCAGCTGAAATTAGAGCTCGAAGACAAACACCATCTTGCTGACTTCAAATCGAGGAAGGGTATTTGCATTACCAATAGCTGCGGGAAGACTACAGAAACATCTGTAAAATGAACAAGCGTATATGAGAGACGGTCCCTTCGCATAGTTTGTTCCGTTCGCCGTTCGTGCTCTCCCGTTTAACGAGTCCGCTTAGACATAATGTTTCTGACGATACGCGTCGCAATATCGCCGAACAGGAGTGCGTCTTAAGGAAAGAGTAACTCTTATCCGACACGCTACGTCAAGATGACATAATAGAATTGCGGACTAAAAAAATGTCCAAGAGTGACATTTACCAAGAAGGCACAGGTCCGACTAGTGTTTGTAAATAATATGAATTCAATGATCTTCGGCACCGCTCGGGGACGAGGACTTGAATCCCGAGCGGACTCGTTTCGCATTCATTTCTTCCCTTTAGAAGCGATCGGGGATACTGGCGCACGTTACAAAGTATCGTATCGAAATCAATAAATAAACTTACTCATGGAAATTTTGAGAAGATGAGAGCGTACACAAGGCATGCAGGTAAAACGGGAAAATATAAAGTCGGGCGATTCGATAGTCGGAGCGAACTGAACTCGTATACGAAACAAAACTTGCTTATCTAATGAACGTCAAACTAGCAGAAAGACGTTGCTCTAGCAAGGACGGGCACAGGCAACGGTGGAGAACTGGAAACCCGATGGGGGATAAAATAGGCCACGCGGCCCCTAATTTAAGGTCCGTTCGAAAGATTTACTGGCAGAAACGAGAAGCAGAGTCGCGCGCGATTAATACCACGTCGTATTCCAGTTGTCACGGGAGAATTAACCGTAAATTGAATTCTACAGGGTGGCTTATAAACCGGAACGGAAGCTCGTGCTTTGATTTTCAAATCTAAGGTTTTTACAAACGCGAACGGTATATCTGTAGATTCGTCAGTAATTATGTATTTATCCTGAGTCTATAATATATTAGACTTAATTTGGATTCTGAGCAGTCAGTGCGGCAAATGCGAATTCATTTTAGATAATTACATATTACGTATTACCGTTTCTACTGATAGCTGAAATTTGAAATATAGAACATTTTACACGCATACGCCGTGCCATCGTATTCTTGGAAACAGCTTTTAGCCGCGGCGTAACGTGTTGAATGCACGCACACGCGCGCAACACCGCTGTAAACAAAGCTTTTCGAACTTGTTTCTTTTTAGGTTTGGTTGTCACTTGTATATGCGAGGATTAAGATGGCAACGGAGAAGGATTTAGTCAATGGTATTTATTAATTAGATGTATTTGTATTGCGTTCGCAGTTTTCAGTGGAAAGTATTCGAGCGTAACTATTTCATCCAATTCTGTGTATTTTATTATTTCTTTGTATCTGTGGAATGTTCTTCTTTATGCACTGTTTATAATGTCTACCATAAATGATTTAAGAATTATGTTAAATTCATATATAAAATATAAAAACATATAGGTATTTCTCGTAACAAATATGTAAATTATATCGCAATTTTCAAACTGGCTGTGTGAAAGAATAAAACTTTATAGAAATCGAAAAGTGGTATTGTTTATAATTAATTTTAGAATGCACCTAAGTCACATAGTATTAGAATTTAATCGAAATAAAGTTCGCGAAGTGTAGACTCATTCGTATTGTTTCATTTTTTTACTTACACTTCTCGTATCAATTAAGACGGTGATTATTTAGAGACTTTTAAAATTCATACAATAATATCACTTTGTGGCTCTTAAAAATGTAAAGCTTGTACGAAAAAAATAGAAGGCACAATTACAGTAGAAGGTAAACAATTACATGTTAATAGCAATACATATTATATATATTTTTTTTTACGAAAATATTGTAATAAATCATTAAAAAATGTAGTTGAAAAATGACTTTTCTGAATAATTATCGTCATCTACCAAATATTTCTTCTAACGATGGAAAAATCTCTTCGAAACTATCACTGAAGAAGTCTATACTTTGTTTCCTCCACCAGCTTCTTATATCCTTTTCACCCGTTCGTTTCGAGTCAAACAAATGCTCATAAATGCACTTTCGTCGATTTTGGGCAGAGGTAAACGCTATACAGCGTCAAATCCGAGCTCTGCGACTAAAAATTCTTTGGTATCTCGCGAGGTATAACTTGTGCATGCCTGTTAAGTATCTAACGTCAACTTCGAACGATTTATCGTTTAATTTTACTCGGTTCGTCAACTTGTCTCGTGCGAAACTTATCGCTTACCATTATAAATCTCTCGTCCAGTTCTTGATCGTAGCGTCAGCTCCTCTCCACTCGCAGCTTAGATTTTTTGGTCAAGCGAAGGCCATTACCCACGCAGTTATCGTAACGAATAACTCACGCTTGATAAATTTGTGATTGCAGCGGTAAGAGAGTCGCTTAAAGCCGGCGGAGAACTCAGTCGTATGAAAGCTGAAATGTGTACGGAAGTTATAAAATTATTGGATAATTTGAATAAAGGAAATAAGGCGAAACTCCCGAAGCAATCTCAGGATATTATACTTTTAAATGAACTTATTAGAGAATATTTAGATTGGATGGGGTACAAGTATAGCTCTACCGTATTTACCTCAGGTATTACAAGCCGTTAACAAGGTCTCTGCTGTTTAATACGTAATCGAGTTTATTACAAAAATGGTGTTTGAATTTTTAGAGTGCGACTTATCAAAGAAGCCGCTCGACAGATTTCTGCTCGTGCAGAGTCTGGGAGTGAAGGAGAGCGACAGCAGCAACGGTGTACCTCTACTCTGTAGCATCATGGAAACATTTAAAAACTTGAAAAGTACATAAGCATATAAAAGTACATTCGGGCGGAGCATTGGATATTTATAGAATTCGCAATTCGACGGCCAATTTCTTATCGCGCGTTTACACTTTGTAGAACAAGAAGAAAGATAAATTAAAAGAATTTTGTCTTTTTATTTCGTGACAATCTTTTACATATTGACATTACATTACGAAAGTACAATATAATATTGAGATATTGGAGATCTTAAATATAACTGTTGTTGCTCTCTAAAAGTATTGTACCAGATTTCTTAAAGATATCATTATCTACTGAATGCTATAATGTACATCAGTTATTGTAATGAATTTACTTACAATATTTTAGTGCTGAAATTAGAACGAGGATAATTATGTAAAGGCCTTAATAACATTTGACAATTAAATATAACAACTTAAATGTCATATTTCCTTTCTCCCATTCGTTATTTCGTTACTCCATTAAATTTTTCCATTCCAATCCCCCCCCCCCCCAAATATTGACTATTACAGTAATGAATCAATGTCTGGTCAAATCGATCTCGAACATTGTTATAATATTATAAATACGGAATAAGATCTACTTTGTTTCATGTCGGATAATAATCTTATTTTGGTGCATATTAATTGTAAATAATTCTGGTAGGGGCTCTTACATTAAAAAGCATTCACAAAGAAAAGTTTCTGTCAGAATTCAATTTTAAAATAGTAAAGACATCTAACGATATCATTTGTGCTTCGACTTCTTTTTCTTCTTTGCTTGTTTATTTCTACTCTTTGACTTCTTTGATTTCTTTTTGTGTTTCTCCTCGTCGCTACTTGTGTCCGAGGAGTCCGAGTAAGAATCTGAATCTGTGCTACTGTCTTTCTTCGCAGATTTCTTTTTCTTATGCTTCTTGTGTTTCTTCTTCTTCTTCCGGTGCGACTCGTCTGAACTGTCAGTGTCGGTACTGGAGGTGTCGGTGCTGCTGGACGAATCCTCGCTGCTCGTAGACTTCGATCGTTTCTTAAGAGACTTTATTTCCATCTCCTTCCCCATGTCTGGCTCGTCGAGCTTAAGTTTCTTAGCAGGCAACGGCACTATTTTGCCGTCCTCGCCGTCCGAATCAGAATCCGAAGCACTGTAATCAGGCTCGAAACTAGCTTCGTCAAGCATGCTACGCTTACGGTCAGAGACAAGCCTCGGATTCTTCCTCTGTTTCTTCGTCGACTCTACAACCGGAGGCTCGGGGTTCTCATAATTTATTTTACCTTCATTAGCTTCAGGCTTGTCCTTCGAAACAATGCTCTCCTTATGCTTCTGCTTCTTCTCCAGCTTCTCTTTATCCTTTTTATGCTTCTTCTCCTTTCGCTTCTTATGCTCTTTAGATTTACTTCTACTCCGATGCTCCTTTTTCCTCTTCTTATCCTCTTTCGTCTTTTTCTCCCTCCTTTTGTCGTCGTCGTCGTCCCTACCCTTTAAAAGACCCACCTTCTGCGACTCGTTTCGCTTAAACGTGCAGGACGGCGTTCTTCCCCTCCTTTCCCTATCCCTCTCCTTTTCCCTATCTTTCTCCATCCGGTCTCCCTTAGAATCGTTTCGATTCGATCTGAAGTCTCCTCTGGACTCAATCCTTGGATCTCTCTCCGACCTCATGTCATGCCGCTCGCCCCTGAATTCGTTTCTATCCTTCGAGCGGTCACCTCGGTCTTTATTATCCCGCTTTCTATCGTCGAGGAACACCTTGCGCTCGTTCCCTGGCATCGACAACGATGGGTCGACGCGTCTATCTAAAAGTGGCGAGATCCTCTTATCTCTGCTGCTCCTAGGAGACCGACTCCTCGACTGATTCTCGCTCTTTGCCTCGCGTCTGTCCAAGAAACTTTTAATAGGGCTGATCTTTCGTTCTTTGTTCTCCTCTACTTTCTCGCCCAGCCTCTCTTTGGCAGAAAGTCTTGTGGGCGAGTAGGTCTCTGGCACCGGCTTGAATTTCGTTCTGTCCAGTTTAGCTTTCTTCACCGGTTCCGTGATTTCCACGTTCCTTTCGTTCCGGCCCACGTTTATAGTAACATTCACGCTCTTTCTCGGCTCTCTGGCAGGCTCGGCTTCCAGTACCTTGGGCTCCGGATTTTGATACAGCACCTTCCTGCTCTCGCTAATCTTCTTAATTTCGATAGGTCTGATGGCGTTAATAGCTTTCTGGAAAATCGCATTCTCAGCTCGTTTCAACACTTCCGACGTAACTACTTTCGTCGACTTCGGCTCATCTATCTGTATCTTCTCTACAGGAGATTCGCACACTTCGTCAGATTTTTCGATGGTGTCGTCTCGTTCCCACTTGGAAAGCTCCGGCATAGGAGCCAAGAATTCATCCTTCTTCGGCGACTTCTCCTCCAGTAATGTGCTCTTATCTTCTGTTTCGTTTTCCGATAGCAGAGAATACTTTTCGGTGATCACGGTGTTTATCTCTGTATCGTCCAATCCGCTGTAAAGGCTGTCGATGGGTTTGATCTCTGATTTCAATTCTGGAATTGGCTTGAAATTGGGATTCGGAGGGTTTGTTCCAAACTCTGTATGATCGATTCTTTCTGGACTGGGTTCAGTGAATTCGGGGGGTTCCGGATTCATAGCTAAAGACTTATCTTCAAATTCTTCTTTGATCGACTCCTCCATGATGGTCTCAGCAGGTATGCAATCTATCCTGTTGTCAGTATTCTCATCCTCGCTGACCGGTTTTGCGACATCTACTGGCTTCGTAGGTGATATAGCTTCTGGTTTAACTTCCAACGCTAAGTCTTCATGTTCCGTTGATTTTGTCGGCTCATCTTTTGCCGCCTCTTTCTGGCCTGCTTTCTTATCTTTCTTCTTCTTCTTCTTCTTCTCTTTCTCGTCGTCTTTCTTCTTCTTCTTCTCTTTGATCTTCTTCTCCTTCTTCTTCTCCTCACTCTTCTCCTCGTGATCCTTCTCCTTTTTCTTTACACGCTCAGGGGATGCGTCCTTTGCATCTGTCCTGGACTTCTGCGAATAAGGCGTCGGGCTCTTTCTGGTCTTCTTTCTTTCCACGGAGCGTCTCTCGTAACGTTCATGCCGATCTCTATCTTTCTCAGTTTCGTAATCTCGTTCACGCCTGTCCTTCTCGCGGGCGCGATTTTTGTCATCTTGCCTGTGACGATCCCTTTCATCCCTGTAACTGAGACAACAAAACAGTTCTCGAAGCTCTGACCTGGTGACCACACATTCAACCAACCCAAACATACTAATTTAACGCATCGCAAGATTAAGCTGACATCCTTCTCGGAATATAAAAATGCATATATAAGAACCCATTGCAAATAGAAGATTGCCGCAAAATGGTACGTACCGATCCTTTTCGTAGTCCTTTTTCTCAAGGTGTCGGTCGTCATCTCGACGATCGCGAGGGTGCCTATCATCGCGTTCCTTTTCTTTTTCCCTTCTATCGCGCTCATCCTTTTCCCTCGTCCTATCGTCATGATCTCTGGGCAGTGGCGGTCTTTCGCGATCCTCGCGATCTCTATTTAAAACTCTACGGTCTCTGTCATCTCTTTCTCGTAAACGATCATCGCGTTCGCGTCCCCTGGAAGAAGGCAAGTGCTTAGTCAGTCCTTGCGTAATTTATACTCTGTTACGCATGTATGCGCTTATTTATATTCTGGACATAGATCTCTCTTATGAGATGTAATTTACAAACGAAGGTGAAGAGTGTATGCGAACATTAATGTAGAAGCATGTAAAGTCTTAATGTATCGTGAGAGTTGTCTCGTAAGATTACTACGGCATTCAGATGGTTTTACTACCTGTCCTCCCTTAAAGATAATCTATCTCGTTCTTCAGCGTCATGATCCTTAAGGGAATGATCGCGGTCTTCCTGATCTCTCAATAAACGTCGATCACGGTCGTCGCGCAAAGATCTATCAGAATGCTCTACCCCCGGCGGCGACAGATCATAGTAGCCCTCTGTTCCTGGAGGGGCAACGTCGTCGAATCTCTTGTGAGGGGCATCCCTCGCAGGGCTAGCAAAACGTTGCGTAGACGGTCCGGGATACCTGTTGACAGAGAATTCATACCAAAAAAAAAATGTTTATATTATTGCGTTAAGACTCTATGAAAACGTATTATATGTGTTTTGGAAACTGTTTAAATTTGAAATAAAATAAAAATTGTTACACGTTTAATTTGTATCTTACAAATTTATATTCAACTTATTAAACTTATTACAATTTTTATTTGTACATTCGTGTACTTCTTTCTTTTTTCTTTTTTTTTTTAAATAAGAATAGCCATAAAAGTATTGCTGTAGTAATTGTACGTATGCTGTTCAATTCTGGGCCAAAGTATTACAATTGTTTTTAGTTTAAACGTCGAGGTAAAAAAGAGAATGTAACAATCTTTTTTTCCTTATTGACGAACTGCCATGGGTAAAGTCAAACCGTTGTGTAAAAATTGCACTAAAGCTGAAAAGATGGAGAGATAAAATCACCTATTACCAAATATACTAAAATTATTCTCTATTATATTGTAAAAACGAAAAATAAATAAATCAACATTTATAACTTCAATTACATTCTCAATGGAACGAGTACATGTAATTAATACTGATTGTACTTGTAATATGTTGTAATTTACTCACCAAAAAAACGCTACCGAGCCATATTTAATACTATTAAATCAGTAAATGTATCGTACAATATATTTCTAAATTTTAATCATTTTGATAAATTTTTTTTTTGTCTGGGGGAAACATTTTGTATCACGTTTTATTTCAAGCACTGAAAATAGACAAAAGGAAATATATTATTTTATGTTACAAATGTTGATTTGGCCCTGAATTCACCTGATTCAGAAACCATGCAGATCTGTCAATCAGCTGGGTAGCTTCCACAATCTCCAAGCAGGTCCTTGCCGTATACACTTTTCCTTGCTTCTGTCTTCTTTCACTTTTGGTCATTTGTATATTTCATAACGTAATATCATTATGCAAATACAAATCATATCTTATATGCATGCAAATGACAAAATTATTCATTTAACAACAGAAAGAGAACGAATTAAAAAAAAAAGGAAAGTTAACAAAGGTGTTCGTGTTATTTTCACAAAAGTATTTCCTTATATCGTGTATACAAGATTACATTCTATGCAAGTGATACAGTATACCACGATATCAAAAGAAAATATAACATCAAGAAATACAGTATTAAAATACTTATTCTGCTACAAAAAAAAAGTATAAAACCCAACATTCACATAGGTCTCGAAGTATAAACATAAATTTAATCCTTTATATTATGAACCTATTTTTAGTAAAACTGACGTTTACTGTAAAACACAACAGTTCCATTTTATACCTTTAAATAATATGTTTCACCACATATAAATACTGTAAAGTCTATGTGCTTCTTTTGATAAAAATCTAGACGTTAATATATCACAGGCAAGTCTTATAAGTATCCGTACAGAATTTTTTAATATTCTCATCAATTTCTCCTAACTTGATAAAACTTTGCAAATATATCGCAGCCTCCTGAACAATGCGAGACGTCACGTCTATTTCGCCATTGTCTCACTGCTGCCGCAGCATCAGTAGCTGGTATATTATTGGGAATATAACTTGTTCGTTTTTTTAAACTGTTCTTCTGAAAAAATCGTTTTAAGTCTTTCTATTTTAATACGATACTTACATAAACTGAATGTGCTTGCTATAACATCGTGGAATAATTAAGCGTTAATGTCAATACTTTCGACAATACTGTTGCAGGAATATTCGTGAATTATGAGCGATTATTAATTATGCACAATTAATAAACCGTGCACATGTTCGTCGTAACTGTTCAGTTATGTAAGTAAAGACTGGTAAATTATTACAGACGATACAATAATTATCTTTAAATCGTACCAGTTTTCTAGATGATACTGATACAAACTGATACATTGAACATAGTATAAATTAATAACAATTAAAAACTTTACATTGAAGAGCATGAAATTAGAAAGAACCACTAACAACAACGGCTTAGCAATTTAATCCTTTGCGTTGTAAGATCGTAGTTCATTGATTTATCTGAACATGTTCGTACATTGTATTTATATGACAAAAGGAAGATAAGCATCCAAGCTGGAATACATACATGTTAGACCTTTCTAATTAAATGTTCCTCAATTTACATGTACAACCTGAATTGTTAGATTATTAAGAGAGTATGTACTATTTGAAAATGCATTTCCATATCGTTTGCACCATAATCATAAATTCTCCGAGATATTAACTACTAATCCCTCTTTGTTATTGCTCATATTGCTGCAATTAATAACTTTCGAAGTGTCATTTTAGTAGGTCAGAATTGTGTACAATTTTGGCAAAACAGTACCCAATGAAAATATGCAAAATAATTCGATTAAAGAGAAATAATTGTCAACACAGACATTGCCAAGGTAAGCATATAAATGTAAAGGTACGAACGAATCCAACAATTCAGAAAAAAACAGAAACTATTAATAAAAAATAAACAGATCCCGATTTATAATTTACATGTAGTAAGATCTAAGTCATTTGAATCTCGATTATCCAACGTCCCATCTCTCTCTCGAGTCTCATTTCTGCATCAAATCCGGCAAACAGACGCTGTCCGGTTGAATTTATAATAAAATAATGTCGTTATCCAAATTTTACTTTGGATAATCAAGATTGTAGTATTCAATTCTGTGTAAATCATGAATACAGTGATAGAATTCAGTGAATCATTCAAACAAATGAAATATTACTTCGAAAAGTTGTCTGAATGGTTTCATAAAATCTCTCGTAATGCACGCAATACTTTGTAATAAAAATTCGACAAAAGAATACAACAGAAAATGTACATACTATATGTGTAAGACACGCACTCTTTCACACACACTTATCATCTTGCATTGAGTGAGTAAGTCCATAAACGATTAAAATAAAAAGCAATAACGCGTGCTTTTTATCGTTATACGAATCTTACCTTCTCAATCAGGTTTGAATATCTGTAGCTTGATAAGCAATTTGTGTACTCTTAATATGTTTATGATGAAACAACTTATCGATACTTTGATAAATTCGTAAAATAGCTTGTGAACAAAATAATGAATGCTTTCTAGTTAACGGTACCTACAGAACAGTCCTCACATTATTTATCACCCATTAATTCATATCAGGATTGATAAATTTATACCCTAATTGCTTTATCACAGTCATAAGTCAACATCATTTTATCTATAACAACACCTTATACCAATATAGCAACGAAACGTGAGAGTATGCTATTGTTATTAAACAATTAAATAATTCATCGAAATGCAGATGCATAAAATTAAATGTTCTCCGACTATACACGGAAAGTTGAGAAAATCTTTAAAACCTAACATTTATTATCCTCATATTAACCCACAGTAGAAAATTTCACAGCACACTATTATTAACATATCACTCTTACCACGGTCAAAAATCTGACATTGCTTGAATAGTTGCATAAATTTAATTATCCCTCGTTTACTATCGAAACAATTATTACTATCGAAACAATTATTTATCGGAGATTTCGATAAATATTGTATTCTTAATCGATATAACATCTTAATACACTCTCCTTTAAGAATCCAGCATTATCTATGGAACGAATGATATGGTTTATACTATGCACTATATTTTTGTTCCAACTTTATCGCCTATTCGAGTGTAAAGAGCAAATGGTATACGCTTTTTGCTCGATATCACGCTGTGCTTGAATTACCAATTTATACAACTATCCTTTGTGCGTGCGCGTGTGTGTGTTCCTTTCGCGTATTATATACATATATATGCATGTATATGTATATGTTTATGCGTATATATACATATAGATATGAATATCTAAGAGACGTATTTGCATACACATTTCCTTTGAGCATCATAAGATTTATCATTTCGCTCTTGTTACATTCGTCATGGTTCCGGAGCGGTCTTAACCGGGACAGCGGCATAAGGTACGGTACTGTCTGCTTAGCGTGTACATGAATTAAAGTACTATTGAGGCGGAAATACCTGTTGTAGGAATCATAATAGTCTTTCCTGTCCGTAGGTGGAGGTCCCAATGACATAAGCGGCGGTGGGTGACCTCCAGTGACTAGATGTGGCAGCAAAGGTGGTATATTATGTTGAGTTGGTTGGTTCCTTATCGGATATCTCGGCACTGGTCTGTCTCTAGGAGGTATGTCACGCTCTCGATCTCTGAACTGATAGTCATGTGCCGGCGAATCGTTATAGTAACTATTATATCCTTCCCTAGGCTCGCGGGATCTCGGCCGCTCTCTGTCGCGATCCCTCTCTCTTTGGAATCTGAAAGCATTACGCGGGATTATAATTCATTGCTGTGCAAAACGTAATCGGGAGATTGTTGTCCAATTAATAGTTCAGTGATTGACGCGTACCTTGGGGGCGATCTAGCTGGTGATCGATATCTAGAGAGCAATTCTCTATCGCGATCACGATCACGGTCACGGTCGCGGTCACGGTCGCGGTCACGGTCACGATCACGCTCGCGATCACGATCGCGATCCCGCTCGCGATCTCGATCTCTCTCCCTGTCCCTCTCTCGATCTCTCTCCCTATCCCTATCCCTCTCTCTATCTCTGTCTCTATCTCTATCCCGCGATAAGGATAATCTAGGAGATTGACTGCGAGAATACGATCTGGATCTGTAAAAAGAAATATCCAACATTTTATGCGACGAACGTAAGATATAACACGAATGACGTTCGTCGTGGTAATCGTCGCGATTAGTTAATTACTTCCCATGATTTGTTAAGTAATTGTCAACGGAAACTGTTGTCACAGAAATTTCCGAATAGCATTGTTTATCAGAAAAATCACTAGTGTCTTGAAAATAGAAAAAAATACACGGTGATGGTATACAGAGGTAGTTACATTGACATTCGGTATAGCACCGCTAAACATTTATTGATAAAGATCGACGGTGAATATTATAGAGGTGAGTTTACCTGCTAATCGAGAAACTTCCACTTCTCGACCTACGTTTCGGAGTGCGACTCCGCGCTCTAAGAGGCAGAGGTGATCTCGAGGATCTTCTCTTCGACGGAGGACTTCTAGATCGGCTTAAGCGAGCCGGGAATGGTGATCTACGACCAAACGAGCGTGATCTAGATCTACTGTAACTACGAGATCTCGACCGTGTTCTACTTCTTCTTCTATGCTTTCCAAGTCTCCTGTCCCGCTCATCTTTCTCTCTGAGCATCCGTTCAAAAGCTTCTAATGGATCATCAATTATGCTGAAAGATAATATTGACAATGGTATACGCACGCTTAATTAATCGAACACAATGCCTTCGGCAAAATCAACGGTAACGATGCTAGTACGAACTTATACCGTTACAGTAATACATTGTTGAAGTAAATTAACTTACCCAGGTGGATTACCATTATGAATATTTCTACTTAATCCTGGCGGCGGTGGTTGCAATCCCCGATAAGCCACTGGAAGAATGCATTATATTAGATAACTAAAACGCAACCACGGAAAGATAATATATTGATGTGTAACATGTTAGTTTTCTTAACATTAAACAGCCTATTCCCAAGAAATAATTTCATCAGAAATAATTATGCGCAAATTATTTTTGCATTCGTAACCGTAAACAAATTCATCTTGGAATACAAAGCACTAGTTCTTACTAGATTACCAAAATCAAAGGTGTGTGTGTTCGTTACTGAATCTAAGATAATTCTAGTGGACCATGATCTCTCCTCCATAAAATTTTCAAGACCAAGCTGAGTATGCAGAAATACTTACGATGATGCAACCCCCTAATTGGCCGCGGTGGTCCATTATAATTCCGAGGGGGCTGCGACGGCCTGTATCCTTGTTGTTGATAAGGAGGTCTTTCGTATCTTGGAGGACCATAATGAGATCCCTGTTGATGAGAGTACATAGGTATCCGATGGCTCATATACGGATCCGGCAATAATGGTGGATTATGCGGTGGTACGTTCGGCGGAGGTTGATTATAACTCGGCTGTGGAATACGATCTTCTCCTGGTGGGAAAGGTAAAAGCGGCGGCTGATTGCCCGAAGAAGGCACATGTAGGTGTGGTTCGTCAACCTGAAATTCATTTTCCGAGAATATAAATCAACTAATAATCAAATGTCTGACTCGATCTTAAGAGTTTATTAACCGTGCGAGCCAATTTTACGAGTGTTCCGAAAATCTGCACGCCTTACTTCGAAAATATAGAAATAACAGAGCTTACGTAACATTCAAACGTACGCACGGTAACGAAATAAGTTTAACATATTTTGTGCTCACTGTTGGGGTGCCCGGGCGGTCCTCGGTCGATCTGCGTATGGCACTATCGTAATGCATATTCGGTGGATAATGTCCATCGTCGGGTGGTAGTCCTTGGTAACTTTTCGATGGAGGTGGATTCATTAAATGCGGCAACAGGGCTCCTTGAGGACTGTAATCGCTATGCTGAGAGTGTCTGGGAGACAGGGACCTTCGTCGACTTAATGGTCGTAAATTCTCCATTCTGCGACCACGCTCTCCGCTTCTAAACGAGCGCGCGTAACAGTCGCACGATTTAAATAAAATAATACAATACAAATAATAATATTCCGTTCGTTCCCCGTTGTATCGAACATTCGTACCGCCACGCATCGAATAATCTCTTTGTATCAAAAACTATAGTACTCCGTTATAAATCATACTATTAATGGTTTAAAACAAGCGCATCTTAGGTCGGCAAAACGCTTTTACCTGTCCCGATGGCCATCTCTGCTGAAGCTTCGTCTACGTTCTCGCGGTTGCCTTTCTCCCAAGTATTCATTGTCGCGATCCTTTTTCTCGCGGCTCGGAGGGTCGCTTCTCTCTCTGTCCCTTTCCGGCGAACTGCCGATAGCAGGGATCGGAAGCAACGGCTCCGTTCCCGGAGGCGGTGGCACTTCTGTTTCCTCGTCTGTCGTCAGCTTCGCTACAGAATCACTTTGCAGATCGGATTCTGACGTTGATTCCGGCAGAGCTGTTGAAAATACATAATAATCAATAGACCGACTCTGGTTTTCTATTTCATATTGCCGAACGACGGAACGTTTCTAACGTTACACATCTAGAATCGCAAAATTCAATGATCCTCGTATTTGAGGTTAAGTGTAGACAACATCAGCTGATTCGAGAAGCTTTAATGCAGCAGAAGTATTATATTATGAAGTAGATTTGCAGAAGAATCGGGTCGATTTGAGTACTACGAGATAATTGCTGCGTACATTGTTATGAGATGGAGAAACATTGGAACCGATTTAAGCGTATATGAGCTTTAATGGCGTCTCTTGCCCGGCGACTTCGAAAAAAAGTAATTTCCCGAGAAAGACTTAAGTTGCAAATTTCTCTCCACGCTCTTAGCGAGAAATATGTACAGAGATTATGCGATCGGAAAATAAAATGTATCTTCACAAGCGTATAAAAAAAAATGTACTAATATTTGTTTGGTTAATCCTTAAAGCATTGACCTAGTTTAATTCGTGTTCCTAAATTTTTTTTTACATACGTAATTTTAAGCAAACAACGCGTACCAAACGCTTTACATCGATACCACGCTCGTTATTACCTCGTCCTTTTCGTATAAACAGCTTTAATGAATATTTCCAATGAAAGAGGAAGAAAAGAATATTTTCAAATTATAAGTTAAGAATCGTGGAGAAACTAAGAGTTTGTATTAGTATACCTAGCATAATATATAATAGTTTTATACACATTACGGAGAAATTGTACATGTTTTTAATTCTATAACAGAAATCATCGCGTTATAATTGTGGACAGATTTTCCTTGTGCAGAGAAATGTAAAATGTAAGGTATCGTTATAATTAGACGTGTACTTACTTGTTGGTGGCTGTACAGTAGCGGTTGGGAACTGTTGTGGAGTAGACTCCACATTTGTTGGCTGCGATTCTGTGTGTTCTTGAGCGGGCGTGCTCGTGGTGCTCGCAGGTTGGGCGGGTTTGCTTTGCCCCGATGTTTGATTCGTAGCTTGTTCAGCTTTCTGCTGCTCCAGTTGCATTACAGACTGTCTACTCGGCTGTGTAGGCTGCCTGTACGTCTGTCTTTTAGCATATCCGGTCTCATTCTTGAAATTCATTACAGCATTTCGCAGAAAGCGATTCGGAATGAGTGTTTCCGGCGAAACGTCTTTCTCATTGCAATCTGGGCATTCGTGCTCCTCGGACTCTAATAAGAATGTACGGATACCTATCGTGCGATACGCAAATACGACAGAAAATGTATTAACAAACTGGATTAGATTACAGTAATTAATGGTAGAATAGAAGCGAAGTAATTACATTCGTCGCAAAATGAATTTCCGCAACACGGTATCATTACAGCATCGGTCAAAAGATCTTTGCAAATGTTGCATAATAGGTCCTCTGGAATCTCTGGTTTTTCAACAGCGGGTTCGGGATCTTGCGAGAATGGTGGCCGTTCCTTTTTACCTTCCTTGTAAGCTTGACTGTAAATATGCGAAATGTGTGCGACATTAATGTCACATTCGATCAAACTTTATTACTACGCGTTCCACATTAGAGCATACTGGTTTCGCGCAGGGGTACACTGCTGATTGGTAGTAAACCGGCAGCGAAAATGCTACGACCAATCGCATGTGTCAGATTCGTGGGAGCTGCGCAGATCGGTCGCAAATCGGTAGGGGCGTCGGTATGCTCTAATATGGAATGCAGAATAGATACTATTAGGAACATTAACAGGCTAAACTTCGGCTGCTTTGTTTTATAAATATTTTAGTATCGTAAAACTTACTGATCGATAGCTGGAACAGCATACTGGCCTGTAGGTGTCATCATAGCACCGGGGACTCTCGGCCCCTCCACTGGAACCATAAAGCTCCTAGGAATACCTGTGCTTTTCTTAATTTCTATGGGCTCTTGATTCGTTCCAAGCGGACAGTTTTTTATCCAATGACCCGGTTGATGACATTTATAGCAACGGTAGTTCGCGGGCACATCGCCGGTTTGATTGGCTCCGCGTATTTTCATGTAACTGTGGAAGATATCGGAAATTAAACATCCGTACAGAAATAACATTCGTTCGTGTCGTTCGCGATGCAACATATAATACGCAGTCCGTTCATAAACACGCGTACTTCGATGGATCGTAGTCCTGCGTCGACTGAGTCATCATCGCCCGAATTTTATCTTCTTCCGAACCATCGAGCCTCGTAAGATCTACAGTTCGACCCAGATTCGATTCATCTTTTAAGTTACTGAACGAAGGGGTCTCATTTCTGTCCCAAGAGCGCTTTTGTTGCACCGTTAATGGAACTCTAGCGACGATAAGGCTAGTATTCTTCGCAATCAGCGCATTATCATCCGTGTAATCTGAAAAATCGATATTCACATTGTAGCTACTCTGACGAATTAACAAACGAACGGTAATAGAAATTTTCTAATAATATTTACCTTCTTTAGTTTGCGCATTTGTTATTTGCAAATCGAAATCTGTGTTCTTTCCTATACGCTTCTGATGGAAAATAGCCTTCTTTAAATCTGCCACAGATATATGCAATCCATCGAAGGACACAGTATCATAATCCAAAGTGGATTTGAATTTATAATGTACAGACATCTTTATTGTTTATATATATCCTGTAAACAGACGATAGAAGTAAAATTATATTATTCGCAAAATAGTATTGAAAGATCGAGTAAATTAAATCGACGAAACATACAAAAGTATTGTACTACGAGGTACAGTTACGCTTTGCACAAGAAATCACTCGAAAATAGATTCTCCTAATCTCTTGCAAACTTATAGATTTTCCACTCAAAGTTACTCGGTAAGAACATACTACCTTTCATATATATTAAAATATTTGGTATTCTTCTAGCAGGAATAAAAAAATCACAACTCTTTACTCGTCTATGCTTTCTTATAAATATTGAAATATTATCCAGCGACAGTATGAAAAGATATTGATATTAAAAGATGCTAAATAGCATCGTCCAATAATTAGAGAGTCCATAATTCCGTTAAAAAATGCAGCGAGATCGATAAAACTTTAGCGAGTCGACATAATCGCTTTCGTACACGCGACACAAAATTTGCATTCCGTTGTTCGTCGACGGTTAATCAAAATTAAGCTCTAATTACTCGACGGTGAAATATTTCCTTATAATCCCCATTATATCACCAGTGACCGATTGTTTTGAATTCGTTTACAGTGGAAAGTGTGAAAATTACATCTGCGCACAATATGACGAAATTGTATATATAGAAAGTTCGTAATTATTTGTTACTATCACTGGCGCTAATATTAACTACGTTAGACAGTGAAAGTATAAAATAGTTCCGACACGATTGCATCCTTAGAACATCGCAGCTACTTATTAACTTGTAAGAATTTCCCCGTTGCTCTCTACTCGATATTCCAGCGAAACAGTTGTGTTATACTCTGATGACCTTCGCATAAATTCGTACACAATGTTCGGCTTACTAGTATCCAAGGTTTCTGTTGTGATAGGTACACAAAGAAACCTGAAGATAAGTTTTACTATTGTTTCTGAAGCAATACAGCAGCTTAAGGGGGAACACCACTGTGACGGCCGGAAAAATGAGCCCATTTTTAAGATTCTTTTAAGGAATAACTTACAGTTTTATTATAAAATTGTTATTACCTATCTTTAGAACAATGTCTTAAGAGACTATAAAAAAAAGTAATAGAAAAACATGCATAGATTTCCATATACAGTTAATCTCCTACACCCCTCACAAGAAAAACATAGGTCGCTTATCGAAACGATATCTCTGGAACGGCAACTCTGAAATCAACTTTTTTTTTTTAATATAATCGGTATGAGTGTAGTTCCCGTTGTGCGTACCGATTTTTTGATCGAAAACATATTTTTTGAAATACGCTCGAAAAACTATCCATTTTTTTGCCGATTTTCGAAACTTTTTCTTCCCAAGCGCACCATTTTTACAAAAATAATTTTTTTTAAAAATCGGTACGCACAACGGAAACTACACTCATACCGATTATATTAAAAAAAAAAAGTTGATTTCAGAGTTGCCGTTCCAGAGATATCGTTTCGATAAGCGACCTATGTTTTTCTTGTGAGGGGTGTAGGAGATTAACTGTATATGGAAATCTATGCATGTTTTTCTATTACTTTTTTTTTTATAGTCTCTTAAGACATTGTTCTAAAGATAGGTAATAACAATTTTATAATAAAACTGTAAGTTATTCCTTAAAAAAATCTTAAAAATGGGCTCATTTTTCCGGCCGTCACAGTGGTGTTCCCCCTTAAACCAATTTCTTGAATTTCCAGTGGATTTCAAACAATTGAAGTAGAGCTCTTACTTGTTCAGCCGTCCGGTACCCGGCTACCCGAAGCAACTTCGGGCTACGAGCCGTTGAATGCGGTATCGTTCGATCATTTCTGGCTAACATCCAACGATACCACGGACAATAAAACATTCAATTGCTCGAAGTTGTTTCGGGTAGCCGGGTACCCGACAGCTCAAGAAGTAAGAGCTCTACAACGAAGCGACCTAAGTTTCCTTCGTGTCGCGCTATTATTTAAGGAATAATATGCTGTAATTTACTCTTGTACCTTTATACAAAATTTACTTCTATATCGTACGAAAGCGGCTATCGAGATAGGTTCAACGACACGAGACGTGGCGGTGTTTAATACTACGCAGGATTGGAAACGAAGAGAATAATTTAAAGATTTTACGACGCTGTGTTTAATACCGCTCGTATCGAAATATGCTACGCAGCTTCTCAATTTCGATAATACATTCTCCGGTTCTTCCGATTACATTTTTAGTACTTTGCGTAAACGCAGTTCGCGATATCGTTGTATACGTTTCTGTTATTTCTCCTTTGCGTAAATAAGATCTTCGGACTGTTCTTTTCGTTTCTGAGCCTGCGCAACGCTAAAGCTTGTTGCGTCTTACGTCGTCGAGCCTGCCACGCATTTTCGTACGGTACGAAAATAATAATAGTGTCTACTTCGAGAGAATTAATGTCATCTTCTTCGTTTGAAAATTCGATGCGAATTTGGAAAGTTTGTTTAATCAGCTATATTACACGGCGAAAGGATGAAACTTTGCTTCTCGTTCATTGTTTTTCATACACTAATCATTTACGAGAAATATGCAGAGTATCGTAAATGGAAAACCCTGCGTTCGAACAAGTTTGATACGTTAGAGAATTTTATGTACAATTTGAATTTTACTGCTACTCCGAAGAGAAATTTGAGCGTAGATATATCTGAACGAAATTAGGTCACTAACGAGATCGTGCGTTATACCATAGATTTCAGTATTAGTTATGCCCTGTTGCGTAGTATAAAAACATGACGGACTTAACGCAATAATAGCTTCCACCCAAATTTTAAAGCAAATTTTATTCAACGATACCGTTACTTATGAAGTTACAGCATTACATCAGTATAATTAATAAACTTTCGCGACCGGATTACTGTAGACGATTAATAAATAAGAATTCTTTGAGAATATAGGACGAAATGGAAATACAGGTTTGAGTGAACCGGAAATCACCGCGGTAAATGTAAAGCATAATATATATAGACGAAAAATATAAAAGTAGTAGATATTAGAAATTTAAATATTTTATATTATATATCGAGAATTCTCAGTATATAATAGAAAATTCGTCGTTTATATACGCTTAATATATTTTTAATTAGGGAAACTAATTATGTTCTCACTTAATGTGCAGAATGAGATATATTATATTTCGTAGGAGTAAACTTTCCATGTGGAACGTTTCTCGAGGGCTTTAAATGTTTATGTAAACGAAAAGTATTCGGATATTTCGAAGGAGGTACAATATACGTACTATTATACACACCGCTGTATACACGCTAGGAGCACACAAAAAGGTAGAAAAGTAATCTCTTTTTTTTTTGGTCGCAATAGGTTAGCAAAAGTAAACACACAATCCGACGGTGAGCATTTAGCCAATTAAGAATACTTCAGATGCGTTAGCGAGGTTAAGGATCTATATTCGGAAAGTAAATTGTAAATCGAAGTGAGAACGAAGTCAGCTACTATGTTACTTATCGCTAAGCTAGTAGAGATTCAAATAATGCAAGGAGTATACGTATTTTGCACGAAGAACATACAAACATGATTTCCGACTTCTGACATGTCGCAGGGAATAATAAGTTTCTCTGATGTCTCATTAATCCCGAAACCGTCAGGATATCTAACCTGTACACGTATACATGTACTGACTGTGATAAAAGCGAGACATCCCGAACAAAACACTGCAATTGCAAAACCGAAAAACACCAAGTGACTACCACAACTTAACCGTGTATAATTGAGATGAAACAGATTCAGTTTATAGATGGCACAATCAATAGCGCATACGTGTCGCATTTAGCTTTCGAAATAACTCCCCGCCATCAAAATTTCGCGTATTTCCTATGGTGTGCGCGAACAATAATAATCTTCTCGGGTGGTTAATTCTGGTATATCACCCACACTGAAATAAGATAAATAAATTGCTACTTTCAGTATATCACTTCGTCAACACTTTTATAGCGTAGAGCGTGCAATCACTTCGAGAAACATATAAATGCCATAAAGCAATGAGGCAACCAATTGCATTACTTATAATCTAGGGAGGTCATATTTACTCTTCGACCGGCATAAACGTGTTTTCAGGTTCGAATTGTATTATGCGAATCCTGGCAGCGGCGTCTTTTTACGCCAAGGCAGCAGAAAAGGAATTGTCATGGCTTTTCAATCTAGGGACATTTGGTGCCACGGTCAATTAGGGCGAATTCCACTTACGCCCAAATCGCCCGCAACGCCCGTGGTTAACGTTCTCAAATTTATGAAAATCTCTTGAAATATGGAAGAGAAATCTGTGAAAGAGCCATTATTAGAGCACTAAAGAGGTGAGAATGCGCATCCGCCATATTGGGTCCTCTGGAGAGAGAAGATTATTGAGTACCCGCCTTTTTGAGTACTGTCAAATTCGCTGTATAAACCAAAATAAACTAAAATGTAATAAAATACTGTAATAATGTGTCGCACTACCATGTATCAATATCAACAACGCATGTTTTGTTTATAAAGTGAATCTGACAATACTTAAAAAAGCGGGTACTCAATAATCTTCTCTCTCCAGAGGACCCAACATGGCGGATGCGCATACTCACCTCTTTAGTGCTCTACCACCCAGATAGCACACCTCGTCTTACGGCCGATTTCTTCACCTTCAGTAATCTTCCAGTTAGAGTTATGTTCCACATAACTGCCAAATGCTAGCATCCAATTGGCTTAGAGCATATAAATGCTCTAAGCCAATTGGTCGTTCACTGACCGGAAGATTACTGAAGGTGAAGAAATCGGCCGTTAGAGACGTCTAGTTTAGGTCTATTTTAGGTCTGAACGTCTTGATTTGTAACAAGACGTCTTTAAGACGTCTTTAAGACGCCTTTTGGACGTCTTTAAGACTTTACCAGACGTTGTGCTATCTGGGCATTATCGGAAAATACAGGTTTTTAACTATAAATTACGACTGGAAAACAGGAACATATAATTTACGATATTCATTTTATTACAAAAACGGAAAAATCCTACGGTCGTGGACGCGGGCGATTTGGGCGTAAGTGGAATTCGCCCTAAAATGTAGATTTCAGGAAATTTAATATAGATTACATTTTTAGCGTCTGATGGAGTATCATTGTATTAAATACTTTTCAGATACGATAAGTAGTAATGCGTAGGATTATATGAGATCAGTTGGACAATATTCTCTCTATGTATTATAGCGGAGGTTAGATATTTAGATATATAGCGGTTTCACGAAAAGCGATTAAGGGGAAATCGGCGCCCACCAGTAAACCTTACGCGTGCTTATAGCGTAGCGCGAGAGAGAACGAGAACGTTAAGGAAAGGAGCACCCAGGGTTGCCGGGCAACATTTTCCTGGGCAAACTTATTAGGGAGGGGAAACACCTACAGGAGTGGTGGTAACGTGTGCGTGAGACGTCACGCTGGGAGACGAACCGACGCCACGGCCAACCAGCGTCGCCGGGAAATATGTTGTCGACGCTGGTTGGCCGTGGCGTCGGTTCGTTTCCCATCGTGACGTCTCACGCACGCATTACCACCACTCCTGTATGTAGGTGTTCCCTTTCCCTAATAAGTTCGCTCAGGAAAATGTTGCCCGGCAACCCTGGGAGCACCGAAACAGGCAGGTGGCATGGTGGGAGTCAGGGTTGCCAGGCTTTTCCCTACGCATAGTGGAGGGGTAACACCTGCAGCAGTGGCCGTATATCTGTAAATGTGTATCACGGTGTTATCACACACCATATACCGCTACTGCTGTAGGTGTTTCCCCCCACTGCGCGTATGTTCCGCTTCCACTATGCGTAGGGAAAAGCCTGGCATCCCTGGTGGGAGTTACCCCTCACTCGCACTGACCGGCCAATATATCTGACCTCAACTATAGTCGCTGCGTAAAGAAGGTTGCCGGGCTACAGGCGATATTTCAATTCTCTAGCGCCAGGGAAACTAAATCAGAACATAATTCACCATTAAGTTCGCTAAAAGCATGCAAAAATAAACATTTTACTACATTTTTCTGCGTAATTTATACAAAAAACGTGGAGGTATATATTATAATTATATGATAATTGCTTATATTTCATATAATATAGAAAAGTTATTTTTAGAAAAATATTTTATTTGAAATCTCTAGCGCTTAAAAACAATTCAAAATGATTTATAGAATACCCAACAATGTAAACGTTAGAGTACTTACAAATCATTATTTCACAGATTCTTGGAAATAGCATTAGCTTCGTTCAATATTGTATGTTAAATGACATTTATTAAAAATTTAGTGTAAACAATGAAAAATATATAACGTTATATATGTTTTATATTTTATGTGCAATTTTGATATATGCGCATGTATTTTGTACAACATAATTGGGTATGCATGTATTAAACATGTCGCTGTTATTTTAAATATTAATTCCGAAAATGAAGTATACCTAGCTGAATAAAATTCTGACAATGAATTACTAAATAAGATTCTGAAAAAATTTATACGCAGACTGCATTTTTCAGGCGATTAGTACAGAATAGATAGAAAACATAAATTTATAAATTTACAAAAGTTTTATTTTTTCTATAGATCGATAATTTAGTACATAAAATCATTCAGATTAAAATTCGTTAATAAGTTTCACATATTTAGTTATAAAATAATAGCTGCATAATAATTTCATAATGTTTGCGGAATTTGCTTATTTTAATTCTTCAAACTGTTATCAGTTTATAAAAGACAAGTTGAAATGCATGTATCAAATTTATAGAATGTAATTTCGTAGTTTACATTAATAGAGAAATTAGTGTATAGATTTGGAAAAATATCTTTAATACTGCAATTTTAATGACGAACATCGAATTAATGTCAATGGTTATTCATATTGGAATTTTTAGATTACACGGAACAGTCAATTTAAAAGCTTTCCCTTTCTTATGTTTAATTACGGTTCAACTGCTTCGTGTAATCGAACATTCATTATGAAATTGGATTATCTTGAGATCGTTAGCATAAATAATCAATTAAACAAATTATAATATAAGAAATCAAAGTTTTACTGAGCTTCGATGTGTAGCAGCAATCTTTTGTGTTTCTCTCGGTACTAAAATGTTTGTAAAACTACTAGCATAAATTGTTTTTTTTTGTTTCGCTATAATAATAAAATATGTAATGAAAATGTATATTGTGATGTGTGTTGTTAAAATTATGCCGAGTCCTTGTATTGTTAGCATAACATGTACACACAGTTTACAATAATAGCGTTAACGTTCTACCGATGAATCAATTATTATACTTAATAATAAAACTTATTCGCAAAATACATATCAGACCATGGACATTTAATTGTTGTAGAAAGTATGAAAAAAAATTATATTTATTAACATTATCAAGCTCCTTAAATGCGCCGTCTCTTTCACTATCGCTTATATCCTTATTACGAAATCGAAACCAATTCATAATGAGTTATGAGAAATGTACAATCTTTATTATAAATATCTATTGCGTTAGCACTCAAATTCTACTTATATTTATCACTTGATTCTTCGCATTGTCGCCACGCCTATGCTTTTACAACGATGCCGTAACAATGCTTTTACAACATTCGACCTGATTAGAAGTTATCACAATAAAAACAACCCTATATATTCCTTAAGACTGTTTTTCAAATGCTAGTTAAGCGAATGTGTTTAATAAAATACATTTCTGGTATACAGTATTTTTTATATAAAGCTAACTCTTCGGTAAGCTTCGGTTTAAACATAGATTTAAGCCCTCATTAAGTCACAGAAATAAATTAAGAGTATGTGTACGTCTGCTGACTTTAAGTTATGCATATTTGTGCAATTTTGGTAATATCCTACAGACACAATAGTACTTTTTTTTGGGTACTAACACAGAGGAACTTCTTTACCTAATACAGACGAACCTAATAGTATACCTAATACAGTAATAAAAATACTGAACATATATAATAGTCGCATTCACGAACAAAAACTTTTTCTGTAGTTGATCTAATAATTAGACGCTGAATGAGATCAAATGCGAATTTTACTTTTAAAATATAATAAAACAAAGGTGTATGTACCTGTTTAGGTATGTGTTTGTAATACATTATATAACGTAAATTAAGTGAACGTAGTTAATTAACATATTAATCTTTCTGATATACATTTTTACAATGTATTTAAAGCAAATTCTTTCGTTATTACACAAAGAAAAGCTGCCA
The DNA here is from genome assembly GCA_946251845.1 of Andrena fulva. Classification (NCBI taxonomy): domain Eukaryota; kingdom Metazoa; phylum Arthropoda; class Insecta; order Hymenoptera; family Andrenidae; genus Andrena; species Andrena fulva. The sequence goes on from OX276327.1 coordinate 63,821,488, forward strand.
TATTTTAATTAAATCTGATGTGGTTGAAACACATCACCAGTGGACTTTACGCACTTTAATTGCAAGTCCCTCTGTGTAAGTAATATTCAGCAACCTTTCAAATTATTAAATACGTATCTTCTTTAATATTGTACTTTCAACAAGTACTGCCGACAAAAGGATGCTGAATATATTTAAGCAAGTTCTTAATGTTCTGAAAATACCATTGATTAATCGATAAAAATAAGGCTACGCGAAGCTATAAATCATTTGCAGCGATCGAAACTGCAACGTAAATACGTAACGTATTTTTGCAAATGAGAATTAGTAAGTCACAACTTTATTTTATCGATATATTAATTATCGTTAATTTCAGCGAATAGCTTTTAATATTTCCGAAAGACATGGCACTATGTACATGTGTCGAATCAATGTCATTACATTTGAAATGTTTGTCAGAAAATTTTAACAATATCCACCCCTGTCTCTAAACGTTACAAAGACTTCAATTACTGACGTAAAAAAAAAAAAATAAATAGGAACATAATTTAAATAAATTATACGCCCATTTAAAACGTAGACTATGATCACAAATAATCAAATTTGTTTCGCGGTAAGTGTGCTGTTCGCATCGGTTTCGAGCGAAGTTACTCGATATACTTTAATAAGATATAGTTCGGCAGATAAACTTTTGAAGAATCTTTGTATAATACGAAATATATCCTCTTTTTTTTTATACATTTGTTCCTTTTTCTCTAACAGTATCTCCAAAAAGTGTAAGAAATATTAATGTATTGGAAGTGTATATATTCATTACATACTGTATCACAAATTTAGATCATAGAAATTCTGCTTCTTAACGTGTCCATTAGATGTGCACAATTTCAAATTTTTCATCTCCCTGAATGAAATCCTTTAAACAGAATTTCTTCTCGAACTTTTAATGATTCTGTTCCATTCGATACTCCGCGATGTAACAGTGGAGAATTAGATAAGGGAACTTTGCGAAGAGACTATTTATATAATTTCACCGTCAGTTTTAAATGGCTCTATACAAAAATCAAATACAAGGTGGCGATACCTTCTTACCATGAAAATTTCTTTAGAATACCAATATTAAGCTTTGTCGACAGCCACGTCCTTTATGATATCGTCTTTACTGATGTTCTGGTTCATTTGATCATTTTCGTACTCCACAAAATCGTCGAATAAACTCGGCCACGCTTCTGTATCGTCGTAAGCGCCGAGATCGTCGCCGATGCTTTCGGCGAAATTCAGAAACATATTCCAAGTATCTCTGGGTATACCACGAACGTGATGGCACTCGAGAAATTTCAGCCACCTCGACAGCAGAGGTGGTTCGCGAATTGTAAAAACAAGTTTCCACAGAACGATCGCCATATCAGCCGGTAATATCCTTTGGCCGGAATTCACGTCCAGGCCGAACCGGAATGTAAATCGGTAGAGATCCTTGAATAAATTACTATTTACCGTTAACTCTTGAACGGATTCTGGTAGTCTTGCTTGTATAGCGCGTATACTGTCTACTTTCATTGTTTTCAAGCCCGTCACGAACTCCTGACGCGTAAATTGGCACATCTGTTCGGCATTTAATTTCCAAGCGAGTACGAGTACTTTAAACTCGTCCGGCGACAGCTGCAAATCATTGCAAAGCCTCTCGATACCGTCGGCTAAAATTACGTCTTCGTACGGATCCTATAAACATGAGTTTTAAAATGAAAAGTTATCCTCGGTTATCCTTAGTTACATATTAACTCGAGGAATGTCCGTAGCCAATAGTTTATTTAACCCTTTCAGTACGGCGTACATTTCCGCGAAAGTGCTTTTGACTAATTTTTTTTTTTTTTTTTTTTTTTTTTTTTTTTTTTTTTAACTATCGGAGATGCCGACTAAAGTCGGCGCTAGGAACGACGGCTCGTTCCGTGACGCCGGATATATCCGGCACTGGTACACACAGGTCATCAGATGGATGCCGGATATATCCGGCGCTGGTACCGAAAGGGTTAAAAAATCCGCCAAACAGCAAGACTAAAGTAAGTCCTCGAATTTAGTGGATTTAAAAACCTTATATTGGTCGAACAAAGCGTTCAACTTGCTCTCGGATGTTTCCTTCTGCTGCTTCGATTCGGTCGTTACATTAACGCCGGACGACGGTCCGGATCTGCCCAACGGTGGTAGACGCGAGTAAAACCCCCTGGAGAGGCGCAGATTGTTTTGTACACAAGGCACAGATCCACAATTATCAGATCCTACGTTGTTGAATGTCGATAACGCGGGCATGGATTTTCTGTTTCCGTTTATATGCGTTTCAGACGCCAAGGGTCCAGTTTGCTGGCAAGAATTTGGGAACAAACCCTTAAGCTCCATTGTCTCTGTAACCATTAGAATTACGATAATATAAAATACCGTTCGCAGCGTGTAAAGTACATTTCGACGTGCGTTACGAAAAGTAGCACGTTTCAATTTTCTTACGAAAAGTAGCACGTTTGCCTTCGTTCTCACGAAAACTATCACGTTTCGGTTTTCGCTGCGAAAACTAGCACGTTTGAGCGGTTTGCCACGAAAAATAGCATGTTTCGTCTTTCGCTGCGAAAACTAGCACGTTTGAGCGGTTTGCCACGAAAACTATCACGTTTCGGTTTTCGCTGCGAAAACTAGCACGTTTGAGCGGTTTGCCACGAAAAATAACATGTTTCGTCTTTCGCTGCGAAAACTAGCACGTTAGAGCGGTTTGCCACGAAAAGTAGCATGTTCGCGTTTACCCCGCGTTCGCAATTCCTGCACCCTCCCTTACTTAAATTATGTACATTAAAATTTTCATATGTGTTGTCTTTTGGAGATTAGATGGAATTATTATTTATTAAACAATATTTTCAACAGTTGAATTCTTTTAAACTGCCCACGCGCTGAAACGCGATAGTTTCTGCAGTCTGCGGTATAATCCAAAACGAGCTACTCTTCGTGGCCAAACCGGATAATATGTTAGTTTTCGCCATAAATTCCCAAACGTGCTATTATTCGTGGCGAAACAGTATAACGTGCTAGTTTTCGTCGCAACAGTACGAAATGTGCTATTCTTCGTGGCGAGGCAGTCAAATGTGTTAGTCTTCGCGGCAGAAGACCAAACGTGCTAATATTCGTCAGAAACGATGGAACGTGCTTCTTTTCGTGGCAAACCAAAACGTACTACTTTTCGTAAGAAAATTGAAACCTGCTACTTTTCGTAAGAAAATTGAAACCTGCTACTTTTCGTAACGCACGTCGATTTAACGAATGTGTAACATAACGATACGATAATTTTTATCGGACGGCATTAAATACGAACATTAAATATTCCCCTTGTTAATAACTAAAGGGAGCTACGAGAAGAAACATTGTACGGCGATGAAATCGCCGATTAATAACTGATAATCGTGTAAAGCGCAACAGTTACCGTCTTTATGTTCCAAATACATGGATTGATCAGTGGTGGCTGGTGTAAGAGGCACCTTGAAGCACGAAAAACAGTTTCCCATTGATGCTGTCCGTACTTAGAATCAGAGACAAGTATCCCATTCATCGGTAGTCTAGTTCAGTCTTACATTGACAGTCTTGATCAGAAGCTAAACAATAAAACATTATCGTACAACGATAGAATCACAACGTCGTCCAGTAAATTCCGTGCGTTGGGAATAATTATATTGAAATTTTTAGAAATACACGATTACAGCACTCTAAGTCACGAGGAAATATTAATCGTAACAATATATCGAATGCAAGATTTTCTTCATACATTTTCCTACGTACACCTATCGAATATTGAGAATTACGTATTATTGAGAATTCAGTGGTCGATGTCCAAACCCACTGTGGTGCATTCGCGAAACTGCCCGATCTCGAGAGGAGAAGAATACGCGGCGGAAATAGCGCGTATAATAAGGAAACAGTTCTTTACCTTATTGTTAAGGCGGATTTTCGGTCTACCTGGGTCGCTATAAGCCCAGTAAAGACCCACCGCGATATATCCCGTTCTGCCCACATTCATAAATTCTCGGGAATTATTTTAAAACTTCGACTCGCTGCAGTTAAAAGTGGCGGAATGCTTCGACCTCGCTTCTACCGAGCATTTCATTTACACGGCTACCAGGTCGGATTTGTGCTTGGCTAAACGCTACTGTCATTTGTAGCGACGTAACCTCACCGAATGATACAACGACGGTACCATTCCATTGGCGAAGCACGCTCATTTATTTCGGCCTGTATAGTTCGCTGATGCTTCGGCGAGGCTTCTGCGGTGAAGCGCGATCAACCACGATATTAGAGCCAGGTATACTCTTTATGCTTTAATACGGTATACCAGAGGAAGTCCCTTCGCAGCGAAGCAATAACGAGATCCTTTTCGTAAACTCCAGTATTGATACTCCATAAAAATAATAATCACTAGTGACGCATACGTACTCCTGCACTATAGGTGAAACTGCAAGTCCCATGGGAAAAAAACCTGCACCGCATTATCGCGCTGTTCGTCTGTCTGTTGGTCTTAAAGTTATGGTTACGCGATGTTCGTTTAACAGACATTTCCGTACTGCGCGTATAATAGAATTTTGTAAGTTCAAATATAGACGATAATCAAACGATTCACTTTTATTGTTGGTTATCAGGTGTTATATATATTATGTTCGTACACTTACGTTATATAATAATATTATTGTTAATCGCAAGTGACGCGATCGTTATTTTGTAGTTTATTAGAAATGCAGACTTTCTGCGACGCAATTTGGGAAATCAGGATCCGTGTGTAGAGTAACGACTGCGAAAGAAAATTTTAAATAACACGACACGATAAATCAACGCAACGTTTGTGTTACAGTCGACGCACGCTGATATACTTCCCGAGGAAAGATGCCGGAATTGCCACGGATCACAAGATCGTTGCGGATGTTCACGGATCTTGGGCGTATTAAAAGTACCCTCGATTTGGCACCAAATGACCTATCTAAAAAACGCAAAGAACAAACTAGCATATTAAAGAGGTATTTCCTAATTTGACGTCTCGTAAATGATTTACGTACGCGGCTCGTAAATTCTTTATGTACGGCGTTTTATTTGTTTTACGACATCGTGAACTTTATGCGATATATATATCGATGAATATTTATGTTTTCCTAAAATGCAGCGAACTCAAATGGAACGATCTGTGCAGTTATATATCCAACGACGCTTTAATACATCTTAACAGCTTGCGCCAAGCTGTTGAGAAAATACTTGGTACGTATTAATGTGTAACGATAAATGAATTTCAAGCGTTTCCTCATTCCGAGTTGTTTTAGGCGAATGTTCATCCGAACTTGTACACGAATTCACAATGTTTGCTTTATGCCTGCTAATCAACGAGAACATGATAACGTCGGCGAAGATTGATATTTTGAAGAAACAAGCAGCAAATTTGACACCCCAAGATGCTAGTACTATGATGGGGGTAAGCGTTGCTTTGCCAGGAGAATTATCAATAATTTAAACCAGGCATCGGAATTAAGGGGGGAAGCCACTGTGACGGTCGAAAATAAAGGCTATTTTCAAGACATTCTTTTTGGCCGTGATGGACACACCGCTTCTCGTTAGATCACCGAAGTTAAGCATCACGGGGCGGGTACTGGGGAAAGATGGGTGACCACCACCTTTCTCCCGGTACGACGCTCGCTGCTGGGATCGGAGGGAGAGGAGAGGAAAAGATAAGAGACTATAGTTCGTTGGGCTATATAAGCGATAATAATGCTTGAAATGCCATCCTGCTAACCACAGGAAAAACAGAAATAAAAAAAAAAATAAAAATAATGGAATGTAACTTTCTACGAAAAATCTTTATTACCAACTGAAAATACATATATTCGACTAATATTTTATGCTCGCAGATTGACAAAATTTTCGGTTGTATGGCCACAGCATACGATAACGTTAGGCTCTGCAAAAAAAAAATTACAAAACGGATGCACATTGTAACTTTCCAACATTTGATCCGAATTGAAAAATTCGAACGGTTTCTTAAAGTATATTACGATAGCTTCAGTTGCACGTACGGATTTAAAAAAATATTCATTTTTGAAGAAATGGCGGACTTGAGAAGAAATCTTGACCAAATAGTATAAAAAATCAACATGTTTTTTCAATGTTACTATTGAATGAATTATTCGATCAAAAAACTGGTACGTGCAACTGAAGCTATTGTAATATACTTTAAGAAACCGTTCGAATTTTTCAATTCGGATCAAATGTTGGAAAGTTACACGTGCACCCGTTTTGTAACTTTTTTTTGCAGAGCCTAACGTTATCGTATGCTGTGTCCATACAACCGAAAATTTTGTCAATCTGCGAGCATAAAATATTAGTCAAATATATGTATTTTCAGTTGGTAATAAAGATTTTTTTGTAGAAAGTTACATTCCATTATAAAGGAATGTCTTGAAAATAGCCTTTATTTTCGACCGTCACAGTGGCTTCCCCCCTTAAGCGAACGCGGCGGCCGATTTTCGGACGCAACGCCTCCTTTCTCCCGCCGCGCGTCTTGGCCCCCGCGGCGGCCTATGTGCTGGGAGCGCCGCAGGCCCGTACCATATGAACCGCGCGTGGCGCTATGGGGCGACACCCGTATCAATAGGTTTTTTTTATCGCGCGACACAGTGGAATAGGCCTACGGGGGATACCACTGACAAAAAAAATGCATCAACAATAGTACCCCATGGGTGATGTGGAAACCTATTGATACGGGTGTCGCCCCATAGCGCCACGCGCGGTTCATATGGTACGGGCCTGCGGCGCTCCAAGCACATCGGCCGCCGCGGGAGGCAAGACGCGCGGCGGGAGAAAGGAGGCGTTGCGTCCGAAAATCGGCCGCCGCGTTCACTTAATTCCGATGCCTGATTTAAACAGTTATGATTGATACGAATATTTTTGAATTACGACAAGTGACTCTCGCTAGACATATAACGTAAAATAATGAATTCGCTCGATCGAATTACTCAGAATATCCACTTCCACTTCATACATTTATTCTTCTTTTAAATTTATTTTCTTGAAGCGATCCTTAGGGCTACACGACTAATGTTTTTAATATCGAAAGTATTACAAGATTTACGAGCTGATATTAAGCGCGTAACAGTATTAAAATTCTCGTAATTGTTTAAGGGGTCTCCCTACCTCGACGGACGAAAAATGATGCGAACTTTGGGAATTTTTTAAAACAAAACCATTAAATATATTTACTTGCAGCTTTTGTGGCTTCATTTGTCAATCTCTAGAGAATATGAAGGAAAAAATTGTATGCAGAAATAGTGGTTATATCCGGAGTTATGGTGCTTCAAATAGAGCGCCCTACAAAAATCATATGCGCATCGTTAGCATAAAATCAGCCGTTGTAGTTGTCCGAGGCAGAAAATTTAAAGATTTGTGTAATCTGTATGAGTGGGGCTATCGCCCGAACTAGATTGAATGAGACATACTGAAATTTAAAAAAAAAATGGCAGCGTTAAAACAGGCATCGATTTCCGCAAAAAAATTCGCTGGTTTTTTAAGCCGCAAAAGTCTAATTTTGCAAACACCGGCTTAGTTTTAGTACCAGCGGGAATGGGACATCTACTGAAGATATATGCCAAGTTTGAAGTAAATCGGGTGATTGGTTTTTGAGATTTCATGCTAACAAATTCGAAAAACATCGTTTTGAGAAAAACGTGTTTAAAGTTTCGGGTACCATCTTTTTTAATTGAATTTTTTTGTAAAATGTTGCCTAAATATGTACAAATATAGGCATAAAGTTTTCAATTAATATAATTTGAGGGTTTCTCTTAGAAGAGGTACGAAATATCGCGCTGCTTTTCAGGCCGTCAAAGTAGGGAGACCCCTTAATATTTTTGAATAGTGGAGGTTGTCAATTTACAAATTGTAATTTTTATTACCTTCTCGCAGATAATCTTAACGCTTCGGAACAAATTGAACGACGACGCTGTAGATTTGTTAACGAATGGAATAGAAAATGTTAATAATACTGAAATATCCGAAGCTGATCTATTTGGTACAAAATTCGTCTATAAGCCTGTGAGGGCTTTATGGCCGGACACTGGGGCGCTTCGCAATATGTCTCAGGGGAATGGAATGCAAAGCAGCAATAACTTTACAATGAAATACACAAACAATACTACAAAATCATACAAACCCGAAGTTTGTATTTACTATATTATTCTACTATTTGCTTCTAATCATATCTTAATACAACCTGCACTTTTGTTTCAGTTTGACAAGGCGACGTACAAAAAGGATTTGAAGTTGTGTTACGAAAAGTATTCTAGAGATATGATTTACGAGGAATTCGCAACGATGATAAATACCAAATTAAAACGTTCCAAAAATCTACAAAACGAGCTACTCGATTTCTTAGGTTGCGACCACATAGAATTCATCCAATATATTGTACAACATCGAAAAAGTATCGTAGCTCTGAGTTCTGGTCCAAAAATACAGCCACAGACCGCTGTACAGAGGCCTGTAATTAGTGGCCAAGTAACAATACGATCTGAGAAAGAGGAGCAGATGTTAAAACTAATACGAAAAGAAGAAAAAAAGTTAAAAAAGATATCGAATAAACGGGAGGGAAAGACGGATTTGGAAGGAAGCGACTTTGAGCCGCATGGACTACAGTTGAAAAAGCAGGAAGCGCGGATAGAAAGCTGCAGACCGTTATTTAAGAAAAATATCTTTTCATTCGCAGACAGGAGTGTGCAGGAAAGTTATCCATTTGTATTTGATTCTAATATGGCCAGTAAATGTACGAGTGGCTATATATCACAGCAAAAGATAATGTTACCGGAAAATGTTGTGAAAAAAGATACAGACACGTACGAGGAGGTTCACATACCGATCCCAGAATCTCAATCACTCGATGTTTCTTACGAACCTATTACGATATCTGCATTGGATGATATCGGAAAAATGGCTTTCAAAGGCATTCCAGTATTAAATCGAATACAAAGTATAGTGTTTAATACAGCATACAATACTAATGAGAATTTGTTGATCTGTGCACCGACGGGGGCTGGAAAAACTAACGTCGCGATGTTAACTGTGGTGCACCAGCTGAAGCAGCACATCGAGAACGGCGAGCTAATGAAAAATCAATTTAAAATAATTTATGTGGCGCCTATGAAGGCTTTAGCAGCCGAAATGGCAGCAAGTTTTGGTAAACGACTCGAGTGCATTGGTATATCGGTTAGAGAACTGACCGGGGATATGCAGTTAACCAAATCGGAAATACAACAGACACAAATGATCGTCACTACGCCAGAGAAGTGGGACGTTCTTACTAGGAAAGGTGGCGGGGACAATTCTCTTACCAGCATCGTGAAATTATTAATTATCGACGAAGTGCATCTGTTACATGGCGACAGAGGACCCGTGATCGAGGCGCTAGTTGCTCGTACTTTAAGGCAAGTAGAATCTTCGCAAAGTATGATCAGAATTGTTGGGCTGTCCGCGACTCTACCAAATTATGTAGACGTCGCCAGATTCTTAAGAGTAAATCCCACCAGAGGAATGTTTTATTTTGACCATCGATTTCGCCCGGTGCCACTTAGCCAGACATTCATCGGTGTGAAAGGAACGGGACTGATGCAACAAATGAGCTACATGGACCGCGTATGTTACGACAATGTTATAGATATGGTGTCTAAAGGGCATCAAGTGATGGTATTCGTACACGCACGCAATGCTACTGTTAAATTAGCGAACACGCTAAAAGAATTGGCGCTGCAGAATAATACGCTTAAATACTTCATACCCGAAGGTCACGCAAAATTTGTAAATAAAGCATTTCCCAAGTCGCGGAATAAGCACCTAGGCGAATTGTTTAACAATGGGTTGTCGGTGCATCACGCAGGTTTACTACGCACGGAGAGAAACTTAGTGGAGAAATATTTTGCAGACAAGCTAATTAAAGTGTTAGTTTGCACATCGACGCTAGCTTGGGGCATAAACTTACCTGCACACGCAGTTATTATAAGAGGGACAGACATATACGATGCAAAGCATGGCTCGTTTATTGATTTGGATATACTAGATGTTTTACAAATCTTTGGACGCGCCGGCAGGCCGCAGTTCGATGCATCGGGCCATGCTGTTATTATTACTGTTCATAATAAGTTATCTCACTATCTGTCGTTATTAACAAACCAAGTACCTATCGAAAGTAATTTTATTACATATTTGGCTGACAATCTGAATGCCGAAATTGCATTAGGCACAATATCAAACGTGGAAGAAGCCATAGAATGGCTGAATTATACGTACTTGTTTGTTCGAATGAAATTAAATCATCAAGTGTATGGGATAAGTCACGAAGTCATCCAAGTAGATCCAAATTTGGAGCAGAAGAGAAGGGAACTGATTGATGTAGCAGCTGGGGCATTAGATAAAATCAAAATGATTCGATATAATAAAGCTACTGGGGACCTTAGTCCGACTGATCTGGGACGTATCGCGAGCCACTTTTATCTTAAATACGACACCGTTGAAGTTTTCAATGAATTCACAAAACCAATAATGACCGAGGCAGAAATACTTTCAATGATATCCCGCTCCCAAGAATTCGAACAATTGAAAGTACGAGATGACGAGATTGACGAATTGGAAAATTTAGTTAGAGAGAATTGCGAACTCCTAGTGCCAGGTGGGGCAGAAAATATATACGGTAAAGTGAACATTCTGTTGCAAACGTATCTATCGCACGGTCGTGTGAATTCGTTTTCATTGATATCAGATCAAGCGTACATTACACAAAATGCAGTGCGTATATCTAGAGCATTGTTTAAAATTATGTTAAGGAAAAACAATGCGATAATGTCTGGACGCTTATTAGAAATGGCCAAGATGCTTGAGCTACAACAATGGGATAATTTGAATCCCTTGTGTCAGTTTTCCTGTTTGTCTTCGGAAATTACTGAGAAAATAGACATGCATAATTTAACAATTAATAACTTATGCGATATGAGCGTCCTGGAGATTGGCGATATCTTGCGTAATCAGAGATCCGCGGCATTAGTAAAGAAGTGCTGCGAAGAGTTCCCCGTATTAGAAATGGAGTCCAATATACAACCGATTACCCGTACGATTTTAAGAATTCGCCTGAAGATATATCCTCAGTTTCGGTGGAACGACAGAGTTCATGGCAAGACTTCAGAATCTTTCTGGATATGGATAGAAGATCCAGATACTAATTTTATTTACCACCATGAATATTTTATCATGACGAAGCAGATGGTTTGCCATAACCTTGAGCAAGAGCTTGTAATGACTATACCGTTGAATGAACCGTTACCTACCCAGTATATAATAACGGCAACCAGCGATCGTTGGTTGAATTGTAAATACATGATACCCCTCACGTTTCACAATCTGATTTTACCTGAAGTATATCCTCCGCACACTGATCTGTTGGAGTTGGAGCCGCTGCCGGTGAAGGCTCTGAAGGCACCGGAGTACGAGAAGCTTTATAAATTCTCCCACTTCAATCCGATACAAACGCAGATCTTCCATTGCTTGTACCACACGGATAACAATGTGCTTTTAGGAGCTCCGACTGGTTCGGGGAAAACAATAGCCGCGGAAATTGCTATGTTCAGAATGTTCAAACAGTATCCCACCCAAAAGATCGTGTACATTGCGCCTCTAAAAGCTTTAGTCAGAGAACGGATAAGCGACTGGAAAGTTAGGCTCGAGCAACGATTGGGGAAGAGGGTAGTGGAATTAACCGGAGACGTGTCGCCGGACATTAAAGTGATAGCTAACGCAAGTGTCATCGTGACCACGCCGGAGAAGTGGGACGGCATCAGTAGAAGTTGGCAGACAAGAACTTACGTGAAGAATGTCGGGCTTATAATTATAGACGAGATCCATCTCTTAGGGGAAGACCGCGGCCCTGTATTGGAAGTCATTATTTCGAGAACTAACTTCATTTCCTCGCACACTACGAGAAACTTGAGAGTTGTTGGACTATCCACCGCTCTGGCCAATGCGGTGGATTTAGCTAATTGGCTTGGCATTCGAGAGATGGGTTTGTATAATTTCCGCCCATCCGTGCGACCCGTGCCGCTGCAAATTCACATAAATGGATTTCCTGGGAAACACTACTGCCCGCGAATGGCAACGATGAACAGACCGACTTTTCAAGCGATCCGCCAACATTCGCCATCTAGCCCGGCCCTGGTGTTTGTTTCTTCGCGCAGACAAACGCGTTTGACTGCGTTAGATATGATTGCTTATCTCGCGGCTGAAGATAATCCCAAACAGTGGCTGCATATGCCCGAGCAAGAGATGGATAACGTTTTAGAGCAGGTGCGGGATTCAAATTTAAAGCTTATGCTTGTTTTCGGAATTGGACTTCACCATGCCGGCCTTCAAGATAAAGATCGGAGACTCGTCGAAGAAATGTTTGTTCATAATAAAATTCAGGTAGGCATTCGGGAAGTTAATGAATATATCTATTATGCAATTGGGAGTATTCAAATTTCTTATAGAAATATTTTTCCGAAAATGTCATTTAGGTATTGATTACTACAGCTACGCTAGCTTGGGGTGTGAATTTCCCTGCTCATTTAGTAGTGATAAAGGGGACAGAGTATTTTGATGGCAAGACGAAACGCTACGTGGACATGCCAATTACCGATGTGCTTCAGATGATGGGCCGCGCGGGCAGGCCTCAATATGACACTTCCGGGGTGGCAGTTGTTCTAGTACACGACTTGAAGAAAAGCTTTTATAAAAGCTTCTTGCACCAGCCGTTTCCAGTGGAATCAAGTCTATTGGCAGTATTGCCAGACCACATAAATGCAGAAATTGTGGCTGGTACAATTAAAAGCAAACAAGAATTTTTAGACTATTTAACGTGGACCTATTTCTTTAGAAGATTGCTAAAAAATCCTAAATACTATGACTTAGATACCCTAGAACCTCGTATGATTAATCAGTATTTGTCTTCTTTGGTGGATAACACAATGAAGGTGTTAATCGATTCGCATTGCGTTGGCTTCGACGAGGTACGCAGTATTAGATTTATATCGTTAAGTTAATTGTATCGTTTAAGTATTTTTCGTTGCATTACCAATGCTATTGTTACTCTTGTTTTCAGGATGAGCAAATTTTATTCCCGCTTTCGATGGGTAAAATAGCATCGTTCTATTATTTGTCACATCGCACCATGTTAATGTTCGAGCAGGCGTTACAAGAATCCCTGACTCTGGATCAGTGTCTTCAAATTTTATGCAATGCTCACGAATACAATGAACTGCCAGTAAGACATAACGAAGAATTATTAAACGAGTAAGTTGCTGATTCTACTTGAGCCGAACTTAAAGTGTTCCGAGTTTGTTATAATATGCGTGATTATTCAACAGAGAATTAAGTAAAATGTGCCGTTACTCGGTAGACAATTACTCATACGATTCTCCAAATACCAAAGCATTTCTATTACTTCAAGCACACTTTGCCCGACTTCCATTGCCATGTGCGGATTATAGTATAGATTTGAAGTTAGTCCTTGATCAGGCGATTAGAATTATTCAGGTACGTATAACCGAAGCAACATTTTCAGTTATTGGAACTGTACAAGCGTGTGTATTAAAAGATCAATGCTGAGTTTACACCTGACGAGTGTTCGGCCGAGTGAGCCCACTGGGCCGAGGACTCGCCCAGTCTGAACGCATATTCTAGTACTCGACCGAGTAATCCGGCGGGCAAATCGGCCAAGATTTTCACTCGGCCGAGCAATCCGGCGGGCAAATCGGCCAAGATTTTCACACGGCCGAGCAATCCGGCGGGCAAGTCGGCCATGATTTTCACTCGGCCGAGCAATCCGGCGGGCAAATCGGCCAAGATTTTCACTCGGCCGAGTAATCCGGCGGCGGGCAAATCGGCCGAGTAGCAGACCGAGTGACTCGTCAGGACTAAACCCAGCTTTACTTTGCTACAGTATAATATATCATTGTTTTTAGGCGATGATAGACACTGTTGCAGAACACGGATGGTTGCAAAGTACACTTACGATAATACAATTACTTCAAATTATTATTCAAGCCCGATGGTTCGACGAACCTGCAGTTACCACGCTGCCTCATATAAATTCAGAACATTTGCCGTTGTTTTCAAAATTACCAATAGCTCTTCCAGTATTATGCACCAATGGGTGTAATAAATTTATAGAAACACTTCGTAAAGAGTTCTCAGACGACCAGGTAAATCAGGTAAATATATCAGATTTTCGTTCACAATGTTAATAACACGAGTGTAAAATTAATTTGACAATTCTGAATTGATTAGCAAATGTTCGGACTGTTAAGGTTTATATTAATTTTATTAATATTTTCGCAGATATATCAAGTGACACGAGACATGCCGATACTTTGTGTCGATTTAAGTTTGGAAGGTTATTGGTTCAACGGTGTTAAACAGAAATCTGTATTGTTGCAATCAAATAACCGTCATTACATAGATGTACATCAAGATCAAGACTATATATTAAATGTTGGGATGAGGAGAAGAAATAGATTGAGTAATTTGAGAGCGCATTGTCCCATGTTCCAGAAAGGAAAGGACGAGGGTTGGTTCCTAATTTTGGGTAGTATTAACGACAGCGAATTATGGGCTTTAAAACGAGTGTCTGGGATAAACGACCAACGGAAGTGTCACCAGCTGCAGATCAAAGCACCATCGCAATTAGGTAACTATACTTTCGTTTATGCTTCTTTCAGGCCGTCGCGCATTTTGGCGGAGTGCGGCGAAGCGAATTGAATCTTTGATTTGGTGCGCGCGGCTCCACACGAATCAATTTGTTTATAAGATTTTCTCGTCGCATCGCCGCGCTTCGTCAGAATGCGCGACGGCCTTTATTCTTTTATAGAACCGTAGAATATTAATCGTTGGTTTTAACTGAAAAATGATTCTCTAAGGGCGAACGCAGTTGACGTTCTATCTGATGTCCGATTGTTACATGGAACTGGACCAGCAATACGATGTACATATGAACGTAATACCTTCGGTTAATATAAGTAAATGAACGCTCGAAAGACTGAACGAAGAGTAGCAAACATATATGTATGCTCGAATGTTAAAGTGTTTTACATTGGCAATGTTAATCACGAGTGAAACCCCCACGCAATTTGTGGGTGGTGGACTGTGAGATCCGGGGGGCGCGACCTGTAAACGGCGCCGCTTTAAAGTTAACTAATAAGTACAAACAGAATATTTTAATACCAAATAATGATATATCAATTAATATTTATGGAGCTGCTTACTGATCGAAGGTATTGTGATTAAAACTATATTTAAGCGTAATTTTTAAGTGTTTATTTTTCCGAAGATGCATACAAATTTATATATATATATATATATATATATATTTTTTCCTTCCTTATTACTCCTTATTACTTGTCGCGGATTATTTCATATTTTTCATACAAACGTGAACCTTACTATGTTCAGTATACAAAGATAAAAAAAGTAACATCTGAAGGATCAGTTATATAATTTCCTAGTGTTTGTGAATAAAGCAACCCATTCGAAACGTTGAAAAAAAATGTTAGTTTACTTTATTACAAAGCAAGTCTCATAGATTACACATAAAACTTAATATAAAAATGCAGTAATTATTGTAACACAAACAGTAATAGCTCATTAAAGATAAAAGGATATCAGTGGTAGCTTCATATATCTTACACGCTCGTTTCCGTACTGATCCTCCTTCACAATTACACTATGACGTTGTAACAGTACGATATTGTTTAGCTTAATTCGTTATGCTAACAAGAAGTAGTGAGAGATTATAGGATAGGAAGGATGTGAGATCATTTCATTGCTTTGTTTTAACGAGAACATAATTAAGTTGTATACCCTTTTACACGCGCTTCATTACTCGCGCAATGACGCCCCGTTCTGTACTTATCAATGCAGATTATTCACGCTAGCAACGCAGAAGAGATATATTTTTGAAACTTGCTTTCCAGCTTCGAATGTATCTATCCCCCCCCCCCCCCGAGACACGCGATGCAATTTGTGCCAAAATGCAAGAAGGTAGAAAGGAGAGTGTATATTTTCTGTTTGCGAAATGTTATTGAATAAGAAATGTTTATAAGATTTTAAATAGTTATAAATAACTCGATACCGACAAATCCACGCACAGGCACTGACTATTGTACTTGTACAATCACTTAAACTATGTAATTGAAAAATATGTTTTTGAAAAAATCTATTATCTTTCTAGTTAATTCCTCGACTTATTATCTGAACCCTTCAGCTGCTTTGCCCGGAGCGAAGTACAAAGCTATTTGATTCGTACTACTTTTCGAAATTCTACGATAAACACGGCGAATTTAGATCGAAAAATAAATATATACCTTTCCGTTTGTAGCAGAGGTCCCTATTTCACGTGTATTTACATACACGTGTACACGTGTAGTAACGTATCCGAACTTGAATCCGTGTAATTTTTAATACACTGATACCCGTGTAGTTCTGTTCACGGATATCCGTGTATATAGATCTGTTCACGGGCAACGTGAACATTGCCATGCCGACGTGACAACAAAGTATGTATTTCTATTTAGTTGTATTTTACGAGGCGGTATTTGGCGACCAAGCATCCGTGTACTTATAATCCGTGTACACGTGTATTAAGAACACGGATTTTTAATTCCTTAATACACGTTGCACGTGTCCCGTGTACACGTGTATTTAGACACACGTGAAAAGCCACGACCTCTAGTTTGTAGCTCGTCATTTTATTACACCGCAAGAAGGTTAACGGCTAAATTAGTAACGCTTGTGATAAATACTTCTCTCGTTCCCCCACAAGTGTTTCAAGCTAGCGTAATAAATTTGTTGGGTGGATAAATATCAATTTATCAGTTATCTCTTCTTCGTCAGTAGAACGAACCCTCCGCTCTCTCAATGTTTATGAGATGCACTTTACGCAACCATTTTCATAAATGTAGTACTAATCAAAGCAAAGAAATTCTTAAGCTCCCTCCACAAATTTAAATCTGGAAGTACTGATTAGTTCTTGTAAGTAATAAACCGAAATACCCTTAAACAAAACAATTTCATAGTAATGTACCTTTATCTATATTTAGTTATTTCTCACGGTATATAATAAACTGTAGCTCAATTCGAGTGTCATCTCCCATTATGTTGCACATATATATAAAAGAAAACAAAAACCGACAGTCTTGATTAATCCGTTTCATAATTAATAGGGTATTACTGTCACCTTTTAGTACTTTCTTCTTTCCGGCGACTGTTCCATTTTCAAGTGACAATAATGGTATCGAAGATTGTAGATTTTATCACTCGAGAACCAAGGAAGCACTAGCGTAACTAACAGAACTATCATTCATGTTATTGCACTGATTACTTTGAGCATATTTAAGAAACTTCAAGTTCATTCTTTGGCCATTGGTATTTCCTTTTAAACTATGAATTGCCTGCGGACATATCGAAGAATTTTAAGATTGCAATAAATTTAATGCTGAAACTTATTAATTCGATCGCGAGACAACATTATTGTCGAAGACGAAAGATTCTGTAAATGATCCGATTAAACGAACATAACATTACCTGTAATAGAACACTGATAGGATGCCGACCGCATATAGTATTAGCATATTTTTTAAGGTAATCCGTGAACATTGTGGGATTTAAAGTTTCTATGATGTCCATGCCCTGCAGAAATTCATAAAAATATAGTATATACTATATATGCCTATTAACGAGTGCAAAAGCATACAGCGGCGGACGAAAGAAAGTTTACAACTTTTAAAATCGCGTAACTTTCTTAGAATTGGTCCAAACGACGTGGGTTTTTTGCGAGAAGCTAGAAGGATTAGTTTGCTAAGTGACGAGTTTCGTCATTTTGAAAAAAAAAATGCAATTGGTCGGAATAGCAAAGAAAAAGTAGTACAGTAATTCGTCGCTATTGTCCCGTTTTTACCATGCGTAATAGTCCCGCTCACTATCCCCACCATTTCTTGGAATCCTTCAGTCGAGAGTGAGAGAATCCGAGAACGTGCGAGAGAACAAAAGAGTCGACACGAAGTTGTCGTCGGCTGCGAATAGTGTCCGCATCGCGTTGTTGTCCCGCCGCCAGCCCCGTTCGTCGGGACTATTACGACGAATTACTGTAAATGTCGTTTTTAAACTTTTTTTGTGAGCCCGTAATGAACATTAAAAAAAACCCGTTTGTAGATCGACATTGTAGATGACACGACCAATTGCATTTTTCTTCAAAACGACGAAACTCGTCGCTTAGCAAACTAATCCTTCTAGCTTCTCGGAAAAGACTCGTGTCGCGTGGACCAATTCTACAAAAAGTTACGCGATTTTAAAAGTTGTAAACTCTCTCTCGTTCGCCACTGTAGATACTCCTTCGAGTAATGACATATAATTAAACACACGTATCGGGTGTAGTATTAATACAAATGCATCCTAATAAAACGGTAACTTAAATAAGTAAAGTGCTTATAAAACTACAACTTTGTATTTATATTTTATGTACCATCTTGTCAAGATTCTGAATGGATCTGTAAATAGGACCACACGACCTATCGTAGTAAGTGAAGCGAAAACGTTGTCCCCAGTGACAGAAATCCGACGAAATCACAAATAATGTCTGTGGGTCAGCCATGTACGGTGCTAATAATCTTCCATAAAGCGCCTCCCTTTCTGGGCTTAACGATCCCACCAATATTGGAATTATAGTAAAAGAATCCTTGAACCTGTACGGGCATAAAACGATAGCTTGAGAATTCCATGTAAATTAACTTCCGCGGGGAGAATTACATATACGACCCGCTGGAACGGTTTTAACACAGCAGGTAGAATTAACATACCCTTCCATAACTTTTGCTATAAATGGTAATTGCATTTCAATACTGTGTTCTTCCTCGTCTGTATTTAAATCCATCCATTCGAAATGTCTAGTCTCCTCAAGTTCTCTGCATACTATCACATGAACAGAAACCTATATTTGGGCTAATCTTCGATAGTAACTCATATTTGCGTTCGTATTAGCGTACGTTTTACATTTTAACGAAAAAAAAAAAATTATTGAGATCGTTTTCCATATTCTGTACTGTGTAATCCGTACCTTGTTGATCGATATGTAGGTCGTACAGCGGCGTCTGATAGACCGAGGCAGAAGGCAGAGCGCATCCCGCTAATCTCAGGTGATGCGAAGGGCCGAGTATAAATATCCTGCGTCTATGTAACGAAACATTACAAACTTTATAGTTTCCTCCAAACATACGAGAGTCAAAGCACAACGCTGAGCGTGCAAAATGATTTTTGGCCAAAGGACACCCCGCTGATCGCTGTGCACGATATTCGAAAGCTCCAGCCCAAAAATCACTCTGTGTACGCTAAACATTGTCCTTCGAACACATGATTGATTACATCCTCTTTATACAAGCACACGGATATAATAGTGTTCAATGTTTTATTGATTAACACTCTGAATCTACAAATTTATCAAAGTCGAACCGACGGTCGGAGAACAGTTTCGGGATACTTTCGTGATACAAATCTTCTAGTAATAGCGTTATCTTCTCGGGACGTTCAGATTCAAAGTATTAAATAGAAACAAAAATTCAATAACATAGTTTATCAATGCTGCGTTAAAAGTATATCGATTACACAGGGTCTATTCTCATACGCGGAACCCATTTCGCGGATAAGCGAGGTACGCATAAGCGATAAAACAAAAATCAACGAAGACACGCGACGTACGTCGCTCCATTTTCGAATTGAGATTACTTTCGGGCTCCGATGCCCCATCGAGCTCCTGTAACTATTTACGAAGAACGCTCGTCTCGCGCGCCGCCGTCTCGTACGACGCGCGATGCGTAATATAAAGCTGACGGATATAAATCGCTCGAGAACACGGAAGCGGCGACGCTTGGAAACAAAAGCGAGACGAGCGGCGTCCACGACTGTGGCCTCTATCCGCTTCTCGACGCCGAGTTTATCCTTCGAGTGGGCCCCGCTTACAAGGATATACCCTGCGTGTAGTTGTATAAATTTATTCCGCGCGGTTGATTGTATATTCCAATAAAGTAAAAAAATAACTGATAAACATTTTACTTAGAAACTTACACAACTACTGGACTAATCTGGCGGTATGCAAAACCAGCGCATGCTCCGCAATAGCTGTAACCTGCATGTCTGTGAAATTTTGTTTGTATTTCAATAAAGATTCGTAAACCTACTCGAAAGTTATTTAATGTACTATAATTACTGACGGGGCAATAATTGCCCTAGCAGGTCCGTGTGATAAGTCTGCCGCACCCAACCAACCATCTAATTGCTTATTCAACTCTGAACCTGTGTAAAACATTCATTTTAATATGCGTACGTAGTTTATTCCAATGGTTCAAGCATGTATCGTCGATAAACAATGCGAGCGAGAGCTACTCGAATCGCCTAAACGAATCCTAGAGCATAGCAGAAACGACTCGCAGCCACGGTATTGCCTGCATGGTGACTGCGGAATGATAGCATTATAATGGAGCGTACGACTCGCGCTAGTTGTTTACCAATAAACTCGGAAGCATTGAGGATAAATAAAACTATCTGGTTAGACGTAGCATTATTTTGCAGGTGTTTTTATTTCATCTACATGTTATTCGGAATCTAGGTTAATCCATTATCGGGGTGGATCGCGTGAATGAGGTTAGAAATAACATATATAGTTCTTCTGTGATTAAAAACAAACTACCTCCTATAGTCTTCATACAGATGTTGTCATTCCTAAATTACCATGAAACAATTTTTTTTTTGTACATATCTGAAATATTCAACAGAGGTACATGTTGCTTTAAAGGATAACCAAGATGCAACATAACAATGGAGAGGTATTAACAGTCTCTGCTAGCGGTCGCTAATATTAAACATTAATGCGGGTGAATAAGAGTACTGGGCATGTCGTACTGATAAAAAGAATAGGTATATCGAGGTAATATGTGTGCGATCTATTGCATTGACAGATGCTTGTTTTCGAGCGTATGTGAATATATTAGTCAGCGGGTACTTGCAAGCCTACGTAACGATAAGAGGGAAACGACAAGTATTTGCGATTAAATTATAAACGGGCAACGTCCAAAGGCTAAATGAATCGAGGATATATTTCGAATACCACTTACCAGAGCCTGCGTACCAACTACCAGCATGAGTTGCTCTTCTAACTAATGCCATTTTTTCACTTTATTATACCGAGCCTTATTCCTTCTACTCACTTTCTGTAGCAGACGAGTATTTGGCTTATCGATAATCTTATATGCGATTTATATAGAACGCTGACATTTAATCCTATATAAATACAAAATGTTTATAAAACCGTATCACAAAACTTTTATTCAACCATGAACCATGCACTCCCAATAACGTCCGGCTGCACGCTTGCAAGTGCATCCGAGTTTGTGCATCTTTTATCTTTTACGCGATAAAATTAAAATGGGAAAGTGAAACTTCAGACGCTCGTAGGTGTTTCAAATTGCGAATATTGCGACAGATTTTCCGTGCAGCTCGATAATTAATTCAGCTGAAGAAAATTAGCAGAAAATTTCCGTAACTTTCGATAGGAATGTTAAATGTAAATTCTTACAATGATCCTTATACTGTTAATTGTACAATATGAAAGATTACGATTCGAATATTTGTTGTCTCATTTATTATTAACTATGGGCGAATTCCACTTACGCTCAAATCGTTCGTAAGTCTCGTTAGGGGAGTTTTCCCTATACGCAACTGGACGCATCGTCAAGAATTTCAAAGTCGATTTTCTCGAAAATGAAGCGCAATAGCAAAAAATTTTATTCCTTTCTCTCGACTTATTTACTTGCTACAAATCGAAAGGAAGGAGTAACATTTTTTCATATCGCGCTTCATTTTCGAGAAAATCGACTTCGAAGTTCTTGACGTTGCCTCTAGTCGCGTACAGGAAAACCTAGCTTAATGAAAATCACGGGCGATTTGGGAGCAAGTGGAATTCCTCCATAATTTTGTGATACTGGGTGCGATAATCCCTATAAGTTTCGGCATTGGATTGGGCGTAAATTTTAATTTCTAGATTCATCTCGTAATCTACTTTACCCGTTAAATAATAATTAACGCTTCTAAGGTGAAGTGTTTTAAATATAACATTAAATAATCAGCGTCTCATTGTGACGTTTCATAAATTGAAATATATTCCTAGTTGTTCCAGAGCGTAAACTTCTAGGGACAACGATCAACAATCCAATAGTCATATTCAGGATTAAAATACATTTATTTATTGAAACGCGTCCAAGGGTATTGCAGTTATTTACGCAGCGTTATTGGCGAGATAATATTTCCAACAATTATCGCTGCTGAATTTCGCTTGCGAACCATTCGATGCTACTGGCTCGATTTATTTTGGTAGTTAACTTGAACACGATTGTAGAAATGGTTAATATGGCAGAAATCCGTGTCTCTAGTGTTGTTTAAGTTTGTGTGAAACTGAATGACAAAACAGAAGTCTATTTGTTGAGAGTATCGGGATGTGCATGAAAGTTTGATCTTTCGGGACATTTTGCGCAAAAATCTTCTCCGCACGGGACACTTATTATCACAGATAACTCTCTCCCTTATCGTGTTTCATTCCAAGTCAACATCGACGTTTTTGTGTTTTTTTTTATGCTCATTTACTTTGTTTATTATGAATTTAATGGATTCATTCGTGCAGTAACTTAACGACGGATTCAATAACATAGGTAATCAAATTTGCTCCATTTCTCCCTCAATATTTTGATTACATAGGTGTTATAACCTTTGCTTTCTTTGTGCTTGTTACTGATTTCTATCATTACAATGTCAAAATCACTGGCTCCTGCCACCGAGCTTCACGGCAATTCTAAGCCGCCTCTGTTGCGTGATAATGATCGGGATTCTGAAACATTCATGGGAGCAACAAAGGAGCTGCTTTTAATTAACTGTTTTCGTTATATTATTATATCGCCACTAGTGGCGATTGATTATAGGAGCAAGCTGTTACTGCTAAAAGTAGTCTGATACCGTGTTGATTTTCATGATTGTAGATCTATGTAAAAGTATGAAAATTTTCCAGAATAATATTCAGGTTAGTTTATAAGTAATTTCTAACGTAATGTATACTTTAACCGCCGCGAGCTCTAGAACACCGGGGCGTGCCTTGTAACGTCGTACAAGCGTCGCGGCGTTCGAGAGCGGCAGAAACATTTTCGTATCCGACTAGCGGAGGGAACGCGGCGAGTTCCGCGCGAAAATATTTCTCGTCGACTGCGCGATTCGTTGACGAAATACGAAAGCGTTATTTGAACATAAACATAAGAGTCGAAGCTGTTATTATTTCTTTTTGTATTACGATAGTACGCGCGTTACTTTAAAGCGACGTAAGATGCCTAAGCGAGAATAAAATTTTTTTAATTGTCGATAGGTCCATTCTCGTTTCCTGCTTTCGATTTTGATATGACTATTGCCGCGGCGCTGTAATACAGAGGTAAGGATCAATTAGATATATGGTTAATTTTAAGTTCTAACTAATAACGTTGCGAGTAGCGTTGATAAGTTCACCTTCGCCTCGGCTGGTTACAGGTTGCTACCAGGAGCTATTATCATGGATTGTCCTCGCCTCCGTGGAATTAAACAACTTACGAGCGATGCGATAGAAAAGAAGTGACTGTGGTAATCGAGGATAAAAGCGTGTCGGCGCGCCGTAGCGGGTACTTTGTAGTGGAGCCACCAGGCTATGGCCAACCTGAACTTTGAGCAGCTACCACGCAGTATTGCGAACGCAAGCCTTACGTCTCGTGCGGGCGGCGGGGGGGGCTTAAATTCGTCGACCCTGACGGGTCATGTCACACCTACCTCGGGCATGTTCTCTGGCTCATCCGCAAGCACTTCGAGCTCGGCCAATTCCGCGGTAGTAGTTGCTAACGTTTACCCCGGAGCGTCGGGAGCGGGAGGTGGACAGAACAGCCACCAGCCTCAGCAGCAACAGCTCTCTCCTATGGGAAGCAGAGGACTGTTTGGACAGAGAGCTTTTACGGATAGACGTACAATGCCTGCGCTCGGGTAAGCGTTCGAAATTCCGCGCGCGATCGTTCGCGCGCGCCTTACGCTGGTTACACGGCGGCCGAGTTCCGCGGATAAATGATGGTTTTAATGGATATTTGCAGAACCTCGAATCCAATGGGTAGCATGGGCACTTTTGGAATACCTCAAAGTCGTAATTACGGATCTCAAGGACAAATCAATAATTTTCACTCTGTTTTCGGCAGTGGAGGAGGCGGAGACACGAGTACACCTCCGTTATTGGATCTGTCCGAGTTCCCTTCGTTAACGAACAGAGGACAGGGAGATTCTATGCCACAACCTAGTCCTATGCCAGGAAAGCAACCTTATGGTTTGTATTAACGAATAGCTTAAACGTTACGAGTGAACATAAGATTAATCTTTTGCACAATGCCGAGTGTGACTTGATAAGGCTGGTTCCTACGGCAGCCCGATGTTCAGAAGCTTACTATAAATTTCTTTGTACTTTCCGTCTTGTTCGATATTTAACCGGTCACCATTTTTACATCAGTCCTAAACGTACACTAGAGCCTAGTGTGAAATGCACTAGATAGTCCACAGAATATTGCTCGTAGTGGACTGACGAAAATGGACAACTGAGATGCGAATGCAAAAGGTTAAAGTCTTTCTATTAATACGCCCATAAAGTACATTTTACTTCTCTACACGTTGCGTTTAATTTCGAATAATATGCATAATCATGTGTTTCTTAAGTTATAGAATACACACAAGTTTTAGAATAATACAGAATCTTACGAGCGCAGTGTTATTATATTGTATTATATGTGGATTATAGTTGGAATGGTAAAGCAACCGACATCTGAATCAAGTGAGTTTACTATGAGTTCCGAAGATTTCCCAGCATTACCGGGAACGCAAAACAGAGAGGGGCCGTCGCCGGGCGGGAGTGTATCCGGCGATAAGAGCATACCTGTCGGGCTTGGTCCCGAACTCGGGCAGGACGTGCTGCAAGCGAATAGGGCAGCCGGATCTGAGAAATCTCAATCGTCTAAAAGAGGCATACAAACATCTCCCGATGGTACTGTTACTATTACGACAATCAATCGAATAAATCGTTGTTTCTTATTGCTCGATATCACTGTTTCATTCGTAACAAATTCTACACGACCGTCTGCCGCGGCATTCGTCATTTTCAAGTGATCGTTAAATTTGTAGGCAAAGTTACCAATATACCAGCAAGTATGGTGAAAGATCAGTTTGGAATGGTTGGGCTTTTAACGTTTATTAGGGCGGCAGAGACAGATCCGAATCTAGTATCTCTGGCACTAGGCCAGGATTTAACTGCGTTAGGATTAAACCTCAATTCGCCCGAGAATCTTTACCAAAATTTTGGCGGGCCCTGGGCAGAAACACCGTGTCGACCTCAGGATATTGATTTTCACGTGCCACCAGAATATCTCATTAATGCCGCAATCAGGTAGCTCGCCTCTATAAATTACAAATGAGTGTCTGTTCGCGATGCGAGAGCATCGCTAGTAATTTGAACATAATTTATTTTAGAGATAAACTAGCACCAGTTAAACTAAATCGGTACAAGGATGATCTTCTATTTTATATGTTTTATACACATGTCGGGGATGTGCTGCAATTAGCAGCGGCAGCGGAGTTGTAAGTGTCCATTTACATACATACGCTACCGCGACCATTTCCGTCGGATTAATCGTACATGCATTTGCGTGATTATAAAGGTACAGTAGAGAGTGGCGGTATCATATGGAAGAGAAGGTATGGATAACACAAGCGCCAGGATTGGGACTTGTAGAGAAAACTTCAACATATGAACGTGGTACTTATTATTATTTTGATGCGCAAAGTTGGAGAAAAGTAGCAAAAGAATTTCATTTGGATTATACAAAACTAGAAAGTAGACCTCATCTTCCCACAAACTTTCACCAAACCCAGCCTTGACTACAGGTACCTAGAAAAAAGAAATGCAGTCCCTTTGTTAAACAGCGACCTTCCGTAGAGATGTGCGTGAATATGTTTTATGACGGTAATACCAATCATGTGTTTATTTCAGATCTGCTTGCAGACCATTGTGCTGTCTTTAAGCTGGACAGGAAACAGCTATTGTATAAATGAACAAATTTAATAATCTTTAATAAAAACATAAAATTTGAAGAGTAATAAAAATGAAGTTCTTTAATTGATTGCTCATAGCTAGAAATGGGAATGAGCTAGAATGTACACGATATACGATACGATTTATGTAAATGATTTTGATACATGATAGCGTAGGTTTGAAATGTCTAGATGCTTATATATATATATAGAATGAGATACTTTCTGATGATATTACCATTTATGGAAGTGTTCGAAAAATCTTTGTAATGTACATAATAAAAATAGTAGAAGTTGTAAGACTAAATGAAATTTTAAAATTAAACAACACAAAATTTAGTATTTCTATAAACTGCACCTATACGATCATTTCTTCTTTAGCGATTTATATCAGTTCCAGATTTTTCTTTAACAAGTGTGTACTTTTTTTCTAAAATATCAACAATCTTGATTTATGTCTTTTGTTATAAATTATGCATTCTTGCTTCTACCCTATCAAATTTTCATACTTTAGTCGCGTCCGATCGAGTGATTAGTCGGGCGTATTTAATGCACACGGCTTGTTGAAAATTGAAAATTACTGCACAGTTCAGTCCCATTTCAAATAAAAGCAACAGAATTATTCAAAACAATTTCTCCTGTATCATACGATCTTACCATATATGTATATACTCCTCACATAGAAATCATGCTTCTCGTAGTTCTAAAATTTATTGCACAAGTTTTCTTGCCGCGTAACGAGGTCAATTACAATTTCCGAAGCATTTATGAAATAATTCTGAATGTAATTTTGGTTGTTCTTCTCTGTGTCATTTAGGTAGTATCTGTCACGGAAAAGAATTTCTTGTTTAGATATAAAATGCACAAAGTACATTAAATTAACGTTATGCTTAAAAAACAATTACCTATAATTGACCATGATACCGCAACTGTTTGCAACACCGCGTGGAGAAGGATCAGCCAACCAATTTATCCTCCACATAACAGCTCCATTGCGAAGATGAAAATTTGCTGCAGTATAAAAGAACATTGATTCAACGTTGTATACATTAGAATTACCTCGATTCGATCGACATACCAACGTTATTCAAAGCATAGTTCCGTCTTTTCTCTTTGTATAAATACCACGCGCAAGCACGAAGTAGTGGCTCCTTTAAAGCGTTACACAAATTCTCGTCGCTGGTCCACAACGAGTTATCGAATATCTTTTTCAAGCTGGCCACGATATTATCTTCTTTCAAAACGTTCTGCAGCAATTTGCATTCGTCATTTGTAAATACACAATTTACGTCTGGAAGAAGGCAGTTAATATAGAAACATAATACATTAGTTTCCTCGCTTTCCAAGGAGTACCTAGTTGTTAACATTACCTTGCTTCATTCTTTCGAGCAGCCAAATTCTAAAATTCGGTATTGGCGATAAAGTGGATAATTCGTGTATCAAAGGAAATTCAGATATCACTTCGCTCGCTACCTCTTTAATTAGATAATTACCGAGTTCGATACCCTACGGAAGGAACATGATATTTCTCTATTTATCGCGGACGTTTTGCATAGATATTCGTATTTAAATTTATGAACAGTACGTATACTCGTAACGTTCATAATACTCATTTACTTGTAGTCCCCTTTGCGTAGAACTGATCGAATAAAATATCGCAGCTTTTATTTTAGACTTGTCTTCCTCCGAAAATCTTACTTCTTTTTTCGTATCGCCGAGAATTCTAGCTTTCGCTTCGTCGATGCCTTTTACGCTATCTACAAATTGATAATATATCCATGTAATATATATAATATCATAAATGGAATATTACTAATTGATATTACCACGTGCCTGGTATTACATCGCATAACGCTGTGTGCAACACAACGAGAGGCTCCCTCGGCATAGATGGGTGAGTGAATATATAACATCTCCTGTAAGGCCCGACCCTTTGTTTTAAATCCAACCAATTCTTCACAGGATGTATCGCTTCGTAATCTGAAACCTGAATATTTTCAGCTGCTTATTAACGTTGCTGTTCTTCGATTAATCGTCGCCTCGAAACTAATCGTAACGACGTTACCTTCTGCAACGTGTCGCACGCGCTTTGCCAAGTTATTCTTTCGAGGTGCAGAAATCCTACGGAAAACCAGAGTAATAGTAAATCGCGCAACGTAACATTTAACTGTTGTATCATAATATTTGCGTCTGCTTCTTTGGTTTCCACCATTAACTCCTGGCAAAAACATTCACAGAAAAGGTAATTAATGTTTGCGCTACCGAAAGGTCAAAGTACGCGCGCCCGATACATTCTTTACAATTTATATAAAGTCGGGAGAGTTAATCAATTCGTATTATCTCAAAGCTATCCATAAACAGTGTCTTTTCTTGCTCATTCTCTTGCGCACGATATTCATAAAATACAATCTCCGATAGTTAAACCTACAATGAAATAATTCCGAGTAAATTTCTACGTCTACTTTTAATTATATCAAACTCTATAAGACATTATTACACTGTATTTGATTAGCGAGTGAAATTTACATTGTCCCAAGTTTCTTACCATAATGTCAGTTCTTAAATCGACGAGAAATTTCACGCCATTCTCGAGTCTCCCGATCATGATAAACAGCCATTGATAATCAGGTACGAGAATATTTTTCAAACTCCGTTCGTAGGAGATCCTTCGCCTTTCGTTATCAGGCTAGAATAGGAACGGAGTCGTCAACTTTCACGTTTGATTTTAAACTAAATTGCAAGCTTCGTTAATCGTCTAAGAATAAAGTACAGAAATAAATAACGTACAAACCTCTGTGCAGATTAATTTTTTTGCTACATCGCGTACAGTGTCGTGTTGAACAGCGTAGTTGCATGCTAATACACGTAAAATTTGTTGCTTCCCCTGTTTTTCGCTTACAGAATATCCTGCGCATAGCGTACGAGCTTTATTCTGAAATGAAATTTAATGTTATTATATACGTGCCGCATACGAAAATACAATTACCCTTAGATGCAAAGTATAGTGATTCGGATTAAATAAAGTTAATGTTCGACTGATTAAGTTGCTTTAAAAATATGTTTGTTAAAATAGAATATTAAGTACATAATAATGCGCGATGTTAGTAACGTTAATGAAACTTACTTCAATAATCCAGTTACTGACATTGGTATTTTTAAATTTGAAAACTTCTTTCAACTGTTCCTCGAAAAAAGTAACATTTTTACAAGTGGCCGACTGGCGAGCATTTTGGCTACACAGAAATTTTGAAATTTTCGTATTGCGAGCCGAGATAAATTTATTACTGCGGGCAACGGTTAAAATTTTCAAATTAATTCTCGTGGACAGCATGTTTAAGCATTAAGTACAATAAATTCGTTAATCAATACTCGAGATCGATTTAGAATAATAGAGGAAGCAAATTTTGGAATGTATTTTTTTGAAATTATTATTACTCTTCCAAATGAATGCTTATCGCAGCGAATCGAAGTACCTTTTCCTCGTGACAAAAACGATAAAATACAGGCCAACGGAAGGTAATGATAAGATTACACTGTAATAATTGTAAAGTGTTTATTCATACATTAAAGCATTCCGCCAATTAGAAAGGTAGTAACTTGCGTTCAGCTGTAATTAACCAATGAAAAGATCAAGCAACATTTCAAAATTCTCCGATGCAATGTGTATACAAATGTCTTCTTTTTTTCTATCCATTTCTATCGCAGATGAATTTCAGTCGCGGGTGAAGGTGCACTCGATTGCTATTAGTTGTTGCGCGGCTCCGGAGGAATTTTCAGATGCTAACCTGCTAACGCGGGTTGGTGGCCGTGGAGCGCGGAGCACTCTGCTCGCGAAATGCGCGGGTGTTTGAAATAAAATAGAATTGAATGCTGGTGAAACTTCAATATATTTCTCGATAGTTTTTAAAAGATCGTTCGTAACAGAGAACAATTTGTGACTTTTCTACTCAGTAGTCAAAATCGTTCTGCTCTCTCAGACTCCTCCGTCGTTGACCTTTGCCTCCTCGAACGTGGTGCCCCTTCCATCCTTGCGCGTTCTCCCAGTCCTTTGGGCCATCAGCATGGAGGATGCATCAGAATCAGGGTTCGGAGGTCTCCAGTTTAATCCCTCACCTACAGAGCGGTGGTAATGTGTGCGTGAATTGACTCCAGCGCGAAGAGAGCCAAGTGGCGACAACGCGAAACGAATGTGACGTCACGAATGTATAGACGCCATTGCCAAAGACGCCACGTGCGATTATGAATTGGACATTTTTAGTAGTTTTTCCAAGTTTTTCATTCAATTGAAATTACACTTCATTACGACATGAATAAGGAATCAGGTAAGACAAATACTTAATACTTTTGCATCAACAGAATTATAGAAATTATATTTTTTATATATACCAGCGCCAAGCGAGTGACGCCGCGGCCAATCAGCGTCGACAACATATGTCCCGGTGACGCTGATTGGCCGTGGTGTAGGTACGTCTCCCATCGTGCGTCTCACCTGACCAATAGCTGCGAGGGATTAAGCTGGAGACCTCCTAAGCTCGACCAAATTAATACAGAGCTCCCATATGACGTCACATTCGTTTCGCGTTGTCGCCACTTGGCTCTCTTCGCGCTGGAGTCAATTCACGCACACATTACCACCGCTCCTGTAGGTGAGGGATTAAACTGGAGACCTCCGAACCCTGATCAGAATTATGGACCTGAAGGACAGTGCATAAGCTAGGCTTATGGACGCGGGGGTTGAAGCGAATGACGGAAGGGGAATCGACCTCTTCCAGCCGCTTTTTGCGGGACGACTGGTGGTGCCATCTGTGCCATACCGTGGAAAATTTCTTCTGGCAAAACCATTATATATAAATTTTTAACCTTCAAATACAATACTTTTACTATTTTACTAGAAAATTTAATATTACTTACGTAATTTCGAAAGTATCCCAAATAATAAGACAATTATATAAATACACTACACGCATACAAGTTACTTTGCAATGTTTTTACACTGTTTTGCACCGTTTTCCACCGTTTTGCACAATGGCGTCACAAGGCTATACCAATGAAGGACGCTATTTCTAAAATTTATATTCGGCTGTAGAGGACACCACCAGTCGTCCCTCACATCGCAGCCCCTTCCGTCTTTCGCTGTAACCCCCCGGAACTAGGCTCTGTCCTTCAGGCAAAGAGGAGGTATAATAAGAGGCGTCACTCGACAAGGACAGAAATAACCTAGGGAAATCACTAGACAACCAATTTAAATGCCCATTCGGCAATGATCGCTAAGCTTCGGCAATGATCGGTCAACTGCGGCAATAATCAGCCAATTGCGGTAAGGTACATTTAGCCGATTTGAATATCCCGCTCGAAATAGACAACCAATTTAAATGCCAAGGTCAAGCAAGGACTTCAAAGGTTCCGCCCGGAATGACGCCTCTTATTATACCTACTCTTTGCTTCAGGTCCATGACCAGAATCCACACCCCTGGTTGTCGACGCTGGTTGGCTGCGGCCTCCGCGCATGGACCTAATGGCGTTTTCGGACGGTCGCACTGAGGCGCACTGAGTGCGAATTTTGGCCAATCGAAGGCGAAAAAGTTCACACTCTTCGCTTCCGATTGGGTAGGGTTCGCACCAGTTCGCACTCGGTCCGCCCCAGTGCGACCGTCCGAAAACGCCATAAGAATTAGGTCCATGCCTCCGATTCGTTTCCCATCTTGCGAATCGCAATATAATCATGGACCATGAGTCATGACTCATGGTTGCTCAATATTGAGAACCTGTCCTGACCTGTCCGCTCCCAGCAAAATAGCGCACAAACCATGGACCTAAGAATTAAATGGACGGAGCACAAAGTCTCAACATGGACGAGGGGATCGAGCCAGTCGATCGGGAGGAGGGAAGTCGTGGTGGACGGCTTGTGATTGGCGGAGTAGTACGCATGCGTCGCGCTTTATTTGAAACGGAATGCTTATATAGGGTGTATTAAAATATGCTTATATGTATAAAACTATACATATGTATGTATACTTATATATTACATATATATATGTACTTACATATGAGCCCCTCAATTGACGAGTGGCATAAGTTTTACCAAGTCTTAAGTGACCAAAATATAATGTTGCAATTACATATTAACGTTTCAAACTCAACGACAAACTTAACCATAAAAAAATATAAAAGAGGCAATGCCTCTTATCAATGATATGTCACTTTCATTAACCAATCACCGATCGTCCACCACCACATGCGCAGTATCATGCACCCCCCTTACTGACACGAGCTTAGGCCCCGCAGCTTTGTGCTCCGTCCATTTAATTCTTAGGTCCATGGCACAAACGTATAAAGCCGCCCAAAAGATCCTAAAGCCGTCCAGACCTAAAACTAAAACGGACGTACAATTGACGTCTTGACGTCTGTGCTATACGGGCTATAAATGATAGTACTTATCAGTTATCAAACTTGAATTTCGAAAGGCAATAGAACTCTGAAATAAATTTTAGTATTCATATATCTTATGTTGTTCGTAGTTCCCGTAATCCCACGCAGTTAAGTTGTTCGGAAGTGTTAAGCCGTGCAGTTGGCAATCGTTAACCCTAAAATGCTGTTACAGTCAGAAACAAGAAACGTCATGATACGTATGTAATCGCAGATCGATTGAAAACAAATTCGCAGAGTGTAATTTTCAAGATAAATGTGATCTTCTGTTAGTATACAAAATGCAGATAGTGCATTTTTCTTGGGGTCTCATTTGCTGTCTACTGTCCACTTTTCGAGGTACAATACTTTGATTAACTTTCATATCACGCGATGTTCCTGTAATTATCTAATTACGCGTTCCCTTATAAATGTAATTTCCACCGTTCTTTCCAACGACTTATCAACCCCCTTATATTACAGTCAGCTCCGCCGAATATAATATTACATTGTCCAACGATGGACCTGTAGTGTTAGGCGGAGTTATTACGTTTAAAGCCGACTTTTACAAGGAGAATGGTGAAAGACCGTCGGGAACATTCAAGTATACATGGAGAGATAATGCGATACCCGCCCATGAATATGAGGTTAGTTTCCTATTCTACGTTTCGTTAAATCTGTATGCTTAACCTCTTCGATTGGCATATAAAGTGAAAAGCGCACTATAGTGTCTCGCGTAAACATTTAAGATTCGTTTATACCGCTTCGTGCAGATCTGTTTAACAGTAATACGGTGTATTAAGAAGTTACAGGATAATTATATTCATCGTAAGTATTTAAGGCAGCGCTGTCCAAGGCTCGACGCTAAGGAGGCGACCAATATTGCTTGGCGCCTCCGTCGTCAACAAAGCTTCGACGCTACGCATGGCGCGTTTTAGCAATAGCAGGCGCGTGAGCTCTTGCTCGCTGGTGCCCTATGCGCGACAGCGCTGATTTAAGGAGTTAAACAACGTCCTAGTGTGTATAAAGACACAGCAGAAGCCCCGAGATCGTTCGGCAAACTCCAACACTCAAATTTGCACACAGCGAATTACGGCCTGCTTTGTATATCATTGTCAAGATGTTAATACAGCGCCGTCCAACTTGCCCCTTGAGAGGCAAAAGCCGTCCCCCACCATCGTCCGCCGTTGCCATGGCGCACAGACGCGGCCGATTCAAAGTAACAGTGAACGTCAGCGTCGCGCGTCGACTGAGCTTCCTTGTCTACGGAAATGTCGCGCTCTCCTTTTCAGCGTCGCGCGGTCTCCTTGACGACAAGTCGCGCGGTCTCCTTGACGACAAGTCGCGCGGTCTCCTTGACGACAAGTCGCGCGGTCTCCTTGACGACAAGTCGCGCGGTCTCCTTGACGACAAGTCGCGCGGTCTCCTTGACGACAAGTCGCGCGGTCTCCTTGACGACAAGTCGCGCGGTCTCCTTGACGACAAGTCGCGCGGTCTCCTTGACGACAAGTCGCGCGGTCTCCTTGACGACAAGTCACGCTGCTCGAAAGGAAGGTTGGAAGGGGAAGTAGACGCGTGAGGGGCCCCTACGCTGGACAGCGCTGTGTTAATACCTTGCTTTCCATATGTAAAATTACACATCCAAATGAGTTTTTTTTGTATGATTGAAAGAGGAGACTAGGTCATTGTATAATCGTTTCGAATATCATAAAGTAAACGGACTGCGTGGTGTCGTTGCGATAATAATGGAAACGATCGGTGATCCATTAAAAGTACATATTATTCAGTTTCTTCTAAGCATACTGCTCCTAGAACACTGCGCAATATTTGAAGTTTTAATATGCAAAGAAATGTTCTTGAATTATATTAAATTTTAATGTTTATCCATCTTTAATATTTCCTACTCTTTTGCAGACAGAGGGAACAACAAATACAACAACATATTGGAGCGTAACGTATCCGCACGATGTTTATGCCGTTGGGATATACGAGGTCGAGGTGATCGTTAGCGAGTACTACACATTAATTTGGTGGAAACTAACCAGCGTCCGCGTTCGGTTCTACGTTACTCGTAAGTTTACAGGTCTTTACATTGGCCCGTGAATATCGATATTTCATTTGTCGCGTGGTACTTTGACGCAGTGTATTCTTTCAGTATCCCTTAACGGCGACATTGAAATTATACAGTCTAACAAGACGCTAGAAGATACGTACGTTTCTTCTGTGTCCGAAGCAAACGTGACGTTACGCATGCGTAAAGGGGACATGGATTATTTGACGAACGCAGCGACGGTGTCCACTTATTGGTTCATAGACTGCAAATATTACGGTCAAACGGACGGCTTTAACTTCGCCTATAATTTCACGAACCCTAATACATCGCACATTCTGGAGGCCTTAGTAGTCGCGTCGCACGAGTCTCCAACGACGCCTGTCCCTCCACTGACGACGACCGCTGTTCCGTCTGTCACGACTACAGCGAACCCTGTAATATCGAATACCACCGCGGAAGAGGTGGTATTGACTACAGTGCCTAGCGTTAACGTAACTGTGCCGCCGACATTAATAACCACGGAAACATCTGCGCCTCTTAATACCGCGCTCAGCACCAGCGACACGAATGTAAATATTTCTTTACCTTATATTTGTTCAAACTCCTCGATAATTCCTCCAGATCCCAACAAAACATATGGGCACTTTACCAGGACAGTCAATATTCGCGGTGAGTACCGCACTGTATAAATTAGCAACGCGCATTCCAGGCGAGTTATAATGCTTGACGCTTTTTAACATTATAGCGCCTATATTGAACATAACAGTGGAGGGCACGAATTGGATACAACTGTGGGACAAGCTATCCCTGAACGTAACGTGTAACGGTACAGGACCTTTCTACAAGTGCCTTCATTTCCATCGAGGGAAATACAACGTTACTGGGAACGAAACGTGCGACAGCGGAGTCAGCCTTTATTCCTGTAACTTTTCCATCACCCATTATTTCTTGGAGCCCAGTGTGTACACTATATTAGTGATATTGAGTAACGACGTCAGCAAGCAAGTCTATCCTCTGACGATAAACATTTACAAAGGTATCTTTTATCGAGAAATCACAATGACTTATTACCATTCTTATAACGTTGGAATATATTTTACTTCGCAGTGACGACAAAACCGCAATTGTCCGTGATTGTTGTGCCCGTCTCCTGTTCGCTCGCTGCTGTCGTGCTGATTGTTTTCG
Organism: Andrena fulva; assembly: GCA_946251845.1. Taxonomy (NCBI): domain Eukaryota; kingdom Metazoa; phylum Arthropoda; class Insecta; order Hymenoptera; family Andrenidae; genus Andrena; species Andrena fulva. The sequence goes on from OX276327.1 coordinate 63,857,345, forward strand.
GCATTGCCTATTACATACAAAGCAGAGCAAGATTCACGGTGGAGGTAGCAGATTTTGATTTCGGTCAAAATAACCCAGAACTGGAGTATAAAACATTTACGGACCGATTAAGGGACTCGTTCAATAACACCATAAGACCAGGAAGCAAACGGATAAGTGTACGCCTGCCTTATTATGGCAGCATGAATCACTAACAAGTACAGATTGTGCAACATACGTAGTCTTTGATTGCCATTTACAAATTTTAATCGCACGCTGCAAGAGAATTCACATTATGCATTAATCCATCGTTTTTAAGCATATGTCCATTCGTCAGTTTTATTTCTGCGCACGGATTCGACAATTGCTTGTATGACTCCATAACAGGTTCTTCTCCTTTTCTTCTATTTACGCACTATTTTTTTTTTTTTTTTTTTTTTTTTGTTTGCATCCTATCCACATATACACACGTATGCGTATAAATAGTAGTATGCTTACCGTTTCCGGCGAGAACGCGTTACTACCTTAAGAATCTCATAATTTTACAACTGCAATTAACCGAGGCTTTATAAATTTCTTTTCAGGGTTATAAACCTCTTAGTAATCCTGAAACTCTTCAATAATTTTCAAAGTGGCAAAGGAAATAAAGTTATTTAATAAACATTTTAAGAATTATAGCGAATACGAGAAACTAAAACAGGAACTAAATAAAATGGATCGCAAGAAGGGTTCGTTGAATAATATCGTGCAGTATTTTTAGGTAACAAATAATTTATTCTGGAGATCAATGCGATCATGCGAATCATTGCGTGGTCATTCCAAAGAATTCATGAATGAAGTCAAGATTGTACATAGGTCAAGTAAAGATTGTATATATAGGCTGTGAACATAGTATGCAATGGAATATTAATGTCGCTTTTGACATTTTGTAAAAGTGAAATTTTGTTCTCATATTTTCTTTTTTTATTGTTTAGTGATTCTAATCGTATACAATCTTCGGAGATTTCCACCTCATATTTTTAATGTGTCTAATGATTTGTACATCGTTTAACTCTTACATTAGGAAATAAGCATTGATGCACATTTATAGCAGTATCTAGTTAATTAATTAAAAATAAAATTTGATAAAAAAAGAAGAATACATAAACGTTTACAAGCAACAGATCGTATAACGCTGGGTAAGTACCGCGGAGGGCGTCGCCTCGTGGTCACTTTTCGGGATAGTGGGATGATCAATCATCGTAGCGCAACATCGAAACATGAATTCTGCAGAACGCATTGCGTTATTTGCAAAGAATACTAATCGTGCATGTCGCATATGTTGCGTGGTTATATATATATTTACATTATTTCTTGCGCTAATCGCTCCGGGTGTTTCTCTGAAAACATGACCAATTATTTGACGATTGTTGTTTTCATCGATTTCTTCGTGTACTTTACTTACATGAAAATTTTCTAATAATTTTCGACCTTTCGATAAACTTTTTGGTCTAAATACACTGGTATTTACTTATTGAAATCCAGCTTTTATTATTACGACCATTATTTTACACCCGTTAAACAACCAATTACAAAATGCATGTTTCACATTTGAGTCTCAAACAGTTGCTGCCCGTATACTCCCAATATTTAAAAACAATTCCGAGAGACTGTGCGAGCGCTCCGCGCCAAAGACACTTACAAGGGAAGTTTGGCAACCCGGAAATTCAGAAAATTATGAAACTCGGTGTGCAAGTAGAGTAGTTCATCCGTAACGCAACTCTATATTTTGTTGGTGCCATAATGCAATTTTTGGGGGTGCAATCACCCCTTGAAAAAATGCAGAATTTTCTTTTCCGTGGAATATCTCGGGAAGGATGAGAGATATCGCAAAGAAGTTTAAACAAAAATTGCATCCTTTTTTTATATCTACAAAACCGCGTAAAAGTAATTATGGAATTAAGGATTGGTGGTGGGGGTAACTTGAAAAATATGGATTTTTCGAAAATTATCTTTATGCAATTTTGTAGATACAAAAGTAAGATGCAACATTTGTTTATAATATTTTTCGATATCTCTCACCGCTCTCGAGATATTCCACGGAAAATAAAATTCTGCATTTTTTTCAAGGGGTGATTTCACCCCCAAAAATTGCATTATGGCACCAACAAAAAATAGAGTTGCGTTACGGATGAACTACTCTACTTGTACACCGAGTTTCATAATTTTCTGAATTTCCGGGTTGCCAAACTTCCCTTGTTAGTGATCCTCTAGGCAGTGATCGGACAAACGCATATCGTCGCTGATTGGTTGCTGCGATTTGTGTCAAAAGCGGAAGTAGACAGAGAAAGAAACTGTAAGAAAGAAAGAGACAGAAATACGAATAGAAAGAGATAGATAAACAAGCAGCTTGGAAAGCAGACGATTTAATGAATGTCTAGGTTATGTTATTTCCGGTTTTGCGTCAAATGACTGCGGTTTGTCCGATCACTGCCTAGAGGATCACTGAAGACACTTACCTAGCGCAATTTTCATGTACGCACCTGCGCTCGCACGTGCACGTACGCGTGAAGATTGTACGTGTGCCACACACAAACACATAGTATTAAATCTGACCAGGTGATTTTTTAAAAGCGTTTAATATAAGTTATTTAGGTAAAGCATACCATGAAGAACGAAAAATTAGATTGTGTGATTTCAAGGACTCGATTAAAAACTAATTTGTTAAATAGTATTTAGTGAATAAAAGCGTTCTTGTAAAAAAAAGTGCCCCTCTTATTCCCCGTTACGCGCTCGCGTCTCTAAAGCAGAGGTGGGCATTAACTGAATAAAACATTATTTAAATAACGCATCAAATAAAAGTTACTTTAACTTTAGATTATTTGGCGAGTAAAGTTAATATTTTTATTCGTCGAGTGTTTCAACTTCAGCGTCGAATAAATTTTTCAACTTTAACTTTATTTGACGCCGAATAAAGTTAAAGTTGACCCGGGTTAACTTTATTCGACACATGACGAATAATTTTTTTAACTTTTACTCGTTACTCGAATTTTTATTTAAATACAATTTTTACCCATCTCTGCTCTAAAGCCGTTCGAGTGAGAGCGAAAGATTCAAAATTGACGCGCCGGCCAAGTGGCGCCATCTGGACACCATTACTACGACCAAATGGCCCGTCTACGCGTTCGCGAGAGTTTATTGGTAACGTTGTCAGAGATGTAAGATGGCGGCCGATGAAGTAAACTTACGAAATTGTGCCCCGTTAAAATACGTTTGTGCATTTCTCGTTAATTGAATATTGTCAGCTGATAGCTTGGCTTCCCGTTTAAGTAATATCGGACCGGGATCGTTCGCGATTGGGGCGTGTCCCTCGTAGAATCGCAGCAGACACTTTCCCCCGAGTCACGGGCTTACAATGTCAGTAATTGCATCAAAGCCATGCCACGAGGAAGAGAATTCAAGACTGACGGAAGAGGACGATTGGAAAATGCAGCTCGCGTTCTGCAAGTCACGGCACACGACAACGATCGAGGGCGTGAATTGTATTACGCAGACATGGAGGATGAAAGAACGGGTCCGTCTTCTTTCCCCCCCCGTTCCAACCTCGTTTGTCGCGTTCACGATAAATTACGTGTTAGACTCGACGCGATGGTTCCCTAAATTTATATACGTATATCTATGTTTTTTTTTTTTACAGATGAAAACCGTGAGCGTGGCTCTGGTTTTGTGTTTGAATGTTGGCGTCGACCCACCGGACATCGTCAAGACGCAACCGTGCGCACGTCTCGAGTGTTGGATCGGTATTTATTCTGGTTTATTTACATCCCCGCAATTCCCGCTGCCATAGCCATTATGTAATTGCAATTTCGAGGTTATGCATGTGCATGACAGCAGCTCCCAAATGAATGTCACTGCGGCAAATAACCGCCAGGCGGCGCTGAACTTGCCATTCAATTTTAAGGTAGTACTACCGGTTTTGAAATACTGTTCAGAAAATTCTGAAACTTTGTACAGTAGTTTGTTTTGACCTTACACTGACTTATGTAAATTTTTGGAAATCTACACCAACCCAGAAAAAAGTTATTAACAATTTTACGTTTCCACTATTAACACGTAGTCTTATGGAAAATGACGTTTTCAACAAAAATTCACATTAATAGCCAGTTCAGTTTTTGATGAAACTGAGAGAAATATAGATTTAATATTCCATAAACATAATGCATGTATCCAAATGTTGATTCACCAATTTTTATAGCTAATATAAGCAAATGAATAAAATTATCTGTGCTCACTCGGCCATTATACGCACGATTTGGAAACGTCGCAAAGAGGTTGGTAAGACCGCGCAGTTTGAAATGCGCGTAGTATGTACAAGCGATACTCGACGCTCTTTCTACCAGAATTTTAAAAGAATTAGATGAATTAATACATAATTATAAAATAGTATTATACAAAATAATAAAAATAACAATTATTCAAAAATATTAACTTTTATTGCAAGTAACATATATTTATAACATTTGTTTATTATATATCTCTATGCAATGCTAACTTCAAGCTTCAAGCGAGCAGAAGAAAACTACACAATCAATCGTGCTACGTTGCCAAACGACGATCTAACACGCACTTGACTCAAGGCGTATCGGTAGTACTATCTTAAGCGTTCCGCAGTTTACTATCAAGTCCCCTGCGCATTACTTTCCCTTATTCGTTTATTCTCCATTATTTCATACGACGTACCGTTTCATTTTTTCCCCAATTCTCTGTTAACGTTCCATTCCTGGCGATCCGACGATCTCGCGACACCCACCGTTACTCGCGTGTTACCGGCGAACGGAGGGATTGATGTTTTGAATTTCGCAGATCCTTTGTCGGTGAGCCCGCAGAAAGCTTTGGAAACCATAGGCTCCAATCTACAGAAACAGTACGAACGGTGGCAGCCAAGGGCGCGCTACAAACAGAGCTTAGATCCCACCGTCGAGGAAGTGAAGAAGCTGTGCACCTCTTTAAGGCGAAACGCGAAGGAGGAGAGAGTCTTGTTTCATTATAACGGTCACGGCGTTCCTAAGCCCACTAGTAATGGCGAAATATGGGTATTTAATAGGGTCAGTTAAAGCACCAGATTCCCGGTAGCGACCACCCGATAAGGATAGCGTTAACGGTCGATTATTCTTGCAGACGTATACGCAATACATTCCTTTGTCTGTGTACGACTTGCAGACATGGATGGGTGCGCCTAGCATCTATGTGTACGACTGTTCTAACGCCGGCATCATTGTAGAGTCGTTTCAACAGTTCGCCGAGCAGCACGAGAAGGAGTACGAGGTACGGAGATTGCACGGAGGTTTCGATCGGTGGTAGATCTTGAGCGCGTGTACATTGGAAATGTCGCTTCGCAGATGGAGAAGCAGGCGGCGCAACAGAACCGCGCTGCCGGAGTCGCGGGCACCACGGCGCCGTCTTATAAGAATTGTATTCAGCTGGCGGCGTGCGCAGCTAATCAGATTCTACCTATGAATCCGGATTTACCCGCGGACATATTCACATCATGCCTTACGACACCGATAAAAATAGCATTGCGATGGTGAGATAGAAGAGGCAGAGATAGCGAAAGTGAATCTATAACGATCTAATATTTTCTTTACCTTTCTACAGGTTTGTGATGCAAAATACATCGAAGTTGGTACCAAAAATATCGTTAGATTTAATTGACAAGTAAGATTATTTTATATATTCGCAGTAAATTATTGTGTTTTAAAGAACTCGTCTTTAAAGAACAAAAATTTTCAGAATTCCAGGACAGCTAACCGATAGGAGAACAATGCTGGGAGAACTTAATTGGATATTTACAGCGATCACAGACACAATAGCGTGGAATACTTTACCAAGGGGTAAGCCTGAGTCGTAGAATTACTTTCACCATATAACAAGAGAGGATGTACAGTAAATGTATTTGGTTTTGTAGATTTATTCCAGAGATTATTCAGACAAGATTTATTAGTTGCTAGTTTGTTTAGAAATTTTTTACTTGCCGAAAGAATACTTCGGTCGTACGATTGTACTCCAGTTTCCTGTCCAAAACTGCCCCCTACTTATCAGGTAAATATTGCTTGATGATATTTCGTAGCAAGGAAAGTTGCGAGTAAAAATTATGAAATGCGTACTTGCAGTTGCGCACTCGGGATTTAATCCTGGGGGGAGCCGAGTTGAACGGCCAAAGAAATATTTTCAATGCAAATTCAATGAAATTCATTCGGCGATTATAAAAATTTATTTAAAGAGTAAACTTCAGTTTCCTTTTCCGTTTACAAAGTTCTCGAATCACTTCAGTCGTGGTTGCGTCAGTCTTCTTTTTTCTTTGGGGGCGTGCCTTCCTCCCCTCTGGGTGCGCTACTGACTGTACTTTACATTTGTTAAAATTATCGCGTCATTAATATATTTGTTGTTTTCCATGAATTTAGCATCCTATGTGGCAAGCATGGGATTTGGCACTTGACCTTTGTTTAGCCCAATTACCATCTATTCTTGAAAACGAAGATCAATTCGTACACTCCCCTTTCTTCGAGGAGCAACTCACAGCCTTCCAAGTGTGGCTCACGTTAGGCTCTAAAAATCGCAACCCTCCGGAACAACTGCCGATAGTACTGCAAGTGTTGTTAAGCCAAGTCCACAGACTGAGAGCGTTGGAATTATTGGGACGTTTTCTGGACCTTGGCCCGTGGGCGGTGAATTTGGCTCTTAGCGTAGGAATTTTTCCATATGTTCTAAAATTACTTCAAAGCAACGCACGGGAACTACGTCCGCTACTTGTTTTTATCTGGGCAAAGATTCTCGCAGTCGACAGTGTAAGGCTCGAATACCACGAATTTAATAGAATTCCGAATCTCGCTTCGCAACATTCTCAATTTACCTATGATGTAATTTTGCGATTTCGATTGTAGACTTGTCAAGCGGATCTTGTACGCGACGGAGGGCACAAGTACTTTTTATCTGTCCTTCAGGATACTTCTATACCGGTACTGCTATATCTAACTCTACTAAAAGGAATGAATTACTGGAAATCCGACCGTTCGCGTGACTCTGTTTCGCTTTCCTTTCAGAGCGAGCATAGGACATTGGCAGCGTTCGTGTTGGCCAGTATTGTGAACGACTATCGGCCGGGTCAAGTAGCTGCGAATCATGGTAGCCTTGTTTCGATATGTCTGGAGCAGCTCGGAGATTCAAACCCTTTGCTACGTCAATGGTTGTGTTTATGCCTCGCAAGACTCTGGCATAATTACGATAAAGCTAGGTGGTGCGGCGTTAGAGATATCGCTCACGAGAAACTATTTACGTTATTACAGGACCCGGTTCCCGAGGTACGGAATACGCGCAATGTTGTTTATTTAATTCATTGATACCTACAGCACATGATAATAATATAATAATATACTATAAAATTGTATAGGTTCGAGCAGCTAGCGTTTATGCTTTGGGCACATTTATAAATAGTGTAACGACACGAAGCGAGCATGCGAATAATATCGATCAAATTATAGCTATAACACTCATTAATACTATCTCCCACGATATGTGCCCTTTAGTTAGAAAAGTATGTAAGTTTATTATCAGACGATACACGATACTATGGAATTTAATCATTCTCATACAATGAAAATGTGCTTGTTTTTTTTACAGGAATTAGTGGTAGCGCTTCAGTGGATGGTTTTACATTTCGAAAATTCTTTTGTAACCTTAGCTTTGGCCGAGGAAAACAGTCGGAAAGACCTCGTTGTGGAGACATTGTCACCGTCTAGCGGAATGAGGCGCATTAGTTCTAGGGATAGATTAAAAATGCTTTCTCCTAACAATACGTACAGTGTAGACAGCACAGATGGGTTTAATCAGGATCGCATTAAAAGAGTGTCGTCGTCGTCGTCTATTAGTAGCTTGGGTAAGTAATAAAAAAACATGTTCTTAGCTGAAGCTACCAGCTTCGCCGTCCGATCTTGGATAACGATTCCTTGTATTGTTTCATTCGTGTGCCAGGAAATAATTGGGAGTTCGTGAGGAAACCTTGCGAGTCACTTGGTAATAATGATTGGAAATTCCATTGCATGTTCGTACATAGTTCATCCTTCATTTCTCGATTCTGTAATTCTTTATGCATAGCTAATGTTAATTTCATTATTTTATTATCTAGAGCAATTTATCGCGAAAGCCAAGTATTTTCACCCTTGATAGGATATACAGTAAACTGTGATTTATTTATCGTAGGGCACAGCTCCCTCGGAAACTTGCCGAGCCTTTCCTACGGTAGTGTATATATGAAACTGTGGCATGGATTGTGCAACCTCGATAACGATCCTCATCCTACGGTGGCTACGATGTCCCAAAAAGTCACCAACCACATTCGGAATCAGGTGAATACGATGCTCTGGCAATATCTACTTTCGCATTCGATGTTCATATAGAGAATGATACGATACTTTCTCATCGTAGGTTAAAGAATCTTCCGCGCCTAAAGAAGTGATCGAAACAAAGATATCGTCGTCGCTGTCTCTCCCACCGTCTCCATCGAATCGCACAACTTACTTAAGGTCAGTCGATCTTTAGTTAATTCCGCGTATGCTTCGCAAGACTTTGACTCGATTTATTTGTCTCTAATGAAGCAACAGCAAAGGAGAATCACCGCCCACGGTTAATTCTGGAACAGATCTCTTACGCTCTTCAAGGATACCGTCGCATAGTAATCGCTCAAGAAAACCAATTCCTAATACGGTAAGAACGATCGCTTCGTCATTTAGAAGTAACATAATGTTTCTGGTAGTTTATAGTCGCTAGTGCTTTAATGTCATTCCATTACAGATCTCAGAGGAGGAAGACGAAGTCGCTGGGATTAAAACACCACTAACAACTTCACAGTTCGTGGAATGGAGTTGTGCCCAATTTGCTCAACCCGTTAGTTTAGAGAATGAAACTGAATCGATGAATGACATGGAGAGTACGGCTCATTATGAGAGGGAATGGCGGTACGAATCAGTAATTTAACAAGTCTTTGTTTAAGAACTTTGTACCAGTGCTTAACGAACGATGTTTCGACTTTAAACGCTCAGGTACCTGAGAAATAAGAGGCAACGACTCGAGGCAAGGGAGGAGCAATTCCGAGCAGTACAAAGTAGAGTAGAATCACAAGTATTTCATGCGAGATGCCCCCATTCTCCGGATGTTTTAACATTTCACCCGTTCGAACCTCATTTGGCCGTGGCGATAAAAGACTTCTTTGGGTATTTGAGTTTTTACGTTATAAAATACTATTACAGTCACCTAAAACTAAGCAGTGTGTTTACTATAATTTTACAGAGTTTGGGATTGTCAAACCGGCGCGAAGTTGACGTACTGTACGAGTCGCGTAAATAAAATGTCACGCATCACAGCACTCGAGTTTATCAATGCTCACGACGTGACGTTGCTAATGACTGGCTCCGACGATGGTTCAGTGAGGCTGTGGAAAAATTACAGCAGCGCGTTAAACTGCGATCCAGTTTTACTTACTGCTTGGCAAGCACTGGCTGATATACAGCCAACGACAAAAACAGCCGCTGGTGCGTATACATTTTTTCCGAGCAAGAAAACTACATTCCAAATTGAACGCGTTAATCGAAATTGTTCGTTGCAACAGCTGGATTAGTCACGAAGTGGGAGCAGAGATCCCTTACTCTAGCCGTCACAGGCGACGTTCGTGTTGTCAGGCTTTGGGACGCAGAAACCGAATTAAAGAAACAAGATATACCGACAGGCGCTGATTGTTGTGCTACGTGCATCGATGTTGATGGCGTGGGTCAGTTGTTTGTATACTTCGCATTACTTCAATTTCTACGTTCACTAAATTTAGGCTCATATTTCAATATCGCGGTATATAACAAAAGTATCGCGTCAACCTTATTAATACCAATTTGAGTATATCTTGATACGTCTCGCAACGAATTGAATTTCAACGAAAAGCGTACATACACTTTGAATAAAACCTCGAAGAATAAAGCGACAGAAATTAATCTTTCGTTCGAAAATATATATAGGTGCAATGATGGCAGTGGGCTGCGGAGATGGTTCTGTTCGCTTGTTTGACAGAAGATTGCCTCCGTCAGAATCACGAGTTATGATTTGGAGGGAACATACGGCATGGGTGTTAAGCACTTCTTTAAGAAAATTTGAGAGGCCTGTACCACAGTTGTTCACTGGATCGTCCTCAGGGGATATTAGAATATTTGATCTTAGGAAGAATTCGTCTGTAAGCACTGTACAGATAACGCAAGGTATTACAGCGCTGGCAGCGCACGAAATGGCTGATATCTTTGCTTGGTAAGTTTCACTTCATTATCATTTCCTAGTTTCTTGAATTCTACAGACTGTTTCGAAGATTTTTTATATGAAACAAAGTAATACATTAGTTATCCAGCTTTCAAATAATTGGATAGGCACTTTGTATTTTAATTTTTATTCTACGTTTCTTTGTACATCGAAGTTAAAGAATCCTATATAATAAGACGCTTAAGGTGGACGTTCGTTTGTTAGCAAAATCTTTCCAGAGGCTTTTTTTCGTACTTCCCGATGACCTACAAGGTTCAGATTCGGCATGAAGTTTCCTCGGCAACCAAAGATGCCGTAAAAAATGCAAAACCCGGAAAATTCGATAATGGGTGGTACCTGTGGCCTAAAACAGGTATTATGTACGATGTAGTAGCCGCTACTGCATTGTATGTAGGTCCGCACGCGGGTCGAGCTCGAGCTGAAAGACGAAGCGAGACAAAGTATCATGCTTTCTCTCTTTCGTAGCCGACGGTAACTTCGTGTCGACTCTTTCGACCTCCTTCGCTCGCTCACGACTCCTCTCACTCTCGCTCTCGACCGAAGGATTCCAAGAAGTTGTGGAGATACAAACGCGCGCTCAACGTAGAGTCGAAATGCGCCCTTTAATTGGGCTCTCATGGAGGCAAACGAAAAAGCGCTGTTGTAAGAGTGAATATGCTCCACAAATTTCCTTGATTCGGGGTCTTTGTCACGCATTAGTTGTTGTGATAATATCGAGCATTATTTCGTTTCTACGGGGGTGGGTCTCAGATGTCGCCGGGCAGTGAGTGTGGGCCCGTACGTGACTTAGGCCCCTCGAAATGCCCTCCAGTAGACCAATTAGACAAGTACCCTTCTGGTACGCGAAAGTTGTAAAATTTCGTATTTCGCAGGGAAAATTGTTTCTAGGGGAGTGTCCAACAAAAATTGTGATTATCTTAGGCGTCTTATTGTATAGGATATTAATGCCTAGCGAAGACAGGCTGAAAAACTAGTTCATTCTAAAATAGTATGTCTTTTTAATGTAATTCAATGTATTTGTTCCAGTGGATCGACGAATCACTGTATAAGCGTGTACAACACAATGGGTCAGCATTTAAACACAATAAAATTTCATGAAGGATTTATGGCTACTCGTATTAGTTCAGTAAGTTGTCTAAGTTTCCATCCTTATCGTGTAACGCTAGCAGCTGGGTGCGTAGACAATACTATTACAGCATACGCGTCTGAGCCACGCAGATGACTAATAGAGATGGAGTTGTTGTAAAATTATTTTCGTAAATACTTGTAAATCCGCGGCACTCGGTATCACTTAGCTATAATAGCCAAGGCCGAGATACTGGAGCTTTCTAACACCGGAAAGTGGATCTTTATTTTCCAATTATTTACGTCTCTCCTACTGCGTTTTGCTTCCTTACGTAAAAGCTATTTTCTGACGATCAGTTTTGTTTGAAGGAACTGATTGAACGTTTCGTGATCGGGACACCAGTGAGTAGGCTAACCAAAATCTATTGAGTTGACCAAAGAAAAGCTCGCTAATATATCTGCGTTTACACGGGCAATGTAATTTCTTCTTTTAAAGCGCAGCCGAGGTTTAGTGTTGTTGAAAATAATGATGCATAATATATGCAGGTATGATGCAACGAAAACGATACGAATGCATGTATAAATGTGTTCAGTATTTAATAAAGCTTTTAACATACACAAGGGAGCGACCTTGATTATTGTGCCATGAAAGATTTTGTATTCCGCCTGGATCCGAGAGCGTTTTCATATAAATCTTTCTCGTGCTAATCAATCTTTTCTTCGACTTTCTCTATTTCCCGATATTATCATAAATGCTTGTGCGAAAGGACTCTTAGTTAATAATAAGCGTGATATAATAAAATTGGGGACATAAGATGTAAGGAAAATATTCTTTAAATAATTCAGCCGTATCATTTTAGTTTATGACTTAGTGCAATAAATCGGGTTGGATGGATTGATAATAGCGAAAAATCTTAAACGAATGACTCTCAAGAAGGTAGCTAAATTATATAATGGCATTAATTCTCTATTAACAGGCGATCCTTTGGTAATGGATCTTATAGCTCCCGCTTTTATTTGTAATCTCATCGGCAATTGAACATTTCGCTGGATTTTCAGATGAGATAAATTTCTGTAAATACAAAATATATTTATCGGCGGCGATATTTTTCATTGAACGGTATTAACGTTACTCTTAAGTGGCAATACTTCGCAAGGTCTTTCTCGCGGGTCGTGACGATACCTCTTCTCCTGTTAAAACACAAACGTTTGTAAGAAGACGCCTTCTCTGTTGACGAATAATTCAAAGGATTGTACATAACTCGTATTCAGCTATTAAGTCACTATACCGTTCAGAAAGCGTTTTGATGAACTGACATTTGTACGTTGTATGTGTGTAATACTGCTACTGTAATCGCCCCAAGAGGGAAGCATGAAGCAATCAGACCTCTTCTACGCACCGGTTTAACGTAGAAATAAACTAGCTCGCATAATTAAGTAATTCATAAAGAAAAGAAAAACATGTAAATACGTATGTTCGCGGAATATCGAATATAACGTTAGAGAAGCCGCTACGCGCAGATAAATTTATCTCCGCGTATTATACAATAGTTTTGTTATTGACGCCGAACCGTTCTGGGACACGATAAAAGGCGTATAGATTTCTAAGCTCAGAATGGGCGAAGCAACGGTGCCTCGATGCAGACGCGCATATAAGATGTTCCAAAAGTCGAGTGCAACAGTACTAATAAGTATGATAACCAGTGGCTTCGTGATTGTCAGTGCTATAAAAGACAGGCGAAGGAATTCTACCGCGAAGTAGAAGTAGAATTGTATTGTATGTACAATGTTTGCAGCAAAGGAAGAATGTTTCACTTATTGTATATAGAAGCTAAAAGGCAACTGCAGAATATTGCGTTTGGGTAAGGACTATTTATTTCCATGGATAGCGTAGGGTATTCTGAAAGCTAAGATCGCATAGTATTATACTATTCCCTTACTAACGTATGTTTTTTTATTAGTAACGTCGGTTATCTTTCTGGTGAACTTTCGGGACACCTTATATATACGGTTTGATGCTACTTCGACAGAAGCGTCAAATGTACTTAAGCGTCAGACTCAGCATTAATTGTTAAAGCTAAATGCGTAGGACTATTCCTGTATATATTATACACAGTACACCAGCATTGCTCTTGTTAACGATAATTATCGGAAACGCCGAATGTTAGAAAGTAATTTGAGAAGGGCGAATCTGATGTATCATTTTGCACTGTACCCGTCATTGTATATGATCACCTGATAATAAATATGACATAGCCATGTTATTTGATTGGACGATTGATTCGTAAACGTTCATCATTATTTGATATCGATTTATGGAATACCGTTTACTGAAACTCGTACATAGCGCTGATGGGCGTCCGCAGCGGAGGGGGGGTTGAGAAAAATCGCATATGTTTAGAAACTAATCTTTATTAAGTTTATACTAAAAAAGTGAATGTTTTTAAATTTCAATTTTAAATTTTTAATTATATTGGCGCTAAAAATGGTTTCACTTCAAATAAGCGACCAATCCGTTGCCTGTCAACTGGACCGTTTCTCAAAGTTACCCCCCTCCCCCTGGAAAAAAGTCTGCGGACGCCCTGGATAGCGCAGTAAATACGTTACAGAATGGATTGCTTTGGTAAGTATAAAAACCGACTTCAAAAAAATTAAAATGCACTAAAAAGTAAAAAACAATTTTTTCCCTTATTTAATATACGACTTTCAATTTTTTTTAAGTCGGCGCCAGATTTACACAGTGCGTTAAAAAATATGAGAGTCGTAGATTAAATAAGGGAAAAAATCATTTTTTACTTTTCAGTGCGTTTTTATTTTTTTGAAATCGGTTTTAATCCTTTTTAAATTCTTTGTTTTTTACTTTTTAGTTATTTAAGTTATATAACTCCATTTATTTAAGAAAATATGGGCATTCCTACAAAACGAGCTGCTCGTAATAATAATAATAAAGTCGGTTAATGAATCAGATTTCTTATTTTTGGTGTAATTTCAAAACTACTTAACCGATTTTGGTAATTCTTTCCTTATATATACAAGTTAAATTTAACGCTTGCAATGTTTTGAAAAATCGTAAGGCATAGGGTTCAAACGATACAACGATAAAACACGTAGCTTTTATGGTCGTGCAATACGATTGTGGACCCACGGCGCTGCTCAATAAAGTGTTAATGAAGTATACGAATGCGTATCGTCGTCCGATCATCCACAAGACGCGCCCAGGGTCATGTTACAATTGAGGCATTTGATGGAAAAAGGGCACATATGCCAAAATGCCATTTCAAGAAAATCGATTTCAAAGTTTTCATTATAGTATAACTTAATAAAAAGGAAAGCAATTAAATCAAATTTTTTTAAGGATGTAGTTACCGTGTCCTTCAAGCGATCTGAATACAGAAGTCATGATTTAAAAATTACATGTGTCTTTATTTATAAGTTTTACACAAGTGGTTTATGTGCCCTTTTTCCGTAAATGTGGTAAAGTCCTAACAAAATTGCTTCTTTGTTTAGTTATTTAAATGTAATTTTGTTTGCTTACTTCGTTGCACATTTTGTATACATTGCTTAAATAAAAAATACAAAATGAAGCACAAAAGTAAACAAAAATTGTTATGTTTTATGTAAGTATTAGTTTCTTCGATTTTTTAAAGCAAGCTGTCTTATTAATCAATTTTTTCTTTCCTAAATTAGCTTCTTTCCTTGCGGATTCGATACTCGCCTCACTGTCCATATTTCCTCGCTTGCAGAAAATCCTCTATGAAACAAAAGTACTTATTGCACGACAGCACGGTAGCGCGACAGCTCAGCGACTATGTAGCTGCGTGTCGATCATGCTACATAATAAAGCAGCATTTAGATAATCTGAACGCGAGAGAAGTAATGTCCTTCATATATTATATATATAACAGGTACCTGAGTTGATTTAAACGATTTAAGGAAAAAGGGCACATAGGCTTATGTGCCCTTTTTCCATCAAATGCCTCAATTACAAAAAGATCTGTTACCGCCTAGGCCCCTGCACAGAAGGCCCCCGCAGGGCCCCATGAGCAAAAAAAAAATATGATTAGGTATAGGTATTCAAACACTACATTTTTTTTTCGTACTACTACACTTGGCTCGTTTTAAGTAAATGTTCATTTTCCCGAAAAATGGGCCCCCCCCCCAGAAGGCCCTCCTGGGCCCTATCTTAAAAAAGTACGATTTTAACCAAACACTACATTTTTTTTCTGTACTACTGCACTTAGTCCGTTTTTAGTAAACTACCTCTTCATTCCCCCCCCCCCCCCCCCCCAAAATGGACCCCTCAGAACGTTTGCCGCCTGGCCCTTTCAGGGTTGATTAGGTCAAAATTTAGAACTTGGTTTATAGGCATTTGTGTTGTTAGGCTAAATCCAAGAGATTTTCAGGAATCTGTGAAAACACATTTTACCCCTTTTCACCCCCTTAGGGGTTGATTAGGGTAATATCCTGAAATTTGTTTTCAGGCACTTGTGTGGATAACCTTTGTAAGTAAAAACCAAATTGATATCTAACCAGGTCCTAAGATATCGTTGATATATTTCGCGTCCATTTCTGTCAATATCATTATAGGTATTTAAAAAACAAGTACATTAATAGAAAGTATGTTTATTGGCCTCCAATAAAAATATATTGCAAACTCATTAAGAATAAGAGCCGTTTCACACGACGATACAAGTATGCGATACGCGTATGATGGATACCGATTTTCATTGTTCTTTTGAGAATCGTCGTGTGAACGGTCCCATAATGATCAATGTAACATCGGTATCCATCATACACGTATCGCGATACACGTATCGTCGTGTGAAACGGCTCTAACGGAAAATAACAAAATCTTCGATTTTCAAATAAGTCGAAAATGTCCCTTTCACGACTACTTAGGTAGTCTTAAATGGGCCATTAGACGTCATGAAAGGGTCACGTTAATGAAAATAAATAAAATGAGAACAAAAATGAGATCAATTGTTAAAATATCATTAATAGCACATGGAACAAAAAAATTGAATGCACCCTTTATTCCGCATGACTCGTTGGCCCATTTTTCGCAAATTTTACATTGGAACCAATCTTCTTTACTGGTAGCAAAGTTTTCTTTACAAACGCAGCACTCATTATTTTTAGAATTATTTGTTAATGGTCTCGCTCGTTTTCGTAAGCTTATGCTCGAGTCAGAACAGTCATTCTAACAATAAGTAAGTATGAAAGAGACAGTCATGAAACGTACGTCCCACTAAATACTTGTTACGTTATACCATTTAAGACTATACGTGGGCATGTTATAAAATAACCACAAAACAAAGAAAATAATCAATCAAACTCACTTGTTACATATTCTCGTCTCAGGTGAGTATTGACTATTTTAATGATATAAGACTTTCATTCACAAACCGTCCCAGAAAACTAAAGAAAACTTTACTTTTATATCAGAAAAACGTCAACCGCGGATTACCGATCTGTTGCGAGTGAGACTGCGACGAAGTTTACGTCAAATGACTAAGCACTAGTGTTGCCTTAAACAGGATACGTTTAAAATTTTGACAATATGATTTGTCCCATTTAAAACCTGTCCCCCCCTTTTATAGCACCTCTCTCCCCCAGATATATGTAGGATTCGGAAAAAGGAAGCCTCGGACGCGGGACTCGAACCCGCGATCTTTAGATTCGTTGCGCACTGATCAGCCGCCTTAGCCTACTCGGCTACCGCCGACATACCTATTCTTGTTATTCCGTATCCGCCTCTTATGTTGTGGGGGTTCCTGATCCCCACATATATATAAGATGGATAGCTAGATAACAGAACGTTGAACAGTCATTTGGATCGCGTACATGTCCTTCCTGCGTACAGACAGACCCTGATGTGGGTGGCGGTGGTGGTGCTGCTACTGCAGTTGTGGCTTGAGAAGGGTCACCAGGGGCAGGATTAGGCACCTCTCAAAATTCTATGCAAAGCGTTCAGAAGGGGATACTTTTCGCCACAAGAGCCACGGAAGTCGTCTGTGTCGATACTCCACACCATAGCGCCACCAAGACGCATTTTTTTAATATACCTAGCCTTCTTCCGAACGTACCTGGAGATTAATATAAACACGTGACTGCCTGCGTTTAACTCCTAGACTCTTAATAAATTGTACTCATGAGCACCGCGTACAAGACGTTTCACGTCGAATCCTCCATCAATTTTCATGAGACTCGACGTGAAGTACACTCGCCGCGTGATCGCAATAGGCAAAGAACAAAGTCTAACAAGCTTTATCTTACGAGGCATCGTCGTATGCGATCCATTGGTTGCCCTTGAAGGCGTATGGCACGTGTTGCTCTGGATCGCCGATAACGGTCCAACCACCCTGACCGAGGTACCCGCAGATCTCGTTGAAACCGAGCATACCAGCTTCCTTCGTGTAGGGTCCGAGAGCTCCTGCGCTTGTTGTTGGCGCGCCAAGCCCGTTGTTACCAGGATTTGCCAGGGTGAAGGATCTACCATAGGCGGGAACACCTAGGATGACCTTTTCGCCTGGTGCACCGTGCTGGAGCCAGTATATAACCGCCGAGTTCTGGAACATGAATGAATCCCCGTTGAAATCGTTGGACCAGGTGTCGCCACGTGCCCGGACTACTCCGGGCACGCCATACGCACCATGTTGAGCTTAGCCTCGTCAGCGGATTCGCGGGAGGCAGCGTACATCGGAGCGTTGAAGCCCGTGTACGCGTTCCAGGAGCCGTGGAAATCGTACGACATGAGATTTATGAAGTCAACTTGTTGGGACACTTCCCAGACGTTGTAGGATTGGGACGTCGACGATTCATCCGCGGCTACGGCTACGCTGAGGATGAAGCCGTGCGGGTTGAACGCCTGCCTCAGCTTCTTCAGCATGGCTACGAAGTTCTTCTTGTCGGATGGTTGCCCGCCGCGCTGATTCGGGTACTCCCAGTCGACGTCCAAGCCGTCGAAGTTGTACTGCTTCAAGAAGTCGACGGCGTTCTGCGCGAACCGTGCACGAGTCCCGGGGTTGCTGGCGACCTGGGAGAACGTGGCGGATTTCTGTTTCCAGCCCCCGATGGAGATCATAGCCTTGGTTCCAGGGCTCTTTTTTCGTAGGCGGGTGAACTTCCCGTAACCGTCCCGACCACTGGGCAGATCGGTCCAGTCGTCCATCACAAGGATGCTGCCGTCATTGTTTACGCCGGCGAAGCTGTAGATCATGTGGGTGCACAGCCGCGGGTCCAGGTCGGATATGTCGCACTTGCCGTGGCCAGTGCGGTGGACGGCCCAGCTACCGTAGTAGCAGACTATCTTCTCTGGAGAATCGTATCGACTTTGTTACGTTGTGCGTGCGTATAGCACAGTGGCGGGTGGGTGAGGATCTAATGAATTCATTTCTAAGGGATAAAATCACTTTTTTCGACTGAAAATTTTCAATAAAGAAAGAGACACCTTTGAATAATAGGTATATACAATTTATTTTTCGAGTTTTCTTTAAAAACAATTAAAACTACGCTGTTTATCGGCCGACGATCAATTTTTTCGATTGTCTAAAAAATAACAAAATAGCTACACTTTGCTGCAGAAAGCCTAGTTTCGTGTGTAAGATAAAAGAAGTAAAAAATCGACTTCAAATGTGCGCTAAATAGAATAAAATATTTTTTTTTAAGTCGGTGCCAAAATAGAAGCAAAATTAAATCAGCTGGACGCGCAGCGTCCCAATAAATTTTTGCGCGCTCTAATTCCCGGCCGTTAGTGTGCTAATGGACTATAATTGATAAAGGTTTAGAAATTTATTAAATTTTGGTTCTATTTTGGCATCGACTTAAAAAAATTATTTTATTATTTTTAGCGCACATTTGAAGTCGGTTTTTTACTTTTCTGAAAAAGTTTATTATTTTTTAATTTGTAGTTACCTTCGTTTGAAGTCGGTTAAAAAATATTTATTATGGTACCAATTGGGGAACATACTCCATATAACAACGGAAAAATCATTCAAATCGGTCCACGCGTTACAAAGTTATGCGCGAACAAACGTTAAAACTGGAATTCTAGATAATTCTAGAGTATCTGGATAATAATAAAAAAAATTAGTATGGTACCAACGGCTCTTCATACGCTTTCAGATAAAAAAAGAATCATCGAAATCGGTGCACCTATATATGGCAGTTATGCGTGAACATACATACATAATGAAATATACGTGACGAATTGAGTAGGTAATCCCCTTCTTTTGAAGTCGGTTAAAAATGGGCCTTTACTTACGCATGAGTCAGGTAAAAATTAAAATATCGAAAAAATTGAACGTCGACCGATAGACAATATAGTTTTATTTAATATTCTATTGTTAAAATTTTGTTTCAGAAACTTACAGGGCCCGATCTAGGGGGTGCAAGCAGGGCAACTGCCCAGAGCGGTAAATTCGGGAACGACAGAATTGGTAGAAAGAGAAAATTAAAATCCATAAAAACCAATAAAAAATTTTTTTTTCAAAAAGAGATAAATAAGTAGGCAATACATATTTGAATTCAGTATCAAACTCAAATTTTGTTTCGTTACGGTTTTTTCTGAATATTACATTTTTTTTATAAAACAAAAGGCGTTTGTTGTTCATCAAATACCTACAAAAATTTTCACTCACTGCCAAAAATTATATTTTAAAATAATTATTTATAATGATACATAAAGGGCGGCAAAAATAATTTTTGCCCAGAGCGGCGGAAGAGCTAGATCAGGCCCTGCAAACTGGCTCGTCAGAAATAACGTACCCGTCCAACCGCATACGCAATGGTATACTCTCGACCGTCATAATTATAATTAAAGAAAACTTGGAAAAAATTGTATATATTATTCAAAGATGTGTCTATTTTTATCGAAAAATTTTAATCGATAAAAATGTTTTTGCCACCTAGAAATAAATTCCCAAAGATGCGGTATTTCTTGACCTGCTCAAGGAGGTTAACCCCATAAGCTGAAGTAGCTTAAAGAGATACGGCCCCCAAGGGTAAGAAGTAATAGGGCAGAGTGAAACACAATAAAGGAACTTTCGAAGGAGTAGCAGGATTTCAAAGGGTAGTTAGTGGCAAATTAAAAGGTCGTCACAGGTGAACTGTATTAATTTGAACAAAAGAAAAAAAAGACTTCTACAGTTCTACTTACTGTCCGCGGCTACGACTGTGGCGGCAAACGCCATGAAAGCAGCCAAGAACGCTGCTTTGATCATCTCAAACTAAATGATTTTATCACGGCAGGGTGGTATGTTGATCGCCTCACAGATTTAACAGAATTGTAGCTTATTGCAGGCGGATAAAGAGAGCCTCGGACGGTGGCACTGAAACTCAAGATCAGCGGGTCCTGGCGAGTCCTCTGTGTACTGGGGTCAGCCACCTAACCAGCGTTACCAGGTTCGAAGGAAAAAGGAGGGAAAAAGGGAAAATGCGGATGGTAAGTGGGGGACGTAGTTCAAGTCACGTGATGCAATTGAGGTAGGTGATAGGTGTAGAGCGGTGATGGGATTAATGTGACGTCATAGTATTACCCTTAGAGGGAATATCCTCCTGGCAACGCTGTGCCTAACCAACTGCACCAACGCCCAGGGGCGAGACTAGGTTGTGTAGCGCCCGGGGCAAGTATTCTGTTTGCCGCCCCTCTCCCCGAACATTCTACCCCCCTGTACATACTACCCACCTTAAGCAGGGTAGGAGGTTAGGTTCACACTTTGAATAAAAAGGATTTATAATAAACATGTTTATTAACTGCTTTCAAACATATTGCAGGTACCCTAATTTCTTTACTGTTTGATAACAGACAAATAAATTTTAAACAGATAAATTTTTATTACTTTTCCATAAAATATGTTTCTCCTCACTCCTGTATCCCTAATGAAATAACGTAATATATAAATTTGAATAAAGCCATTGATGTAGCTTTTCCAAAATTATGTATTTTCTCTACAAAGATTACTCATTTGGCGCTCCCCGCAAATTGGCGCCCGGGGCAGATGCACCCCCTGGCTCCCCCTTAGTTTCGTCCCTGCGTCCAGGTACCTGTGCTTTGCTTCCCCACCGGGCGAAAGGGAAGGTGATGCTACGCGCGCCACTTGAACAATATTTACCCTTGCTACCATATTTTTCTCTAATCTTATCTTCATTCACTTTACAGAATGTCCCGACCATTTCCACGACCTGTTACGCGTATTAGCAACGAAGTCTTGCTAGATAAGAATAGCTTGGGGTAATGACCTCATTTGAAGACATTCGGGATTCAGTATCACGTGGAAGTAAGGTGATTCCCAGAGCAGCATCATTGCATTGTCAACTTCGTAAATCCCTGCCGTTCAATTCACGCGGTCGAAGTTGTACGCCAGGGGATTACCCTCAACGCTGTTGCGGGATTGTGAGTAAAACTGAACGTAAAAGTGAAATCGTAGAATAGTTTTTGCTAGTAATATTTTTTGCTAGGTTTTGCTAATAATATTTTATTACGGTTTTGTGGAAGGAAGTAGTGGGAGACCTCTGTACTTACACATTTCATTAATGTGGGTTTGTAAATATAATTGTAAATGAGAACGATTTTAATAAATTTCGCCCTGTACTTTCGAGTTTCTGCTATAAAGAAGAAATAAAAAAGAAAGTGGTATGTTTCCATTAGCATTTGTTTTCTGCCGCTTTTCATTTGCAATTGACACTTACGAAGAAGTAAGACAAATTGTTTTACTCGATGGAAGTATCAAAGTATTTAGGTTCCTCAAAAAATTATATTTTGGAGCTACCAATGGAAGCGGAAAGTTTATTTTATGATCAATAAAATTGACATTGAAAATGGGACATTTAATTCCTTCCAGATTTATCAGCTTAGAAATTGCTAAGCACTGTTAACAACTTTGATATATTGACTCCTGTAACAAGATCACCAACGCAGTCGCGTCGAATTTTCAAGGTCGATTATCTTTTCAGCTCATTCGTTCGCAATAAATCACGCATTGCCAGTTGTATCGCCTTGTATGTATGTACATATCGACGTTCCAATGCCACAGATAGCACGCGACACCTTAAAGATGTCCATTTTACGTTTGTTTTTCGTCTGAATATCTGAACGTCCTGATTCGTAACAAAGATTTCTTCGAGATATCTGCTTAAAGATATCTTTAAGCTGTCTGAAAAAAGATTTCTTATAGATGTCTAAAAAAAGATATCTTAAAGATGTCGTCTGGACGAAACCATAGGAATTATAACTGCTGCTTAACCTCAACCATCAACGAAGCATTGGACTTTTTTTGTAACACCTTTATTTGCATGGAATATTAAACACATAGTAACGCAATTACCGTAGATCTGTTTCGACAATTTTTCTTTAACCCTGCGTTGACACACCTCTTTTTTCAATCAACTTTGACATACTGGGTGGCTCACACACAGAGCAATTTTAGAACGACTCCCATTCTCATCTAAAAAATCCAATAGTTATGAAAAAATCATGGGTCAATTTCAAGGGCTCTAGAATGGATTCCAATAGTTTTCTACATGAAATTTTGTCACAGTTTTTGTAAAAAAATTCTAGATTACCAAATGTTCGGAAAAAACGGAGAATATCTTTAAAAAATTGTAACTTCTACCAATTTCAATATTAGAAGCTAAACAACCTACAGAGTTGTTGTTCAGATACAATATTTTGAGAACAAAAATAGTTTGTAAGTCGGCTTCGGGAAAAAGGTATTTATTTTGCATATTAAATGTAGGCTATTTCGGTAATTGAAAAAATAGAGATATTCCACTAATATCCACGATATTCTACCTAAAATCTACGTATTGGAAAAGCTACAGAGCGTCAAAATAAGCTTATGGGTGTGCCACACCCAGAGTGTCAACGAAGGGTTAATACGAGGGTAGGGTTAATAGAGGTCGAATGATGATATCCTGTAGAATATTTCGTGCCAATGCTAATTTCTTATAAACAATTAATACTGGATATATACCTAGAAATTAAAACTGTTTATAAGAAAGTGCGTTGGGTAGGTGCGAATACGGGTTGTTTCGTAAACGACAGTCCAACAAGTGATACGTATTGCAAATGATATAAGCTTAAATTTTAATAATGATAAAATAACAGTATTAATATTATTAGATACACAAAAAGCCTTTGACAAGGTATGGATAGACGGACTAATATACAAGATGATTAACCAAAACTATCCAGGACAGCTAATAAGACTAACCTCCTCGTATATGGTAGGATCCATAAAAGAAACTATAATACAGGATCGAGCCACATAGGAGGCAGGGACCTATAATTAAGGGGCAATAACTTAAGACTGTTAAGTTATTCCAAGTGTGTTATTAATTATAATTGATAATAAATGTTGTTAAAAAAAAGGTTGCTTCGTAAACGAAAAGTCTGGGTTCGATTCTCGTCACCGCCAAATTTTTTTTTCCTAACCTAGAATTGGTAAATACGTTTTGAAGTCGTCCGAGAAAGATATCTTTGAGATGTCTGAGAAAAGATATCTTAAAGATTTCTATAAGATATCTTTAAGATGCTTTGATTTGTAACATAAGACACGCAGAAGACGTATATAGAACACGAAAATGACGTTTCCAGATATCTCGAACATGTGGTTCAGATGTCTTTAAGATATCTTTATGACGTCTGTGTGCTGTCTGGGTGGTAAAGTTGCGAAACTTCAATTTTACGGAATCCGAGTTGACCCCTTGATTTCATTTGTTTTTCATCAACGTTATACTGCGGTTATATTTGAAAGTCAACAAAGTTTTCGCAGTTCCGCGACTTGACCATTGGAACGACGATATTTGCTAACATCTGCGACCACTAACAGGTATACAGATCTGTAATAAGAGCGTCCCATTTCATAAGCCACGTGTTCCGAGTGCCCGCCGATTGGACGTCGTAACGGACGGCGTGTAATTGAAAAGGTGAAACTCATTCATGTTTCACATGCGGAGGTTTACGTTTCGTGTTTATTTCATATTACAATGAGCATCCATGATCACAGTTACGAGCCGCGACCGCGGGCACGTGCGTACTGTGCGCGCCCGTAGAGGGGGAATGGTAGCGCGGACCAGGGAGAGAGAGGAGGCATCGAGGCACGGCGCAGCCGCAGTCGCCGTTCGAGCCTCGATCGAGTAGGTTGCATGCTCCGTCCGCGGAGGTAGATTCGCGAGTAGTGTGCAAGCAGCAAGCGTCGCTCGCTTAGTCCATTCGGAGCCGTGCGCCGGGATGGTCTTTTTTCCGAGTTTTCTACTAGACGACGCGTGAGCATTCCCAGCGTGTCTCTGCTTGCCCATCTTTGTATCGTGTCGTGACCGATCAACGATCGTCACCCCGTTCGACGTAGGCCCACGGCTGCGGCGATACGAATCGTCATGGATCGATCGTCGAAGATGGCTCTGCGGAAGATCGTCATAGATTTCGCGTGCCTGTGCCTCGGTAAGTGAAAATTCGTATTGGATACTTACGCGTGCACGCGAGCAAATTGGCCGATATACACCGCGACTCGATGACCAGCGGGAAACCGAGTCCGTTCCGATCCAGAGATTCCTTTGTATCCGCGGTAGAAGGGTGCGATGAACGGTGATTACGTTATATCGGGCGGCTGTCAGATTGACAGTCGAGGCGCCGCACGCGGCTCCGTTTGATCTTCAAGTGAGCTAACCTTTAAATTGGCAGGTGCTCGCCGCGTCGTGAATAACTCTGGGCTCTCGTATCTCCGCTGTCATTACCCTCGTAAAGCCTCCCATCTTTCCGAATTAGTTCGATCGGACGGTTTTACCATTTACCAGTGGCTTCGGCCAGTTTTACCACGAAAAATACTTGCAACCAAGTGAGTTATTATTATTATTATTTTATTAACGGGAGAACCATTTAGATACAAAGTTTAGAGCAAAATTAGTACAAAGATAAAGTACATATAACAAAAACATACAATAACATAAAATAAAATATAAAACAATAAAATAGAATATTGTGAAATAAATAAGTTCGTTGCACCTGAGGGACAACGCTTGTAAACGAGCTCTAAATGGATTTTCATTTGAGATTACAGATTTAATATTCTTTGGCACGCTTATCCATAGTATCGTGCACAATTCGGCTTTTGTTTTATGCGGTTACGCGTTTACTAGTGTGCTTAAAGTAGGGGTTAATACCCGCGTTATATTTACGCGGGAACGTTTTATGACTTATTACGTGCTTTTCCACCTACGTGATCGATTAGTAAATATTATTTGGAAATCAGTATACTGTGGCCTTCAATGTCCGTTGACGTGGCATTCACGAGGAGTTTGCTTTGAAATTTCGCGGTAAACACACAAAGGTAGCAACACTGTTTAGCTCGATCGATTTAATCTGAGAAGAAGCGGTGACACGGTTTCGTTTAACGGACTAACGCTGCGGTTATTCGATGTTCTTTGTACTTGATGGGAGTTTAACGTTGAATGAAACACGAGGGGAATAGGATTCTTTTTATTTGATATTATACATAGAGATCGGTATCATTTTTCTTAAGGGTGGGGGTACATCTGAAAACTGACTTTTTTTTCGGTGGAATTAAGAGAAGTGACAAACTTTCTTCAATATGTATGTACACTTTGCGCGCATGCGTACACAGTGCTGTTCGTAATTCATCGAACAGTAATGTGTACTGACATCACCTCAATCGTACAATTATTTCTTAAATCGATAAGTTTGCTCTCCACAGATGAATGTGTTTCCTAGTGCCCTCATTTCTTGGAAATGCAAAGCAGGACAGAACCTATTTAATCTTCATTCCAGGATTTTTATCGCGGCGAAGACTCGTATCGCTGTGAATTTTAAACGTGTCTAATGTTTATTCGAAATTACATTACTGCTTTCACAGCTGTTATAAACATTGCAAGCAGACTTTTTCAACATTTTATTGCGCTGGCACATCCTCACAATAGAATAAACGTTTCTTTTTCGTATTTCTTAACACGTTCCGCGCTATATGTGCCACCTGCAAACTTTATTTTCAAAATTTAAAATTTAACTTGAAGGGTAAGGGGAAAAACAGGGAATGTCCATTTTTCGTAATTTTGCGATTTATAGCATATTTTGTTGATGACAACTGGGACTACAGAACTGTCGAATCAGAATTAAATTTCTTTGAAATTTCTTATTTCGTTTCAGTATGCTGCTCTGTTCAAACCTCAAAAATATTAAAATAATGTAAAACAATTACTATTTTATTGCTTACTTTTTCTGATGCCTAATTAAGGTGTAAGCTTCGTGTTATGAAGAATGCAGATAAATTCATTAAATCTTGTTTCTTTACGGGCGGACTAAACTAACATTCCCTGTTTCCCCCCCTTACCCTTCACATTGAAAGATTACTATAATTAAAAATGTATTGATATGTTTTAGTACGAAATTTTAATTGAAAACATACAACACGGCAACCTCTGATTACATTATTTTCACTAGCAAAACTACCCAAGAAAAACGTATTTTTACATAACTTAGCGCAAAGTATTTTAACTGAAATTATTATTAAAAACACTCTTATTCCATGCCCCTTAGACGACAAATCTTTCACAAATTAATAAATATATTTCACGACAAAAGGATAATCCTTGCACTATTTAAAGAAAATATCCTACAAATCGTCATTCAAATAATACATTATCATATTTGACCAGAAATGATTTTCAAACACTCAAGTAAAGCTCCGAGAATCTGAAAATAATTTCTGGCCAAACAAGACAACACATTACTCGAATAATCATTTCTAAAGTAATCGAACGTGTTTATAGCACAGCAGATAGATAAAGAAGGGGACAAGGGAAAAGAAAGTAGCGCAAAGGCGCGGCTCAGTCGTAGGACTGTTTTGCAACCTCGCCTTAAATTGCAACCTGACCTTAATGCCCGAGTCAGGTAAATAATATATTTGGTCACGTGTGCCATTCCCAGTGGGTAGAATCCTGCAGTCATCCTGCAGTAATATTGTAAATATAAAATTTTAAATACATTGCAGACGCTCCTGGTAGAGAAATGACCCAGTTAACAGGTTAAGAAAGAAATGATGTCGAGACTATTCGGTCGGCGTAAGGTCGCCGAGAATATAATACACCGGTGGGTAAAGGTGGAAGGACGAAGGGGGCACGTAGGTATCTCTCGCAGGAAGAGAAACGCGCTCGTGTTGGACCCAGGGACCGTGAACGTAGATGAAAACTCGATAACGCGAAAATGAGCATTATTCGCGGAGGGAAATGGGTCGAGGGCGTTTCTGCGTCGAAAGTAACTCGTTTGCGCAGGTGTCTGTTTATTGTCCATTCTCTGTTTGTTTTCAAGTTCAGCAGCGCGCGGACAGGATCACACCTGGGGGCCTCTTGTTCTTATCGGGGAACGTATATCTATCATGGAAACGCGTGCAATCTCAAAGCTGTTAATCAATTTTCCTCCTTTTTTTCCTTAATGGCGTCTTAGATACTTATCGTGGTTACGTCTTCCCGCCGCAAATACGAGATAGCAGACGTTAGATATTTTTCTGCTTTAAATAACCGCGACGGAAATATCGATTCCATGCCTGATGACTAATCGATGGTATGTTACGTAAAACTCGATCGTTAGGCGATTGACTAGATAATAACGAGGAGTGGCGATTAATTTCGTTTATTAAAAGATCATCGTCATAAAGCTAACGAGATACCGATATTAGCGCTTTTCGGCGATAATAATTTCTCTTTCCTCGTGAAATGTAAGGTAGCGTTGCTCGGTGTAAAAGTTTAAATAAATAATCTGCGTCCTTTAAATCTGTTTTGTTTCGTGGAAACTGAGGAAGGTTCATTCGTACCTACTATTTTGATTTCAAGTTTCTGCAAATTTCTCTGAAAAATTTCTCCTCCACTTTCCAAACTTTCTCTTTTACCTGGTTTCTGTTCCAATTAATTCGAAATCGAGCGTTAATTTGTAAAATCTTGGACGCAGGTTTCACTAGCGTTTGCTTAGAATTTGTAAAATTTATAAATCTTCTTGCTTTCGATGATGCATTCGATGTGAC
This sequence comes from Andrena fulva, assembly GCA_946251845.1. Taxonomy (NCBI): domain Eukaryota; kingdom Metazoa; phylum Arthropoda; class Insecta; order Hymenoptera; family Andrenidae; genus Andrena; species Andrena fulva. Next base: position 63,885,748 of record OX276327.1, read on the forward strand.
GTGATATTTCTGTGAAGGGATTTTAATTTGAGCATTTTAACGCTGTTATTAGATACTCTCTGGCTAAATATTTTCGCTCAAGTTGCTCAGTATAGTTTAGCGTAGGAATTAATTTATTGCAGATGATATAGCACTTTTATTTTTCAAGCTATTATTATGACGAGGTCCTGTTGAAATAATTTCTCACAGAATTTCTTTTCCTCTTTTAAATGTACACACTGCAAACAGTACTGTTTGATGGTCTAGAGAAAAATTACTTATTATTCGTTTCTAGAAATTGATTAGATAACTTCGTACAAATATTGCAATTAAATTACTATTAATGGGTGTTTATAAAGCAACCAATCGTAGCCAATCGTAAATGGCTATTTGCAATTTATTATAATACAAAGCCACGTGTGACGATCGAGATTTCAGGAAAATTAGGACAAATATGCTAAAACGTTCTCAAGGGTACGTCTCGCCTACTAATTATCATCTACTTAAACTAGTTAATCAGGAATTGGATGGTCCGAAGAACAGTGTTTTCAATTGAGGATTAGAAAACTTACGATCCACGAGTAGAAGTTCAGAGTAACTAATGAAACTTTATCTACAGTAAAATGTGTTTGAATGATTGAATATAGTTTTTAGTTTTATTAAAATTAAAAATTCCACCTTATTTTATATTTATCACCGACAAAACGGTACCATCGAAAGTTCTCCGTCCTGTTCACAAGATTCAGTTGCGAAGACCTTCAAATTTTAATGACTACTTGGAAATTTTGAGAAAGATCGACAGCGAGTATGACTTTGCCAGAAAACTTGTTAACACATAACACACTGAAAGCATAGAGTTTAGTAGTAAAAAATTAACGAGAAAATCGAGTTCTAAGTGTCGCCCGTTACCGCGATATATGCGTTCGTATTTAACCACGAAAGTGTAATTCAGTCACAGTAGTCCAACTTCAATCAACATCATGTAATTCCAGGCACACAGCGACGGCTTATAGCACAAATATTGTATGTCCAATTTCAGTTTTTGCTTGAAAAAACAGTTTAAAAAGTGCAAGGGTAGGTATTTTATAATTAAGGAGACACTCGACTTTGATTGGCCGAAAAATTAAGCTATTTTTAAAGATTTTATTCTGAATAAATACAACATATAATGACTTTTTTTGTTAATTTATTAAGCTACTCTTACATTATACAAAAAAAATTAAAAAGATTTTTTAAATTTGTTATAAATGTTTTTTGACAGTGTCAATATGGCACCTAAAAATAGAGGTGCGTTCGTGGCACAAGTGATTTCCCAGCTCAGGCTTATCTGAAACAAAAAGTTCGAAAATATTCTTAATCTGTATGAGTGTCGCTATCAGTCGCGCCTCAATTAACAATTTTTGTCAAAAAATAACCGAGATTTTTCTCGGGGAACCCCCGAGAAAACACCCTTTTGGGTGTATTGTCGTACCTTTTTCCAAACCGGTGCCGTTTTGTTATCTTTCAACAAAAATTATTAATTGAGCTGCGGACGATAGCGACACTCATACAGATTAAGAATCTTTCCGAATTTTTATTTCACATAAGCCTGAGTTGGGAAATCACCTGTGCCACGCTCTTTTTTCAGGCGCCATATTGACGTTGTAAAAAAACATTAAAACCAAATTAAAAAAATTCTTTTAAATTTTTTTTCTATAATACAAGAGTAGCTTAATAAATTCCAAAAAGATTTATTTCATTCTATGTTGTATTTACTCAGAAAAAAATCTTTAAAAATAGCTTAATTCTTCGACCGATCAAAGTTGAATGACCCTTAAAGAAATTCCCAATTCCACAATTTCACAAAAACTGGACGTACAATATACAATATTTGCGCAATAAGCCATCGCCATACATTTTTACTAATCCCCAATTATTCCCACGATTACTCATTTAAATCAGCCTCGTTCTTACCCATTCCGCAAAATGCGAAACACTGGAATCAATTATCCCGCAAACTTTTAAATACTGCCTACGTGTTTACCACATTATTGACTTGAAGCTTGTGCAATCGCCTCGTCAGTGAATCGAAGCACATTCTTAAACTAATTAGGTAATCCCGACAGGCCAATCAACAGTATGCCGCGTATAAGAATGCGGAAAATATTGTTACGATGCAATGAGTACCTGAGCTCATTAACAGAGTGAGCTCGTAAATAGCATAATGAGCATTGCACGTAGGATCTGGATCTAAGCAGCCGTGAAATAATTGGCGTGGGCGTGACGTAACGGTCGTAAGGTTGGGAGTCACGCATACGCGACGGCGGCCGTTAAAGCGTTAAAAGGGATGGATAGCTCTCCCCCTTGGCAGTGGCACGCACGGCGCCCTTTGACTGATTGCTCTCCTTGCGGCCGCTCATTATTCCGCCGTTCCGAAGGCAACTGGCGTCACCGGCGGAGCGTGTCCTTTCACGATTCTGTCTAATAACTGGTCCCTTTCAAGCTTCGTTAAGGGGCACAAACGGGCCCGACTCGTCCGGGCGAATTAGAGGTAATTTTCGTCGGAACCTGCGACACTGGACTCGCTGCCCGCGGTAAACGGCACATCGAAGCCATTCAGGAGGTGGCGAGCGGAGATTAGCGGGAAGCAGGACTGGCGCGACAAGTGCTGGTAATCTCGATCAGTTTTATCGCTCCATCTGCCGCCCCCGCTTACGTGCCAGGTGCCGTTTTCGATCCGTCATCGATCGCGAGCCGATGAATTCGATCTGGTTTCATATTTCTCGCCGGGGAAATTGTACCGCGGATGGATCTCTGTACCGTTCGCCGGGAGCAGTTTGGGTCTATAGACATCTGTTTCTACTAGGGGAAGTTAACAAGTGGGATTTAGATTTATTTATCTTTCGTTATAATGGATTCAAATCGAATCGCTTGCTCAATGTAAACAGGTAATCTAGTCTGTTTTACAACAGACTTGCCGTCTCCATTGAGGCACTCGTCTATGTTGTAGAACCTTTTTCATGACTTCCCTTCTTGGTACTTAACGTGATTACAGTTTAATTGTGTAATAATGAATATAATCAGTCCATGTAAACACTTTTATTCGTAATAATATTAAACACGCATTAGTGAAAGTACGTCTTAATCAGAGCTTCAGTAAAGGTCTGCGCACACTTGTCCGTTCCGTCTCAGTTCCGTGTCAGTGTGCCATTGGTAAGAAGAAGAGGGGCGTAGAGGGTCTCTTCTTCTTACCAATGGCACACTGACACGGAACTGAGACGGAACGGATATGTGTGCGCAGACCTTAAAAGTTACCTAGGCGAATGCACTTTAAATTTAATATTATTATGAATAAAAGTGTTACCTCGTGGTACTCGTTGAATTCGTCTTAATGGCCCCTACAATATTATGAAAGAAAAATCAAATGGTTTTATTAAAAAATCATAAGGCAACCTTTTTTCTGCAATTGACAGAGAGAAGTATTTCTGGAATATTTGTTGTCGTTCCACGTTGTCAATTCAACAGAGATACAGTTCAGTTAATACCTTTTTATCGTCACATTGTCCTAAGCGGCCAACTGAAAAATATTCGCGAAATAAGAATCGTGCGGACCGTTAGAGTGAAGAGCCTATAAGACGTGGCGCACGTTCCAGCGATTGCCGGTCAATTCTACCGGAAGTAGACCGCGTAACAACCCTAATCTGTGGCGGTGCATTGAAAATGGCAACTGTACGATCGTACAACTGCCCCTTTCCTTTTCGTTTCTTTCAAAACGTGGGCCTCCCTCGGGCGGCGAGCCATTACATTAACGATGGTTAAAACAAAGACGTTCCTTGGACGGGGCCACGACACAACCGACCGACCTTTCGGAGCGAGGCATTCTTAGGCGCGTCGTAACGGTTCCGAGGCAATGAGATTTGCATGGGTATATGCATCTGCGTTGCGTACGATGTCCTTTTCGCCTCAATATATCATTTCGTTCGTAGACAAGCCATTCCCGACGCTTCCTACTCGCTTGCACGCGGGAACACTCATCTTTCTGTCACGAGCCGACATTTATGCACGGCCGGAGGGGGGGAGGGATCCACGTGGAAATAAGGCGTAAGAAAGATTCCCCATAAACACCAATTGGGAAAAGGAAAGTGGTTGTCAGAGCGATAATAAACGCCTCGGGCCCGAGAATATGTATAAGGGAAAGAGTTGTCAACGGCGCGCAAGTGATTTCGAGATGAATTATAGGACGAGCCTTGCTGAATGCGAACGTTTAGTCGCGCGACTTTTTCCCCACGTCTTAACGAATGTTAGCCGCCGCAGTCGTCGCGGAGGATTAGCGGTTTACGATAATTCACGGTGGAAGTGTTTAGTTTGCTTATATTTTTTGGGGCGTTGGGATAAGCTGCGTTGTGCCATGGTCTCCTTTTGTGGGAAATTGAATTTCTGCAGGATAACTACTTGCGTATTTAATATACGCTGACGTCCGTGAGTATTAGGAGTGTAGCTGCGAATATTCGAATAGTCGAAATATTCGAATAGTCGAAATATTCGAATAGTCGAAATATTCGAATAGTCGAAATATTCGAATAGTCGAAATATTCGAATAGTCGAAATATTCGAATAGTCGAAATATTCGAATAGTCGAAATATTCGAATAGTCGAAATATTCGAATAGTCGAAATATTCGAATAGTCGAAATATTCGAATCGTCGAAATATTCGAATAGTCGAAATATTCGAATAGTCGAAATATTCGAATAGTCGAAATATTCGAATAGTCGAAATATTCGAATATTTCGAATACGAATAATTTATTCGATTGGTACGGAGTATTCGAATAATTCTGAATATCTATTCGAATAATTCTGAATACCTATTTGAATAATTCTGGATATTCGAATAATTCTGAAAATTCGAATAATTCTGAATACCTATTCGAATAATTCTGAATACCTATTCGAATAATTCTGAATACCTATTCGAATAATTCTGAATACCTATTCGAATAATTCTGAATACCTATTCGAATAATTCTGAATACCTATTCGAATAATTCTGAATATTATTATTATTATTATTATTATTATTATTAATCATAAACGGGTTAGAACCCATTATATAGCACGGATACATAACATTTTGCGTGTCGAATAAAATAAATCTAAATATATGCATACTATTTACTGAATACCTATTCGAATAATTCAAAGTGTTTGAATTTCGCATTGTATAGAATACGAATCTAAACAATAGAAAAACAATTATAAAGGCCAATATGAAAAGAATGTCACGGTAAAGTGTGAAAAAGTATTTCATGTTCAGATTCCTATTCGGTACCTACATTCCGAAATTCGATCAATCCGAATATTCGAATACTCCTAATTATATATTCGAATAATGTTCGACTATTCGAATACTCCTGATTATTCGAACCTTAAATTCGAATTCTACTGGTATTGGAATATTTGTAACAGTTCTAACTAGGTCGCCTGTTGTATTCGCGGGAAATGTGGCATGTGGTAGAGATTGAATACTTTCACTGTTTTTAATTTAATATGCCCAAATAAAGTGAAATTTGTCAGAGTTCTTCGATGCAGCGTTTCTCACAATTATTCCACACAGGGTAGGTGTCGTAATATTACGAACGGCAGTGTATTCTAATTTCGCCGTATAGTCATGAAACTGGGGGGACTGAAAAGGGAGTGGTCCTTCGTGCAAAAGTGAATCTATAATTTGAAATAAAACTTCTCCATGCGATGCCTCACTTTCGAGAAAATCGATTTTGAAAGATGGCACGCGCGTAGTTGATAATAAGAATTAGTGGAACGCAGTAGCAATTATGGTATATGTACACATATTTGCAGATGATATGATTCCGTGTGAAAGGATAAGTAGAAATCGTTGAATAGCTTTCTTGCAAACTTCGTTTCTGAGAAAACAATCCTTAAGCAAGTACTCGCGTTTCAGTTTTCTCGAGATAGAAACGAAAGTTCGTGTAAGAAAATGTTATTCCACGTAGCATTGAGAGTTAGGAAACAATACCTATAAAGAAATGTTTCGTCTCGACTGACTGCGTTCTTGGTATGTATCACATTTTTCTAAATTATTATCAGTGGAAAGCGATACTTGATGTTGCATTAAAATTAGCACGTTTCTCCTTGGTGTTTTTATTTCATTCCTGGTTACCTCATAACCAGGCCGGGCTCGAGCCTTTTTTGCGCCCTAGGCGAATTTGCCAACTTGCGCCTTTTATTTGTAATACACTAGCAAAATACGCGTGCTTCGTTACGGTATAAATTAGACTTTCCATTCTCATTTAATTTTAAAAGTAAGTGTAGCGCCCTCTGCACGCGGATTTTGGAAGTAGCTTTCTATAGCCTCTAGCAGTCCCATTTAAAAGAAAGTTTCTTCTGCTACATGGTCCATCGAAATCGGTTCAGTAGTTTCTGAGTTTTGCGTTTACAAAAATACACACAATTTTATATGATAGTATAGATTTATTTATGCTTTTTTATGACCTTACTCTGAATGTTTATTGGTTGCTAATACTGGGTATTAGCAACTTGTACAATTTATAATTTAAAGATTATTCAATAATTTCGTGTTACTCATGCGACAAGTGAAGCGAGTAACAATGAGAGATATGATTAAAAGAAGGCAAGGTAATTTCTATATATATTCTTTAAGCCACGTACGAGGTGATGAATCTGTTATTGCTACTTTGCACATAGGCGCATAGAAAGAAATCGGTGTCATTCGTGCAAATAGAGCTGGCGCTCACCTTGCGAAGTGAGTTACCTCACCTTCTTTAATATTTCAATTTCTAAACATTACGTGGCAGCCTTGAATATCGTATGAATATGAATTGAGGTCGTAGCCCAAATGAAGGCCAGTCGAGGTGTGACCTCACCACACCATTCGCATTTCTGGCACTGTTGTTTACCTTTGAAGGTGAATGGACGTACCTAACAGTCCATACTTCCTTCGTCTGCTTCGTTTTTAGTGGTTGAGTAAGTTTTTTTTATATTCGTGAATAGACAAAGTCACTTTTATTCAGGCATCGTGGCTTCTGTAGTATATATATATATATATATTGCTTTATATAAGATGGTAACAAAAAAATGTTAACTTCTGGACTCTACCCAGATGTGTATTACTCGTGAACATGGATATAATAGTGTTAATAAATATAGGTTTCAAAATCAAATGTTTCCAAGGTATGAAATAAAAATACATTCAAAATATTCATTGAAAAAAGGTCATTCGAAAATACAGCAGGTGTTGTACATACCTATCCATGGTACGTATTATAAGTTCGTCTTCAAAACCGTAACTTGTTCTTCGATTTCACATAACAACCACTTTTGTACATATTTAACTCTTCGAGTGCGAAGGTTGAATCGCTTACCGAAACCCATGTGCGGGAATCTTTTACTCGCCTTTGTCGACCGTACTCACTGAACGCCCGGCGCGCGTTTTCCGCACGGACTGCGTGCACTGACTTAACTCGTATATAATCATCGTACTCGAAGAGTTAATAGCGGACTTCTTTCTCTTTTCCATTGATGGTAGGAAACGAAAAGCTTTTTTTTTTGAGGATTCGAGTGCAGTTTTGCTAACCGAAGATTTGCAGAAGTAGAGGGATAGGTATTTGGGTAAACATTTAATCGAAAACGAATATTGTTGTTTCCATCGGGTGGAATTGAAATGTGCATGGAAGTTCTAATAAATTGATGTTTAATCTGCGTGCTCGGAAGCTAGGGAAAACAGTCTAGAAAACGGAGCAGCGCGATAAGGCAAGAGTATATAGATTTTCTCCGCTCCTTCGCGTCGTTGATAACAAATACCTTAATAACCAGCTCGTAAATCAATCGGTTTTATATCCGCTACCTCTACCGGAGTAGGTTCATGCATATGTAAAAATGCCTGGTATGCAAATGGAATGCGTGCCCCTTCAATTTTCGATGCGCGTAGGCGGCTTTAGACGCGTAAATAACATAAGCGAGAAAAACGAATTCGTACGCCCCTTTGATTTTAATCAAATATTAACTTTGCAAAGAACGAGTATACCTTTCGGGGAATATGTATCTTATTGGAGGACTTACTAGACAATGTAAAGGAGATATAGCGGAGTGCAAATATTAATAGGAACAAGTAGTCACACATTAATGATATCTATAAAATAGTTATAAATTAATCAGTGACAGTAGAAGAAATCCCTGCTTATATAGGCATGCTCGTCACTTCTGACTATACATATTTCATTTACTGACGCCATTTAATATCGAAGCATAGCATACTCGAAGCAATAATACTTAATAAAACAACCATAATAAAAAATACACTTCTATTCCTTCATAATATTATATTTCCTGAAAGTCAAACTACTCTTAAATTTTGAATTCAATACAACAGCTCATTCAATAAAAAGTAACTCCAGTTTCAGTAATCCAGTTTCAAAAATAAAATTTATTCGCGAACATTTTTCTGTTGAAAAGTTTGAATGAAAATATTTTTGCTTTTTACCTACTTTATTTATTTTATTCTGATGAGTTTCTGTGGCATTTCTCGAGTCGTAAGCCAGCCTAATATATCTACATACAAGGAAAACTACAGAATTGCCGCAGAAGCCTACTGTTGATCGAGGTGTGAAGGTGTTGAAACGCGCAGGCATCATTCTCTGTCATTCTCGTATTATCCTTATTGTCAGCGGTGACGCGCGACCAGTGTCTCGGAGTATATCAGCACGTTGCTAACAAGTCGCTTGTGAGTTGTTTCATTGCTTAGTCATCAGGGGCCGGTGGAAATTCGTGTCGGTGACGGGAGCGCTACACCTATGCTTTTAAATGGATGTCAAGGCGGATCTAAATCCGTTTTGCTCCGACTGTACCGCGATCTATCGTCCCGTTCGTAATCACGAGGAACATACGCGCGTATTGTGTTCATTATCAGTACTTGCATAACACGCGCCTCGCTCGGCGCATTCGAACGCGATGATTGCACCAGGAAGACCGACGACGTGGGTACTGTTACAGTAAATTGTTTTCTTACGCTTATCAATTACATTTATTCACGGCGGGTAACGCGAGGAACGCCGCGAAACGCGCGGGCGCTTATTATTCCCCTCGCCTGCGCAAGAATCTTTATCGAAGTAACGGGGAGCCGAAAAAAAAAAAAAAAAGTAATCTTCGTTTATGGCTCTGTCCTCCCTTTATGCCCCACGACGCGCGTCATTGTATCGTTTAAACCGTATGAAAGTTGAAAAGATTCCTTTATGGGTTTTTTTTTAACACGTTCGATGACAGTACTGGATGTACAGGGTGTCCCGAGTTTTGGAGGATAAGCTTGGGGAGCGTGAGGGGGTTGTTCAAGTAAGAAAGGAAATTTTGGTATTTTGGCAAAAGGAAGTTTGGAAATATAGAGATGTAATGTAATTTGTGATCGTCAGTGTTCGTTGATTGAAGTAAGTTTGATTGAATTAGAAATGATCAGCTCAAGAAAACTACTTCCGGTGTTCTTTTATTCTCTTTTACACTCTCGCAGACGTTTCCAATTTTCTTAAAATTTCTCTCACCATTCTCTGGTGTGATTATTTGATAGTCAATTTTGTCACAACTATGACGACTAGGACTACCATTTTTCTCGGAAATAAAAAGTCAACGATGTATATTTAATGAACTTTTTTTCTTATTCTGAGTGACTCTAAATGCTCTCGGATTTTGTTCTTTAAAATCTGGGACACCAAATATATACTCCGTACCGTAATGTTTATTCTGAATAATAATTTGCATATTTCCAAGAGGGATTGTTGCATACTTATCTATTTTCACAAAATTGGGTGGAAATTAAAAATAAAAAATAACAGTAATTTAATAGCTTTGCAATTTTTTGGATACCTACTATCTGGATTGCTTCACAGCTCTATTGCATCCTGTTCTTTAGGGTTCGTCGGTTTTCAAAAACCGGGTTTAAAAACTGTTTTTTTGGGATAAATATGTAAAATTCGAAAATCGAATTTAGATACTAGAATTAATATGTAAAAATTAATTAATCATTTAATCAAAAACGTTAACATTTTGACTTGAAATCGCCGCGGGCACAAGCATCTTGTTCTAAAAGTTTACTGTAAAACTAATCTTCACGAGTTCATATTTGCTGAAGAAAAATACTGAATCAAATAAATATTTATAATTTATATTTTGTACGGATCTTAGTTATTTTAGTCTTTATTTATTTCGTTTTGTGTAGCTAGAGTATACTTTATTTGATTAATAGTTGTAATCCCATAAATATTAAAAAAAAAACCGAAAAAATTTGAAACAAATATAAATATTTTTTACTCTTCCAATTACATATTTTTTTTTTTTTGTAAAAATTCAAAAATCGGTGAAACCGTTTTTGGGAATACTGGAATTCGAAAACCGATTTTTGTATGAACCTTACTGCTCTTCGATCCGTCGACGGTAAATCGACTACCCTGTAAGAAGTAAAATGGTACCTCGTTGTGAAGCGAGAACTCCACGAGACACGAATTAAACCTCCCTCCGTCCAGTGAATTCCTCATGAATAATATATAAACGAGCTCGCAGCAGCACAGACGGGGAACAAGTTCGCACGGGGTTTTTTGCTTGTCAGATTTACCATAATACTGGTTAAAATACGATTGATATTATCTGGAACGGATGTTACGACATTAACACGGCGGCCATATAAACGCGCGGTCCGATTACGCGGATGACAGGGGAACACGCGATAACACGCGGCAATTATCGCTGATAACCCGTCGCATCGATGTATCGTTAGCGAGGTGTAGATTAATCGCCGATGTAATTACCCGTCTTGGGGAGCAGTGGCAATTGAAACCACCCCGGCCGCGGAATATTTAACACCTTTTAAAAGATGGCTCGTAAAACCTTATCCCCCATCGTTTCAGCGAACCGACGCAGCGCTTGTCTTCTCGGAAACAGTTACAGCGGGCGCCAATAGCCTCGAAAGCGGCGTATGCATTTCCATGCGCGCGTTTCTAAATATCAGCCGAGCCCCTGGCAGCCCTCTCCCCGGCGCCATAAATCCGCGGCGGCGATTACCTCTGAATGATCGTCGAACTTCAACCAGTCCGTGAAATATATGCGGGGCGAGGCCCGGCCGGTCGCGCGAACGATAATGACCACGTTCGCGGTCCCGCAAATCGCCGCAACCTGCCTCCGCCGCGCGTTGGGCCTCGTTCCGCGTAAAGCGAAGTCACAATTATCTTAATAGCCGACTGGCTCGGGCGACTCGCAGGTAGCGGAGCGCGAGGATCGCGTGGACGTCCACGGGCGAGCGCGGTCCTCGCGAGGCGCGCGGCACGATCTGCCCTCGTGATTAGCGAGCTTCCCCTGCGGCGTCCGCGGTAGATGGCCACGTTAGATAAGGCGAGGATCGACGGTGGCGGTCGCTGGTTATCGGGAATTATGGAAACTCGTTACGATAAAGACTGGCTGCGCTGATAATAGAGTGGTTGGCCAATTTTCAAATTATCGGGGGCCCCGCGAAGCCTGCGGGGCGGAAGGAAATGTAACCACCGATTACGCGCTGGAGGGTCCAAGTGTTGCGGAATAGAAAATCGTCGGTGATTGGGACATTTTTGCGATAAGGCTTGCTGCGATTTGTACTGGATAGATACGTGGCTAGTGAAACTCGTTTCTGCAGTGCGCTTTAGTTGAATTGTTTTTCTATCTTGCGAGGGAACTTTGGTAAGACGAAAATTCCGGTTCTTTTGAAACTTTGCGAGAAAAGAATGCAATTTCGAACTGTTTTTGGAATATATAATAAATCACTGATAAATTCCGCTGGTTTTTTCAAAGTAGAAAGCAGGGGTCGAATGAAACTGTTAACTTTTATAAATAAAAGTTATTTATCGGACAATGATAGAAATTGGCCAATTTTGGATTTAGCTGGCAACGAGAGTTTTTTTTACAGATTATATTTCTACAGGTCTTAAGGAATTCGAAATGCGTAATTATTTGTCCTGGAGACGATGGGATAGTTGTAATTAATGAGTGAAAATTAAAAAATCTTATTTTTTCGAAAATTCTTTCCGACAGATGCGTAGACCTTTCGAAACGGTGTAACATTTATTTCACTGTTTTTTTTATATCTTTTGTAATTTACGAGTTACAAGCGCATAAGTTAAAGGGGCGACTCGGATAAAAGGGGTGATTTCTCCCTTAAAGTGCAAAAGTAGCGCCAACCGAATACGGAAAGTTCGTAGGATGGCCCAACAAACCATCGAGCAAAGTTGCAGCAAAATCGGCGTGTGTCACTCACCGATCTTCCCTTGTAGGTACTATTACCGGGCGAAAAGAAGACTGGTAGCAGGCGGGCTCGGGCTGTGCCGTCCGCCGCTGTGACGATTGGTCGATTCACCTATTTGGGCACACTTTTAAAGACGCGGCACACGTATTTTGTTTATTGGCTGAAGTAGGCACAAACATTGTCGCACCGAGCGACGAAGAGAGCGAACGAAACACATCGAGACCGAGTGGGATAGAGCGATCTGACCGACGATCGCCAAAGCAATAGCGTAGGCATCTCACAAGGAGAGTATTTTAGGTGTCCGCCTCCGATCATTTTGATTTTCGGATATGTTATAGAGGACCGAAAAATAAGAAATACGTGTTTTTTTATTTTTCCCCGTTTTCATATTTGGGGGGTGAAAACTGCGTTCAAAGTTAGGGGTGAAGAATCATTTTTGTGGACTTTTTGAAAATCTGGTGAGTCAACTCATATTTCGCATTCAAAGACACAAAATTCGTCCATTGACACTATTCCCCTATCTCTAATAGTTCTCGAGATATTCCACAAAAATGAGTTTTTAACCCTAGTCTTCTTAGTACCAGTCTTCTTTTCGCCCGGTAATAGTACCTAAGTGAGAAAAGAGGAATGCAACTCGAATGTCCACGCTGGTGTACTCGGTCATTATGACATTACACAGTGAAACATTAAGGCAAACAGTGTTTCTTAACATTATTATTATTTTTCTGGCAAACATTTTATTCAAACATTGTCTGTTATTGTGAATATGAAGATGGTAACAGTTTTCTTGGACCAGGAAAGATAATTGTCATCACATTACCGGTATTTCATAATTAATTGAAAATGTTAACCGCTTCATTCGACCCCCGGCCGAAAGGCACAGTAGGGCGAAGTGCACGTGGTCAGCAAATGTTTGAAAGTCGATTTTTTTAAAAAACGGAGGGCACGTGAAAAAATTTCATTCCACATTTTCGACTTAATTTTGCTTGAGGATGTATAAATCATTGCCATACCTTACTATACATGTGTGCGAACTTAATTAGCGAGCACGCGTTGATTAATATGCGGTCTTTTATCATTCCAGTGGGCATGGCCGTGCTGATGTTCTTCATCTTCGGCAAGCCGTACAAACGTGGATTCTTCTGCAATGACGAGTCATTATATCACCCGTTTCACTCGTCGACGGTGACCAGTGCGATGCTGTACGTCATTGGTCTATTCCTTCCCATATGCACGGTGAGTCACCTGTTGCAATTCATGATCTCCCGGTAGGAAATGGAAAATCGTAATTTAGAAACAGTGGGTGGTCCATTCCTCCCACATCTCTTCAGCTGCTTTGCTTCACACCTAGCTGCTCATTTTCTTTCGTTTGGTCAGCTTTAATTCCAGCTATGTCAAATCTTAATATCCGCTGACGAGGCAATAGTAGTTAAGTAGCTACCTTTTCTTTCAAATTTTCATTTCAGTTGAAATTCAGTTAGAAGCAGTTTCTTCAATTCGTTGTATTCTTTAGTATTTATTTTTTACGATTGTGCCCAGTGGGTTTATAAATTGCATAAAGAGTAGAATCGAATTTTTGGTACGGTGGGGGAAAGGGTGTATCGTGCAAAGATAAGGTAAAAATGTGGAATAAAAGTTTTTCGTATGAAGCTTCCTCTTAGAAGCTTGTGTAAGAAAACTTTGTTTTATTTACAGTTTCGATTTAAATTTCTGTATTAAACCACCCTTTCCCTGGACCACTTATTGAATAGTTTTCCTCATAATAGTAACAAGTTTGAAGAGTAGAATGTATTATTTTCAATCTACAATAAAAGTATCCCAATTGATAGAAAATCCAAGTACGGATTCAAAAATCATCCCTTGTTCGAATTGCCTTGAAAATGATTCTTCCTCTGCATAGTTCTTCTTGCGATAGTAACAAATTTGAAGAATAGAATGTGCTACTTTCAATTTACACTAAAAGTATTTCAATTAATGAAAACCTCAAGTACAGATTTAAAAAACACCCCTCTTTGGAGTTTTGTTAATAATTAATTAAAACCTCTCTGTATAATTTTTCTTGCGACAGTAACAAATTTGAAAAACGAAATGTATTATTTTCAAACCACAGCAAAAGTATTCCACTTAATAAAAACCCCAAATGCGGATTCAAAAATCACCTCTTTTTCGAGTTGTGTAAATACTTAAACCGCCTCTGTATAATTTTTCTAGCGATAGTAAGAAGTTTGAAAAACGAAATGTATTATTTTTAAACCACAGCAAACGTATCCGAATTAATAGAAAACCCTAAACCACCCCCTGCACAGCTTCCCTCGCGATAGTAGCAACTCTGAGCCGTGTAATGTACTATTCTCGAGCTACAACAGAAGCGTCCCACTTAATGGAGAGCCGAAACAAAGGCACGAGCGCACTACACAAGTTCTGTTGCTCAACATACAGCTCCTCGTCGTCAGATTTGTTACGGGCGTCAGGCTGGGCGCGTCTACAAACGCGGAGTGTGTAGACTGCGTAGTCGCAGGAAGAAACAAAAAACTTCCTATCTTTTTATCTAATTTCCTGACGACACCGCGCAGCAGCTGGCCTTTTATCTGGTTTTTGCTTGTCTAAGCAGATAAAATCCCGGCGCGTCCAATATACATATTACTAGATGCTCTTGACTGTCCGCTCCTGTCGGGAGGCCGTCAGGGAAGGTAATCCGACTGAGCGTATAGGAGGATGTACGCACATGTGGAGTGGCGAGGAGCGAAAGAAGAGCGTTCGTTAAGTTTCGGTGGTCGTGGGAATCGATTTACGGTATCTGGAAGTGGTGCACGTGCACGGCGCGAGTATTTTTGCCGAGCACGAGGGCAGAGGAGACTGCATCCTCTATTTGCATCCTTGGAAACTGCACTCCGACTGGGTCGGACCGAAAGGTCGTTAGCCACTAAAGGAAACTGAACACGCGTACGCATCCACGTGCGTGTGCTTACGCAGGGTGGGCGAGGTTGGTTAAATCCTTACACAGGTCGATCCCTTGTTCAAAAGTACAGCGAAAATGTAGAACAAACTTTTTTCATACGACCCTTACTTTTCGAGAATATCGAGTTTGAAAATTTTGCTGCTCATTTTTTACCTGATCGTATTCTTACTTTAAAAGCTTCTCTACTTTGGAGGAATACATAACGACGTGCGTTACGAAAAGTAGCACGTTTCAATTTTCTTACGAAAGGTAGCACGTTTTGGTTTGCCACGAAAAGAAGCACGTTCCATCGTTTCTGACGAATATTAGCACGTTTGGTCTTCTGCCGCGAAGACTAACACATTTGACTGCCTCGCCACGAAGAATAGCATATTTCGTACTGTTGCGACGAAAACTAGCACGTTATACTGTTTCGCCACGAATAATAGCACGTTTGGGAATTTATGGCGAAAACTAACATATTATCCGGTTTGGCCACGAAGAATAGCTCGTTTTGGATTATACTGCAGACTGCAGAAACTATCGCGTTTCAGCGCGTGGACAGTTTAAAAGAATTCAACTGTTGAAAATATTGTTTAATAAATAATAATTCCATCTAATCTCCAAAAGACAACACATATGAAAATTTTAATCTACATAATTTAAGTAAGGGAGGGTGCGGGAATTGCGAACGCGGGGTAAACGCGAACATGCTACTTTTCGTGGCAAACCGCTCTAACGTGCTAGTTTTCGCAGCGAAAGACGAAACATGTTATTTTTCGTGGCAAACCGCTCAAACGTGCTAGTTTTCGTAGCGAAAGACGAAATATGCTATTTTTCGTGGCAAACCGCTCAAATGTGCTAGTTTTCGCAGCGAAAACCGAAACGTGATAGTTTTCGTGAGAACGAAGGCAAACGTGCTACTTTTCGTAAGAAAATTGAAACTTGCTACTTTTCGTAACGCACGTCGATAAGTTGTTACATTTGTTCACGAAGAACTGTTAAATTCACACGCCAGATTGTATGTATCGTTTTATTCTTTGTTTTGGAATTTAGACACAGCTAAGACCAGTTTTCGCAATTAACTGTTCCTTTGCATTTGTGTGATCGAATCTGTGAGTACATACCTGTAGATGAATTGAGGCATTGAGAGCAAAAAACAGACTAACTCACATTGAAAAAAAAATCATTTTTCCTATTTTATATGATTAGTACAGCCAACATTATTGCTATTAAATCAATTTCGCAAGAAATGTGGGTTAATCCGTTTTTGCTCTCAATGCCTCAATTGATGAGCATATGTTGCAGGGGTGCCTTTCACCTTGTCTTTCATCTTAACATCTTACTGTACAGTGTACACTATCACGTTTTACAGTGTCACGAAGGATATCACCTGACACGACATTTCAACGATTTTGATAGTCAATTTATTAATCTGTATATGTGCGAGCTAAAATAACAGTTTGTAGCGAGTGAGCCGAGGGATGGTTACGCGTGCTTTACGAATTTTCAAAGTGTCTTTTCTCGAAAACGAAGGGTTATATCGACAAATTTCATTCCACATTTTTTATTTATTTCTGTGTGGGAATCACTCTATGCCGCCCGTGTTCACCTGCTTCGTAGTTTCCTCCACGGTTCGTGGCAGCGTTTTCATATTTCCTCCCCACGTAATTCCTCTTATGCATAGGCCTCGGGGAAAATCGTTCGAATTCCGTAGATGACTTTCAGTTATTTATAGGTCTTGCGCGATATATCTTACGACATTTTTGGTCGGCCATCGTAGGGTGGAATAAGGAAATCCGTGGAGTTGGGGATTACTGGTATTTGAGGAATGCTTCGGAATTTTTGGGAAGGTAAGCTGGAAGCTAATTCGAAAGATAAGTGTGTGGTTGCTCATGGCATTATGGGCTTTGAAATTAAGAGTTTTATGGCAGTATGCTACTGTAGTTGGGGATATTAATACACGTGTAGGGACTTTCTGTTTGACAGATGTGTTGATTGTTAAATTACAGTCTCTTGTCGAAATCGTATTTAGAAACTATCATGGGAAGATAGATGTGCTCCTCTTTTATGAGGTTTATAATTATCATGCAAGCTTCCTTTTACCTGACTTTCTTGATTTATCGATACAGTAAAAGATTATGGCACAGATTTTTTTAGGTTTATGGAAATCAACTCTTCCACCCACAGACTCCCTGAAACTCAATTAAGCAATGCATCGAATGGACAAAATTATTACGAACGTTGCATTTCTTTTACTTTCAATTTGCCACTTATGAATAGACTGCGGAAGTTTATGCAAGTATATATTTTTGTACAAAAGTACCAAACAAGTATGACTTTGATAGAAATATGTTTCGTCATTAGAGGGTTTTAAAAATAAATTTTTTATTTTGCATATATCGTATATTTCTAGGAGATACAAATCTTGCTTACAAATTAGCTGGAGTATAGTAGCGACCATGATGTAGCGACGCCATAATTATCGTAATAAATATACTTCCATAAACCGCAGTCTACTTATGGATATCTAAAGCTTGTGTTTACTCCTCAGCTTCTCAAATATTATTTCTCTGGCGGGCGGGCAAACCAGTATGAGTCAAATTTTACCTCAAGCTTAAACAGGTTTTTGGTCTCTCTTGTGAATCGAAGTGAAAAATAAAAAATTTCTTTTAACCCTTCGTGGTCACACGTTATTATATCCACAAATTGGTCACATATGGGGTTTACTGCACCTCAGCGTCATTTTTGAGTTACCATTTTCGTATTTTTGAATCTTTTAACTTTTGAGCCTAATTGTACATTCGTAATACTCATACAATCGTGCTCTGATAGTGTATTTCTAGAAATTTAAATTTTGATATGATGAAATTTGTAGTTGTGGGAAAAGTGATTTTTTGGTTAAAATTCGCCAAATTTTTAAAATTCAATATTATGGTCTAAAAATTTACAGAAATATTGGCAAAGACATGTACTTCTGGAAGAAAGATGCTTGGGGTGCGATACAACACCCCGTGTGACCACGAAGGGCCCACATAGCTACATGCTATCAACTTTTACGTCCAAAATTATTGAACATCTAACCTTACATAGCACTTTAAATATTCCAAGTGTCTTCCTGCAAAACTACATAATAATCCTGACTTACACTCGTTAGTCCGCCCACTAGAGATTTAATCCCCTAAAAAAAGTTAAACTTTTATCAAATAACCCTGCACCCGTCATTCCCATATAAAAAAGGCGAGGTACATCTCCCCAACGTTCATCTTCTAGACCCAACTCTTCAAGATCCCTTCAGGGGGGATTCTCGTGTAACATCCCCCGAAATTTATGATTTTTTTTTTTAAAAACTGTTGTTAATATTGCATTAAACTCTTTGGGGATATAAGGAGGCATCTTTAAACTTGTAGAATATTTTTTACGTCGATCCTTCTTATTATTTATTAATTATTGCGGAATCGTGTTAACCTCTTCGACGATGTTGGCGTCAGGTGTAGCACCCGTCACAGTCATCTAATTGCAAAAAGAAGAACATTTCCTTAAAGTTAAATAATTCACCCTGGGACTGGACCTAAAATTTGAATTCTAGTTTTTATTTATAATACTTTTTTTCGTCGATATAAAGAATAATATGAAAAATTTGTTTAAGGAAAAACTTACTTTTTCTTTCAAACTCTATAACTCTTTCAATTTTTCATTTTTTTTATTTATAGAGGACCAATCCCAGCGCAAACTATCTAACTTTAAGAAACTTCTATTTTTTTTGCGATCCGACGACTGTGATAGGTGCTACACATCCCGCCAACAGGAGGTACATCGTCGAAGAGGTGGAGAAGATTCCACAATAATTAATAAATAATAAGAAGGATCGTCATAAAAAAAATATTTTCTGCAAGCTTAAAGATGCCTCCTTATATCCCAAAGGAGTTTAATCCAATAAGACCAATAGTTTTTTCAAAAAAAATTCTTAGATATCACTCACTCTTTGGGCTGTTAGACGAGAATCCCCCTTAATACAGCTTTACAGATAATTCCGTATTTATACACCGCATTTCTGCCTCCACCGATTCACTTCTAAGTCCACCCGTAGCTGAAACTTCGTGGCCCATCCTTCTTCAAAGAGCCTCTCCAACGTGATCCAATCACAGCCCTTTTTTTCATCTTTCGAAAGGTCAGTGGAACAGCATTCACTGCTTGGCTGTCAGGGTGAAAGAGCTACGCGGGCCTCGCATTATCCCCACGGCAAACGCGCGCGTCTGAGCGAATTTCCGTTTTGAAACCGGACCCTGTAGCCAGCTCTTCAAACGTCAGACCCTATTTTGCTTTTGCCCGCTCCCACCCCCCGGGCAGCACGATGTTCGAATTAACGCTGTCACCGCTGGCAAAAGGAGGCCCAGGACGGAGGTGTATACGCCGAATTCCTCGCGGAACGGAATCGCGTGGCCGCGCGCGTTACGCCACGCTGCGATAGGAGTCAGGCGGCCGCTTCGAAAGATAATCACGGCACAAAGGGATTCTATTAAAACGTAATGAGAAAGATTAAAGGGTGTCGTGTTTCAGCCTCTTCGAGCTGCTCCTCGGGGCAAAGCGAATGCTACGACCCGTAATGGAAGGACGCATGGCCCGCGCTATATTTTCGGGCGGGTAGTTCGTAGCTGGCGCTCGGATTGCACACTCTCCAGGTGGTTAATTGGATAATTAACTTCTGCACCTCGAGATTCGCGGGCCGCGATGGGAGAATTGGGTAATAAATTCTCTCCGCGTAATTGGATTCCCTGTTTAGCAAAGCGCTCGGCAGACCGGCACTTTTCAGTCGAATCAAAGGGGCTTTATTAAGTTTCGCGACGGTGAAGATGGCGGCTTAGTAATGCCGTAAGTGTAAGCCGATAGCATCGGTCACCTATAGCGCAGTCTACTTTGCCCGCGGTTTTAATTTTTAATTGATAATGCTGCTCGGGTGCTTTCCTTCGTTTTGCTGGGTGAATCGTGATGGAGTAGGTATAAGGAGTACTTGAGGCTTGTTAACTTCTTCGGGGATATTTATATGTATGCGTATGGATAATTTGTAAGTCGTTTTGGATATTTTGGAAATTTTAAAATAGCTTTTGCTTGTTTCGAATTTAAATAATTTGTGATTTATATAATACCAGAATATTGATGCTTCGGAAGGGGGCTAATAGTAATTGACGCGATACTTTGAATTTACTTGGAAAATAGTTCAAACACAGAAATTTAAAAGGTATAGGTATTAACTTCATTTAGATTATTTACTTTACCTGCGCGAGAAGAAAGTATTTCGAATTCACGAAAAGAGTTATTTAGCTCGTGAGCAAGAAGAATGTACCATTTTTTGTGATGCTACTAATTATCGTGATTGCCTTAACGAGATTATGGTAAGAGGCTGTGGTTCTTTGTCTGCCGATGAAAATCGAATGTCACTCGATCTGTTCGCGAAAGTGCATAGTGGCACTTGAAATAATAAGCGGGCCCTTGTTAGCAGCGATCCCTCTTCAGGGCCCCGTTCGTTCAGGGGAATCTCGTCTGAAGTCGTCGCCGTGTTTGCCCTCTTCATCGGCGTCAAACCGTTCCGTTCGTGCACGAATATCCTACCTGTAGCTTCTCAGGAATCTGAGAAGGGTTCAAGGCACCCCCGAGGCTCGTAATTTCTTCAGAACCGAGCTTCGGCTCCCCCTTTCATCGGGGCTCGGGAAAACCGAGATGGCTGCGAGTCGTCCATTTTTATAGGAAATTGATATTTTAATTATACTCGTTTCTTTGGTGGAGGTTTATGGGACAAGAATCGGAATTATTGGGGTAGTTTGATTCATTGAAATTCGATTTAGTCAAGGTGGTCGTAATGTATTCTTGTGTATGTGTAAGTATTGAATCAGGGAAAAAGATTTTGTTGTCCATTTCTTGTGGTTTGGATTATTGGGAAGCATGTATTTCGGTTTGTAAGACCGTAGACCCTCTTTTGATTGTAGTATCTTATTTAAAAACAGTTTTCAATAACACTAAATTATTACACGAAAGAGAATAAGATGTTTTATAAGAATTATTAATTCCTGTGTTTCTTTCTAAATGAAAAGCGACTTGAATTACAAATATTTTCCCACAACGCGTTTTATTTTCTTTGCAAGGTAGTTTTAAACCACGCTGTCCCAATTAGAATAAATAATATAACACAGTGTGAAGGAATGCAAACACTAATACAGCAAATTACTCTTCAAAATGTTGCAACGTAATAGTGTACACCAAAAACTGTGTATTAAATATTGACATCGAATTCAATAATTCCTTTTGAAAAATGAACCTGATTTCTGATAAAATTGATTATTTAAATAGTAAGTATATTATCTTATTTGACTAACAGGTATTTTCGAATACTCCTAGGTCAGTTTACTCGAACGAGCAACTACTTTTCCTCTGAATTATTTCGTCATTTCCTTACTAATCAAATGATCTTTCATTTTACTTTATATTTGAATAAGTGGCTCCCGAAATAAACTTTCAAATAATTTCTGAATAGATCATTTGAAACAGTTATCTAATATAAAACTTTACTTTACACACAATAAGCTTACTTTTTCTAAATTATTTTTAAAATAGATATAATAAAATAACTCAACTGTGTTGCCCAAATCTGGCTAATACATACAGCAGTAAAACAATATGTAATTACCAGTCCTTTATCCACAATTGATTTACAAAGTATTTAAATATCCAAACTTGAACTAATCCCATTGAATCCATATTTGAAATGTCCTTAAACCTTTTTATCCCCCGACCACGAAATTATCCTCGAAACGATGGGGATAATAAAACAGTGTTGTGTGACGGTCGTAAAACTTTTCTACCTACCGCACGATAACCGAACGTGGCGGTGCCCATAAATAAATGAATTGTTCAAAGATACACGAGACTTGTCTCCCTATAAGCGGCCGTTTCCCTTGGCGGAGAAGAAAGGGACGCTCGAAACAGGTAAAAACGGGCCGAACCTGCCGTTGTATTTCATTCACCCGTACCTCTCGGTCGTATCACCTGGCGACCTTTATCGGGAATCTGGCCGGTTAACCCACTTTTGTTGAGGCCGTGACAGATCGGTCGAGCCTGCAGGAGAGATTACTGGCTTCTGAGCCTCTTGAGAATTTCGGAGTCGTCGCTTCTTCTCGTGGCTTTAACCGCGGATTACAGGGAAGGTGTTCCTCGACACGTTGCCTTCGATTAATCCGTGAAAAGGAAGCACCTAATCGGACGGTTCTAACTGTATAGATCGTACATCGTAGTAAAGTGCACCATTTTTTAATTATTTATCATAATATAAGAAAAAGAAAATTGAAAATATACTTTTTCCATTAAAAGTATATCGAAGTTACCTGGAGTTTATCGAGATATGTTAGTAATTGACTGGTTACAGCATCTCGAGATCTTGGGAGTTCCTTTTTTTCTGGGGAGGGTATTTCATTTTTTTTTGTTCCTTCATTGCTCAATAATTGTATGTCGTTGTGTTGGAGTTGATTTGATTCGAACGAAAGAAATATTAGAAATGTGTGAGAATTTGGTGAAAATATGGAAAGGGCCATGTATAGCTATGTATTTATAGGGATTCAATTTTTCAATTTCCTTCTATGTTTGTTTTTTGACTACTGGACGCAGGCGTTCTATTCGAGATGGTTTGCTTCAAAATAGGTTTCGCCTATTGATGGATATAGAATTATAAAAGACATTGGTGAAAATTTGGAAAAAGGGGATTTTCAACTACGGCTATGTATTTATAGGGATTCAATTTTTGGAGGGGGAGATATTTTATTCTCCAATATTTGTTTCTGGATAGATCAATGCAGGTGTTTTGTTTGAGTCGATAAGATTCTAAACTTAGAAATATGGGGGTATAAGAGACGTTGGTGAAAAATTTAGAAAAAGGGATTTTCGACTGTGTCTATGTAAGTATTTATGGTGATTCCATTTTTGGGGAGGAGATATTTTATTTTCACGCGTTTGTTTTTTTATTGATTAACGCAGGTGTTCTGTTTGTCGAGTTGGTATGATTCGAAATTTCAAAGAAATATAGAAATATAAAAGACGTCGGGGACAATTTGGAAAACGGGATTTTTAACGGTGCCTATGCGTACATACTTACAGATGAAGGTACAACGAAATAACCACGTCAGCAAATGACAGAATATTTTTATGGGAATTTTGTGTGCATAGCTGAACGAAGATTAGGTTGGGTTGAGTTTAATGAAACGGAATGGCATTAAATTTAAAAGGCAGACAGAATTCGCTGATATGTGGAAGAGAATTTTTCATAACAGAATTGCTTATCTTATATGCATATCCGATAATAGAATGAATGATTCATGAGATAAGAATATTACAACTCATACATGACTTTCGGTAGTTGTTTGCCTACGTGTATCTAATCGTTTCATTCTTTAGAATTTCGATTTAGGGAATTAAAGAGCATTTACTTGTCTGTCTGAAGATTTCATTCATGTCTGTCGCACCTTGGCTCGGCATTCAGTAAATCAACTACACAATCCTATTAGCTTGATTTGAGTGTCATAAAAAGAAAAACATGGTCAAATAAAAATAACACTAACAGAATAAGTTATTTCATTTCATACAGAAGGGAGGGATAAAAAGTTCCTTCCAAATCTATGTAGAATCCTACTTAAATGAAAATATAAATTTATGCAACAGGGTAATAGAATTTAAAAAAATATATTAAACAGAAATCATAATAAAAGACAATTTATTTATACAACACACTTTAGTGAATCGTGTCTATGAAACTCGTGATAAAGCTTATCAGACACGCAGATGCATGCCTAAATAAAAGTTACACAATCATTTTCACGTGTTAACCACGCGTTGATATTAAAGAGATTCATCATTTCAGGATTTTTCATTTCAATTAGTGAAACTATTAAATAACGAAGAATCGAAGGAGCATGGTCCAACTTAAAACAAACTTAATCATAAAAAATTCTGTTGCAGATGATTGCTGGCGAGTACCTTCACTCGAGGTACAGCAAGTCGGAATCGACGAAAATATTATTCGGATACAATATACCCCCATGGATATGGAACGCGTACGACAAGGTGGGTTTCGAAGAAATGTTTCTAGTTTACGAGAAAACAGATTAAGCCTTCGCACTCTCCATGTTTCTTTTGGCTTTGGTTTCGAAAGAGCGATGATCCTAAAAAAGCATCACGGAAGCAGAAAAAACTTGGGACTACGGTGAACAGATCATTTCACCACCTGCTCTTAACACTTTCCTTCCCTTTATATGTGTATGAGTTTGCTAGCAGATATACGAAACACGCGCTTCCTGTCAATATTTAAAGCACACTTTTTTGTTTACTTTATATAAATACGTTGGAAGTGTCAACCATTTGGATGAAGACTTGATCTGATTTTTATTGAACGTGGGATAAAATTGATGTGAATACGAGAATGATATGTAATATTGATTCAAAGGCAAAATTTTTATTAATTGTATAGGAATGTTTTTATTTGATGAGAATAAATAAGTACAGTTAATTAAATGGTGTCCGTCCATCCCATAGGTAACATATTTAATCAATTTTTGACGTTACTATAAACATAGTCTACGTAATATAATTAAAATTATAGTTATATTATATATAATATATAATTAAGGTATTCAATATTAAATTCAATATTTATTATATGTTTTAACTTTTTGAAATTCTATTACCCAGGTTAAGCATTTCTTTGGTAGATGATGCTGATTAATAAATCGTATTAATCAAGGTTTATATTAACAGGAATTAGAATCGGTCATTCTGACTTCAATATTGATCAAATATATAAAATATATTGTACGTATGTGGTGGATAATTTTGTGAGCAACTTTACATTCTATTTTTCATTGTAATTAATAATACCGTTACCAATATTACACACCACGAAAAAAATTGAGAATTCTTACAAAGTCAATGCTTTAGTACTTACAATTAGTTCGAACAATAAATCTTCATAGTTCGTGGTCTGAATAGCAACTCCCATCTGTCGAACTATTTATCGTTGTTCGATTGGATCATCGACATCTGACAATTTAAATTTATGACTCTGTATAGGGTGATCCAGGGGGAAGTGCAGATACTTTGCCAGTGCATTCTAAAGCTAATTTGCAGAGAAGAATACTGTCGACAGATTTCTGATTAATTAAAGAATAACGAACGACAGCTTCCACGTAGCTATTTATTAATATTAAAATCATTCATGGTGCAATCTGGAAAAGGTGATTCTCTGAAAAAGATACGTCGAAAATATAAAAGGAAATTCTTTTGTAGGAGCCTCGATTTTCGAGAAAACCGGTTTAGAAGATACTAGGTATAAAAAGTATACATAAGCTTGACTGTAGAATAAATCGCCTACTCGTATCGTTTTATAGATTTATATTTTGAGTTCACAACTAAAATGTGCAAAATTAATTGGAAGGATACAGTACCTACCGTTGATTATGAATTATTTCTATACATTATGTATTAACATGTTTCACATTTACAACCAGATTCTTTAAATGGCAGTTTAATACAAAGATTTTGTATATTGCATATATTTTTAAAATCGAATCCCGCCAAACTGAAGGTTCTTATGTAACGTCTTATTTTAAATTATTTATTTATCCTTTCCAAAATAATATTTAATTTTCGTACAATAGTCAGTTAATTCACATGTGAAAAATAATAAAATGACATCCTCACGGGCAAACAGGAACGATAAATGTGAATCCACAAGTTGCAAGAGATCGTTGGCACATTAAGTTGAGAGATCAATGAAGGGGGTCAGACTATAAACTTAATTAGTGTTAATTGTTGTAGTACAGAGGGTTAGACAAGCCTTTCTTCGCAATATGGTTAGCTGCCAACGCAGTCACTCTTTAAAAAATTTCTACCATACCTTGCCATTTCATTAGAGTAACGATTGAATATATTTAAGTTCTCAAAAATCTACAAGAAAATATCTAGAGGTGATAAAATATCTTATGATCATGGTAACCGTATTTTTCCTGAATATTTCCGCGACTGATAGAAAGATAAATCTGTTGAATCCAAAAGAACTGATAAACTATTCATAGAGAGAGGCTTGAGCAACAATTATTTGAAAAACAAAATAAAAAATAATATTTGAAATAATAAATTAAATATTTCAATTACTTTATTATTTCTCTTCTAAACATAACTTAGAAAATGCACCTTGGTTTGTGTCAAGACCAAATGAATCATTTCAAAATCATTTCTTACTTCAGTTAACTGTTTCCAATAAAATATCATTGTATTCAAATAATGACCAAGCCTGAGAAGAAGAAATGCAAAAGGAATATGAAAGGATCCAAGCATGTAAATCATTATGTGTTCATAGATTAAGATTTTTGGGGCACACGTAAAAATTTTTGTAATTATTTTCTTGGTGCTTCAGGTGGGAATCTTTGGTTTCGGAGCTGCCACCACCGTTTTAATCACGGATATCGCCAAGTACACGATTGGGCGTTTGAGGCCCCATTTCATGTCTCTCTGCAGGCCTAACGTTAATTGCAGCCTAGTCGAGAATCATCACAGATACATCGAGGATTACGTCTGCACTGAGAACACCTCAGCGAAGTTCCTGAAGGAAATCAGGTAAATCGATCTATTTGTTTAATAGATACAGTGCTGGGAATATTTATTGCATCACTTTAAGGTTTACGTAGTGCGCAGAATTTCATACCAATACGCGGAAATGATTCATACTCAACTGGTGTTGATCGAGATAGTAAGCTGCACATTTTTGCAATAAATATTTTACGACGTAGTAAGTGATAACGTGTTTAATATTCAAGTGACGCAATAAATATTTCCAGTGCTAAGTATCCCTTATAAAGTTGGAAAAATATAAATAAATTCTTTTGTCCGAATCAAAATAGGTAGTTGATAGTATTAAATGTGTAATATTAACTTTGCTCTCGTGAGACACTTGATTTTAGTTTCCCATATTTAACTTATGTAGCGTTATTAGGGGAAATATAGTTCAATTAACAGTGTTCTAAATAATATTATAAATTTTGTATAAATTATGAATGAAATTGGAAGTTCTCGTACTGGCTGAACTTATCTCGATAAACTACAGGTAACTTCGATATACTTTTAATGGAAAAAGTATATTTTCAATTTTCTTTTTCTTATATTATGATAAATAATTAAAAAAATGGTGCACTTTACTACGATGTACGATCTGTACAGTTAGAACCGTCCGATTCTTGAAGATCTCGTCGAAGGTCTTGGACCAAGAATTTTAAGGACAATAACCCCGTATCATATCTAGTATCTGAGATCGCAAAACGTTGAATCGCGTGACCGTAACAATCGCAGACGCGGTCGTGGAACGGGGAATGTGAAATTATAGTTGATGGAAGGAGATGATTGCTTTCGGTGTTTTTTGTTCGTTAATAGCTGGAACAGACAAAAGAACAACGATAGCTGGTTATCCAAATCCACATCCCTCTCACTTCCATTTCATTCTTCACGAAGAAACGAATTCCAAAAAATATCCCCCCGAAACACAAAAAATAAAAGTGTCCTAACTTAATATACGCTAAATCATCGTAAACAAAAGTATAATATGACCCAATTGAATTTTTTAAAATCCACCAAATTCAACCGTTCTCGAGTTATAAAATAAAAATGCCCCCCCCCCCCCCCCCCCACCCATTCTTCATGAAACTATTACCCCATATTCGCTATCCCACTTCGTTTAAACTGGAACTAGACAACTAAATTTACGAAATCTTTAGCTCCTCCAACTAGAAATTTTAACGTAATCAAATAAAATAGAAGTTACTTTCAACAAAATTTACGAAAAATATAGTTCCTCCAACTAGAAATTTTAACGTGATTCTCTTTCGTCATGCGCACTAAAAATATCGCTACTGCTCAGTACACCATTGTACCTTCAAAACTATGCAGACTTGAAGAAGCTAACAATTTCCCCTTCGTTTCCAAACCATTAATTTTACTCGCGAGAATAATGCAACCTCAACAAGCCATCAGAAACGCCGACTACCAGCAACGAATACAAATCAACAGCTCATTATTTAGAAAATAATAACACACTCCCCAGCACATTTGAGAACGCCTGCAGAATCACCACGAATTTTTGAACACCCTGTACAACGCCACTCCCCTGCAAATCATCGTGCTATTCCATCTTGCTCAGAGGAATGCCCTCCGAGAAGCTGTTGCCGCCGATTCTCTTTCGCTGAGCGGTGCCCCGATGATCCTCGGGCTCCCGGTCGACCTAGCTGTTATTCGCCCCGCACCCGTGCTTTATTCGCAACGGAATTTCGTTGCGTTTTTGCCGGGGCAGCGGCTCGGGGCCGGTTCCAACGGATACGAGCAAAAAGGGCAGCAAATGACAATGAGGAAAGGCCGTGCGCAGTGGCGATTCGCATGGACGGGATTCGATCCGAATCGTGCGGCTCCCCTGGCAACAGGAAATACTATTACACGGACGAATTACCGTGAACACACCCTGGTCATTGTCACAGTGTAGCCCACGGTGCCCCACACCAGCGGAGCCATTCGCGTTCTTCAACCCCTAACGTCGTTCGGCGCCGCCCAGCGCGTACACCCCATTGGCGATGTGCGGCAGCCGAAAACGGTCTCCTTCTCAATGTTTAGTGGAAATCCTAATCGATAATAGGAGCAGGGGGTGCACGGGTCTTTTATTGAATCGAAACCAATGGGGGTAAATTATTGCATTGGTCAAAACACGTCGAGCTTGGAGTCGGGGTGATTTATTCGTCGAGGTAGGTGAATTTTGGACGACGGGGAAGTTGGGGAGAAAGTGGTCGAGATTTCAAAATAGGAGTTAGTAGGGTTTGTGGATTTAGGGGGATCATTATTAGACTAGTTTCTGGATCATTGAAATGGGGGTAAATATTTGCTTTGGCAAGATTTATTTGTGGAGGTAGGTGAATTTTGGGGAGAAAGTCGTCGAAAATTCCAAGTAGGAGTTAGTAGAGTTTGTGCATAGGATTTAGGGAGATAATTATTAAGCTCGATTTTGGATCATTGAAATGGGGGTAAATTATTGTTTTCGCTAAACATATCGAGCTTGGAGTCAGGGTGATTTATTCGTGGAGGTAGGTAAATTTTGGGTGCTGGCAAAGTTTGGAGATGAAAGTGGTGGAGATTTCGAAGTAGGAGTTAGTAGGGCTTGTGGGTAGTATTTAGGGATAATTATTAGGCTCGTTTTTGGATCTACCTTTTGAGGTGGTTTAAGGATGCAGTTGAGTATTTGAATATCTGTGTTGAAAGATGTTAGGTATTGTGTGGTATTATGAAATTGAAATGTAAAAGTAGTGTCGAATACGAAATTGAATATGAAATTGGAAGGTAATTGGTTAAAAGAAGTGTTATTGGAATTGTTAAATAAGAAATTTCATTCAGTTGGCAAGTGCAAGAAAGATGAATATCTACCCATAAAAAAAAATGAAATTATTGAAGTAGACATGCTCTATGTAATTTTACAACACATTGGAATTTTATAGAACATTGTGAACGATACAAAGAACACAGCACAAATAGAGGTGACTAATTTGCATTTCGAATTTACGTGAAACAGCACTATTTCCAAGCCACCAGCGAGCATAAAATCTATGCATAAAATATGAATGACAAACACATCCCAACGTCACTTCCCCAAAGAAGAAAAGCTGTCGCAAGCTGTTCCAAGCTGTCCACTCAAGACAATTAATTCTAACAAGCCAATTCACGGTAATCGCATGCAACGCTAGATTTAATATCCATACTCATTTATCGAGGAATTAAAACCTAATGGGATCGTGGAACACGATAAAGTCCTCGAAACGACGCAATTTCTGCTTCCGGTCGGCCTGAATTATGGGAATCGACCAGGCGAGGATTATTCGCGGTAGGGCCCATAGATTATTATTTTCTTCGTTGTCCGCCGTCAAGGGGGAAGCTGTAGAGTGTTATCGCGCGTTGGTAGCAAAAAGAAGGGACTATTCGCCGGTAGCTCATTTGATGTGCACGCAGTCGGGCGTATCGCGGGTCATCCGCCCTTCGCTTACTGCAGGGACAGTTTTATGTATAGAAAGATTTGAGGAATTGGACGATAAAAGCTGACAGAGAATTCATTCATACGTCCCACCCTCTGGCTCTCTGGCTCGTCGAAGAGGGGACTCGTAGAGCAGCCTTTCCCAATCTTCGGGACTCCGTTCATTTCAACGGTAACCCTTTCAATTACAACTTCTGCGAATCACTCTATTTGGTATTGGTCGAGACTACCGTTTTCAAAAGCTACGTATCTGCACTTTGTTCAATACCCTTCTAAGGGTGATATTAGTTGTCGACGAAGATAGTTATCTTGTAAATTAACACTGTCGAATACATCGATTCATTTCACTGCATTCACGCACAAAAACACGAGTATCGTTGTTCATTACCTTCCTCGACACCCAATTTTCAATCAACCAAAATTTCGTCCACAATTTCAAATTACGAACGTGGAATGGATTCCTTGTTATTTTACTGGCTTCGTTCCACATAATGATTATTTGAACACTTTGAGCGGCAAAATTGTAATAGTATTTGGACATTTTTTGTTGTTGAGAGAATTAAGATTGTGTCTAAGGTTTATTCTTGACTGAAGTGGATTTGTTGATTATAACAGAGATAATAATTTACCTATATGAAAAATAGATTATAAAATTTGATGATAATTTTAGGTTCTTTTGAAAGTAAAATTTTCTGGATTATAATTTTGGATTTTCAGATTAATTCTCTTGTTTAATTTCTTACGATTATACGAAAGAAACTTTAGAAATTCTATCCATGGTCGTTAAAACGTTAAAAGAATCTTTATCATAACATTCTCTGATAATTATTCAGATGGTACTAAAAAGGGGGTGCCCGAAATTTCAAAATTACCCTCAATTACATCCACGTTTCAATACTCAAAATTCTGCAAAACCACACAGTACCCACTACTGCACAATAATTACACTCCACTCAACGAATCAAACCCAAATTTCTCAAAAAAAAAAAAAAAACATTTCCCATCACCAAATACTATAAAAAAACAACAGCTCACCAAAATACGTCCCTCGAAACCACAACCGATTAAGAAGTAACATTCCTCAACGGCCGCCTTCCCCAGGATAATTAACCAGTGTAAACAAAATTACGAACGCGTGGTGAGGCCATTAAATATTATAACTCGGCGAATGCTGCCGCGAAGGGTGAGTCAGGCGAAAAAGAAGAGCGAAAGATAAATACAAGGAGAGGGCAGATAATGTCCGATTAAAGGTGCAGTTTTTTTGATGGCCAATTACTCTTTCAGATGGAAGTCCTTAGTCCACTCCGCCTTCTTGCCCTCCCTTTCCACCCCCCGGTTTCGGTTTTGGTTCTCCCTTTTTTATTTCCACGGTTGCGCCCAGTGGAGGATCCTCCGTCGAATCTTTACGATCCACGCTTCGGGCCACGCATCCGCCGATTGTAATCGCCACGGAACACGGGCCGGAATTAATCGCGATAAAATTAATAGGGTCCCATTATGGGGCGCGTGTATATTGATGACGATAGCGAGTTACGCCGTTGGAAAAAGGAGGAACTTTCGTAGGGACGATCGGCGGATGAGATTTATTTGACATGGTGCAATTTATAACGTTGATCGTTTCAGATTATCCTTCCCCTCCGGGCACTCGTCCTTCTCTGCCTACACCATGGTGTACCTGGCGGTAAGTCCCTCTTCTCTTTGCGCAAATTTATCGATGCTTACTTAGTTTCATAATCGGCTTGCCCTTTTCTCTTCTGTCTGTGGCGAAAGTGAAGGGAATGGTGGGAGGAATCGCAGAGGGCTGCGATACTCGTCTGTATGAAGTAAAAATGTTATTCGTTTTTCAACGACACCAGTAAAAATACCTAGTCCCGTTTCCCATTTCCAATTAATTCCAATGAAAGAGAGAGAGAGAGAGAGAGAGAGAGAGAGAGAGAGAGAGAGAGAGAGAGATTGCATTATTATTATTTTTTCGTACGAGCTTGGTGGTATGGAGTTTTTGTTAATCTCTAGATTAATATTATTATTCTTTATCATAGTTATCAGTTTTAATGTACTTCTGTATTAACACTTTGATGGCCTCTGGCACGATTTCGACCTATGGAAATTATTTTCTATGGGATTCAGAATTCAATTTCATTTCATATTTATCACCGATGAAGCTTATGATTTAATAATGTCTATTGTATTTTTTGCAACATGTTGCTTTCGTGGTTTTTAAATACCAATGAATAGTTGGGGTGTTTGGAAAAGATGGCTGTGTTTGCTTCAAAAGGTGCGGTCGTTAAAGTGTTAAGGTGGGTATTCTTAATCGCCAGGCCAACAACATCTATTTACAATGGTTTGAAGTAGGTATTAGGAACATATTCCTAAAAGGATATTTTGAAATTCGGATATAAATTTTACTTTTTCGAAGTAACATTTCCCAAGTTGGCAAAAGCCACATCTCCCAAATAAATTGAGATTTGAACAGCATACGACACACATATTTCTCCAGGCATGGTACTAGAATCAACCGAAGCTATGAAATATTACACATCTTTGTTCAATTACACAAAAATCTACATTCTTCCTAAAATATCAGTTTTCTGTCTTTTAAAGGCCACCATTTTGAAAGTGTTCGACTTACGACGCTCGTTCTAGTACCATACCTCGCCACGCTCCTACCAAACAATAGTTTCCTCGAAATTGTCGTTTCCTATGAAGTAAGAGTGAGAGAATTTTAAACAAAAATTGTTTCGCAGACAGCACTCATGTTTTGAAAAAAGCAAAGAATATCAGAGTACAGTAGCTATATTTCACAATCTTGTGTTCAAATCTCAATTTGCTCGCACTAATACCTTTCCCGCAAAAGATTCGTGAAAACCGCGTTCCTCTTCCGCTTGCAAGTGAGAATACCCCCTGAACTATTGCATTAGGTCATGCTATGCTATTTATTGGCTACCATGCTTCCAACTGTATGTAATTGGTCGCGTTCCTTCAGCTGTACTTGCAGTTAAGACTGACATGGAAGGGTAGCAAGTTGCTGAGACACTTCCTGCAGCTGGTGTGCCTCCTCATGGCCTGGTTCACCGCTCTATCACGCGTGTCCGACTATAAGCATCATTGGAGCGATGTGTTGGCCGGCTCGACCCTTGGTACCATCGTGGCACTAGTCGTGGTGAGCATTATTCTCCTTAACTATCCTATTGTGCGATCATAAATATGAAATGCGCTATGCACCCAGTTCTCTGCGCCCCTCTTTCGCCGTGCGTGACGATGGAAATCGATGAAAATAGTGTCACCGACACAGAGATTCGTGACACGGAATGACCTCTCAAACATTCATCTTCTACGTCTAATTTTGGTGAAGCGTGGCAAAGCGAATCGAGGAAATGAATAATTATTAACTAATTGTCGCTCATCAATTGTTTATAAAGTTTTTGCCGCCGCGCTTCGCCAAAACGCGCGACAGCCTTAAAAAGTACATCCATTGATCTTCAGCAATAGCAAACGCCTGCAGAAAGGGTTCAGAAACACTGGAGGAATATTTTCTGCAAGCAAAGCTTTTGTAACACCACTGTGCTGGTACGAAACTATGCTTAGAGAACAAGAGGATTTAAGTTAAACGGAGATTCTTCCCTTGCAAAAGTTACCTAAGTCAACAGAACAAAAACGCACCTCATAAAAAACATTTGTTTCTTATATAAAACTCCTCTGAATCCATTGAATCGGGATTAATAAGACGACTCATAGGGATATCCATAAAACTCCAACAACCTCCACGCGTCTAATATATTTCCTCCATTAACAATATCCAGCATCTCTGGCCACAAATAACGCGTTGACCCTTGCAAAGCGGACGCCGGATCCCTTCTGACCCACCCACTTACGCCACTTATCGTTTATTAATATCACTTCTATAAGAAGCTAAGAATTTCGCGAATTTATAACACAGATGCACTGGAGGTCTAACAGAAAATCTTGTTCTGCGGCGTGTGTAAGCGAGATTCTATACCGTGGGGTCAAAATGGACCCCGCGTCCGCCATCCAATAGCCAGATAATGAAACATATAATATAATGCAGCATGGCTTTTAAATTTCCATCTGGATCCGATGCCAATTCCGATAGTGCCTCGGAGCTGCGCAGGGCGGTGGAATCGAATGATCTCGAAACTTTTCGCAGGTGAACTGCGTGGCGGACCTGTTCAAAGAGCCGCGCCATTGCTTGGCGGAGGAGAAGCACCGCGCCGTCGACTACGAAACGGGGGGCGGCACACAGGTGAATAATGGCACTACTAATCGCAACTGTTGACCTAACGAGCTCGCTCTTCGCTTGCTGACCACGACAAGGCCGTGACTGTCTTCTAGCTGCCTCCGGGAAGCTAGCCCGATCACGGGGAGCAAAACGCTGGGCGGCTGGGTACGCGGGCAGCTCTGCCCTAGCTCCTTCCCGAACTTTTCTAATCCGACAGCGAACTGCCTTATGCTGGGACCGTTCATCGCGTGGCACCACCCCGACGGCGCCGCTAGACGCTGCCAATTCCACGCCTTTTATCGCCATCGTCATCGCCATCGCCCAGAGATCCCATGCATCAGACTCTGTGGAGAACATCCCGGCGAGCCTGTCCCTTTAGACACCTCGCGGTTGCTCGCAGGCAGGCTTCCTTAAACAATAACACCTCGAGTGGCGTCGGCGTGAAAGCACGCCGGGGAGCCTGCAAGCAGGGTTGCCGGAAGGAGGGGAAAAATGGCCGGGAAGGGGCTCGGTGACGTAGTAGAGGGGGAACGGGAGTAGCTATTGGAAGTTGGAGCTCAGTGACGTAGCAGGGAGTAGTAGAGAGGGAACGGGGATTCGGGAAACGGATTACAGTGAACACTCGGTATGGGCTCGCGCTCAGGGCTGGCGGTGAGCGCTTAACGAGTAGCGTCGACGATTCGGAGCGCGAGAGAGGCAGAGTGTATACTCGAGCTCATTTTAGAAGGAACTTGCCGACGAGTTTAGATCGGTTCTGCGCATGTTGGCGCTCATTGGCTATGCCACCACCAATGGTCTTTCGGCTGCGCATCCGTTCTGCGCCGAAAGCGTTGGTATGGCGCCACTTTCGTATATACCGCGTGTTTCGACTTTTTGTTGAATATGTCAAAATACACAAATATAAAAAATGTTATACACAATTAATGAAGATGAATTCTGGACAAAAAAATAAAAAAGGAAAGGTGAGCAACTGAAATATTATAAGTAACTGAAATATTATTAGCAACTGAAATATGATAAGGAAGTATTATAAGCAACTGATATATTATATATAAAGATAAATATTAACCTGAAAGGTTATCCGGTATGTGAAAAAGAATCGGAATGGTGCAAGGAGAGTGGGAAGCCTGGGTGGTAAAGTGGGGGAACAGAGACCTCGCGACAGTCGAATAGCTCATTCAACATGCGCGAAATAAGTTCCTTCTAAAATGAGCTCGAGTATAGGTACGTGAAAGACGAAGCAAGACAGGGACTCTCACTCTCGACCGAATGATTCCAAGAAGTGGTGGGAACAACGACGAGCGCTTAACGCACAGTTGAGATGAGCCCATAGCGAGAGTTTACGGTAGCACATACCACTAATCCTTCCATGCTGGGAACAAGTCCTCCGGGAAGTGTATTCTTCTGGCAACCCTGCTTGCAAGTCGCAACTTGCAACCCTCCTCGCGTGCTTTCGCGCTCGCGTTTCCTAGAAAGCAGCGAAGGTACCGCCTAGGTGTCCAGGACTGCATCGTTGGCAGAGAGATAAGGAAGAGTTTCCCGTTTCCTAAAATCTTGCGCCACTCGAAGTGTTTGATCTTCTGTTCGGTGAAGAGGCTTCTGTGGTTGGTCCGAACGTTTTGTCACGTCTGGTGGTAGGAGTTCACGCAGCGGGGAGCGACGATTTGTTTGTGCTGCCGTTGCTTCAGCTTTGGCGCTGTTTAGGCAATCACGCGTCTATATGGCCCTTTATTAATTTCGTCCAAATCTCGGTTGGTCTCCCTCGTGTCCGACTGTATTCTATAAAATACATCGCGGGAGGAGGGGTGGGGGGGAGTTTTTATCGAATAGCACACGAAGGGATTGAAGCTTGCGATTACTTTTCAGAGAAGCAGCCTTGCAAGCGATATTGTTTAGGCGGAGACGTGTTTGTTGTTTCGGTGAAGATGTATTTATTTCTTGTTGAGCATTATTTATTTATACGCCAGGCCGTAAACAACGAACGATCGTCTCGTTGCCACACAGTGGAGGGGTTCTGCTCGTTGTCTGCGAATCTGTATACTTCGATGAAAATGAGGGAAGCTGGCGCGGTACATTCGATTTATTCTTGTACTATATTTTATTAGAGATACACTTGTTGCTCTTTGGTGCTCTTCGTCCTGTTACTCGCGCCGGAATTGTTTCACCGGAGGCGTGCACGTGTACGTTGAATAAGAAATAGGATATATTTCTCACGCTGTCGATATCGCGTTGGACTCTTGTTTTGCGAAGATTTTTGTAGCCTCGAACGGAGCACGCGCGACGCAAATATTCGTTGCTTGCTGGACAAACGTGACACGTGTATTCTTAGGTTTACAAGTTCGTCGTAAATCGTCGTCGGGCGGGGTAGTTTGCTCATTGCAGCTTGCGGGTATATTTGCACAACGTTATCGCGGGGACATAATGCGGAGGGATGTTCGGTAGAGAAAGATCTCCTATGATGCCGAGATTTATCCTTCTCTCAATCTCGCCTCGAGCAGAGTGACCGTTAATAAGAAACTTCCTAATGCAATAAGAAGCCGACGGCTCGGGAGAACGTATAATACAAAGTATTACGTCGTTATTTAAGCAATTAGTAAGCTGTACGAAAATATGTAACCTTATTGGATTTGTAACTAGATTATAATACCATTTCGAAAACTGTATATATATATATATATTTCTAGGCTCCGAAAGTATAGATTCTCACGTCTCGATTGATTTTCTATTAAACTTTTTACATAACTGATACGGCGGGCGTACTAGGTGCACGCGCTGTAATTCTAAAATCTATTTGATAGTATAGATGATACCTATATGATATACATAAAAAATATATATATACATACACATGTATATATGGTGCTTGAGATGTTTGTAAAACATACGGCAGTGCTGTATTGTCAACTGGAAGTATTGTGTACCTGTACACCGTTGATAGATAAAACTGTGCACGTCTATATGTTAAGATAGAGATTTTTATTTATTTTATAAAGGATATATCGTGTATTCGATTCGTTCGCGAGGGGTGCCTAAGAGAGACCAGTAAGTGGTTTCTCACTTACCTTGGATCTGTTGGAATTAGGGATTGCAAATTTACCGACATTTTCAATTACCGGTAATTCGGTAAAATTTTCAATCAAAACCGGTTTACCGATAATTTACCGGTATTTTTTCAGGTATTGAAAATATAAGAGTAAACATTACAAAAAAACTTTTTTTGAACTCTAATCGAGCATTATAATAAATATATGCAAATAAAACTATTCTGAATATAAAATATGAAATGAGTTAACACAAAATAGATATATTTGTGTAACTATTGACAATACTTATTAATATGGATCTTCACCACGAAAACAATGAAAAGAATCTTATCTTACATACATAATTAAATATTTTTTATTTAACAATTTTTTTTAACAAATAAGCAGGCAAAAAAACGTAATTTGTCTAAACTTTGGTCTCCTGATCGCGATCTAATTTTTGTACAAAATAATCCAGCCACGGATAAAGCACTCTCAGATTCTACACTTGTTGGTCGGATAGTCATTAAGAAATCATATGCCATTTGTACCTATATATTTACTCCCTACTTGAAAATACGTCCATTGTTTTGATGACATGATTTAGATTTTTAGTTCTCTTTTGGCTTAGAGTTGATTCTTCATGAGATACTTCGGTTTTCGTATTTATTAGTAATTGAAGTTTTTTTCACTGATAACGATGTAGACCGAAATAACGAACGCATATATGCGCTATATTGATATACGTAATTTATCGAATTACCGGTAAAAATTTGAGGGTATTTCTCGCGATTTACCGGGAAACCGGTAAACCGGATTACCGGTATTGCGATCCCTAGTTGGAATGCTCGGGAAAGAATCCTTCAAAGTAAAATTCACATATATACTCGTCGAAGTAAAAAGTCTTGTGCCCAGTGAAGGGGGTAATAAATAATACACTGCAAATTATATTACCTGTCGATGGTTGACTGCGAAAATACTGTATGTCCACTTTTAGCGTTTTAGAGAAAAACAGTTTGAAAAATGCGAAGGGTAGGTATTTTGTGATTAAAGAAATACCCAATTTCAGGAAAAGTGGACATACAGTGTTGTATTTTTTTTCTTGTATAACGAAGTTGATCGATAACAGTTACTTTCCTGCACGCAGCATAATGATCGTTGTCATTATAATTACTCACTGTTAAATAATGGCTAATTTAGCGAACTGCGAACGTTAACTACTTCCTTTGCAATTACTCTAAGTAACATGTTAATAATTATTTGGCTTACATAAGGACGTTTATGTAACAGTTTTTTTTTTGTCCAAATGTCATTGAAGAAGTAATGATTCGGGAATCTCCGAAATATTGGTCTCCGACGATGTTTCTGTTTGTTTTCCTAGCTTCCTTTCAACGAAGCGATAATCGCGAAATAAATATACGCCCGCAAGATTTTTTACTTACAGTAACATTCCCGAATTAATGGAAAAATTATGCATTACAATTTTCAGGCTCCTTTTGGACGCGTATTGGTACGTTTGTTGCCGAATCGAAACGATATGTACTATTTTTCGTACGGAGCTGAGCTCGAAAAACATTTTGGGATTGAATGCCTTGTGAATTTTTTTTCTAATCGACCCGTTTACAATTTGTTATTGTGTAGTATAGAGTATACTTAATAAAACCATTTCTTTGTTATCTGCATGGAGGGGTAGTTTTATGGCTGCGTTTTATGTAAAACAAAGGTATTAACTTACACGTGAGTATCTTATTGATCGTTATTTCTGTGCTTGTGGTTGCATTTTTCAATTTACATCTTCATATTCAATGTGTCACAAGTGTGGGCTTATACTAATTTTATAATAGATTAGTTTCATTTTTGTTTCAATTGGGTGTATATATTTCCCTCGTTTGTTTACCTCCTTTGTATAAATCTGAAATCGCACAGCATTTAAATATTTATCCCTTGGAAGCATAGAAAATTTATAAAAACTTTTTTCCCTAAGCAGTTGTTCATAGATAGCGTAAACAAGTTCGAATACAATTTCTAGAAAGTTATAAAAATTAAATCATAAAACGAACCAGCTTGAATTTTTCGTTCATATTTTTGTTAACATACCCTAGTCTCAGTTTACCCTCTTTGTCATTTATTTAGATAAATATATCTTTGAATTCATTCTCGTAACAATTCCATTCGAATTTCGATTTCTTAATCAGTATCAATAAACAAATGACTACCCCCTTCTGATTCTGCATACTGAAATACAGTTTAAAAGATAAATCTAATTGATACAATGTATAAATCGAAATTTTATTATCTATTCACATCTGAAACATTTTATAAACATTCCTATTGTCCTATTTACAGTTTATTACTGCAGACTTTTAGTAAACCGATCGAAAGAAAATTTCTTGAATTTTATCAAGAAATTTCACGGTAACGTAGTCAGGTATTCGATGAAGTGTATTAGTTCTTCGAATACTTGAGTGTACAATAATGATCAATAAGATATTACCTTTCAATTACACGATTAATAGAATGTAACTAATTTGGTAGTTAGATAAATTTTTTTAAATCCTGAATATATAGAAAGCTAAGGCTTTATTTTGTATGTCTTTCACATTTCGTAGCCATCGACGAGGAGAGAAGGTAGCGACTTATCACGATTAAGTGATCGAACCTTAAGTTATAGTGAATCATATTGTATTTAGCAAATTTATCAGTTTCACTGGTACAATCATATTAAAGAGGTGAATAGGTTAATAATCGGCGTTAAAGGATTTCGTTTTTCTTCTAGGGCAAGTCTTTTGGTATTTCTTCAAACAGAGGCGTTAACAGGGGGGTCACGATACCCGACGCGGTAACGTTCGTTAAAAAACAATTGTGACGTATGTATTTTGTAACTACTGATATTCTGGCTAAGTAAACGAATATAAAGAACCATCTGTTAATAACAACTGTTTGTCGCGGGATGCCAGGAACGAGTACTTATCATCGAGATATAAGAAATCAACGAATGATTATCAGCTTCAGATATATACTGGAATGCTTTTCCTTTATTCTAGGTATTCGCGGACGATACGATGGAATGTAATTTAAGAAGAAGCCAAGATAACGAATGGCTAAGAATTTGGTAAAAAATTGTCAATTACACGGAACCCCGCTTATGATTTATACAAGACGTGAAAAACATTGTTGCGAGGAATGAAGGCTAGTACAAGTTTGATTTGTACGCAGCGAATGGGTGTTTTTCAAGTTTGTTAATCATCTATTCAGGAACTCAATCGTTATATAAATATTGTGTTACAAGGACACTAAGAATTTTAAGTTCCTCTCGCAGAAAAATAATATTCTACAAAAGCAGCAACATTGAAGCCACCGAGTACTTAACTTCTAAACAACGATAATAATAATGTTAGTAACGTACGTATAAATTCATTTAGGTTCCCGAAAAGGTCGTTACACGAATTTGAAAAGCACCTTCATCAACGATTGGCGTAGAAAAATTACAGAATGCGAAAATCGTGGTTAAATGATATTTAAACGGAAAGAAACCAATTTTAATTCTCAGAATGGCGATGCTTCTGGTGGCAGGCCGTGACTGGGTCAGTTTAGACCCATACGCATCTTTCTTTCTTTTTCTATTACTTAGGAACGTGATTCTCGATTTTCTCGAGTGATTTTTGTGGCTCTGAGACGCCAAGCCGATCAACTCCACTTCCTGGAAATCTCTCAACTTTAGTACTTAAGCACACGATAAGTGCTTAACTTATCAATTTCACGCAGTTGATCCGTTCGGCTTCTGGAGAACTCATTTCGAACTCTGGACATCGTTTTGAAACGCTAAATCTATATTTCCGACACAAACGCGTCCTTTGTTCGCGATGCGTTGATTTAAGGGGTATTTACTGGTTTGACGCCTAAAAATGAAGCAATGTTTAGGAATTTTTTCCAAATAACTGTACAACATATCTTGATGATAATTTCCCATTTTTATAATGTCGTAAAAAAAAGTTATGCAATGTAGCACCTGGTTCGACCATCGGGAATCAAAACATCAAATGGTTTTTCAAAGTTTAAGCCTAACACTGGGAGACCTCCCTAAAAATATTAAAAAAAAAATTAAAGAACCCAACTAGTGCGTGTTCGAATAAGAAGTTCCGATCTTCACCTAATTTTAACACCTATTTTCTTCAATTAAAAACAAAAGAATCAATCAGTATTAAGTATTTGTGGGGGGGTCTGAAGTCTGGGGGTGTTTGAAGAAAAACGCTCATTTCCCCTGAATACCGAGCGTAGATCGCGTTGCCTGCTTTGCTTCTCAACGATACAACTTCGACAATATTCCGAATTTCTTTATAAAAATTTAACTCAACATTCTTAAAATGTTACACCGTCGATTATAAAAAAATGATTTTCTGAAACCTCGAACCCGCAAGTACCCCTTAAGTCAGTCAACATGATTTAAGGAGTTCGACGAGGCTGTTGCGAGCGTGGGTCAAGATAGACCCAGCCACGTTCGTCCGCGGATCGAACGATTTTATGCGAGTTTTATTCATTGGAATTCGATCAAGCGACACGAGTCAACGTTCCACGAATCTCGAATGCTGCGGAGTAGCAATAAACGAGTAGGATTTTTTTAAATGTATCTTGCATAATAAATACGTAATGTGCATAATACGACAAAGTTCCGCAGCGGCCAAGCTTCTTCGTTTCAAACGATTGAACTTAACGAGAGACCGTCTAAAATCGTTCCTTCGAACCTAACACGTAGCAATATAAACGACGGTGGCCGATCTGAACGTGGACTTGGCCACTTATCATTCGTTCCTGCGTATAACGAATGAATGCGAATACTTTGTAAGTTCGACCACTGCGCCCTGCGTAACTGAGGCAGGGATGCACCTGATCTTCCTTCGTTGGGACCTCCCTATGCATGCGGGAGGACACTATAGATATCGATCTATTCCTGCTGCCATTAATAACATTGATAAATCTCCGGTTATAAATGGAGACCTGTTATCTTACGCGAGTAGGAATGCCAATGACAACGTCGAAAGTAATATACTGCGGCCACTGCACGATGCAAAGATTAGCCTTGTACGTGGAACTGTCTTGTATACGAAAGTCTTGAAATAAAACTTCTGTATATGTACGCTAAGGGTGACGATGGCATTAATCATTGTGTAATCATGTGTTGTCGACAGAGTCTACGAGTGTTTGGTGCACGATACACGGTTAACAAGGGAAAATCGGTAACTCGAAAATTCAAAAAAATCTGAAACTGCGAAAATGTAGCTCGAGTGATGGTAATAACGTAACTATTATGTGAACTTTCCCTCTGGGAAACCTTTTTTTTTTTGGGTCGAAACTTATATTTATATGGAAAGTATACTTGTTGTATAGAGTTTAACGATACCAATTTTATTTTGAGTTCGGAAATGTTTTCGTTGAACAGTTGTGAGGCGAGAAAGGTTGCTATGTTTTTAAAAATTAATAAAGTATTTTGTAAATTGCCTTTTTTTTAGATTTTGGAACATATTGTCTTTTTATATGTTACATATTTAAATACTGTGGTTATTTTTACAATGTGTATTTAGAAAGACAGGTGAGGTTAGGTCTGGGTTAGATATTTTTGCGGCCGCCTCGCGTTGCGGATCTTATGGGTGGAATTAAAAATTTTCGAAATGTCTCTGACATTGAGTTCAAGCATTGCTGTTTTTCGTTTTAGAAGAATTATCGCGTTACGGTATATTTTTAGTTGGGCACATTAAAGGTTAGGAAATACGTCAAAATTTCGGAGTCTTTTTTGCTTAATAACTTTTCAAAGGAAAAATCCCTAAGCTCAAAATTGATATTTTTGCATGTTATTTGATACGTGCTTTCGATCAATATAAATTCACGGTGGAAAAATGGTTTCCTGGAGGAAAAGATTACCTTAACTATTTTTTGATTCGCCAATAAAACGGTCCTGAGGGTGAATACACCCCCTCAAAGAAATAGTGAGTTTTCATATTATCGTGAATATCTGCGAAACCGTGAAAGATATAAGAAAAAAGCTCATTTCGAAGTTTTATGACCTTCGATATCCTACAATATGGTGATAAAGAATTTTCGAAAAAAAGTGGTGGGCATAAATTTTGAAAATAATAATGATTTTCGCAAATTCTGTATCGCCGCTTTGTAGGACATAGAAATCCATAGAATTTTCAATTTAACTTATTTTTTATATCTTTTACAGTTTCGTAGATATTCACGCTAATCTGAAATTTTACCATTTTTTCGAGGGGGTGTTTTCACCCTTAGGGCCGTTTTATTGCCGAATCAAAAAATAGTTATGTTATAAGCATCACTTGAGCTACATTTCTGCAATGTCTTAGATTTTTTTGAATTTTCGAGTTGCCGAACTTCCCTTGTAAGTATGTATATAAGAAGCTGTTAATGTTTAATTGGTTCGTCCTGCCTTAAATCTTCTGCGTAATACGATACCTGCTTGCTAATTCCTATTGCTGCTACCGTCGCTACGTATACGATTTGCAATTTATAGGCTTGCTCGCCACTGTCGTTAAGGGAGAACGTCGTATATGTGTTCTGGATAAGTGCTTTACACTTCAAATTATACGTATTATATTTTATGGGTTGAAGCCACCCGACGGTAAGGTTTAGTAGTAAAATTTGAATAGAATGACATGATATTTAAAATCGTATATGAATCTTCCATGAGTGAAAGGAATTTATTAAATATGAATCTGAAGTGTAGAATGTTAAACAGTTTGCATTTTTAAAGGGGCTTCGAAACTGATACAGAAACTGTTTAAATTTCAGAACGAATTAACGTCACTCCGAGGGAAAGTGGTATCTTACGATGGAATTGAAAGAAATGCGGGGAACGGCCATTAAATGCCTTTAATTGCCATTAAAGAAGAATGGAATGTAAATACACGAAATTAATTTATTATATTACTTCATTTTAATTTGTAACTTATCTAATATATTCATAAGTTCAGTTGTGTGTTCACATGGAAAATTATTTTGCAAAAGAAATGCGCACTAAGGGGCCTAGTATTCAAAAAGCGCGCCTTTGGAGCCAGGTTTCTAATTTCCAATTATTTATGTTGGTACGTACATTTCGAAAACGTAGGCAAAGAGGAGATAATAAGAGGCGTCACTCGACAAGGACAGAAATAAGCTAGGGAAATCACTAGACAACCAATTTAAATGCCCATTCGGCAATGATCGGTAAACTTCGGCAATAATCAGCAAATTGCGGTAAGGTACATTTAGTCGATTTGAATATCCCGCTCGAATAGACAACCAATTTAAATGCCAAGGTCAAGTAAGGACTTCAAAGGTTCCGCCCGGAGTGACGCCTCTTATTATAT
Source organism: Andrena fulva (assembly GCA_946251845.1). NCBI lineage: Eukaryota > Metazoa > Arthropoda > Insecta > Hymenoptera > Andrenidae > Andrena > Andrena fulva. The sequence goes on from OX276327.1 coordinate 63,930,646, forward strand.
CTCCTCTTTGACGTAGGCTTGCATTGCAGCATGATATAGGAACCTCTTAATCTCATTTTGCATAAAAATTTTACATATTTCAACTGTTTCATCGTATTAAGAAATCATCTATTCATAGATCCTTTATTTTATTAAAAAGCGATTCCCGCTTTTAAGACACGATATATAGAAAATGTTAGATGAACCGCGTATCCAGGGGCGTCCGTAGACTTTTTTCCAGGGGGGGGGGCAACTTTGGGGTGTCGATAAAGAAGAATATGTAATGAAAAAACAAAATTAAACTCTTTATTATGATAAACTTTATGGCTGGCATCTAGCACTAGGGAAAATATAAAGATTCGTTTTCGAGTGTATATACTTAGGTCTATGTGACGTAATGTCGATCACTTTGTAAAAATAAGCGATTTTTACTCAAAAGCCAGGGGGGGCAACTGCCCCCCCCCCCCCCCCCCCTCCCCTTCGGACGGCCCTGCGCGTATCTCTTTCTTCTTCCTCCTTTTACCAATTTTCTTTCCTGCGTAATTTATTCTTCTAGCCACTGAGACTTACGCACCAACGCCTCGCACTCTTCTTCGCCAGCAAACTGCGAACAGTCGTTAACTTTCGCTATTTCTCCTTTCCTGTTTCAAATACTCAACTGTACCCGCCACGATTACCAAACCAGTGGCGGCATCTGTCGGAGATTGCGGATACTTCTCCTACGTTGGCCGACCCAGCTGGCATTTTAAACTAATGTTACCGTGTTACGTACAATGTGCAATATATATAATTTAATAAGAGTAGCTTTGCAGATGCATGATTCCCGAATGTAATACGACACTTAGTTCCTACTTTTTATACAGACACGTTTAGAGGACAAATATTTTTGAGACACACTTTACGCGACAGTTTCCCGGTCACTTGGTATTTCTAACTGTAAACATAACCTCAACGTGAGTGATGCTCGTTTTGCGCGGCTTTCAGAATACAAATCTGCTTGTATTACTCGGTGGTCTTTTACTGTGCCTTGTCTTTATGATACAAGTTAAACAGATTTACAATAACAATCAGAAGTACAGCAGATACTTGGGGTACAAAGAATATGTAAGGTTTGATGGCAACGTAGATGTACGAGTTCATATGTTTGTCCGTCGATTGTAATTGATACGCTTGTACGTTAGATGAATGAAATCACGACAGAGCTGAAGGCGGTAGAAAACTCTGCGAACAAGTCCTCCACTTACGTTCGCCAGCTGAACGAGATGCTTTTGAAACATCGCGAAAGGGATGCGAAAAATATGTCTATACCACGCGGAGCTTCTCCGTTTTAAACTATTATGGCAAGTATGATTGGAATAAAATCGGAATTACCTTCATCGGATACCCGTGTCCGTGTAAAATGAATTTTTCATACATATTCTTGTGCAATAATCGATGCGAACTTTTCCTCTGGGATCAAAACTTATATTTATGGAAAGCACTTGATGTATAAAGTTTAACGATACCAATTTCGAGTTTAGGAATGTTATCGTCGAAAAGTTACGAGGCGAAAAAGGTTGCGAAGTTTTGACGTATCTTCTAGCCCAGCGCCGTCCAACTTGCCTCTTGAGAGGCAAAAGCCGTCCGCCGTTGCCATGGCGCACAGACGCGGCCGATTCAAAGTAACAGTGAACGTCGGCGTCGCGCGTGTCGTCTGAGCTTCCTCGTCTACGGAAATGTCGCGGTCTTCGTTTCAGCGTCGCGTGGTTTCCTTGACGACAAGTCACGCTGCTCGAAAGGAAGGTTGGAAGGGGAAGTAGACGCGTGAGGGGCCCCTACGCTGGACAGCGCTGTTCTAGCCGATATTGGTGGCAGTTACGGTGATTCGTCTAACAGCAAAGTGTTTAGCTGAAAATGGGTTCTATAGTTTTCACAACTGGTTCGACGATACAACGCATTCCACTGTTCAACTTGTTCCGAGTATTAGTATAGATTGGTCAAAATTTCGGAATCTTTTTAACGTAATAACTTTGCAACGGATAAATTCCTAAACTCGAGAATAGTATCTTTACACGTTATTTGATACGTGCTCTCGACCAATATAAATTTGCGGCGAAGGGAAAGGTTTTTCCGGAGGAAAAGTTCACCCAATAATTGTCTTTACAATACTCAAAAGACAGAGTTATTGGAATAATATACAAACAGGGCCAATGGAAGCTATTATGCAAGGTACACAGCACATAAGGGCGCCAGTCGAAGGGGACGCTATAAAACTATATCGCACGCTTAATAAATAATAAAGGAATCCAACTCCTACATAATCGAAACGTAAATGAAATTTTTTTTGTACTCCGTAAAGGCAAAACATACTGTCTTCCCCGGATTATCGAGAAAGAATCGGGACCGGGGAATTCTCCGTAAACCGAGGCAGGGGAAGTGATTAGCATCTAATAAACTGACCCTTTTCAGACTGAACGACGTAAATCGAGAATGAGTGAATTAGCGCACCAGCGGGACACCCTAGGTTGACGGCGGGTTGAGTCATTCAGTATTGAATACGAAAATTTTCATATTACTGATTACACGTTGGTGAGAGTATTACCGATGGATTGGTGAGTTATGCCGACGGAAATGAGTCCAAACACGAAGCAGTTCGGTCTATTTTTTATTATGAAAACACGATTAGAATTCTAGTTCCCCGGTTTAAGGGGAAAGCACGCATCTGGTGATTAACTCGCAACATTTCTCCAGCAATTATCGAAGTAATTTGCCAATCCTCGTAATACTAAATAGGTACTAAACGTCCAGGCGATTTCTCTTGAAGGCTGCATTTAAGCAATCTTCAGCATTTTTCAATTTGGTGAAGTCATTGATATTCTCCATTTAAATTCTCTTCTACAGTATTACATAGTATGTAACGGGAAGAAGCCACTCTCCAGTGTGTGAATAACATTTAGTGGACGTAGTGACGTTCATTAAAAATGGACCGAATTGCTTCGCGTTCGAACTCATTTTCATCGCGAAACCTTAAAAAATCCATTGGTAATACTTTCATGAACGTTTTATTTTTCTGTACTGGGTATTTTACCTGGCCCAATGGTTTTATTGCTCTCGGCAGTTAACGGGCGGCCTACCCGGGACCGCGGGCCCTCGCTCGCAGCGAGGTAGCAAAACTGTGGGGTAGGCCTTTCCCGATAATCGTGGGAAAAAAGCATTTCAATAATCTGAGGAAGACTGTATGCGATAGAAAACAAGTGCAAAAATTAGGGACCCTCGAATTGGGGGCGCCGAATGTTTTCTTGCACGAGGCTTCCAACCATCCTCGCTCCAGCCCTGTGTACAAACTATCTTATTAAAAAAGAATGGCAGAAGAGAAATTATATTTACTATGAAAAATCTCGAGTATCTTATATTACTGTATAAATACAACTTTATTTCAGAGTAAAAGCTTTGAAATGGCATAGTGTTACATCGCAGTATAAAACATATAGCAAATTACTTCAGTGGTTCATTTTATTTAAATGATTATAATACCATGCCCTGAGATTCTTTCTACATCATTATACGTGTAAAAAACGATACAAAATATAATAAACTAAATAGCTACAGATATATACTTTTTATACGCTTAACGAGTTATATATAGGGCGAATTCCACTTACGCCCAAATCGCCCGTGATTTGCATTAAGCTAGGTTTTCCTGTACGCGACTAGACGCAACGTCAAGAATTTCAAAGTCGATTTTCTCGAGAATGCAGCGCGATATGGAAAAATGTTAGTTTTTCTGTTTGACTTATAACAAGTAAATAAGTCGAGAAAAATAAATAAAATTTTTTGATATTGCGCTTCATTTTCGAGAAAATCGACTTTGAAATTCTTGACGATGCGTCCAGTCGCGTAGGGGAAAACCCAGCATAATGAAAATCAGGGGCCATTTGGGCCGTAAGTGGAATTCGCCCACAGTTATCGAGCACGTAGATGTATCGCTGAGTATTGTATGTTCTCCAGTATTCTATACTCTATCAACTCTTAAATAAAATTTTCGAGCGGCATACATTGGGGATTTGTAGCTCCAATACTTTCAAGAATACCGCCTGGCGCACAAAGCCAAGGATCGTTTGTTTCTTGCTGCCACGTAAATAATCTGTTTCTCAAATCGTTAAACAGTTCCTGAAAAAGAGTCCAGTTACAATTCGACTTCGACTTTACTTTAACCAACTACATAAAACACCCTTGCATTTCGTTTACCAACCTTTGTAGATGGTTTAAAAGCAATATTATTTCTTTCCTCCGGATCATACTTTAAGTCGTACAATTCCCACTCAGGTCTATCGTAATAACTTCTTAATGTTTTATACCATGGGAGTCGTTGATTGTTTCTCGTCCTATTTAAGAGATCCTACAAACGATCCGACAAGTTAATAACTGCTAACGCAACATAAATCCTATTTTATAGAGATGTACCGACTAGGGTTTTCGCCGACTAGCCGACTAGCTGATTAATCGGCCCCCAAGAAGCCGACTAGCTGATTAATCGGCCCCCAAGAAGCCGACTAGTCGCCGATTACAAAAGTGGCCGGGTAGTCGGCTTAACCGACTAGTCGGCCACTATTCAGTACATCTCTAATAGCAAAGTTATAAAACTTGTTAGAAAAGGAGAACGAAAAATGGGTAAATATTCACAAAAAGGGGGCCGATCAATCGGCCTTTTTTGCCGACTATTCGCCGACTACAAAAGTGGCCGGATAGTCGGCCACTAGTCGGTACATCTTTACTATTTTATAAATATGAGTAACAAGCGGGACCAGCGTATAACGTTTATTTTATGCGTTCGCAGGTTACCTGGAAGGTTGGCGACACGTAAAAGTCCTGATCAATCGGAAACGGCATTTTGTAATTAATATTATGTATGAGCTTGTATCGTTTAGTTCTAACGGCGCGCATGGGGTAATACATAGTAACTTCATGATGCGTCTGACTGGCGAAAACAGCCGTGTCGTTTTCCACGGGCTCTGCGTACAGAAACGCACAAGAAAATAACGTCGCAGGTTGCCTTTCCAGCGAAGATAGATGATTTATATCGAGATTTACCTTTAACTAGAAGCGGAAGCAGCGACTTCCCTGTTAAAGTTGGAGGGGACACTTCGTTTCTATCTAGCGAAGATCGATCCACATAGGGTATGTTGAACCAGTCTAGCAATGTTGGTACAATATCCAATAAAGATGTTAAGCTATACGTCACGCTATTCTTTCTGTGGCTAGGGATCGGCGATCTGATCATCATAGGTTCTGCCAAACCTAGCATTACAAAAAAGTTACTCGCTTCTTGTAGCTATTTCGAATCGTAATTCAGAAACTTTCTTACTCCAGCGTCCGTACGTCATTTAAAACATTCTCAGTAATACCTGGTTCGTACAGATTCGTTCGACCGTTCGGAAATGGTATGCCGTTGTCAGACGTGTAGACGACCAATGTGTTATCCTTGAAACCAGCGTCTTCCAGTTCCTTCAGAACTAGACCGACACCTTTGAAATTTCAATATCTTGCCGTTAACTTTTCAAGCAACGCTGTCGTTTAATTAGTACCTACCGCGGAAGTTACTGTATTTCGCTGGGCATAAGAGATTGTGGAACGTTAGTCTACGTACCTTGATCCAAGCGAGAAATAGTCGTATACTGGGCGGAAATGTCTCGTCTGGCTGCTTCTGTGTTCTGTACAAAATAAGGAACCTTCACTTGATCCCATTGATAGTATATCGGTTGCCAATCTGGGATGCTGCCCATACCGACATCGCCGTTTCCAAATTTCTCACAGAAGTTCCCGTATTCTGGATGAGAATGACCGCATCGATGGGGATCGTGAAACGCGACGTACAGAAAGAACGGCCTAGAAACGTAGAAGTATTTTCTTACTCGCGACGCCGGGTACGCGCGTTTTATTATAATTTGGCAGAAGCTCCGTGCGGACGGAGGAAGGATAACTTAGAATATAACAGATCCGTACTGTGTTTGATTTTGAGAGAGGAACTCTCTGACTAAAAGTTTGATTCTCGTAATATTACGACCAACTTGAAGTATGGAATTATTCTCTTCGGTTTGCGAATAATCGAATGGGTACACGCTGTTCGGCCCCACGTGCTTCTTGCCGATGATACCTGAAAGATGGTTTAAACGCGATTAACGAGTAGTTACGGTTGCTATTACGCTTCGATATACCTGTTCGTACGCTGTGTCTCTTTAATATCTTTGGCAAGCTTTGAACGTTGTCGAATGAATTAAAGTGATGGATTCCATGATGAAGACCATACATTCCATTCTCGTGGCTCGGTAACCCAGTAAGCAAAGAGGAGCGACTAGAATTTTCAGAGTTTTCACGAGAGCGATTAGAAGCAAATAGCAATTTAACCCTTTCGACCCGACATTTTGCTATTTGGATTTTATTATATTTTCTTGCAGAAATCGATTGTACTAAGTGGCGGCTAGGTACTGATCAAATTTGAAAGTTGTATGTAAATTTTAAAAATTGGGACATATGGGTCCCAGCAGTTTTTTTGAGTGGGACATATGGGTCCCAGCAGTTTTTTTTAGTGGGACATATGGGTCCCAGCAGTTTTTTTGAGTGGGACATATGGGTCCCAGCAGTTTTTTTGAGTGGGACATATGGGTCCCAGCAGTTTTTTTGAGTGGGACATATGTGACCCGGAAAAGTTAAAGAGGGTTAAACACTTCTTTCCGCTCCCATCGATCCGTGATCGAGGGAAGGAGCACCCACTCTCGCTGCTAGGAAATCAACACCAAAGGAAGTCTCTCGCCTAAAGTCATAGTCTACGCATCTTACGCTATACTCTAATTTCTAATTCGTTCGCAATCGTTGGTTCTTTCTTTATGAAATATATATCAAGACGCTTGTGATATTTCTGATTAAGATAAGACTAAACAGGAATTATAATTTGGACCGTATTCAGGAATAAGTATGAAAATACCTAATGGGACATATGTGTCCCAGAAATGCATAGGGACTTCTCTATGCTCAATAAGATAAGTAAAAACATAATAATGTAAAAACTTTTGCGCAAAACAGTTATATCATACTATAAACTGAGAAGCTATGATAAAGAATTTCAGAAAATTGTTCAATTACGTGTGCAAAACACGAGATTTCTATAATTGAGACTCTGCAGCCAGACACCCTGCCAAAATAAAATTTATCCAGCACGTTACGACGTTGCTTATTCTCATGATTGCCAATCAAAGATAGTAGTATATACTCAGATTTACTAAAAAAGAATAAAACAACGCACATATGTGGCACGTATTGTTTCACAGATGATGACAAACATTCACTGGGACATACGTGTCCCAAGAGGGTCGAAAGGGTTAAGGCGCGCAACAAACTCGAATAGAAGCTGTACCTAGGCGAGCAACTGCTGACCGAAGAGTACGCGTTGTTAAACAACAAACTCTCTTTCGCCAAGTTGTCTAAGTAAGGCGTTTGGCAGATCTTGTTTAAGTAGGATCGCATTTCAAATCCTCCATCGTCGGCTACATGGAAAATCGGATTAAATATAAACATACAAGAGTAAAATACGGTAAAATGTTATTTCTTCCGAATGAATATCGCAAGAAATAGGTTTCAAGCCTTGAAACTTGAAATAACTAAACAGCGACGAGTGTCGTTCATTTGATCGTCAAAGAAATCGAAATTTTTGAATTTCTCTGATAAAGAAACGAAACTTCTTTTTTACCTAACAGTACGACGGCGTTTTTACGCGACTCGATGTTTGCATTCGAATTACGCAACTCCAATAAGATAAGGAAGATAAGGCAATATAATTGATTCAAACAGATCTTTTTCGACATTGCAATTTGCAACAGACAGGAACAGAACGCACAGAGCCCGCCAAACTTGCCACGTATTAACTACAGCACCGTCTGTACATTCTCTTTTTTTATTTCTTTCCCTCGTAACGCTCCATTCGTTTCGAGATCGACGAACGTAGAGAAAACCAGACTCTCGTTTGAATGGAATTAGAATGAAGCTCCCATTCTAACGTTAAGTGCTGTTTTTTATACTCGATATCGGTTAATTATTCTTATGCATAGGTTATATTCAATGTTGTCGGTGTTTGAATAGTGTTTAATTGAATAGTGAAATTCTGCCGTATCGTAAAAGTACGGGCTGCGAGTACAATGCGTTCCTCGATTCGACGATCTGGAAATAATAATTTCATACGAAGCGCGACTTTTTTTCGAGACATTCACGATCTGTCGGAAAGAATGGGGACGTTTTAGATGGAGGGGGATTGTTAATCTAACGTAATGATGGGATGTGCCTTGCACGTGACTTATTCCCATGTATATTGCTCACTTACCGGTTACCGTGGTTTCTTTATCGATAAAAATAGTAATAAAGGTTTTTTGTATAAATTCTTAGTACGCATTTGTTAATGCTTTGTAGTAACTGTATACGTACTCCTTTATTATTTTATAGATTCACTTTCTATCGAGCGTTTAATGTGAAAACTTATGTTTCAGATTAATTGCACAAGCAAAACCAGTTTGCAATGTCTAAGAAGATAATATGTTTGTTTGACGTCGATGGCACGCTCACTGATCCTAGACAGGTAAATCCTAGAAAGCTAGCGAAAGGTAGAAATTTCTGTAATTGTACTGTTGGATGCAAGAATGGCCTCAGATTTTTATTAGATTTTTTTTTAGAATTAGATTTCTCAATCTACATATGCCCTGTAAACTTCGTTGAGGGATCTTTAAAATTGACAGAGCTATGGCAAATTTCGCGAGTCGCGTGTAGACCGACTGACCCTAACTCGTACCTAAGCCAGACATACATCAACCTGAACATGACACGATATATGACTAATATTACGACCACATTTTTTCAATATTCTATATTTTTTTCGAATATTATGCAAATATTAAATAAATAATGAAAAATATTGTTAAAACACAACATTATCTTTATTTCTCTATTTTATGCAGGGGTGGATTTGGCGATTTGGTGCCTGTAAGCTGACAAGAGTCTCTGCTGCCCTTTCCGTCAAATATCATAGAATATTTTAATTTAAAAGAGTTGAGACAATTTTAAATTTAATTCGATATTACAACTAACATAAGAGTTAGTGCTAATTTGCTAGATGAAGGGAAAGTGACAAAATTGGAAAAGCGTGTTCAACCTTTTTCAATCTCTTTCGCTCAGAATTCGCCGCCCTAGGCTGTAGCCTACTTACAAGGGAAGATCCCGAAGCCGGAAATTCAAAAGAAATCTGAAACTTCGTGAATATGTAGGGGACTTCCTCCTGATTACAACGGAATTTTTGTTTGCTGCCCAAATTCACTCTAAGGGGGTGAAATTAATCCCTGAAAATCCGGCTATTTTATTTCGTAACTCGCAATCTGTAAGAGGTTGAAAAAAGTTTTGAGGCAAAAGCTACTTTTAATTAGAACTATCATTTGGTAACTCACAGTTCTTACAATTCGCGAGTTGTAACACAAAGTCGAAAAGTAGCCGGAATTTAAGGGGTCAATTTCAACTCCTTAGAGTGAATTTGGGCAGCAAACAAAAATTGCGTGGTAATCAGTAGGAAATCCCCTACATATTCACAAAGAATCAGAATTTTTTGAATATCCAGATTCGGGATCTTTCTTTGTTAGCCTATATACAAATCCGTGCCTGATTTTATTCACGAAGAGAGATTATTACACCATTCCGATTGTAGTAATGCAACTACAAAGGAGATACATCAAATTTTTAAATATTATAGACAGTTTTGCAACAACTTCCCTGTGTATAAGAAATATCCAGCTTCGTAATGTTTAGAGATACTTTCCTCGAAACTTACTTTTGGCATCGCGGCGCTTCTTGCATCCAACAGTACAATTTTACAAAGTGTTATTCAATTTCCCCTTAGCCGATTAAGCCACATGTTGAGAAGTTCGTGTTGGAGACCGTTCGGAAGGAGTTCGATATAGCCGTAATTGGGGGATCAGATTTGGACAAGCTGAGAGAACAATTGGGCGGTGGAAGCATATTTGAGAAATATAAATATGTGTTTGCGGAAAACGGAATTGTTGGCTTTAAAGATGGTAAACAGTTGCCCGCAGAAGTGAGTAATATAATCGGAAGATATTTCGGAATCAGGTAGAAGAATGTAAATTTATTATTGATTTGTTTTAAAATTGTGTTTCCGTCGTAGACAATCCAAAGTATTATCGGCGATGAGGCGCTGCAAGATTTGATAAACTTTTGTTTGAAATATATATCTGAGTTACATTTACCATTTAAAAGAGGAACTTTTATCGAATTTAGAACAGGTATGATTAACGTGTCACCAGTTGGTCGCAATTGTACTCAGGAGGAGCGCATTCAGTTTTATGAATACGATATTGAGAATCAGATTCGTCAGAAATTTATTCAAGCTCTTAAGAAAGAATTCCCAGATCTTGATTTAACGTATAGTATTGGTAAGTAGCATTCCTTTTCGCATTCACATTTGTGTACGTTTATTTCATTTGATGCCTACTGAATGGGTATTAGTTATTTATATCAATTGTATCCTAGCATTTTCTTTATATCCATTGACTCAGAAAATTTATTTCACTAACAGAAAGATTGAGGGGTCTTTCCACCGTAACGCCCTAAAAAATTACCGTTGTTTCATCATTTTTTAATGCTTGCTTTCGCTAAAATAGGCGGAGTGTAATGTGCGCTGTAAAAAAAAAGACGCCTCGATTGCGCGGTCGATTTTGGAGGAACAAAAAAACCAAGAAGATTTGTAATCAGCATGACTATCGCTATATCCCGCACTAGATTTGATTGGTTTGATGAGGAATTAACAGAACGACGGACGTCCAAAGATGACATATCGAACTTAGCTAATTTTTTTTAATCATTTTGTGACGCAAAGATGAGAAAAAAACAACGAAAATGTGATTCTAGTTCGGGCCACAGCGACAGTCATACTGATTACAAACCTCCCTGATTCCCCCGCCGCAGATACATGGTTCCTCCAAAATCGACCGCGCAATCGAGGCGTCTTTTTTTTACAGCGCATTCTTCACCCACCAATTTTATGAAAAAAAATCTGTATTCTCGAAATACGTATGAATAAATAGAAAAAAATTTCAACTTAGTAAACGCATTCTTTTTGTGGCAAAAAAAGTTCCAAACAACGGTCGTTTTTTAGGGCGTTGCAGCGGAAAGAGCCCTTAAATTAAATAAATTAACGGAAGAAAAAATATTGATTCCGTACTAATTACTAATTATTGCGAGTTGTGTAAAGGAGACAGCATTACGTGCTTTTAATTTCAAACAACCTTCTTAATATTAATACATTCGCTACCCGGGCCTGTGAGCAAATGCTTCAGCTAGTACCTGTGAGCGTGGCGAATGTTATTCTTTAGATTACATTTTAACCGGGCAAATTTGCATTACTTTGCATGTAAAGGGGGTCAAATATCTTTCGACGTCTTTCCCGTCGGCTGGAACAAAACATACTGTCTAAGATACGTCGAAGGATATGACGAAATACATTTCTTCGGCGATAAGACAGCGGAGGGTGGTAACGATTTTGAAATATATGAAAGCGATATGACTATTGGGCACCGCGTGACTTGTCCCGAAGATACAATCAATGAGCTGAATGTGCTTATGGAGCTTGTCGAAGAAAACAAAGAGAAAGCACAATTCACTGTTCCTATGCAGTGCACATAATGCATGAAATATTTAAGAGCGGAAATATTTAAATATTTTACTTAAGAGAAGTACTTTTAGATGTTATATGGAATCTATATTGTCTGTTTTACTGTCGAACATTCCATTTTTGATGTTTCAAATTATCCTTGTCAAATAAAGAGTTTCTAGCTGTTTGTAGATTCTTCAGCGTAATAAAAAGTTTGCTGAGTATAATTTCTCGTTTTCATAAAAGTAGGGGCGTATTTTAAATTATTGGAATGGCGAGTCGATTTTGTCCTCCCAATGTAGTCTCATAGGAAGATTACTACCTATCATTCCAGTATTATGTCGGCGCTGATAAAATAGTACTTAAAAATCTGGATAGATAGTGATCTATTGATTTCTGTGATAAAGTTTATGATAAAGAAATATATGTGCCGGTGATTATGAAAGTGGCGTAAATCGTGTATTCTGTGTTTCGAGATATTTAGACTGTTGCGTTTGGACGTATTAAAAAATATTTTTCCATTATTGAACAAAATGTTTCACAACATACATGCTCCTTTAATGTCAAATTTATTTGTCACTGTGAAATTTTACGAGTAACTTGTACGAAAATGTGTTTTTTAATCCTTCGAATGTCTCCCAAATTCCAGAGGTGCTCAAAAGTAGTTTTTTGAACAATTTTTATTTTCAAGTACTTTGCCACTAACAGCTTTACCATTTTTGGTAATGTATCTTTTACCACTATTTCTCCTAATTTTTCTCATATTTTCAGCAATAATTAAGTATATTTCGCGCTTTCTTTCTCTTCTTCCTTCCTTGCCCCACATCTAAGATTAATACATGATACAAAAATATGTAATTACAGTACCCGCAAATATACAGGGAGATCGTAAATGAAACACTCGAGCTCTGCGGCGGTCTTTCAGGCTCCGGCACCCAGGGCCGTGCGCTATTATAGGAATGTTAGTAGGAATTGAGTCTCGAGCTACATGCCCTGAGTGAGGCCCGAGCCCCATTATCTGCCCAGAGATCTGTCAATTCGCTCGTTTCGGCTCTCGAAGCATTTAAACAGACACGGGTCACCACTTCTACGACCACCCTATATTTTTGCGGATACATGTGTCATTTCTCACAAATTACTTGCAGAAAACAATTGATTTCACTATCGAAATGAACGTAAAACTGTCGCGGCTCATTTTGAATCATCGCTTACTTACTTAATGGCTATTTGGCAACAAGTCTTTCATAACATTGGAATATAAATCAATATAACATGAAATACAAGAAATCTCATTTTTACGGTTTCTTGACTTACACCGCTTTCATAATCACCGGCACATAACATATTCCTCCAGATATTTTTTTACGAGCCAGGCAATAAATGTAGCAGGTGCCATAAAAATCCAAATTACAAATATAGTAATTTTATTTTCTCATATCTATATTATACATATAATGTATATAACAAAGTAACAAAATAGAATTTTGTTATTTATAAATTTAATATATATATATATTAACAATAACAACATGAATATAAAACATCTATAGCTTCATGGAAGACAAGTGTGATGTACATTGTTTCTTTTTTTTTGCTTTTTTAAATTGAAGAATACTCGTATTCTTATTTAAACGCAAGCTCGGCTCGATTACCAAAAACAATTAAATTAAAGTTAGACGGCGATATAAGAATATAAAGTTAGTCGTATTACTTAAACATAATAGAAAACTGGTATGTTCCGTGTTTGTCAGTGTAAAAATGCGCGTTCCTGGTGTGTCGATTAACCGTAATAAAATAAATCGTGCGTCGACCTTGCGTGTTACGCGCCTTGATAAACAGGAACGCGTTTCGTTACAAATGCCGTGAGCCCCTCAATTCTGTCTTTTGTGTCCACGACCTTTCTGTAACATTGGTTCTCGATTTCAAGGCCATCTGTGATATGTACCTCAATACCTGTTGATATTGCTACCTTCGCCACGCTATGACATAATAGAAATAGAATATTAACGCCACTTCTTGCATCATGTATTATTCAACAAATGAATTATGCATCTCTATTACGATAATTTGAAAGACACCGATCATAAACGACTAGCATTTTCATTTAATATAATCCACAGAGTCAAACGATGACTCCGATCGTTTAAAGTTTCAAAGTATCGCTGCTACTGTTTCGCATACGTTTCGAACATTATTCGATACATACTTGACTCCGATCGGTCCGTTGGGTAAAATTTCTCTGGCGATGGACAGAGCCGACTGGTAAGCAGCGTCGCCGTCTTTATTTTGCGGAACAACTTGATTCAGGAGGCCAATCTTCATGGCATCTTCGCCGTCGAATATACGCGCCGTGTAAATGAGTTCCTTCGCTTTGCCGGGTCCGACTAGTCTTGGAAGTCGTTGCGTACCACCAGCCCCTGGTATAATAGCCAACTTCGTCTCGACGAGTCCCATTTTGGCTTCCGACACGGCTACCCTGATATCCGTGGCTAACGCCAGCTCTAATCCTCCGCCCAGGGCTACGCCGTCTATCGCGGATATTACCGGAGTCGGAAGCGACTCTATGCTACACATGATACTCCTCAGTGAGGAAACGAATTTCGGAACCTCCGAATTGTCCATCTTCAGTCTCTCTCGTAAATCAGCGCCGGCGCAGAACACTTTGGGGACCAAGCTACGGATGATCAACACTCGTAGCTTCGTATCTGCCCTGACGGCAGAAATAGCATTGCTCAACTGATCGACTAAAGTTCTTCCGAATGCGTTACACGCAGCCGGGCGGTTCAGCCCTATCACCGCGATGCCGTTGTCTTTCCCATCCAGATATTTAATCGTTACTTCCTTCGCATTGTACTTCGGATTCAGCTTCGCATTGGTAGACATTGCTCTGATCGTGGTGGTGCAGAGCGAATGGAAACTGCTGAACCTGACGCTGCTTATTAGAGGGTTCATTGTATGAAGTTAATACACTGGTGCTTGTGCTAAACTATGTCCTGTAACGACAATTATCATTATTAAAAAAAGCACAAATATATAAAAGTCCATATAATTTACTTGCGATATTTAAATCGGATGTACTTATACAGTGTGTACATTCAAATTATTCTTAACATTAACCCTTTCGGTACCAGCGCCGGATATATCCGGCATCCATCTGATGACCTGTGTGTACCAGTGCCGGATATATCCGGCGTCACGGAACGAGCCGTCGTTCCTAGCGCCGACTTTAATCGGCATCTCCGATAGTTTAAAAAAAAAAAAAAAAAAAAAATTAGTCAAAAGCACTTTCGCGGAAATGTACGCCGTACTGAAGGGGTTAAGAAACATTCGATAATGTGTATATGTAAAAGTATTAACAAGTTAATTATTAGATAGAGCGTCGGTATTGTTTATGGATGTGACTTGCGTTCCCTTTTTGAATATCTGATATCGAATATCGGATAAAATAGTGTAACGAATGCGGCGCTTGATAGAGAATTCGACAGTTTGAGGATCCAGTCGAATCTACTAGGCGCTAAATTATCAACTACTTACAGAAAAATATACACTAACAACGACCGTAGTCCACTGTACTCTTTCTAAACTGTGGAGAGTGTCGACAAACGTCAGAGGCGGTTCCTTGGACTTTACGCACTGTCGCGTTTCGCCAATAACATCACAACATTATTTGTGGTGGGGGCAGAATCGACGGGGAAAGTTCAAATATAACGACGTAACCTCAACCCAACCTTCAGTACCTCCGCGGCTACTGGCGGCTAGTTTGCCGGCAGAACTGGTTGCTGTGACGCGCCGAGGGCGAAATGCCTTGTATGTAGAATGCATTGGAGTTGCTATGTATTGAATGTATTCGTACATCGTGTACCGTCCACTTGAAGATAAATTACAAATACCAATTTAGCGATTAGCCATAGTGCGATTATGTTATCTTACAGCGATTAAGTTTGTAAATCGTAACGAAGTAAACCGGGGAAGTTATTAGAAAGTTGTCTATATTTATCAGTATAATTGTATGTTATTACATACATGTATTTAGTGATGAATATGTATGTATTGTTTAAATAATTAGATAGACGAGGTGTAGGATGGATGGACTTGACATTTTGTGCCTCATGAAAAATCAGTGGCTTTGAGGCGCACTCTACATTTAGGAACGGTGACTGGCAGCTAATTCAAATCGGTCACCGAAGTCTGTAAAGTTAGTAAAGGAAGATATCATGGAAAGTAGCAAAATGCGGATATACATGCTCGAACGCTCGTCCTTCAAGAGTTCGACGGGAAGGCCAGAAGTGTTATTCTTGAAGGGTAATAAAGAATTGGAATTGGAAAAAATAATAACGATGCATTCAAAATGTAGATTTGCCTGGTTTCTGCGAACATTTGTCATTTTCACCACCTGGTCCGCACCGTGGATCCACATCGATTTACATTTGCGTTGTTTCATAGCAATTTTCGCCATGTTTAGTTTCGATTCCAACCGCTAGTAGGATTGCAATCGAATTCCACTGTGAATCGATAACGTTGCATGCGACACGAAAGTGGTAATGCGGCTACTGCAAAGAGGAGGTATAATAAGAGGCGTCACTCGACAAGGACAGAGATAACCTAGGGAAATCACTAGACAACCAATTTAAATGCCCATTCGGCAATGATCGCTAAGCTTCGGCAATGATCGCTAAGCTTCGGCAATGATCGGTCAACTTCGGCAATAATCAGCCAATTGCGGTAAGGTACATTTAGTCGATTTGAATATCCCGCTCGAAATAGACAACCAATTTAAATGCCAAGGTCAAGCAAGGACTTCAAAGGTTCCGCCCGGAGTGACGCCTCTTATTATACCTACTCTTTGGCTACTGTCTGGAGCCTCTCTCTCTCTCTCTCTCTCTCTCTCTCTCTCTCTCTCTAGGCTGCTTTGCGCATACTTCGAGGTAATCTTAAGCACGTTCTTAAGATGCGCACTAGATTCATAGGTTGTGACTTAAGATAATCTTAAGGTCGTGTCTTAAGCATTTGCTTGATGAAGATCTTGTTCAAATAAGAAATCTTGTATGACGTCAAAAGGTGCAAATAAGACCACCTTCATCCAAGACCAGTCGAATGAGGTCTTAAGAAAATCTTATTTGGAAATCACTGAAGCTTGAATGTTTCGAATATTTTTGGAAATGTTTATCTACTAGAATGTAAATAATGGTTCTTAATAATGTGAATAATTAAAATGTACACTGTAAATGAAAATGTTCTGTTTACAATTTAATTATTCACATTATTATTAAGAACCACTATTTACGTTCCACTTTCCAGTAGATAAACAGTTCCTAAAATATTCAAAACATTCGTACTGCCCGGAACGTTCAAGTTTCGAGCTACTCGACACAGTCAGTCTGTCCGAAAATTTCGATCTGCTTGAAGTACATTCATACCGCTCGAAGCAATTCGAGCTACTCGGTTCTTTTCGAGCCGCTCGAAGCAATTCGAGCTACTCGGTTCTTTTCGAGCCGCTGGAAGCAATTCGAGCTACCTACTCGGTTATTTTCGGCCCGGTGCTTTTCAGCTCGGCTCGGCTCGGCTTGGCTCAGATTTCGAGCTGATCGAATTATTCGAGTAGGTACTCGAACAGTGGAAATTCTCAAATTACTTTTTAGTAGCTGAAACAAACGTATAAAAGGAAGGTTAATCTATTTTTATTGTTCGATCGTATTTTTGTGGAGTTAAGGTATTTCTCTGGGTCAATCTGTGTTTGAATTGTGGGAAATATCGAGGTATAATTCATAATATCCAGAGTACACAAATGGTTAGAATATGCATGGCATTAGAAAAGTATTATGTTTACTGATTGTGCACAAACATTTATTAGCCTTGGATCTTTGTGCATTTTTACAGCCATCGTTTGTACTCAATCTAGTTTATGTCATATATATTGAAAATATTCGAAGTTGTACAAAATTTAGTGACGTCAGGCATTTTCGTCGGAAATCAAATTATAGCGGGGACTGGTTTACCCCCACCAAGAGGTCTAGTTGAATTATCGCATGGGGTCGTCACTCATTCCGTGGCCGCCGAAGTGATAAGATCTGTTTAGTGTTTACATATCCGCGGAGAGTAAGATACGTTTACCTTACCCCTCAACATCTCGTCACCTTTAATCGCTACTATATAGTACACTCTCGTTTACTTTTTATTACTACTTTTATCTAACATCAATACAGTTTCTATTGGAAATTTATGAAGTATTAATTAGCTGACCCGTTACCCGGATTCGCCCGGGATTTATTTATGATGTTTCCAAAATAGAAAAGCCTAAAATAAAAAAATAGCCTATACTCTAATCTAGGACGTATGTAAAATGTATATTCAAAATTTCATTGAGAATCCGTTGGGCCGTTACGCGTGAAAGAAGGACAAACAAACAGGCAACGTTTCACCATCGACGAAGTATAGGATAGACCTATCACCTTACCACAGACGAGGAATAGGATAGACGGATAGACCTATCACCTTACGTTCGTGCCGCTACCCAAACTGTGTTACCGACCCATAACTCGAGGACTGAATTTAGCGGCCTCTGTTCATGAACAGCGTCCAACTCCGGAACTACTCTGAAATGCGTTGAAATTCTGAAAGGTGTTTGCGTGCTTTACGTGTGACTTGTTTAGAGTGAGAATTTGACATAGAGGATAGAGGGCAGGCTTTCGTTCCGTTACGCTTTGGCTCGGTTTGTCAACGACTCACGTGATCTCACGTGGATTTTTCTCCGAAAATCTATTTCGGTGATTTGGAGACTATATGACACCGAAATATGGCTCTTCTTGAAAGCTTATACAAGCTATAAATTGCAAGATGACTTGCAATTGATTGTTAGTACTTTACGCGTAGTGGAACACTTACCTAACATTTTCGCGCGTCGTATGTCGAAAAATATTAAAAATTGACGCTGTTACTGACATTCCCGCAAGTTTCTAATGCACTGTTTAATCATTCTAGTGAAGTAATAATAATTGGATTCTATTTGCCCCGAGTATTAGTTTACCGCCGACATTGAAATTTACAGTAAACTCTAATTCTTAAAAGCCTCGCAGAAAGTTGCATGATGCATGAGTGTCGTGGGGTGCATAGATGCAACTGAAAATCGAGTTACTTTTGAAACCCGCATTTCGAAATAAAATTTTGTCTAGCCCTGAGAAATTCATCGGTTCAGTGAAGTGTGTGCATGTCACAGTGCATATTATTTCGTGATTTCTCAATTCGGGCATCAATTTCATCGATTACTGGACCACGTGGGAGGCCTTTTGACAGGATTCCACTGAGATATATCCCTTACCTAGAAGACTTTTTCAGAAACTAAAGGACATTTCGAAACAAGAAGTGCTTTTGTAATCGTGTGCAATGCGATTGTAGAGTCAGTGCCTGTGCCTGCGAAAAAGTGTTTCATAGAGTACCGTGGTTCTGCGTGTTAGTGATGTGAGCGCGAACTCCCATAAGGTGATAGGTCTATCGCTCTATCCTATACTTCGTCGATGTTAGTAACTAAGGGGGAGAAACAAGTATGCCACTCATATTTCTCCAAATATTCCTCCAACTATTCATTTACACCAAGTTCAACTAAAATGTATTTATACATTATAAATAATACTGTTGCGAGCACCGGGTATAGGCCCGTGCATAGCCTACTGGTGCTCGCAGCCGAAGAGAGAAGACGGTCGGCCTCCGTCAAGAGGACGATCAGGAGGCCGACAAGAAGAGAGTCGATCACCGTACGTCCTAGCGTTCGGACGTACGGATAACATCACTGTGCACAAATATAGATAACGGTCGCTTAAAGAGTATACGTGTGTACTTATTATACCCGTTGCGTCGGGGTGGCCTGCGGTAGAAACGCCCCGGCGCAACAATATTATGTGATATGTATAAGCATTAACATTAATTTATCGAACGATTAAACATTGAGAATAAAAGAGAATTCATTCGGCGTAGAAAATCATTTGCAAATCCAAGGCCAAATAAAGTAATTAAGCTATCGACCGTATTTCTCGAATAAACAATAAGTGGTTTCGGCGCACTGGTTCGGTCAGTGCGAACCAGTGCGCCGAAACCACTTATTGTTTATTCCAAGGCCAAATGTTACTAATTGCTTGATATCCCGAGTTGCATCGATCATAGTTAATAATAATTTATACTGGGCGGTTAGTGCAAATGTTGTTAACATTATTTGTCATAGCAATAGCCACTGGAATGGATATTTTAGCGGAAAATCCATTTTTGCCGAAGAATTCATTGGATTTCGCAATTGTAATCAACCGTCGACCTTGTTTTGATCGGGGGACATCGTTTCCGTAAGTCTAGGTGGGGATCTCACGGAGCTCCACGTACTCAGTCGTCGTCGGTCTTCCGGGCCTGGAGGACCTCCGGGGACCATGGAGCTCCCGAGCCACCTGGACCTACTGGACTCCCTGGACTTCCTGGACTTGGTGGGGACCTGGTCAGGGTTTCAGCCCTGGTCCTTCCTCCACCCCCCCCCCCCTTCCCCGGAGCTCCCGAGCCACCTGGACCATTCGGACCTACTGGACTTGCTGGGGACCTGGTCAGGGTTTCAACCCTGGTCCTTCCTCCATCCCCCGGGGCTCCCGAGCCACCTGGACCATTCGGACCTATTGGACTTGCTGGACGTACTGGGGACCTGCTCAGGGTTTCAACCCTGGGCCTTCCTCCGGCCCCTCGCCCCCTGGCCAGGGTTAGCTTATTCGGTTGGTGCCGATGAAATTTTCGGGTTCGTAAAGCCATTTAAAATTTTATTGTTCTGT
Organism: Andrena fulva; assembly: GCA_946251845.1. NCBI lineage: Eukaryota > Metazoa > Arthropoda > Insecta > Hymenoptera > Andrenidae > Andrena > Andrena fulva. Next base: position 63,951,097 of record OX276327.1, read on the forward strand.
CAAGGTCAAAACTGATTTCTCTCCCTTTCTATCTGATTTCTTCGATTGTTTTTCATCTGTCGTATTTCATGTATTCCATCGAGGATTTTTACACGTGTCTTTCTATTTCATGTATTTCTGTCATGCATCTTATCAATGTGTTGCCATTCGCTCGTCCCCTTTATGTATCGCAACGATGGTTTTGCATGGTTTATTCTATTTCATGCATTTCTTCGATGGTTTTGCATGATTTATTTAATTTCATGGATTTCTTCGATGGTTTTGTATGACTTCTGTTACTCTGTCATGCATCTCATCGGTGGGTCTACTTACATTCCCTGCTCTCCTTCGTGTATCTCTACGATGGCTTTGCATGCTCATGCGTGCTCTTCTATTGGTCGAAATTATCTCGATCGCCACAAACTCAATAAGCGTTTTCATAATTTTCTTCCAAGCCGACCACACTTTTATTACTAACATAACGTAGTTGATTGTTTCAGGTTTTCAGGTACATCCTTTCGCGGGGAAGGGAGTTAATAAAATAATATATTTAAAACGAAACGAGTGAAAAGTGATAGTGCAAAGTGAAAGTGAAAGAAGACATCTAAGGAAGCCTAGGCTAATTTATTATAGAATGAAGTATTTAAGGCCCCATGTAAAATTGCCAATTAGTCAGATAATTTTTTTAACTTTGATGCTCGTTTGCTGGCTCCTCATCTCTGATGAGGAGGTCACCGCTGCTTCCGTTTGCGGAAGCAAGTGACTAAGCATAGAATCGGCATGGGTGGATCAGTTTCATCCCCTGGTGTTCTAGTGGAAAGGGAAAAGATTCGGGCGTAGAGGGTGTACCTTCTGGTATACTGCCTGCGTAAGTCACCCTGTCCGACTACCCAATCTCCGCGTTAGTCGGCTTGAGTCAGGTCACACCTAGTGTTGCTCCTGGCGAGTCGCTCGGAGCCAGAGTTGGGCATTATTCGACTAAATTGTTATTCGACCAACCTTCGAATAATAAATTTTTAGTCGACTAAGTTTGTATTCGATGAACTGACTAAATTTTTAGTCGACTAAATTTTTAGTCGTTATTCGTTCCTCCTTATTCGTTAGTCGGAGGATCTCCGTGGCGACTAAGCGTCACGAATAGGCCGCTTCGGCTAGAGTCCCGTAGCCCTCGACCTCCGCTTGTCGAGTGTAAGGTGATCCGCCCGATACCCCGTAGCGAAAAAAACTGATTAAGAAGTGAGAAATTTCAGGCTCCGCATTTCTCATCAGATCGTCGCAAAGGCGACGCCAAACGACAGTATAACAATGATCTTAGAAAAAAATTTAGTTAGTAACTATTTATTTGTACTTAACAAATTTACTTTAAGTACAACTCGTTGTTCAAACAGCTTGTCCGATAATCTGTTCGCCTTAGGAGAATTTGTAATCGTTGCAAACGAAAATAAACGCTCGACGGAATTTAGAATCTTGTGAAATTTGTAAAAATTGACAATATAGTACGTAATACCGAGCAGCCCCTGGTAGGGGCGGTAGATACACTCGAAAAGCGTTTCCCTTGCCTCATGATACCCCCCTCGGCCCGGCCCGAGTCGGGCCGAGGGGCGGCTCGGGTTCTGACCCCCACTTATTCGTGTCGTTTAGTCGCTACAGCGGGCCTTCGACTAAACGAATAACGAGGAACGAATAACGACTAAAAATTTAGTCGACTAAGAATTTAAGAGTTTAGTCGACTAAATTCTTAGTCGAATACAAATTTAGTCGAATAATGCCCAACTCTGCTCGGAGCAACGGGAGTCGCTTGGGAGGCGCCGAGCGCTTTTCCCTTTCGACTTGGACACTGCTTGGACAGCAGAGTGGTAGGAGCTGCGCCGTCCAATACTCGTTTCATGCTTACCTTCCGTGTTTCCTTATTTGCTGAATTTCTTTTAATCGGGTGATTGCTTGGCAGTTCCCTAGATTCTATATCTAAACCGAAGAGATCGATGGAACTTTGATTCCATCTATCTCTCTACGGGACTCGAAGCGCAGCAACCTCCTCGTGGTGAGACCTGGTAATCGGTGAGAACCGAGCCGATGGCTGCGATTGTCAAATATTCTAGTTGGATATAAGAACTTTCTTTAAGTTGCAATACTTTGGTAGAATGTAAGAATAATATATGTAACTTGAAATGTTGCTGGATTGTTCCTACCCGACCCTAGAGCACGAGTATAGTGTTAAGATAGAAGGATAAGTGCAAGTTGGAATATTTCAGCGAGATACTGGAACTGATGGATTTTTGACAATTTTTAAAGTCTTCTATGCTTCAGCACCTTATTGAAATATACCAAGTTACAATTCCTTGGTGATATATTCCACGTTACATCATGAAACCATGTCTCCCACAAATAATGTCGTTGTTTATATAAATGTTTATGTTAAATAAATTTTTTTTGCGTAAAATGAACCTAGTTTTACACGTGTTGAATTCTAATTTCTACCACGCGTAGCGTTACAATCTGTTTCGAGACTTCGCCGGTAACGTTGCATGCGACACTAAAATGGTAAGGGGGTCGTAGGACCCCCACACCTGTGCCAGAAAAATCCACTGGTTGATAGGTCTATCCCAGGGCTCTCCAAGGTCGCTCCTGCGGGAGCTTGGGGTTCTCCCACTCTCGTCCGCGTTGTCAGGGATACCGCGCGACACTAACCGCAAAGACGGTGGCCCGTCTAGGCGTCATGGCAGCCTTCGTAGCGTCGCGCGATCTCCTTGACAACGGAAGGCACGCTGCGCCAGAGGAAGATTGGAAGGGGAAGCAGGCGCGTGAGGGGCCCCTACGCTGTAGAGCCCTGCACTAAAACCTCCAAGGTGGTCGTCCTCTGGTGCGGAGCTGCCCGCCTGAGGGGCGGGACTTGGCGCGGGATTAAGCTAGCGATTTCATCCGCTTGCCTCCCCCCCTCCCCCCCCCCCCAGCGCACATAGGGGGAGGTGGGGCACTTTGATGCAAGGGGCACATTGATGCACTAACCATATTTAACAATCGAAAAACATTATTCATGCTGCGACATCACTAAAACGTGCCTAGACATGTGTGAACAAAACAGTTGCGACCGCGCTGTCCGCCATTTGACCTTTGGCGTTTGACGAAAGTAGGTGTGTTTTTAGCACGACCAACTAAAAAATTACGTGAAATGTGAAAGTGTTCCAACGTTGTTTTACGTCATTTAGTTAATATTTAAAAATACCAAAGGTAAGTTATTCTATTTAGTGATCAGAATTGCACGTGACTTTTAAATAAGTTCAGTGGTTTTATAAATAATTGTTAGTTTCTTGAAAATGTTCGCTGGGGTACTTTGATACACTAAGACAGGGGGCACATTGATATGCATCAAAGTGCCCCGCTAGTATACAATAGTGTCCCAATATACAAGTTTGCATGAAATCTGTAAACTAGTTATTCTGTAGAAGATAAGGCAAGCGTTGATATCAAGGATGTTGTTTTGCAGTTGCCAAAACCAAATTTCTCAAACAGCACATCTCGAACATCATCTCTTTATACTTTTTCTATCGACTTAAGTGGATTTAATGTGCAATAGAAGCTAAATAGTATTTTGTTTATATTTTTATTTTTTGAGTACTTAATGTGAGTTCCTATTTTTTAAAGTTTTCCTAAAGTTTATTTTTAAATAGATAGGTGTTTGAGGAAAGATTAATATAAGTTTTGATGTTTTGTTAAAAAAACCTGCCATAAAGTCTCTGATAAATGTGAAACATTGTTAGTTTTGATACGTAATTTAGATTTTAAGTAACAAATTCTAAGACTGATTATGATCTCTCACAATAAAAACGGTGTTTTTCATTAAATTTTTGTAAATAATTACCATTCTCATACAATTTACGCTTGGTATCAAAGTGCCCCATCCAATGTATCTAAGTGCCCCGTAGGTGGGGCAGAATGATACAAAACCCATTTTTTACTCAAGTCATTATATTCTCATTATCTTCTAACTTTAATGATTCTTTTGATTGCTATTATAATATTGATTAGTTATGACATGCATAAAGCAAAAAATTTTTTTATTTTACTCATTTTTGTTGCATAACATATATGAGATTCAGTTTTTCTGCATCAATCTACCCCACTTTCCCCTACAGCTCCGCACACGTCAGCCCCGTTACGGGGTCTTCCCTGGGGGCCTGGGCATGCCTGGTTTAGTCACTCTGTAGCATACGAGCAGGCTTTAATTTTAAGATCGTTAAATCCTGCGTGTCGTATTTTATGATGGTGACGTCACTAAGGGAATGATTTTTCATCGTCACTGGAAACAGTCTATTCTTTATACTACGTATTCCCGTGTTCGGTGTCTTTTTTCCGAAAAGGATACGAAGGAGTACAGCAATTGACAGACAGTAGTAAATGGTACTGGAAATGTGTGGAAACGGCTAATGACGAGCACACGAGTGAAATCATAATTCCATGTTAACTTTTGCATGTTTGCTCAATATTTTCGAAGGCATGTCTACTCTGTTTTCGATAATGTTCGGTTAAATATCAAAGGGTCCGATTGGTTTCCCAAAAGAATACCACAACTTTCACATACAACAATACTTTTAATTACCACACAAAGAACGACAGTTACCGTGTTTGATTATTCTCCATTGTCCCTTCCTCTTTACTCTTCACGGTCTCTTCCGTCTACTGGCAACTACTTTCCTTGGATCCACCCGGCAAGTGCACTCTAAAGCGATGAAAGATTTCTCAGGCTATAGATACGTTTAATCGTATGACGTATCAGCTTCAACTTTGACAAGTAAACTATGTAACGAAGTTAAGAGCACTAGTACGGGAGGAGACAAGATATCGATCTATCACCTGTGACAACCCGTCATTTATACACCATTTATTTCGGTTGCAAGCTTCCCACGTTCATATTACTCCATTAAAAATTGAAGCACACTTATCCCGCTGACGGAACACCTTCCCTCTCAGCCGTATAAAACTAGGTGTCTACTTGCGAGAGGACAGTTTTGCTAAAATCTTTCACGTTGGTCTCGGTGTAGGCCGTAGGGGTTGCCAGCAAAAGATCCCGAAATATGAATAGTAAGATGAAAGCATGCCACGTATTCTACAATCATATTTGTTTCACGGCTAGAATCTCATCGTAAACTTGCTGTGACTGGGAAGAAATTTATTTTGTGATGCGCTGATATACCAATGATGAAACATAATTGTCACGTTATTTCTTAGTCGTTATTTAATCAGATTCTCACGTATCTTCATTTATTATAGTAACGCTGCAATAATTTATCCTAATGTTCAAATGTAATCGAAAGCCTGATCGAATTCAGGGCATTCGGTGCTTCAGAGAAGTGGAAGGCGAGGAGGCGGCGCGTTCGACGTCATTCATTACAAACCACTGAAAAAGTACCTAGTAGTTCTTGGGCAATATCCGTCTCAAACAAACTTCAAGAACAAATCCATCGTAATTGTGATGGTGGGCAGTATGATAACCCTCGTGATACCGTCGGTAAGTGGAACATTTCTATTTCGTTACTGTATGTTGCCGATGGAATATCCAAAAACGAAACGTGCAAGTACCGTAAACTGGAGGAGCATTGGCATGTTTTTGGAACATTTTGCTATATAATATAAAAATTAACATTTCTACATTTGCTTTAAGTATCCTATCATAGCATTGAATCTTTTGTGAATGCAGAAGAAGTGTCGAAATGCTTAAAATTTGTATCCCTTTACTCTTTTAATACATGTTAAATACCTGCTAATGTTACCTCGTAACCGGGTAACATCATACATAAATAGCACTAAAAAGTTCAAGTTTTACCACATCTGAACTTACATTAACACTTAAATTTGTTTCTTTTTATGTTCAAGGCACTCTCTTTTTGTATCGTTTTATTTTTTATTCTTTATTTCTAATTTTTTATTATTTATTTCTATTTTTTGATTCTTTATTTCTAATTTTTTATTTTTTTATTTTTTTAAATAACATTTTTAAATTTGGTTTAGGTATCCTATTATAACATTGCATCATTTGTGATTGTACTACAATTGTGAAAATGCATACATTTATTTCCTTTTCCTTTTTAATAGATGTTAAGTAGATGGCAATCTTACCCCGTAGGTACTGCCAATGTTCCCCCAGTTTACGGTAAATAGTAACCACAATAATGTTGTCGCACGATCGTGGTCTATGATTCGGTAGGTATTGCAATTCTATGTATCAATATCCGACAAGAATTTGGACGGAGCCATCGAGACTCTACCACATTTGGTTACGCTCTGTATCGCTCTCATCAAATTATTAAGCCTGCACTTTAACTGCGAAAATGTACGTACAACTTGCTTACTGTACTAACAGACGATCGTAAAGACTAGTTTACATTAGTCAAGTAAACGGTAAAGTACAGTGGCGAGTGTGAAGAAGCATATCTAACTCGACTAGTGTAAACAGTTGGTCGAGTAAAAAAGTCGAGTGAACTGGCGAGTATTAGCCGAGTCGAGTGGTAGAGCCGGGCAGCATAGTAGCTGGGCCGAGCACTGGGCCCAGTTCACTAGGCCGAGTTACTTGGCTAATGTAAACTAGGCTTTTAAACGCGCGGTACCATAGAAGTTTCAAATATTGCAGTTTAGAAAAGTATTTCTCACCGTGGAAAGTGATTGGGAAAATCCAGTGTTCACCAAGGACATGAATATATTAGAGGAAATTACCGGGAAAGGGGGCAGACTCGCGTACATGTACAGAAGTAGGTACTTTATTCTGGTGGTCTTCGCGCTAACTGTTCCTGAAAAATATTTCGGGACAAGTTACTACGTGTTACTTTTCAGCTTTCATGTTATCCTTTTTTGGATCATTCGTGACACTCCCACTGTGCAATCCAATGCTGGATATCATTATGCCGCTGAACGAAACTCGGGGACGGAAAGAATTATTTAGTCTTTACTACTTTGTGAACAACGATGACCATTTTTACACGATATACGTACATTCAGTCTGGTGTGGCCTTGTTACGATGGTAACTATAGTGACCGTGGATTCCTTAAACATGATCATCACTCATCATGCATCTGCGCTGTTCGCCATATGCGGGTAAATTAAATATGTATAACATTGGAAGTTAAAATACCACATTGTGTCAATGTATCATGCATTTTATACCAACATATAGATGAACAGAGAAGACTAGGGATTGTCAATTTATCAACTTTTTCAATTACACTGTGCGACAAGGTTTTTTAACCTTAATGAAATATATCGTTTCGGATAAATTTTTGCTCGCTGATTCTGAATTCAACATAGGATTTGTAAAATTAATTTGTTTAAACAATTTGTTTAAACAAATGATTGCAAAATTACATGTTTTGGTACATATAGAATCGTGTTCTGCGGGGAAAATAACTAAATAAATATGTATAAGACTCCCAAATTTTTTATTTATTCCAAAAATGTTTTTACAACATAATTTGTTAAACAATTTGTTTAAATAAATTAATTTTATAAATCCTATGTCGGCTTCGGAATCAGCGACCTCAAAAACCACTAATAATATATACAAGTTACTTCTTCGTGTATTTACCCAGTTTTTTGTGCGCCATATAGCCTATCTCGTAAACCACAGATTTAAATCTCTTACAATTTCTGTATATATTTCATTAACGTTATACAAAAATTGCCTTTTTTTTGTCGGACAGTGTTACCGGTAATTCGGTAAAATATTAAATCAAAACCGGTTTACCGGTAGTTCAGCGATATTTCTTTAAAATTATTGAAAATGCATATTACAAAGAAAATCATTTTTTTTAAATCTAATCGAGCATTATAAAAAATATATGCAAAAAAAAACTATTCTGAGCATAAAATATAAAATGATATAACACAAAGTACATAATATTAGCTGTTCACGCGTAATCTCGAAGAGACTCGACCTCTGAGTGTCGAGTCAACAGAGGTCGTAAATCTCCGTTACGATTTTTATCGACCCCGAAATTACGCGGATACCCTAAACGCGTTCACGTGATAGGGCTGAGTAAATTGAATGCAGAATGTAATAATGGAAACAATGATGAACTATATTTGACAACAAACAATAACAACAAGAAAACGAAATAGACAAGTGAATTGTGAATAGACTTTATATGTAACCGTTTTGCGCTGACGGGAGAGGAGACTGCCCTCTCTGCATTTTCCATGGCGAAGGAAGACGCGGACTTTGAACTCGGCTGCAGAGAGGGTAATTTGGAAGGCCAATCAGGGTTAGTCGAGGGCTCCGAGTCCTGCCTGATTGGCGGTATAGCGGTGGATACCTGCTAGCGGAAGTGTCTTCCTGACGCGCGGAAAACACCAACATCTGCACTGCACGTGAGGACTGGTAGTCCCGCAACCCCTGGGCCTTTCCCATAAGTCGCCAGAGCAGCGGACCGACCTTGGTGTCCCTTGGAACCGTTACGCCAGGCCCGTCCAACTTTTACTCTTGCCTTCGAAGAGCAACTGCGGCCCGCCGGCTCGGTGCCTTCAAGAGTGAAGAGCAACTCGTGGTTGCTGGTGCGAGCAAATCCCTGGACAGGCCTGCGTTACGCGTTTATGGCCCCCATGCCTTAGCCCATTCAGGGTGGATTAAGACCTGGCCCACGCGCAATGCAGATGTGCAGGCTCCTCAAGTGTTTTATAACCGGGATCTAAAATACTGTTATTCCCGGCTACATCCCGATTACCAGAAATATTTGATCCGGGCTGGTCGCAGCGCGGAACATTAGCAAACTATTGGCAACTTATTAAATAGGGATCTTCACCACGAAAACAATGAAAAGAATCTTAACTTACTTACATAATTAAATAATTTTTATTTATCAACTCTTTTTAACATATAAGCACGCTTTGTTTAGACTTTGGTCTCCTAATTGCGACCTAACTTTTGAACAAAATAATCCAGCCGCGGAAAAAGCTCTCTCAGATTCTACACTTGTTGGGCGGGTAGTCATTTGGAAATCATATGCCATTTGTATATATTTCCCCCCCCCCCCTTTTTTCTTCTCGCAAATACGTAAATCCTTTTATGATGATTTGATTCAGTTTTTTAATTTTCTTTTGGATCAGAGTTGGTTCTTCATGAGTTACTTCGGTTTTCGTCTTTATTAGTAATCCAAGTTTTTCTTTCATTGATAACGTAGTAGATGTCGAAGGAATTATTAAACCCATAGATACACGCTATACTGTTACATGTAATTTATCGAATTACCGGTAAAAATTTGAGTTTATTACAATTCCTAGAGAAGGCCGAGGCGCTTGAAGCTTTCCCAAGTGTTCTTTCAACGCATTTACAAGATAGTAATCGACGTTTCATTCATCGCACATCGTTAATTTCATTGCAATTGTTCCTTCAAAATGAAATCGATCGACCGTCATATTCATTACTTTCGCAAGAAATACAGAAAACGTTTGTTCATTCGAGTAATTGTGATAAACGCAGATGTATGATTGAAAAAGCAACAGAATGTAACGATGTTGCTACAATGGGACCCGCCTCGATGGACAATGGACTCGAAAAAATTAGGGAATGCGTGGTCGCCCACAATAAAGCCATCCAGTTTGTACCGATTGAATAATACTAAACTGAACCGACCGAAAGGCAGCCATCAACGCCACAGAATTCAATTAATCCGTTCGTGCCTTTCTGTTTCGAGATTCTTCGATTTCCTGGATGGAACGAACCGAATGACCTTCCTGCTTCAAGTCGGATTTAACATGGTCGGGACTAGCGTCACAGCTTTTCAAGTAAGAGACGGTGCACTGGGATGATGCCGACGCCGGGGAATCGATGAACTCACTGACATTCTTTCTCACAGGTGGTTATGCACCTGGATGACACGAAAGAAGCCGTCAGATACGCAATTTTCTTCGGCGGACAGAAATTTCATCTGTACTTCCTCAGTTTGCCCGGGCAAATACTCTCGGAATACAGCACAGGAGTACTCGACCATATGTACGTTTTTCAATTACCTAACAGAGGAGAGGGGCGTAGTATTTATTAACTACCGCAGTAATTATAATCGAAGCAAGTGTAATTCGTGGAGGATCTTGTAATAGCTACGGCTCCAAATGGTACCGCACGTCAGCGAGAATGCAAAGAGTGATGAACATAATGCAACTGAGGGCTAGCAAACGCTGCCAGCTGACTGCGGGAGGATTGTACGAGATGAACATAGAGAACTTTGGAGCGGTATAAAATAATATAGAAATGATACAGTTGTTTAGATTTTTACAAGCCTGTGCGTCGCGCCGTGGTGTAAGTGGCAACTAATGGTAAATATACTTCAATTTTAAGGCTTTTAAAACATGCATGTCGTATCTTACGATGTTACTCTCCATGAAGGAGTGATTCTTCGTTATTACTCTATACACTGATTTCGGCGAAGGAGTGTATATGTACTATGCCTACTAACTGCAAGTACTTCACACGGTATGTTCAATTCGGAAAATGTTAATATTATAGTAGACGCGTATATACGTATTTGCTATGTATACGAATAAAGTTATACTAGTTATATGACGCTTGAACACTTACTTTGGTATTTAATTGTGTCGCGTACATATTTTAAGAATTTCATAATTATATGAAATGAACAACACGTCGACAACCGATTCCCCGGCGCGATGCTGGTTGGCCGCGGTCAGAGATGGGAGGAAACCGGCCGGCCGAACACACAGGGAGCGGTGGTAATGTGTGCGTGAATTGACGCCAGCGCCAAGTCAGCCACGTCGCGACATCGCGAAACGAATGTGACGTCACGAATGTATAGATGCCAACGCTAAAGACGCCACGTGCGATTGTGAATCGAACATTTTTAGTAGTTGTTCCAAGTTTTTCATTCAATTGAAATTACACTTCATTACGACATGAATAAGGAATCAGGTAAGACAAATACTTAATACTTTTGCATCAACAGAATTATAGAAATGATATTTTTTATATATACCAGCGCCAAGCGAGTGACGCCGCAGCCAACCAGCGTCGACAACATATTTCCCGGTGACGCTGGTTGGCCGTGGCGTCGGTTCGTCTCCGATCGTGCGTCTCACGCACACACTACCACCGCTCCCTGTAGGTGTTTCAAATTGAGATCAGCCGGCCGGAGTCCGCCAAGCCTACTTTCAGCCAGCCAAGGTGTCCACCAGTGACGTCACACTCGTTTCGCGTTGTCGCCACGTGGCTGACTTGGCGCTGGCGTCAATTCACGCACACATTACCACCGCTCCCTGTAGGTGTTCTCGGCCGGCCGGTTTCCTCCCATCTCTGGCCGCAGTCTCGCTTGACTTGGCTAGTTGATTTGGCTTGACGGTGGCGCCGTTTCGTTTCCCACCTTGGCGTTGATTGGTTCTACGTCGCGGCGCCACCGCGCGCATGCGCGGCTTTCCCCACCGCTGAAAAGACTACCGGGTAAATTGTTTCCTTTCCACGCTGGTTTCCTACATGCTGCTTGACCGCGACGAAAGCTGTCGCTTGGTGGCGAGGCAGTACACAGGTACATTGTTTTATATTGAACAATTCGATTATTTGACGCAAGAAAATTCCCGAAACAGATATTGAAATTTTTATTAACGAAATGAAGATTTTTTTGTCTGTTGTTTCAGTGTTAGCATTTCTATAGCTAAATAGATTGTATGAGCATCCGTTCATGTGAACGCGGCGCAAATCGCACGTTTTAAAAACCATGGACACTTTAAAAATGGCCAAATGAAAATTACGCGAAAGTGACGCTGCGTCGCCAGCACCCAGCACCGACTCGACTGCCTCGTGGCCCGAGATGGCCCGAGAGTGCCGCGCCTCGCGAAGCACGATAATGGTGGGTCAACGGGTGTCGTCGGCACTCGTCGACCCACGGCCGGTAGGGAAGTAACTGGCTTATGTCTACGCATGTATCCTAACTTATCTCGACGCACGCGGCGGTGTCTACACCGACGTGACAAGGCTGCTTGTTGGTAAAAAAGAAAGTTTCATAAGAGTTAAATTAGTTTGGCTTCTGCTGTATAGATGTTGCCACATGTGCGTTTACGATGCAGAGAATCCTTTCACGATCAAGGCTTTTTTTAAATTAAATTGTTCGAACAAGTTTTCTTTTCATTCTAAAATTAATAATAGAAGAAGATGATTAATAAGTAATTATTACAGATCAATTTGTTTTGTTTCGAAGTATAAGGAAATATAATACTATTAATTTTGGATTAAAAAAGTAATCTACAAGTCCATTCCAATTCGACGCGCGTTACGAGAAGTAGCACGTTTCATTTTTTCTACATGCAGTTGTCCGTAAGAAAAAAATGAAACGTGCTACTCTTCGTAACGCGCGTCGAATTAATATTTCAAAGAAATTTCTAAATTATCTCTTAATTCATTTATATTGTTTACATATATAAGTGTATTTAAATTTACAGATAATATAAAGTGAAGGGTATAAATAAGGATATAGCAGAAAGTTTGTTTTCAATATTATATTTTCAATGACATAAATGATACAGATTTTTTACATTACAGAACGAAATATAAAACGAAATTAAATGGCTTAATATAATATTGGTATATAAAATGATGATAGTGTAGTGATAAAATAGTAACACGATAGATAGGTATTCTGTTCTGCCTTCTAAATGTAAGCTCAATTGTCCCGTATTACATAACTGATACAGTTTACATGCAGTTTACATTGATACAATATCACGACATTGAACAGGTATCAGACTTTGCAGAGGATGTACAAAAACTATTATAAATAAATAAATAAATAAATAGATTCAACCTGTGCTGAATATTCTGGTTGGTCTAGAATGAAAACGCGCGTTTTTTAAGTAACTCGTCTTTCCTTTTTTCACAAAATATAGTAGTAGTTCTTAGCTCTTAAGTTCCCAACTTTATACCATTGAACGTACCTAGTAGGTATTTTATTAAAAAATCAATGTCCGTGAAATCAAATATGCCTTACTTCTGATTTACGATTAATTCTGTCCAATACAAAAATTTTTGAAACACAATTCACATGATTTTCAACAAATCAGTATCGATTAAAATCTCGAGGCTGAGTTACGACACTTCTTACCCTGCGCGCTGGAATACTTAAGAAGCCAGTCGAGGGCGTAGATGCCAAAATACAGAATCAATATTTTGACTACAATATTGATATACTATAAGTGACTCGCCAATTACCATCGTTCTTCTAATCCACTAAGTGACACTTTCCCAGATCCCAGTTTACGCCTATATCGTTGACTCGTCGAATAATGAAAAGCGCGCGCCATAAAATGGAACCATTTTCGGTGACGCTACTAATCGAGTTCAATTTTATGGTGCAGGCTGTGTGACGGTTTCATTGGAGACCAACTTCGATGACGGTGGGTATTTTATGCGGCGATTGCAACAGGCGGAGGTCGCAGCATCGACCTCGTGGCGGATGACAATTTTTCGGAGACTAAATGAGCGATATGCGACGACCTCTTCCACACGAACTCGCGCGTTCTGTCGTGATCGTCCGCACTCTCCACTCGAACCTGATAAACATTTGGGACCAATAATGATAAAATTAGAGCAACTTTTTTTTTAGTGCGGTGTTGGATATGAAGAAGTAGATTGTGATGTACGGAGTGCCTCGTAATAGATGGAATATCGAAAGGGTTGTATGTAATGTTAAGTAAAAAGATAAGTGGGAAATGTAGGATAAAGTTTTTTCGAAGGAAGCTTCCTTTTTGAGACAATCGATTTTGAGAAGTCGTCTGATACGTTTGAAATTGAATAAAAATTAGTAGAACTTGGCAGTAGATGCAGGGAAATACATAGAATGGGAGGAATTGTAGAATAACTTTTTAAAGAAGAAATCAGTATTGAAAATCTGAAAAGGGAAATTTGGCAATTCGAAAATTCAAATAAATTTGATACTTTCTAGAAATGTTGTCGAGGTAGACCTAATGGTATACTTGTTCTTCGTTCTAGTAATAAAATTTCTTTACACACCCGGAAAGAAATTATGAAGTTTCATATTATCGTGCATATCTGCGGAGCCGCAAAAGATATGGGATAAAAGTCAAATACAAAGTGTTATGCTTCTCAATGACCTACAACATACCTGTTTGGGTTGCAAGACTCGAATGGAGTTCAAGGTAGCTGCGCCACCATGAAGAACCCTGAGACTCAACTTCCCAGACATTTCAGCAGTGGTTGCAGTAGCGCTTCTCAATTCCTTCTTGGTAGACCTGCCGAACTCTTTCTCCACTTTCAGAACGAGGGGCCCCAAGGTGAACCTCGTTTTGATCATGGTGTGATCGCTCATCATGTTCACCGATACGTCTCCTGATCTCTGAAGACTTGCTAGTCCGTAGAGGGTGGCTCGAGCTTTCGGCTTGTTCTTCTTTGCCTGCGAATTCAGCAGTATTTAAGGTAACAAGATGCTTAATACAACAAGGTAAGGAAATTATTTCCCCTTCAAGTTATGGGAGAAATTATTGTCCTTTCAACATTTGGGAAAAGTTATTTCCCGTTCGAGCTTCGGGAAAAGTTATTTCCCGTTCGAGCTTCGGGAAAAGTTATTTCCCGTTCAAGCTTCGGGAAAAGTTATTTTCCGTTCAAGCTTCGGGAAAATTTATTTCCCCTTCAAGTTTTGGGAAAAGTCATTTCCCCTTCAAGCTTCGGGAAAAGTTATTTCCCCTTCAAGTTTTGGGAAAAGTTATATCCCCTTCAAGATTTGGGAAAAGTTATTTATCCGCCAAGTTTGGGAAAAGTAATGTTCCTTTCAAGCTTCGGGAAAATTTATTTCCCCTTCAATATTTGGGAAAAGTTATTTTCCCTTCAAGATTTGGGAAAAGTTATTTTCTCTTCAAAATTTGGGAAAAGTTATTTATCCGCCAAGTTTGGGAAATGTAATGTCCCTTTCAAGCTTCGGGACAATTTATTTTCCCTTTCAAGTTTTGGGAAAAGTCATTTCCCTTTCAAGTTTTGAGAAATGTTATTTCCCCTTCCCAGCAAACGATTGAAGATATTTTACAGATATCATTTTCAAATATTGCTGCGTGGGATGAGATACAACGAGATAAGGTTTTTTTGTTCATTATTTCGTTATGTTAGGGTAGCAGAAAATTTTGTTTGTTTTTAAAGATTATTTCAGAAGCATTGTGTGTATTATTTCTAATACAATGATCCACTTTTGTTTCAGTGGACGTTTTGAGGTAACTTAAAATCAGTTTAAGTTAGCTTAAAATAATTGGAAGTTCGAATTTTGCATCTTTGCATCTCATGTAAGTATGAATGACTGAAAGCTTACAGAGTTAGTAATTAATTGGTAAATAAATTTCACAGAAATATTTCATTCAAGCTTTGAGCAACATTTATATAAATGAACCATAATTACCTTGTTTTTATTAGTACCAGTCTGATTCTTCGTTTTGTTTTTCGTTCCAGTGCGAGTTTTATTAGTTTTCTTATTCTTCGAGGTAGTTGGTCTTCGGTTCGTAGATTTCGTAACAGCGTCTGTGTTAGATCTGCTTTCAACCTCAGACACAGAGGTTGCGATTGCTTCCTTTTCCTCAGAAGTCGAAGACATTGTTATGTTTTCCCCGACTACCACGGTTTTCTACGAATTAATTCGATAGATCGATACAAAATACAATTCAAAATCTTACCGCCAATTTTGCCTCTCAATTTCAAACAAATCACTCTAAAATCATTAGTGTTCGCCAGTCATTTCGAGCTTCAGATTCTTTCTAAAAATCCTCCATCAACATTATGTACCTGTGAGTTGTCGGAGATTTCTGGAATCTCGTTCGATTTCTCTGTCGTCATTACGATTGCAACCGAAGCACTCTTCTTGGGCCCATTCTTGTTGCTCTTCTTCTTCGGCTTGCTCTTGGTCTTCTGTTTGTTCAACTTCGATTTGGAACTCGGGTTGGTCAGTTTCACTGTCACTGGATCGTAGTTGCTGCGCAAGATTTTGTTGATCCTTCCAAGAATATTGTCCACGAAACGATTATATTTCGCCACATAAATCGCCGATACGTCGTTGCTCGGTTCAGACTGCATTCCACCTGAAATTTTCATATTCGCACGTGCCTTGTGTCGTTCAATTTTCTTCTCACATTTCTTGGAGTCTTCAACGACAATGCTACTAAATAGCTACATGTAGTCTGTGTCGAGTGTATGGTACAAACTGTGAGAGGCGGGAGGAATTTCCTATACACGTGAAAATGTGATCTGTGTATTGGTTTGTAATGGTAAAAAATGGTAAAGCTTAATGCACAGTTTGCAATTTTAAATATTAGAAAATTATGTCTTCCTAATTGCAAATTCAATGTGAATCTTCATAAGCAGAGATCAACTAGAGATAGGCTCGGAATTTACTGCTACTAGAAATTATTACACATCCAAAGATTTAGAAAGCTTTAAGAAAAATTCATACATTCTTGAAAACAGCATTTTTGATTTCAGTCAGAGTTTATGGAACACGAATAACAAAATAAAAGTAGTATCCCAAACTTAATACTGGATATGAATAAAAGTGGTACTTCAAGTAGTCGATTTCTTATGCTCTGCAATATTATAAAAGAAATCCGTGATCCTTTAATATAGAAGGAGTGTCACTGTAGTCTTCCTTAATTTCGTGAAAACGAAGTCGTGTTTGCAATTACAAGCATTACAAAAATAAAATCGAATTATTTTTTAAATGTGCATTCTGTAAATGTAGCACAAATCGTGAAAAACAGGCGTTTGTCCCAGAAAAGGTCACAGTAGTGTCCTTGACCCCATTTCCCAGGACGTTATTTTTCAATGGCACATCTAACGGGGTATCGACCACTAGGAGATACTGTCAATGACGTGTTGTCTGCGATGAAGTTTATGAAGGGAAACGTTCGAGTGTACTTTCCACTCTTTAAGAAGTCGCTGACCTGGTATTTGGAGAATTCGTTCACTGTCCTAAATAGCAGTAAACCTTGAGCCTCAGATTCAATTATTTTTTAAGTAGTAGATTCATGTGCATTCGACAGGAATGTGCCGTTCACACCACAATGCAGAGTTATTAAATTATAAATTTATTTTTTCTTTTCAAGGACATGGTTAGTATTATTTATTAATACGTTGGAATATCGAGACAATAATATTTGAATTCTATAGCCACCGTTTGTCTACTCAATTGTATTTTTTAGAAGCTCCTGCATTTTGCATTCGTAGTAATTAATAGTTTTTAACAGTTGTGTGATTCCACTTGGGCCTAAATTGGGCCTAAATTGGGCCTAAATTGGGCCAAGTTATGCAGAGAGCTGCCAACCCTCAATGATCTGAAATTGAGTAAATTTAGTTTGCAGATTTTAATTGTTAAAGAAAAGTAGCTGTATTTCTATTTTATTTCTTGTTATTGGTTTACAATGTTTTTTAATGGGTTATTTAATAATGAGTAGTATAATTAACATTATTTTAAATTTTCCGTAGTTTCTGTTTTTTAAACCTAAAATGGAAATATAGTTTGCCAGTTTTGATAATTGTATAATGTAAGAGTTGGTCTATGGGTTGGTATTTTTTTACAAAATAAAGATTACAAAATTATTGGATCCTTACTGTGTTTAACTAATTTTTTGTCATTTCGAGGGTTGGTAGATTTCTGCATAGGTAACTTGGCTCAATTGTTTCTACTCGTTGGTAGGAAGATTCGAACTATTTAGAATGAAACTGTTAAAATTTTCAATTAATTATGAAATAACTGTAATTTTATGACTACTATTGTTTCTGTTCCGAGAAAACTGTTATAAAACGCAGTGTATTCACTGAAACTTTTATTCCATACATTTGTTTGTAAATAAGAAACTTTTATTTTATTAAAAGTAGACAAATGTTTCAGTTAAACAGGAACATTTATTCTGCCCGAAAAAAGTTAAAGTTGTGACAAGCAGATTTCCTGAAAATGTTGTGGGGCAGATAGATATGAAGTTGAAACCTTAAACCGTTCTGTGAAAATAACTATATAAAAATCACAATGTGCTTTCTCTTCTATATTTATCCTGCTACCAATTCCTTAAATAATACTAATAAAAAAATATTCCCAACTTTTATATTTTACCCTTATAAATATCTGTTGAAAAGTGTATGGATCCTCCAGAACTTTTATTAATCGAACATACAGTAACTGTTAAATACAACACAGTTAAAGTGTTAATGTACAAAGTTAACTTGGAACAGAAAAAAATTTGAAAGTTAAAAGTTCGATAAATAACTTTTATTTATAAAACATAACAGTTTCATTCGACCCCTGGTAGAAAGTCAAAGTATTCGACAATAATTTCAAAAGTATAATTCTTTTAGGTCTCTGCCTTAACAAGAACATCCAAAAGTCAACACTCACTTAATCTAAATCCCATTCCTCACCAAATACCTCAGCATTTTCGCTTCTAGGAGAAAAGCTTTCAAATTATAGTCATCTCAAAATTACCTAGCCTTTAATAACGCGAGGCTTCATCCTGCTCTATCCTTTTCGCGAGTAAGTACGCGATTTATTCTCGATCAGAGTGAAAGCCCCGACACTCGTTACCGCAAGTACATAAATCGTTGGGCATCGTTAAGCTCACGTGTAGCGTTAAGTTATGCGACGAATCGACGTGAAAAAGTTCCGTGAGGCGACCTCGATGAATTAAGTTCGTAAGAAAGAGCGACAATGTTAACGGTATGTCGGAATCCTTCGGTGGAGCCAAACTGGTCTTCGATCTAGGTCACGACCTGCTTCCTACTCACCTACAGACCTATCTATCTACCTGTGGCACATACAGTACAGGTACAACCTTCCTCGTGCCCACCTAAAAACTCTCCCCGGTCGTTGATCCGATTTAAGCCACTTTCGCCGGGCTTTTCGGGATCGATGCGCCCAAAGTGGACCTTTCAAATGTTCCTAGCGAAATCCAACGCCCCAAGGTCACAATGGCGTCACCTAAATCACTGCTCTTAGTTTTCCATGATTTATATCTCGTGAAATGTTGCTGAAGGTTGTAAACTTCTCTGTTGAATTTATGTTCAACGTTGGAATATAAAAAGGCAGGTTTGCAGGTGACGTTACGTTGTAAAAATGATAAGAACAATATACGCTTGGCGTTGGAATACAAAAATGTAGGTGGACACTTGGTATTTAATTAGAAAAATGGAAATTTACGCTTTTGTATTGGTGTGCAGTGTAAATTTATAATTTTGTATATATATATATATATATATATTTTTTTGTAATAGAACACTTAATGCAAAGTTTCATTTCGTGCTGGACTATAAACTAGGAAGTCTATATTTTGCAATTTAGTTTTTCTTTTGCGAGTAACTGTGCCTCAGAAACGGCTAATTTGCAATCCATGCTTACCAAACACTTTTTTCTCAATTCAGTGTGCACTATCTATCCCCCAAGGTCTTAAGGATGAAGATCAGCAACATTGAAAATAAACGAAAATCTTTGAAAATTGGAGGAATGAATCGTTATGCAATAGTAAAATCCCCTGCAAGATTTTAGAAAAATTGATTCGGTTGTACCAACTTCTGTACGTGAATATTTTCTCATTGAGAAATTCTGGCTCATGAAAATTATGTAGGTATGCAAATAATAGTTTTACTAATATAACTAAGATATATATGATCAACACTCACCAAATGCAACACATTGCCACACTTTTCACAGCTTTTCATGTCAGTAAAAAGGAAAATTATAGTTTGATTATTTCATTTCTAGCAGTTGCATTTCGGGTACATTCCAACAAACAAGTTAATGATAAATCATCAAATATTCAATAAATTGACAAAATAAAATAAAAACTAAGAGCGAATTTAACTAAATTTGCGATAAAAATACACCATTGCCATTTCTGACTGGTTTTCATCAGAAGAAAAAGCCTTATTAATATCCTGAAAATTGATAAACTTTTGGCTAAGATTGTCACTGAAATTCATCCCTAAACACTTTTTCCCCAACGAACTCTGCATAATGCCCATGTTGGAAATGCGGAGAAGGTCGAGGAACGTAAAAAGTAACTGTATTTCCAGTAGCGTAGCTTAAAAAACGGCAACCCAAAATACCGAAAAGCTATCAATACTTAAAACACGATACCATTCACGTCCTCCCAATTCGGTCCCAAACATTTCTGTTCACGAATCAATGTAAAATTCCATGGTTTATTGCACAAAAAGTGGACATACAATATTCGTGCGCTAAGCCATCGAACTAAAAATTCCCTCGTTCGCTGTAATTTCGAGCTAAGAAATTCGGGGACTGCCGGACGAGAGCGTGGCTGACATGGAACGGTCCGCTACTACTTCGCCGGCAAAGGCTGGATCGCGTTGGCTGAGTTGGCTCCGTGATCGAGGACGATCTAGCCGTGACTTTGGGTGTGTGGGTCAGGGTCGTGGACGAGAAGAAGGACTCTTTCGTATTACCGACGCGCGCGTTCGTACTTTATACTCCGGGTCAGTGGCCTCATTCTGTTTTGGACCGACTGCTCGGTGAAAGCCGAGAAAAAATTTCAACCCGGTCACACCTTTATCGTATCGAGCCTCGGAGTCATGTAGAAAGTTAATTGGCCGACGCGGCGACTAATTAAAATTTTTCCGACGCACTTGTGCCACTGGCTGGCTGCACGCGCACCTCCCGGCAACTGATGACCACTTCAATTAGCGCCCGACGGACGGGAATTAATCGGACGCTCCGTCTGGCGCGTAATAATGCGCCGAGTGGTAATCACCGTGCTCTATTGGCGAGGAGAGCCACTGATCGATTAGAAATGATTTTGACAGGGTCTTGGACAGGTTTCAAGCGAACCTTGTTGTCGCACTGTGGGATTCGAAAGTGATGCAAACATTTTCACGTGACACAAAAATCATGCAGATGGCAGTTTAGAATAGAATTGACGATGCTACTGGCTCCGTTGTGTGCAGAAGCTTTTTAGCATACTAAGTGCTGTGGTGCGCATTTCTAAAAGCACTACTTAAAGGCGACTACTATACATATAGTACTATACATATTTTATTTGTTTCTACTAGTACTACTGCAGAGTGTTAAAAAAATCTGGATTTTACAGAATAATAGAAAAAATTTACCCAAAAATTACGTTATAATAAAATATTACAGTCAATAAAAGGACTTCAAATATTATTAATGTTAATATTGAAATAACTGGGGCAGATTGTAACAGTATAACTAAACGAATTGACCATTATCGATACATGTGTAAACATGTGTGTATGAACTTTTTCTCCATTACTTTGACGTGTAGAATTAATAAATTTCTTTTTAACACTCTGCACACGTTATCTTGCCTCTACTATTGCGATCTACTGGGTGTGCTTCTACAAGCCACAGGAGGCGAGGGATCTGAAGGAGGTGAAATGGCAAAAGGAGTTTCGTGCTACTGTCCAGTTACACGTCACTGTCGACTGTCGTAAAACCGTCCACCAAACACGTGCGTCTACGTACCAAAGAAAAGGCAAAGAAATTGCAAGCAAGGGCTACGCTATCAAGTTCTACGAACGAGTGACAAGGCATGCGAGGTTCCCGAAATAAAACAGGAAAGGCTTTCGATAACGATCGTCAACCCTTTGCAGCAACTTTATAGGCGGCTGTTTCAATTTTCACTCAACAATGTGTATTTTCGATACACCTCAAATTTTATCGATTCTGCTTTGCTTACAAATAAGAAACAGATTTTGGTTAATTAATTGCAAGGCTTGAGAACCTGCAATTATATGCAAACTTTTATCGCTCAGAATTGCGATTAATGCTTCTATTTTTAAACACTAATCAGGAACTACTTAGAAAGGTGCGTTGCTGCAAAGGGTTGGGATAGCTGAGTGACACAACACATCACGCGTTAGGGGCAGAAAGTGCTTCTAAATTTCGTGGAGGAAAAATTGAATGTCGCTTCTCCATCTGATTTCCTCTCGAGGGAAAAGAGAACTTATCCTCTGGATCACGCGCCGCGCCGAGTACCTGGACGTACACACGGAACCCGTTCAACACAGACAGTGGTGACAGAAATAAAAGGCAAGACACAATTTTTTTTTCTTTTGTAAAAACAATAAGTTATCTGTATTTTGCAATCCAGAACGGACAATGTCTCTGTACAAGCTTCTTTTCAGACAGAAATATTCAAATCTCGCACGACGAGCGATACCGCTGTTGGCCATTTTTGTTAACTGGGAATTCGAGCGTCAAGAATTCAGAATTTTTAGATTCCGAAGTATTCGAATTGAGACTTCGGAAGATTTCATAATATCCGGCGAATATAAATAATGGAGGGGAAGCTTGCAGGGCTCGCGATCGTAAATTTTCATTTAAATAAATTCTACGGTGTGTAAATATTAAGTAGTTAAAAAAAGAATGGTAGAGGGGAGTCTAAATTGAAAGGACGACGTTGGAAAGAATTTTTATCGGCCAGGTCACGGTATCGCCCACCCCGCAAATTAATGACATTTTTCGAGTATATGGCTCTCTTTCTCTCATTCTTACGTACAAACACGCGGGATCTCTCTCTACTCCTCGTTCATTCGATGATCAGTCGACAAATGGATCGAGAAGGAAAAGAAAATACGTAACGTGAGGTCACCAAGCCACGGCATGCTGGATGCCTTCTATTTCACATTACCCAAAGTACCTTTCCTTAATCTCACCATTAACCCTCTCCTGGCGGACGCGGGGTCCACTTTCACCCGACCCTAATTCTGTAGCTACATCACTTCTCCGAGAAGATAAAGATTTTAAACCACAACAACGTCAGATTCTAATATAAAAACCTACTCCGAGGTACCCATAAATGAAATTATGGGTCAAGATTGGCCCACCATGCAATGTGTGGTCAATCTATCCGCCGTGCAAGGGTTCAATAAATGTACCAACTAGTATCCAAAATCTGTTAAAAATTCAATAGAAATCCTCCACTTCGAGGGACGTTTTAAACTTCACGCACGCCAAAGTGGAACTTGCTTAAATAAATATGGAGAACGAAACGAAACGAAGACTTTGGGCTGCGTGAAATTATAACGTCCCACGCGATGGAGGCGATAATTCCGTGCAAGGAGAGACTTTCCCTTCCTCAAACTTTTCCTGTATAATGACCGGTGAAGATTTAGTTGCCAGGCTGAAAGGTACTTTGAGTATTTCGTTCCGTAGCTTTCCTCCTACCGCTTTGCGTATTGAACAGCACATACACGAGCTTCAGATACTTTAGCTATATACAGTCTCCCTCTTGTGATTCACCGTGTTGCTCGTGTGAACAGTTACAGAGCCGTAATTGGAAGTCGCGCGAGCCCCATCGGAGCGACGAAGGACGCACGGTGGAAGCCACTAGGATTACATTAACGCGCCATGCTGCTCGACGTGCGAATGACTCGAAGTAGAGGTGTCGACGTTAATAAATAGAATAAATACTAATGCTACCGCTACTGCCACTACTTCTATTATTACTAGGCGTCTCGAAAGGGCACTTTTCAAATTAGAAGCGCGAAGGGGATGGTTTACCGATCGATTACTTCCTTCGGCGCGCTGGCGCTCTTACCGATTCGTTGCTACCGGAGCCGGAGCAACGAAAAGTGGCGCGAGAACAATAAGTTTGTTGGCGGAAGAGTGAAATGTGTCGAACAGCACCAGTCAACAAGAGCTTCTCGAATCGCGATCGAACTCGCGCCGGAGCTTCGTGGTTTTTAAAATAAACGAGCGCGCAAGTTCTAGTCGCCTGAGCTGTTAGCCTCTGCGTCAGCGCTCTTTGGTACTTCTACGGGATAATTGGTATTGAATGTAAATATGGTCGGTAAGAACTGGCGCGTGAAGTCTGCATGAACGAACAGAAAATAAACTCCCAACAGATTATATTCGTCCGTTTAATTACCCCTTTCTAATTTGACGCCCATAAGATCATTTTCTCGACAGACGAATCTTCTCAATTCCACTGTGGTGACTTTTTACGTGACTCGAATTCTAAAAAAAAATACCATATTTCTGAAACAATATACCTTCCTTTTGGTCACAGTTATGCGTCTCGTTACTTCAAACTACGTTCATTATTCCCGAAAACGACCCCCATTTCATAATTCCGTACCAGAAACTGTTTCCGCAGGGCTAAAGCGACCGGCGAGCGAACCCGAGACCGATTCTCCGGAGGACGATGGAATTTTTCGCGCAGGGTATCAGGGATTCGCGGCTTGCCACTCGTTTCCGTTCACCCCGGTTAAACGGCCTTGGGCGGCGGGGGTGTGGCGCGCGCGTGCGACTTGCGCGCGTGCTTGCGCCCCGTACTGTGCTTCTTGCTCTTTCCCTTGAACTCACGTGCTTGTCTGGCGCCAGCGATGTCGGCGATGCTACCGACATCGTCGTCATCGTCGTCATCCTCGTCATCGTCGTCGTCGTCGTCATCATCGTCGTCGTCGTCCTCGGTGTAGACTAGGTCCACCTCCTCGTCGTCGTCGTCGTCGTCATCCTCATCGTCGGCGTCCGCCGCGTTGGTGGACACGGCTGGCACGTGGACCGGGCTCGCGACGGACTCCGATGCCTCGAGGGGCGTCTCGTGTATACCGGAGACGGCCTGGCCATCCCCCACAGCGTTACCTTCGTCGTCGTCGGCGCCGGTCACGTCGTCCTCGACGGCCGTCGAGTCGTTGGCTGGCTCCGGGGCCGCGTGCTCCGCTTCCTGCGCGGCGGCGTTCAAGTCCGCCTCCACGGCGGCTGGTATCGCTGGGGCCAGAGGCTGGGCGGCCGCCAACGCGGGTGCCGCGGCCGGAGTCTGCTCGTCGTCGTCGTCGTCGTCTTCTTCCCCTGAAACGGTTGGTTGGTTACTCGTTGCGGAACGATTCGTGCGGGGGATGTAGGTATCGAAGTGGTTTAGGAGCATTTATGGGGACCTGGTGCGAGGAAATGGAATTTAAAAGAGTCGGAAAGATGAATTTTTGTATTATTATTATTATCAACGAGGAACCCTTTAGAATGCAGAGAAAAGTACAAAATAACAGAGGCAGAATAATACTAGTGTTTGCCAAGATTTTTTGAATCGCGACCCCCGATTTTGTAATATTCACATAGGTATTTCAGATTATAATTCTAACTTAAGAATATTAAAGAAAAGAACCCAAAAAACCGTGACGACCTCTCGGAAAACACTCCGCGACCCACGGGTTGGGAATCACTGCTCTAAACGCACCTACACAGGTGACAAACGTACGGCAATTCGACTGTGCAATCAATTTCGGAAGGTGTTTAAAGAGACTGAGAACGCGAGAATTTGATTGAGTATTACGATCTTAAGAGGCCAAATAGTTCAAACGGCGTATGTGCTTGTCTGCAAAGTACGCAGCATGAATTCTGCATTCCGAGGGAGATACGATTCAGAATTTAAACGGAATTTAGGATACTGAAAATTTAGGGACCATCCTGCACGGTGTTCTCGTTGAGTGCTATAATCGAATATTTGGCGAATTATCGTTTTTATCGATGAACTGTTTTTAGTTTTTTGATAAAATTGATGAAGAATTTAAAAGTAACGTTAAAAGTTTTTTAAAATTGTGAGGTTCAATGTTTCATTTTGTATTTAACGTCAGAAATATAATAGTTATTCGTATTAAGAGGAATTATACGATTAGGAAACTAATTAATGGGTAAATTGGGTGCATTGATAATAAGATGGGATGTACTTTTCAGTACAATTTTCTTAGATTAATTAATATTATACTTATAAAGTAACTTAATTTGAAACCTCCCCGATAATTCCCATTTTCTATCAATTCTAAATCACATATATTCTCAGACATGCGCTAACGAAGTCATTTGTCTTATGAAATATTGCTAAAATTCGGAAGAATAAATTATCGAGAAAGTGTCACTTTACTCTTTATATTAATAACATACGCTTAAAAAACGTATGCACCGCCAAATATCGATCTTCAATCAATTACAAATTTTGCACCGAAATCGTGAGAACCATCCACGAGGATCCGTAGTTTAAAAAAAAAAAGGAGTCGAAATAATTTTCAACCAATTAATCGCAAATATTGAAACGATCCTGTCGTTGTATCTCTAATGAACGCGATAATGAGGGAGCGCGCAGAGTTGTAGTTAATCCTCCAGAAATCTGGGTCAATGTAAAAGAAGTAGCGCGTAGAAATTCTTTCCGAACTGGGATCCCCGTCGATTTATGTTAATTCGGGCGGGTTTGAAGCACCTTGTACCGTTACAACTACGTGGACGTACCGGAGTTACCGTCGAACCTGTCGCTAACTGGAGCCTCGATGTTTGCATAACGGCAAGCGCCAGATTGCAATCGTCGCCATTGTTTAACTCGGTGGAAGGTTCAATAGTAACAGGAAGAAAGCAAAAGGCGTCGAGCGTGCAAACTCGATGCACCAAGCGTAACAGGTTCTACCTTAGCCTACCCAACGTCTTAAAAAAAATGGTACACGCATATTTCCTAAAAACGGACACTGAAGAAAGAAGTACCATTTTTCTTTTTCTTAAAAACTCTCAAGAATGCAGAAGGAAAAATTGTTACACATTATGAAGGTGTGCGCTGAGAACTAAGTAGCGGGTGTAACTAGGCTGTCTTAATCTACTGGCTCCACCATTCTTCTTGCGCCTCGCGCGTAAGCTACTTTTCTACGTCTGAGGAAGAGATACGTTACCTAGTATATCCTCGATGAAACGTTCCAGATAGTCTGAGTCGTCGTCGTCGTCGTCGTCGTCATCGTCGTCATCATCGTCGTCGTCGTCGTCCCCGGTGATGTCGAAATCAACGTCGTCGTCGTCGTCGTCGTCGTCGTCGCCGTCGTCGTCCTCGATCACTGCGGGTGGCTGAGCTGCCGCCTGCCTTCCCGTTGCAACGACGTTCTGGCTCGTTGATTTCTCCTCGGAGATCTTCGGCACCGGCGATGCCAATGTCCCGATCGCCAGGCAGCACAATACTGCCAACACTATCGCTAACTTCATGGCTCTGTCGAAGAAACCACACGTTTATCGTTTAGTAAATCAAGCGAAATCGTTAAGCGCTCTGTTTTAACACGTTCCGGTTATTCGGAGATGGGGGCCATTCCTTCAGTCAGCGAAGCAATTATTTATCCAGGAAATCTATTCTACTTTGCGAACTGTTTTCACGTCTTTTTGGTCGTCATTTAGAGTTTAGAGCTTTGGAGCTCGGGTGGGAAGAAATTGTTTATATCTTCGATATACCACAAGAAGAAAATAGCTGCGTTGAATGGCAGAGAAATATTGTTACCTTGCGAACGTAGTTTGAAGCTTTTAGCATTTAGAAATCGAGACAGAATGTTCAATTGATGGGAACAATTTTGGTCAAATCACTGTTCTTTTGGAATTCTGGCGCATTTTGGAGGATTATTAGATATTGGTTTCTCATTCTATTAGTGGGTAGTATTGCGCGTTAACCGAGAACGATGCTAGAGCTAGATTAACTCGGAATATGAGCGATTAGCTGTAATATCGTGCAGACTGCGAGGGAAGCGTTATTAATTGAAGTATAATAATGAGAATAACGCGGCGCTGAGGAACAAGCGACCGGGAGTACAACTTTCTCAGGACCACGAAAGAATTCCATTTGGCACGGGGTATCATGACCTTCGACGGGGGACACCAAGATTCCCATGGTGTTACATTCTCACACACGCGTGGCATTTTAGCATCCTGTACAGCTAACGGTAGGCAAATGAACGTTACTTGGCCATTTTCCAAGCAAATCCATCGCGCGGTCTGTTCGACCTTAAAAGTCTTCTCGAACAAGAAGATCCTACAGCTACCTAAGTCTACAGCTACATGGAGACTTACAATTTACATCAAGATACCACCGTACCCAAAACAAGGAACTAAACACTTCTCACTCTACATCCCAGCGGCTGATCGAATTAAAACCCTGAGCTACATTCCGAGGCTTATCGTTAATTAATTAAAGCATCGTTTAACGCCTGGGAATACCTGCTCCGAGGTCTGTCGAGCAACAAGGTACACACGTACGAGTCAATTCCAAACGAGTTACGTACTTCTAGGTCACGACGAAATCGCCAAAGTAACCGGGCACGGCGATCGACCGATATCTACGAGGTACGCACGATCGAGTTCCCAACCTGGACGAGGAGCTACATACCCCTAGCATCACAACGAAATGGCCAAGCTACCGAGACACGCGGCAATCGATCGATCTCTACCCCACTGTCGTCGCACACAGCATCACTGAACGCCTGCGGATCCACCGGCTGCGAGCACTCCCCGCGGGTACCTCTCCTTGCCGCCCGCTAATCCGATCAGAATATCCACGAATATCCACGGGAGGGGGGGGGGGGGGGGGAGGAGGGGTTGGATAGCCGGGTGTCTGTACACCAGTCAACGGTTCCCTTCGACTCACCTCTGTCCTTGCTAATTGTCAACGTCCTCTTTAGGTACAAGCACGAGCGACCCGTGTCTAAAGGTGATCGGGGCGATCGACGTACGCGTCTGATCCACCGAGCGACCCGGTGAGAGTGTTAAAACAGACGAGGCGCCTTGCTACGACCCTTTTATACCGAGCTACCTCCACCTCCTTCGTTCTCGTTCGCCGTCCTCTTTCTCCGCGGCGTGCTACACCTTCTTCGCGGTCTCCACGTGGCCCCGTCGCGTTTTCTCCCTTTCTTGAGAATACGCATTGTCCCCGCCGTCATTAAGGATCCGGCGGCGGGGGGAGCGGCGGCTTTAAAGATACGCGGGGTCAGCCGGGGACGCTCGCCCCGCCGGAGAACGGGCCCCGTCCAGGGTACCGGAAGTGGTGGCTTTTATGAAAAATTTATATAACGTTGCTCCAGTTCCGCCGGCTCCTTTCTGCTCGATCAGTCGCTACGCCGCGACAATCATTGGCACACATTCCTCGCTTAAACAAATAGCTTTCCTTTGATTGCGCTGCTCGAGGAATAGGATCGGTTTCGTTTGTTTCGGGCGGGGGCCGCTAGTGGAGGGTGTAAGGGGAGTGGATGAGACGGTGATTTGGGTGGTTGGTTTGCTTTTGTGGCATTTTAAAGGGCGTCTTTAAGCTTGCGGAGTAGTTAGGGTGTGTGGGTGTAGGGGTTTGTTTATGGTTGGAGGGAAGTTTGATTTTGCTGGGTCAGAGTTTGAGTGGAACGTTGTAGTTGTAGTGTAGTAGTGGCACTTGTTATTTTGAGTGACGATGACGTAGGAATTGGAATATAAGTGAAATTAATTCAGTGGCTCGGATGAGGAACTTCTTTTTGGTCTTTGGGTGTGTTTTACTTCTAAACTTGTTCTTGTCAATTAATTTGACCGGTCCGGTGATTAGTCACCTCGATCGGGCACTTCGCATCGCGTGATTCAATTTTCGTTCGGCCGCTGGACAATTTAATTATCGAGTCGATCGAGAAGCTTTCCGGGAAATTAACAAATGAACAGGGAACGACGCGACGCGCATCGACAGAAATTGCACGTTAAATAGAGAACAGGCTTCGAATTATTCTTGTTTTCGAAAGTCATCGCTTCCACGTGTAATACGCCATCGATCGGTGTTATTTAAAGCTGTTAATATCAATTTCTGCCATGTCGAAGTGTTTAACGGTAACTAGGCGTCGGAATGTTTATAGGCAGCATGCCGTTGCAGCAAGCATCGAGTTATAAACACACCTCCGCCGTACCCAACCGTTTACTTTATTCGAAAGAGGTGAGCAATTCAGAGTGAACTTATCCTTTAACGCAAAACACAGTCCTACGAAGAAAAGACCCTTCTCGACACCTTCTATTCGATGATTTCTCTCATAAACATCTGACTTTGGTCAGAATCAGAGTTTCCCCTAAACAATATATAATTTTCTAAACAGTGAAAGTACTCCCCCGTCTCTTGTCTCCAGCTTTTCAGTCATCTTTCACGGAGCGAAGCTCGAACGGTCTTCGCGTCTACTACGCACGCTTGCTTTCGAAGGGGCGAAAAAGTTGAGAGAGCCCCGATGGTTTAAATCGAAAGTACGCGAAGGCATGCAACGCGAAGGACGCTTTAAGCCGAACGAAAATCCGGAATTCTGTTCGAAGGCGAGGAGCGAAAGCAACGCCTGATTGCTGGAGCGATCGCCTAACTGTAAATACAAGGCAGCTTCCTCTTCGGTCTAGCTGCTGATAGATCATACTCCTTGCATCCGTCGAGCCGAGCGGAGTTTTTGCCGCGGCATATTCCAGTTCGATAATCGACTCTATTCCGCGATTTCACGTTTCGAAGCTGCTCTTTAACGATTTTCAACGTAATCTCCCTTATCCGTTTCCGACGCGTATTTTCCCGACGCTCTAATTGTGCCTGCATCATTACCCTCGTGCATGGTGTACAAATTTGCCGCAGTTCTCGTCGATTACTCTGCCCCTTGCCTTTTTGTTAATTAAAGAAGCAGTAATCGCGGGTGTAATGGAGGAGAAGATTATTCTTGGGAAATCAGCGGAATGTTTCTGTCTTTTTAATGGGAAGGATTAATTTGGGGAAATAATGTAATATTTTGGTTTTGGAAAATAACGAAGCAAGAACATAAATACAGTCGAACCTCGATAACTCGAATCTCAAGGGAAGGGAAAAAATCTTCGAATTATAGAGGTTTCGGCTTATCGAGTTTTCGAGTAAGAGCGGTTCAACAAACGAAAATTCGATTTTATAGAGGCTTTGTGCGGCTGTTAATTTTTCGACTTGTGAAGCTTTAAAGCAAGACAAATTCAAGTTTTAATGGTCAATTGTTTATTGTATACCTATAATCAAATATACCTACAACTTGTGTACTATATATATGTATATACCTACACATACAAAAATAATTATAAGACACATTTTATGCTGGAAATATTACTCTTTATTACATATTAAAAAAAAAGTGATTTTGCTTTGTGCCAGTCTTTTAGTGTATTGTAAATCAATAGCATTTTTAATCGTGAATAATGCAGAGAAAACATTTTCCTCGATATTTTGAGATCTTTCTACGAAATGTCGTAATGCATATGTAGAAGTAAACTTCGACTTGTAGAGGTCGGAGTTCTTCTAAATTCGAGTTGTAGAGGTGAAATGCATAATTATTTAACATGCGAAATATAGTTCGAGTTTTATTTCGAGTTGTAGAGGTGTTTACAGCGGAGCGAAAGGGAATGAAGAAAATTTTCGTCTTATAGAGGTTTTTGGGTTCTCGAGGTTTGACTGTGTGTTCATATTATAGAAAATTATTCACAGTACTCCATTTAATTTTTCCCCTTGTCTTTTATTTTCATTTTTCCGCGATATATTATAATTATACCTTTTTTGTTTTTTCTCCTTTCTTCTGTCTTTTGCTGTTAAACGTGTTTGTTTCCGGAAATGATTTTTTAACGGTTTATGTTGAATAAATAAATTAATTACAGTCTCGGAAGCTCAAATTACTTAAATATTTCAGCTTAAAATTTCTCGCTCCGTCGAATTCAGAAACATGTTGCATTTGGAATTCAAGTACATATGTACCTTACCAAAATAAGCCCAAAGTAAAAGTTCGAAGTGTCGAAATTGGAAAAATCTGTTTCTCCCATAGTTTCTTCAAACTATAGCTATACATCTACAATTGCACTTTTGGCGACAACTCGTTAACTCCCGTCTTGACTAATGGTAGAAATCGAAGGGGGGAAGAAGGGGGAATTTTTCCATTTCCAAAGCAGTTCCCAGTCTCAAATCATCCTCTTAACCAAGAAACTTGCAAACTAATACATTTTGCTACCTCGTAGTAACTAGGGGTGTGCGAGTACCCGGAATTCACGAGCCGAGCTGAACTCGGTTCGATTGCTCGAGCCGAATCGAGCGTTCGAATTTCCCGAGTTGCTTGAACTTGACGAACTGTTTGAGAAAGATGCGAGCTACTTGAAATACTCAAACGACTCAAATATTCGAGCGCTCGTAAGACTTCGAATTAATTAAATTTTCGAATTACTCCACTGTATTCGAACAGATCCCCAACTTCCGAATTACTCGTAAATATTCGAGTTACTCGAATATTTATGTATTTAATACCAAATACCAGTCTAACTGTATAAGACGCTTGTAGCTCGAAGTAATTTGAGTAATTCGAAAATTCCCGAGCTGAAAATTTATTTCCAAGTAACTCGAAGCCTTGAGAGAATTCGAGTACTCGAGCCCTTTGAGTCCTCCAAGTAGCTTGCATTCTCTTCAAACAGTTCGTCGATTTCAAGCAGCTCGGAAAATTCGAACGCTCCACCGACCGATCATTATTCTACTCGAAATTCGAGTACTCGCACACCCCTAGTAGCAACGAACCTCGACAAAGTATCGAAGCTCCGTAAAAAAATTACGCAAACACTAAAAACTGAATTTCGAGGCAACACTGCCAAGAAATGCATTTAACGCAACTCGCCAGGCCTATAACGCGTGGTCGTTTGCCGTCGACGGCTAAAATTCTCGTCGCACTGAGAACCGCGTGCTTTCGCGCGACGAGTTAACTCGTCATCCCCGGCTTCGACGTGTTATTCGCACAGACGATCGGGCCAGCATTTTATGCGATACGCGAGTTCGTAAGAATCAGCGTGTCCGTATCGAATCTCCATTCGGCCGGAATATGGGATTTGGTGTCACAACGCGCCAAGGAAGTAGTCCGCGGCTGGGTGAATTAGTAATCAGGATGTGTGTCTTGCGACTGGGGAACACATTTTCGTTGTACGCTCAGCCGCACAGGTGGTAGGGGCGCGGGAGAAAGAGAGAGAGAGAGAGAGAGAGAGAGAGAGAGAGAGAGAGAAAGAGAGAGAGAAAGAGGGAGACGCTGAGGAGGGCATGGGGGTGGGAGGAAACGACGAAGGGAAAAGGAGAACGGGGCGAGCGAAAAAGAGAAGCTGAGGGGGGAAAGATCGATGGATGGAGAGACGATGACGAGATGAAAAATTGAAAGAGAAAGTAAAAACGAGAAACAGAGAGGAACGAAGGGGAGAAAACGACCAGCGAAATGAGCGGGGAGAAAAGGGTACGTGGAGAAGGTAAAGGAGTAGCGGGGATGAAGGACGAGGGGGGCGAGGGAGCGTAGTCGACAAACACACTGGAATGGTAAAGAATTCTAAGAAGATTACTGGACAAAGAAGAGTAAGATTGAGGAAGACGTCCTTGACGTTGTTTATCTGGCTGCTCTTTGCATCTTGTTTGATCTGTCCATCCTGTGCGCGCGTTTAGGGCCACGGGGGGGGGGGGGAGCCATTTTTATATTAGTTATGCGACAGCATGCAAGTGGTTTACAATGGAGAGGGAATATTATGCGTTGTATAGGATATTATTAGTAGACAATTGTTGTGATTGGTAAGGCGTAACGGAGAAAAGAAAGCGCGATCTAAAAATAAGATGTAAATGACGGTTAGAGAGGAGCGAGGAATTGGCTGGAAAACGTGTTTGGTGATTGTATGGACGAGGATAGCGAAGAAAGTTAGAAAAAAGCGGGGAAGTGTGAAAGAGGGAAAGGGGGAGGTGTCGGTGGAAAGCCAATATGCGTGAATCGTACGACGATATAAGGTTCACAGTGGCATTCTTCGCTGTGTCGTTCGCCTCGGGAATGTCATTCATTATTCATCGATTGAGCGAGAATGTGCTTGTTCCCGAATCCCCCTGTTGGAAATTCAGATTCGTCCTCTTTGGATATTTCTATAACTCGGATCGTACGGTTTCGTGTGAATCCTTGGTGCATCTTTTTTCTGGTTGCAATTAGGAAAAGAAATGGTCGAGGAGGAAGATCCATTTTCATACCATATTAGACATATATATTTTTTGTTATACAAAAAATATATGATCCCATTTTAAAAAGGGAAGCAACTGCATATATTATTATATTGCAGATGAACTGTTGCACTTTATGGTATGAAAATGGATCTTATATATATTATATATTTTGTATAACAAAAATATATGATTCAATTTAAAAGTACAACCACTTGTCAGCACATAGAATTTAAGAAATATGAGAATAGTAAACTTCCTCCACAATTTGACGACGATAATATTATATAACTGCCCGAAACGTTGCAGGAATACATTTCCGCAATATTGCACAGGGGCGGACATAGGGATATTGCTGCAACAGAAGTGTGCTGTAAGGGTGAAGTTAATATATAAGCAATGATAGAATCATATTTCAATTTCGCGATTCAAGAGGAAAATTATACATACATAAGTTAAATATAATGGAACTCATTTTTATGTTACAAACTTGTATTGGGTATATTTTATAAACATGTTTGCATTTCATTATTAAATCGATTATGCTCATAAGTTATCATTTGTATGCCGACCCGCCTGGTTGCGTGTGCAAGGTGCGCGATACACACACGCGTCGCGTGAGAAAAAGCGCCTAAAAGACCTAAAAAAATATGAGATAAATTTTTAAGCAACCCAAGTTTGTATAACACCAGAACTAGAGCATACTCATTTAATTTTCATTTTCTCTTCTTTCTATTCGCAATTAATTCGAAAAAAAATTTTAGAAAGCCGTCAAATTTTTACCGTACACACAAGGAAAACACCGCAAGCTTGTATATCTCCCCAATTTATAATTAATAAAAGAAAATTTCATTAAATCTTATTTTACGTTCCTTGCACACTGTTGTCCAAAATAATTTGCACATTAATGTAAAACAAAAGCAAAAAGGACATTCCCTTATATATGTAATCGTAAAGATTCTGTATTTTTAAGCTCGAAATCGTTCGGTGACATAGCAGCTGAGCATCAGTCATACCGCTCGCTTCCAAGCGTTAACGCATTCCTGTAGATAATTGATAAGTCATACTTTAAAAATAGTATACAGAATAATTATCAGAAATTGACACGTACAGAGGTGAAGCAGCATACGCTTCTTACTAGTTTATTTAAAGTTACATTGGATCGCGCGCTTCACTTCTGTCACTTGGCGGCTATTTTATTTTTGACAGGTAGTGGGTCTTTTCTTACTCGTTGGACAAACTCGAACTTAACCTCTTCCTCGATACTGTCACTCAGTAGTTTCGTATAAAATATATTACGAAATGTATAGCTCAGTAATTAATTCCGTTAGGTGTATGTGTTGTTCCTGCCACTACACATAAGTTTAACGTAGCAAAATTTAAAAAACTTAAGTAACGTATCGTAAAATGCCGAGAGCGCACGAAATATTTTGGTACTTAGTTTACCATTTCCATTAAATATTATCGATAATTTATGGCTATGATGATGTTCAGATTATTCATAGGTGATGATTTTGTTATACGCTATTGAATATTTCCATTACGATGTCAATACTTAATTTTATTACATATCGCGAAATATTCACCGCTATAATTTTGTTTTATAGGTTTAATTACAATTCTTTTTGCCACAATGGCACAGTCGACTAATACACCTTCGAACAGCAGAAAGGATGTGCACAAAAATTTGTCCGCCTCGTGTAATGAGTTTACAAAAGCCTTTAACAGAGTAAGTGAAGAATATAAGTTATATCGCTGAGCGTTTTAATTTTCAAATTCATTTCGATTAATGTCATTGGCTATAATATTTTCATAAGCTTTGCGCAGTCGACGCCTGCTTCCATTATTCTTCTTACGTTTTTCTTATGCAGCTTGACAATTTGACTCGCACTACGTCTCGCCTCGCCTCGGTGCGACTGCGATCGGCAGATTTCTCCTGAAGAAACGGTGAGTAAAGGAGGCAAGACGAGACGAGGCGTAGCGAGAGCCTGCCTTTAGTCATTGGCTCTGTCTCCACTCGCACGCTTTGCACCTGACCTGTTCACCAATCGCAAGTGGGACAATAGGTAGTGATGGGCTCAAGACCGATCGAATCGCTTTGAATCTATGACACAATGTTTCGAATCGCTTCGAATCTCATTAGTCATGATTGCCAAGCAAATCGAATCGCTTCGAATTCTGGACAGAAGTTTCGAATCGCTTCGAATCCCGGGCGAAAATTTGGAATCGCTTCGAATAGCTTTGAAAGCTTCGAATCGCTTTGAATTGCTTCGAATAGCTTTGAAAGCTTCGAATCGCTTCGAATCGCTTCGAATAGCTTTGAAATCTTCGAATAGCTTTGAAATCTTCGAATCGCTTCGAATCGCTTCGACTATTATTCGAAAGAAAAATTTCTTGAAAGTCTTGATAGATCATGAAAGTCTTGATAGGTCTTGAAAGTCTTGATTGGTCTTGAAAGTCTTGATTGGTCTTGAAAGTCTTGATAGGTCTTGAATAGAATTGTAATATTAAGATAAAACACGCATGATCGATAACGATTAGTCGAACAACTGCATGTTCATACCATAGGGTACCGCCAAACTCCAGTTTCCTTGGGAGGAAAGTAAAAAATTATGCGAATACGCATGCGCGTAAAGTCTTTTTCCCTTGGGAGAAAAGTAGAAAACGCGAATACGTCTGAAATTAGCCATTTTGCTCCCGCTCAGCAGGCGTAAAAAAACATCCATTTTCATGCAGGTGTTGAAAAAAATAATTTTACTCAATAATTAATACTTTTATTTTAAAAGTACTTGCAACTTTTACAACATTCAAAGAAAGACTAAACGTCTAAGACTTCCCACAACTTCCTATTTCAAATAACAGTCGAAGAGATTCGAAACTTTCATCCCGAATTTCGAGAGAGAATCTCGAGACTCGAGAGAATGGAGATCTCGTCAGATCCCCCCCGAATTTTTTCGATTCGCTCCGAAGTTCGGGTTCCCGAGCCTCGAAACACGAGACGATCCGCATACTTCTATTCAAGACCTATCAAGACTTTCAAGACCAATCAAGACTTTCAAGACCAATCAAGACTTTCAAGACCTATCAAGACTTTCAAGACCTATCAAGACTTTCAAGAAATTTTTCTTTCGAATAATAGTCGAAGCGATTCGAAGCGATTCGAAGCTTTCGAAGCTATTCGAAGCGATTCCAAATTTTCGCCCGGGATTCGAAGCGATTCGAAACTTCTGTCCAGAATTCGAAGCGATTCGATTTGCTTGGCAACCATGACTAATGAGATTCGAAGCGTTTCGAATCTTTACAGGATTGAATAACTTCGAATCAATTTCGAAGTTGATGTCTTGAGCCCATCACTAACAATAGGGTCAAGCTGCGCGAAGAGATCTATTCCCTCGTGGAACAGAGTACAGTTGTATTAATAAAACTGAATAGTCGTAGTAATCTTTATTTCGGCATTGCTGCCAAGAAAGGGACTCGGTTTTACATATGTATCTACTAACTAAACATTCATGCTTCTTCAGACTATCTCTCTCAGACTTCCCTCACACACCTTCCATTCGCTTCTCTGTCTATGGTCCCGTCTACTCCCAGTTACTTTTTCTAATTTATTCTATATTTACACTTTTATTTACGACCCCTCCCATACATTTGTACTTTTACTGCGCTTCTTATTGCACTATCCTTCTTCAGAACAGTTCCTTACATCTTACTTGCTGCGTTTCGTACCTGCCTCCTTTTCCTTTCCAGTTTCCTACACCGTTCCACCACTTCCTCCTTGACCGCCTCGGCGAATATCTCGCGTTCCTTCAGCGCTGTTCTATTAAGTGTTTCACATTCCAACATTAGGTGTCTTAATGTTCCTTTGTTTCCTCGCATAGCACACACTTCCTTGCTCCTTCACTCTCCCAGTATCTATTATTTTCTTCCAGATTTCCACACCTAGCCCTTGCCTTTAGGTTTTGCATCCCCTTCTTCTCGGATAGAAGTAGATACTCTGGCAACTGTGTGCGCGGTTCGATCTCCTTGTACCTCTTATCATATCTCGCCCTTTGTATTCTTCCATGCAGTGCCTGTCTATCTATTTCAATCTCTCTTTCCTTCAATGTTTCACTCATCTTTTCTCCTCTTCCTTTCAGCTCTTCTGTTCCTGCCTGGCTATATCCACTTTCATCGATACATCTTACTCTTTGCTTCCCCCTTTCAGTTGCCATCCGACTTTTAATCCTCTCCTCCACGCACCTCCTCAATAACGGCTTCCTTGTACTCCCCTCTACCTTTTCCTCAAATCTAGCTGCCCTGTTCACTAGGGTGGCCCTTATTTTCAACCTGCGATTTCTTTTGCTCTCACCCCCTAATATGGTTCCATTTCACGAGAAAATAGTCCCTGAAAACGATTATTGCAATCGGAGAACGGAAAAGAGTGCCGACCAGGCCTTAAAGTTTAGTTTAGCCAATTCTTCTTTCTTCCTCTACACTCCGCGAAAACCATTATCTTCTAATAAAACTGAATATATCGCTGTATTTATATTATTACAATGACCTACGTAATTTGTTTTAGGAACTGGCTCTAGCCAGTAAGGGAAATATCGTCAGCTCGCCCTTAAGCGTACATATGATATTGTCTTTACTTTCTCACGGGGCGGACTCTGAAACGTTAGACGAGCTGACCACTGGTTTGTGTCACCTCGACAAGAACTCCATAGAAGAAGGATATACATCTTTAATAGCTGTATTAAATGTAAGAGCGACGGGATTCAGTTAAAGCAGAATTGTAAGATAATCCAGGCCTCGTGTATTTATTAGGAACTGAAAGATGTTAAACTGTACATTGCAAATGCACTGTACGTTCAAGACGGACTGAAGTTGCTGACAGAATTTTTGACAATAGGAACAGATGTTTATCAATCTGTGATTTCGAAATTAGATTTCACGCGCAACGTAGATGCATCCGAGAAAATCAACAAATGGGTTAAAGAAACAACTAATAATAAAATATCCGATCTCGTGACCGCAGGTGAATTATTATGTACGATGTGAGAAAAGATACGTCGGAGATAATAGCCAATAATAATGCTTCACGTAACGATTACAGACGACTTCAACAAATATACAAAGTTGGTGCTGATAAATGCCATTTATTTCAATGGCACCTGGTTACATAAATTTGATACGAAAAACACAGAGAAGAGAGCATTCCATGTAACAGAAAATGAAAAGAAATTTGTCCCAACGATGTTCAACAAATCGAAATACAATCATGGTGAAATACCCCCGTTGAAAGCGAAGTTCATTGAAATCCCATACATGGTACGTTCGTGCGTATAAATCTTTTATATTAAGAGCTTAAAGAATATTTTACAGAACAAAGATATCGTAATGACGATAATCTTACCAAATGAAGTGAACGGACTCTCAACCGTGCAACATAATTTCTCCTGGGAAATCCTTGCGAAGGCATCCCGATCCGTTAATGACGTTGAATTGTATCTTCCGAAATTTAAAATAGAATTTACGGTCGACTTGAAAACCATATTACGCAAGGTATTAGTATTATATATCACGCTTTCGTGACAATTGTGCCTTAATTATGTGACTTATTTCAGCTTGGTTTAAGCAAAATGTTTGAAGATAATGCAGACTTTAATCGCATGACAAAGGTACCTCTGAAGGTCAGCAAGGTTTTGCATAAAGCAGTGATAGAAGTTAACGAAGAGGGTACTGAAGCTGCAGCCGCGACAGGTGCTTTAAATTTTGATGAAAGCGAAATATGTTCGGCAGACATGTTTATGAAAGTAATGTTTTATTTTAGCCGTGCACATGAGGCTTCGACGGATGATTGATATGCCGGTACAGTTTTTGGTGGACCGACCATTTATGTTTCTAATTGAATATAAACCAAATAATATACCACTTTTCGTTGGAAGTGTAAAAGATATAAACGTTACTCCAAAAAAGGATGAGTTATAAATTTTTGTCTACAGATGACGGTAAGGCATTATTGTTTGTATGGTGTATACATTTCTATCTTTATAAGTAAAATTAATGTTATATATATATATTTTATTAAATAACGCATTTATTTCATTCAAATATATAAGTACAAAATTTACGAACAAATTATTCATCTTTAGGAAATCTAACGATCCTTTATGTACAGCATTCTACGATCCTATTGATTAATTCGTTTTTCTTACCAGTTGTTTTTAAACCCAAGGTTTTTAACATTTCTTTCAACTGTGGTATGGTACAGCTTGCCAGCTGTTGAAAAGAAACATAAGTGAATTTATGGATTTTGTTTAGCTATTTCTATTTCGACTAATACTTGTTTATTAATATACCTTTCCCTGTGCTACAATTTTTCGGATTTTATCTTCATCGTCAACGACCATGGATTCTATGGTTTCTTCTTTAACTTTCTTAACTCTCTTTTTTGGTGGCGCATCGTTTGTACACTCCATTTCTTCATTAAATATTTCATCATACTTCTTTAATAAATCTTCGACTCTCTTGCGCATTCGATCCATCAATGGTACTTGGAACAATATTTATCATCGCGTTATGGATATATTTCATAGAAACTTTTATAATTCGTCATTTTCAAATTGCACTTACTAGTATGATCGGGTGGGGGCTCACCCTCCTCCAAATCTAAAGCCAAGGTTTCTACAGTTTGAAGTTGAACTTGAAATTTAGGATTTGAGAACAGTTCTGGATCATACTGAATTTGTAATTTCTGAATCATCTTCTCTAGTAGCTTGATTCCATTTGGATCACTCGGAGGTTTATTCTCATTATCGTCGTATATGTGTTCTGGATAATATATACTGAGATTTCGAATGTTTTCTGCAAAACGATGTACATTAGGATATTACTGGCAGTAATTAAAAATTGAGGTGAAGATTAAATATTAATTTTAGCTTAACAATAGCTGCATTGCCAGTAACAGAGCTGGGCGTTAGTCGGATAAAGTACCAAATGAATATTTTTGAATAAATTCTGCTTCGAATAATATTCGAATAAATCGATGAATGAAAGATGAAGGCTAAATATGCAATCTGCTAATATATTCATTAAAAAACTATTGAAATTGTCGTCCTGGTTGTCGAATACAAATTGTTGCTGCTTTATGATAACCGAAAATAACGTTTTGTGTCGGATAACCTTGTTTGTAACAACCAGACATAAACAGTTTGTCATCAATGGTCGGCCTAGTCGGCCGCTATCTCGAGAAGCG
The DNA here is from genome assembly GCA_946251845.1 of Andrena fulva. Taxonomy (NCBI): domain Eukaryota; kingdom Metazoa; phylum Arthropoda; class Insecta; order Hymenoptera; family Andrenidae; genus Andrena; species Andrena fulva. The sequence continues at coordinate 63,992,013 of OX276327.1, forward strand.
TTCCCCTCACCGTCGGGCCGCTTATTCGTCACATTTATTCGTCGCTGACAAGGGAACATCCCGAACCCGGAAACTCAAAAATTCTGAAACTTTGTAAATATGTAAGGAATTTACTCCTGATTACAACACAATTTTTGTTTGCTGCCCAAATTCAATCTAAGGGTGTGTAATTGACCCCTGAAAATCCGGTTATTTTCCGATTTTGTGTTATAACTTGTGAACTTTAAATATTTTTTTGCCAAATCATAGATCTAATTAAAAGAAGTAACTTTTGTCTTGAAACTTTTTTTCTATCTCTTACAGTTCGCGAGTTATAACAGAAAATCGGAAAATAGCCGAATTTTCAGGGGTTAATTTCACCCCCTTCGAGCGAGTTTGGACAGCAAATAAGAATTACGTTGTAATCAGGAGAAAATCGCCTACAAATTCGTAAAGTTTCAAACTTTTTTCGAATTTTCGGGTTCGGGATCTTCCCTCGTGAGTTCTCTCGAATAACGAATAAACCTGGCTCGAATAACGCTACAGATTTATTCGTTATTCACGAATACATCTTGGGGATTTATTCGTTACTCGAAATAAAATTTGCCAGCAATAATATTTAAGTGTAAAAGATTTTCTATGCAATCGCGATATTTAAAGAACATACCTTTGAATGGCATTTTATATAAATAAAAACCTCCACGTTTTGGATTTGGTATCATAGTATACAAAGTTGGTGCAGAACGTTTCCTTACCGTTACTGCGCATATTATCATTAAATTTCTTGAGTCACATTTATTAAGTAATCCACCGAACACTAACTTGTTATCTGAAAGAAAAAGTTGTCGTAAACATTCCAGCACAATTTTATAGACAATTTTCCTACAGATATATCTGTGACTTATTAGAGTTGCCATTAACGTTACCTGTACGATTACTTTTCCTGGGTATAACAAAGTAGGGTGCTCCAAAATGATACAAAGGCTGATAAAAAATAGGTTTTATGCAAATTACATCAATGCCCGGCGTTCGCGTTGTTCCCAAACATCTCGCTTCTGCTGGTTGAAAACATATTTTCCTGCAGCCAAATTCTTGGTATTTTTGTATTTCAGTTTGTAAAACGGGTGTTGGCAATTTATCGTTCTCTTCATCCTCTTCATTGTTCTAAAATATAGACCGAGAAATATCAAACATGACTAAGATACACACGAAAAACGAAGTATATGCGAAATACTATATAAATTACGAAAGTTCGTACGCTGTTATTATCATCATCATCATCAGCCAGCTCCAAGTATGTGTACGAAGTCAAAGGAACATTGGTTTCCTTGCTTATGTATTCCTTCTTCAAGTATTGTGTTTTACTGTAAACGAAATTATTTCTTAAACTTGTTCTAATATTGACAGAAGCCTAAATCAGATAACAGAGAACGAAGGAGAATACTGATTAGTTGGAGAATATAATTAAACTCAGATCCTTTGAAGAATTTAAATAATTCTGTTCCTTACACAGAAAGATTGCGAACAGACACGTCTACAATCACGTTTCCTCCGAGCCTCCAAGGGAGCTTCGCCATGTTTCTAGATGGTAATTTGACTTGTTGCACCGAATCTTGCAGAGATGTCCTTTCATAATCATCGGTATCGATTTTGTCGGATAATATCTCCAAGTCCTTGTAGAACAAGTCGTGATCCCAATTCTCCCCCAGTCCAACCACGGATAATTGAAGTCCTATGTCGCTGTAGCTTTCCGCTTTCTTTCTTATGCGATGCTTTTCATCCCTATTCGTCGACGGGGGGTTATCTCGGCAAGTAAAGAGAATCACTCTTCGCATCGGCATAGCTATTTCAATCGCGGAAAATGCTTGAGCCGCGTGCCACAACACGTCGTGCAGCGGATAAGCCGTAGAAGAAGCAATGCCTCTGTAGTATTCCCACTTTGATCCTTCATCTGCGCGCAGGATATAACGAACGGTATTGAAACGATCAAGGAACCTTAACATTAATATGCTAAAAGCAATATTCTCCTATACCTAGTATCTATTAAATTTTCACCGCAAAAGTTTGGTGCGTTTCTTATCTAAAGCTTTGAAGATAGCTGCCTTCTGCGTTTACCTACAAGGGGAGGACACCAAGTGATAGACATCGATTTTGATGAGTCTTGGCACAATGGATCTATGTTGAAAATAAGTAAATACGTGTCTGAGCGTTTCTGCCAATGGGCCTTAATAATAGAGATATTTACATGTAAATTATTAAACATTTCATAGCGCTCGTGTAAAACATAAAAGCCATAATCTCTACTTAAAGATATTCCGTGGAGCGTTCGGTATGACGTCAGCGTGGGGTTGTTGCGGTCGTGAGTTCGATTCCCCCCCGCCTGTGTCTATATAATTTTTTTATACTTTATTTTTTCACACTTTATTTTTTCCACACTGTATGAACAGTGAGAAAAAAGGTAACGGTAGTAACGTTCATTATTAATTCTTTCAAATGTATAAATACAATTAAAGTTTTTTTCTTTTTTTTTTAACGTGGGGAAATCTTCGAAAGACACCTCCAAAGGGGAATCACCCGAGGGCGCCAGGGTAGTGTGGGATTTTTACCCACTAAAACCCCACGGCCTCCATCGCGCGATTTCCCCACGTTAAAAAAAAAAATAAAAAAAAAACTTTAATTGTATTTATACATTTAAAAGAATTAATAATGACCGTTACTACCGTTACCTTTTTTCTCACTGTTCAAACAGTATGGAAAAAATAAAGTACAAAAAAATATATAGACACAGGCAGAATCGAACTGACTACCGCAACAACGACACGCCGACGTCATACCGAACGCTCCAAGGCATATCTTTAAGTAGAGATTATGGCTTTTATGTTTTTCACGAGCGCTATGAAATGTTTAATAATTTACATGTAAATATCCCTATTATTAAGGCCCATTGGCAGAAACTCTCGGACACGTATTTACTTATTTTCGACATAGATCCATCGTGCCAAGGCTCATCAAAATCGATGTCTCTGACTTGGTGTCCTCCCCTTGTTAGCATAGAATTAGAATGCTTAGCTTCGTAAAAAACATCACTTTAAAATTACATTTCCATTTCATTATTTGCAACAATAAGGATGGCATTAGTGAATTACCTATTTTAATTATTTCTTTCAAATTATCCACGGAAATAAGGTTTATTTTTTGAAGAGTCAATACATGTTTTGTTTCCGGATCCGTGTCCCATTTATCTGTACCGAACAGTGTTAAACCCATCCAATCGTTTCTGTTCCACCCCAACTTCTGCTTAAGGATCTCTTTGTAGTGCTAAGGGGAAAATAAACGTGGTTATACTTTATTCGGCGGCGCGCGCAAGTTTGCTCCGAAATGTGTGAAATTTGCCGGCAGGCTGTCGAAGGCAGCGAAATCGAACGAGTTAAACTATAAGTACCCTGATGCATTGTAGGAAATATGGAACCCCCTCCTTCGGGTCATTTTCAAACATTGCAGGTGTTGCGTCGATCACAAAAAGTATACCATCTCGAATACCATAAAGCTCTTTCGGGTCGTCTTGAAAATCATCGTCACTGTCAAATTCTTCGTCGAAGGATGCCATTTTCTAATTTGACCGGCTCTTTATTCCTGCGCTCAGCGATGCTACGCTTTACTCAAGATTTGTAAATCGATGCGAATAAGAATTATTACTCCAATCAGTGGGTAATTGAATAATCAATAGATTCGATATATATGTTCATGAAAATCAACCTTACTTCGTAGCCTGTTACTGATTTACTTCTCATCTCAACATTGACATATAATGCTTTGTTATCTTTTCACTTCATTCGCTTTATCGTTTCCTTGAATGTATATTTTTCTTATCTTCTCCATTTATGTTACATGTTCTTCAACCGACACGAATACGTTACGTATTGTATCATAACGTATTTTTCATTAACATCAGAGAGGCTACTTACTTCACATATTTTTATTAGACAAGTGTTTTTCACGGTGTAATCACACCGTGGTGTTTTTCTTTATATATATATATATAGTGTTTGTGTGGATTTAGCTTTCGCTGATACCACGGATTTCGCTGATACCACGGATGGTGTTTTTCTTTTAAACCATTTCAAACTCTGAATTCGCCAAACTGACAGTTGTAACTATAGACATATATCGACACATACGGGCAAACTCCACTTACGCCCAAATCGCCCGCAACGCCGGTGATTTTCATTAAGGTAGGTTTTCATATACGCGACTGGACGCAACGTCAAGAATTTCGAAGTCGATTTTCTTGAGAATGAAACGTGATATCAAAGAAAGTTGGTGTTTCTTTTCAACGTATAACAAGTAGGTAAATAAGTCGAGAAAAAGGAAAGAAAGTTTTTGATATTACGTAACGTAATCATTTTCGAGAAAATCGACTTGGAAATTCTTGACGTTGCGTCCAGTCGCGTATGGGAAAGCCTACCTTAATGAAAGTCATGGGCATTGCGGCACGTTGCGGGCGATTTGGGCGTAAGTGGAATTCGCCCTATGAGGGCGCGAAGTTTGAATTGAATGTATAACGTCGTATAACATATTGTTGAACGTAGTAAGGGGTAGTAGGGAAAGGAATTGGGGTCAAATTAGCGGTAGCTTAAAATGTTTGAAATTAGTGAAAGATCTTTTAATGGACAAACTTCAACAGTGGAAATAATTTGCTCGAGTTCGAAGTTAAATTGTTATAGCATATTTAAAATTTCTCCTATATAATATTTCATTCAACCGCGAGCAAAGTTGTTTAGCGCTCTACGGGCAACAACCCTGCTCCAGATGAAATCTAACAAAATTTCTTCAACTTTCACACTGGTAATAACGCTAATGCGAACATGATACTCATGAACAATATTTATCATATACTATTTTTGCATTAACATTATTATCAGCGTAAAAGTCGAACTGGTTTTGTTAGATCAGAAGTGAGAAATTCAAACGAGCCGATTACTGACAGAACCGCCGCGCGAGTGTGGCGCTGCGATTCGCGCCACAGAACCTCGTATCATAGATGGGAATGCCGTTTTTCGTAGCGTATCTCAACGGGCAATAGTGGAGTGATCAAGTAGTATTTTGTTCAGCAGTTTAATTAACAATAAGCCCATATTATATAAATCTTAAACACGATATTTACAAATACGAAGGCATGTTTGCATACATCGCTAAGGAATAAAATTTATTTCCAACCAGCGCGGCCCACACATTTCGAACTTACGATACTTGGAAGCTTGGAAGAATCTGTTCTCGATACGGCGATTCGTAACTAGAGAGTGCAAATTCAAAGGAATATAATGACAGCTGTCGAAGGACGTTAACTTTTATTGTTATCATTTTGACTGATGATACACGCGCACTGTCGGGATTTACATATTACATTCGTAGTGTTACTTAAACGTAGCGTCAAAAATGGCTGATGTGCACCGAGAAGCTATCCAAAAGCAGATTCAACAAGATTGGGCAAACCGAGAATATATCGAAGTCATAACTGGTAGCATTAAAAAGATAACAGACTTCCTTAATTCCTTTGGTAATTCTCTTTAAACTATCACGCAAAGCATTCGGAGACAAAATCTGCTATCTTTGAAACAGAATCTTACAAAAACCCTTCTTAATTCCCGGGCCTGAGAATTCTTTCTTAAATTATGTCATTTGATAGAAGACTTTGGTATAAAGTTTCTCTAATGAAGTAAGAGAAACGAAAAATAGAAGTAACCTTTCAATCTTCTAACAAGGGAACACCGCGAACCCGGCCTCACCGATTGGAATGCAACTTTGTGGGTTTTTAGAGTGACTCAAAACAAGAACAACGGTGTGTTTCATTTGAGCCCTATCGCCCTTTAAGGGGGTGAAAACTAACCTCAAAGTCAAATTGGCACTTGCACTTTTTCGCGTATAACTCTCAAAGTACAACAGACAGAAAAAAATGTTTCAAACAAAAGTTTAATGGTACAATAAGCACTGAAAACTTGCGTTAATAAAATTTTGAAAAGTGTTGAAAAATAAAAATATCTGATGAAAAATAAACTTTTTCAAATATTTTGTTGACGGAAGTTTGTAGCGCTTATTGCACCATTAAACTTTTCTTTGAAACATTTTTTCTGGCTGTTGTACTTTGAGAGTTATACGCGAAAAAGTGCAAGTGCCAATTTGACTTTGAGGTTAGTTTTCACCCCTTTAAAGGGCGATAGGGCTCAAATGAAACACACCGTTGTTCTTGTTTTGAGTCACTCTAAAAACCCACAAAGTTGCATTCCAATCGGTGAGTCCGGGTTCGCGGTGTTCCCTTGTAAGTGTGCTTCTCGACCAATCTTTTACCATTTTAGATTTTAATAAATCACATACTTCGTCTACACATAGCTTTGCAGAACCTTGCCCTAAATTACACATAAATTTTCATCTCGGTTTTAAAAATAAAAATAGCAGAATTTAACTTCGGATACTGTTAATACATGCAAAGGTGATTAAATTGTTTAAAAACAACCGATACATATTCCATTTTGCTAGATATGTCCTGCAGATCGAGGATAGCTGTTCTTAATGAAAAACTCACGACGCTTGAAAGAAGAATCGAGTATCTCGAAGCATGTGTAAGTTATTTAAAATTTAAGTACATTGAGTGAAGTAGATTATAATGTTTAAGTAGACAGTCTTACCAAACCTATCTCCTCACGATTATTACTCCGCAGGTTACAAAAGGAGAGACATTGACATAAGTATTGGCGAAACGACTACCTTTAATACTGTAAGATTTTTGTATTTACTGGAATCACATATGAATAAACACACAGTAAAAATAATAGTAATAATCCTGTATTTTAATCACCAATTCTACAGTACAGATGTTTATCAACAATACAAATAAATGTTGGTATTAGTCTATCGTTCTCCCTGAAGCTTAACCGTACTGAGGAACAGCAAGTGGCCTTTTATTAACGTTGTACAAGTCTCCCATACCTTCTCTCAAACCTTTGTTCATATACGCGACCGCGGTCGTAATCGCTCCTACAGTCACAATAAGAGGGAAAGGTAATCTCAACCATGCCCGGAATATCGGTAAGGTACCGATCGCTGAAAGAAATAACATCTATCTGAAAGATTTTATATTATTTTTAGTGTAATTGACAAGTTTTATGTTTTCCTAGTACTCAGCATTCTTCTTGTAAGCGACGGGCAAATGTACGAAGAAGACGGAATAGATTTAACACGGAATACAGTTTTTAACATATATATCGAGATATAGTCGAATTCTTTTTGTACCGTGCGAAAGCGGTTGCGCGAAGCAACGGCGATGACATAGGTTACAGTAATTTTCCGAAGCGGTACTAGTTTGAAGGTTCGCGCGAATATCTATTTTCATTTTTAATACGAAACAGCTTCGGACGATGGTGTACGTTCTTAGCGAAAGTCGGATACAAAACACTGAGTACTAATAATGCGACCTTTGCGTGTGACGAGACAACTACATACCACCTATAGCATGATTAAGGGCATCATCTTTTCCCCTGATAGATGCCGATATAAACATAATAGAAGGAAACGTTACAGCGATACCATTTAGTGGCACCATCCAAAATACGGCGCGCTGGAAGGCATGCGTAAATGTTTTGCATTGGGTGTGTGCCATTATATCAGTTATAGTAACAGGTACGCTTGCGTATAGCCCAATTTTTAAGCAACTCAACACTTTTCCAAGAGGATCTTCTCCATCTGGTTTCTCGAAATATTTATATTTAGTCAGTATCATGGTTAATGAATCTGAAACGTACAGATGTATTTCAATTATAATAATAAAAGTGTTTCAATCAATTGTATAACTAGTACTTCGTGCAATTTCCTTTGACAACAGGAAAAAGCACATTTTAATGACACACTACAATATAAACAATCAAGCTTGGACTTTGTGGATAATAAAAGAAATGTATACCTTAAATCTAATCCACAAAATTTTAATGTGGCCTTAGATATTATTTATTTTATAATGTGTATAGTCCTGTGAACACTTTTCAATTACATAACTTGAACCAATAACTTCATAGATTCGCAACCATCCGCAACCAAGTTGTCCGATTAATCATGTTCGATCTTTTAGATTTTTCCATACGTCCACAAAATAATGATCATATTTGAGGAAATCAACGATACAAAAGTTTTCTCTTCGTTGAATGTTGCTCTAAAATAATTATAAATATTATCCCTAGAAAAATATCATGCATAGTGTTGCGTGGCCGTTTGGGCAAAGAGGAGGTATAATAAGAGGCGTCACTCGACAAGGACAGAAATAACCTAGGGAAATCACTAGACAACCAATTTAAATGCCCATTCGGCAATGATCGCTAAGCTTCGGCAATGATCGGTCAACTTCGGCAATAATCAGCCAATTGCGGTAAGGTACATTTAGTCGATTTGAATATCCCGCTCGAAATAGACAACCAATTTAAATGCCAAGGTCAAGCAAGGACTTCAAAGGTTCCGCCCGGAGTGACGCCTCTTATTATACCTACTCTTTGGTTTGGGTCCTCTGGATCCTTGGTAGGGAATTCGGCGAGGGTCTACGCCCGTGGAGTGCTTAGGCCATGGACCTGAAGGACAGTGCCTAGTTCCGGGAGGTTACAGCGAAAGACGGAAGGGGCTGCGATGTGAGGGACGACTGGTGGTGTCCTCTACAGCCGAATATAAGTTTTAGAAATAGCGTCCTTGGGCGGTATTCATAGTCGTTGCTTAAGCATGTGCTTAAGAATTTCTTGACAAAGTCGGCCTTATTCGAATAAGCTATGCTTAAGACGTCATGTATTCATAGTCTGAACTTAAGATTTGCTTGGTCAAGAAAATGGTGCTTAATGCTTGCTTAGTCAAGCAAATGCTTAAGCCAATCTTATATTACGTTCGGCAAGCGTCGGAAACTTTCCCGTGTAGCAGAGCGGAATACCCAATCAGGAATGATATTGAAAATACATCTTGTGTTTCTTTTCCCGCGTCGCCACCACGCAGAGACCCAGATAGCACAACGTCTGGTAAAGTCTTAAAGACGTCCAAAAGGCGTCTTGTTACAAATCAAGACGTTCAGACCTAAAATAGACCTAAACTAAACGTCTCTAACGGCCGATTTCTTCACCTCCAGATATCTGCCAGTCAGAGTTATCTGACAGATATCTGGCACATGCCTATTTCTTCACCTCCAGTCTCGAGTTATCTGCCAGTTGTCCTCCGGTCAATTTGACTAGAGGTTCGGGCACCGGATAACTGCTGGAACTGCCAGTTAGTGCGTTTTTGCAGTAGTGGGGGAAGTAGGGAATGTGAAACAGAGTTATGCTTGTGAAGTTATGTTTTATCTTTCCAGGTTGAAGCATTAGTTTTCTTATTTTCTATAATATGTTTGTATTTCATGACTGTATCTATTAATAACTCCTTCTCTTCATGCGTAAAATTAGCGCTTCTGCTCATTTTATCCTGTAAAGAACAATGTGAAAATAAATGAATGTATATATCACTCATTTACTGCAACAACGACATAACTCCAAATTCACGATTTTATGGGAAACGGGTTTGAAAGTTTCGTTAGACAACAACCGCTTTTTCTATACTAATAACTCAAAATGTCGTTGTTACAGCAAATGAGCGATATAAGTGTAATGTACTGCAATAATCTACCTCAATGGCTTCAATCAGCGTATATCCCTTTCTCAATACTGTTGAACAGCGTTCAATAGCGTCAATCGATCGAATCGATTACTGGCGATCACCATGCGATCACTTTTGAACAGCTTCGCAATGAAGTTGTCGCTTTACCTTTTTTGCGGCGTTGCCGCGTCAACCTTTCAGTCAGTTAACCATAGGATCCAAAAGCGTGAAGAAACACGCGCTACTGCCATCTGGCACATAGCATCTAGCTGGCCGCTAGCTAACCGGGACTTTGTCCAGAGATGAAGAAATCGAGCGTAAGACGAGGTGTGCTATCTGGGGATTGGCAGAGACGTAGATGGTACTGCGTTCCGCTTCGAAAAATAACAACTGAACTCTTACTCTACGCGTTAACAACCTGTGAAGAAATTAACACTGCATGTTTTGCCAACAGTAACAGGCGTCCTTCACCGTCTTAACGCCTAATCAAAGAGGAGATATAATAAGAGGCGTCACTCCGGGCGGAACCTTTGAAGTCTTTACTTGACCTTGGCATTTAAATTGGTTGTCTATTCGAGCGGGATATTCAAATCGACTAAATGTACCTTACCGCAGTTTGCTGATTATTGCCGATGTTTACCGATCATTGCCGAATGGGCATTTAAATTGGTTGTCTAGTGATTTCCCTAGCTTATTTCTGTCTTTGTCGAGTGACGCCTCTTATTATATATCCTCTTTGGCCTAATAACATGGTCTTAAGTCAACTAAAACGTCGACTTGAAAATCTAACCTCACTTTGCTCGAATAAGACCGCTTTATGCTCGAATAAGAAGTTCTTAATCGACTATGAATACTTACGTTCTTAAGATGATCTTAAGAACTGACTATGAAACATGATTCAATAAGGATTACTTGACAAAGTAAATACTTGAGTAAATGCTTAAGACGATGCTTATTTGTCGACTATGAAACTAGATGGGGACTTAAGCAAATGCTTAAGACGATCTTAGTCTTAAGCAACGACTATGAATACCGGCCTAAGACTTCTGACGGCACAGATGGCGCTGGTGAGATTATTTTGTGGCGGGGAGAAGAAGGAGAAGAAGACGCCGACCGCCATTGGAACATTTGGAACGCCATTCTGGCATCACGTGTCGTTCTGTACGCATCGCTCTGAGAGCATGTTGTACCTGAAATTGTTAAGGTTATTAAAACCATTTTTGTTAGTAATTGTGGAGAGTCATTTATTCGCCCACAAATGGATCTGCAATCTAAAGCAAAGTAGGCCTGCTCAGAATTCATATTTCTACCGTCTTGGATGCCTACAATAGAACATGATCAGCGCAGCCCAGTGGCGGCGTCACTACAGCAATCAGAATATAATGGTTAGGTAATAAAATTGCCTAACAAGGGAACATATGGAACCCGCACACGCCGATTTTAATGGGGCTTTTGTATGAAGTAGTCCTCAGAAAAATATTTTGAGAACAACATCTTACAAAAGCTCCATTAAAATCGGCGTGTGCGGGTTCCATATGTTCTTCTCCCCGCCACAAAATAATCTCATCAGCGCCATCTGTTACCACATAGTTTCAACTTTATTGATCCCAGCGCCTCCGGTGGAAAGTGCCGTCCACTAAATTTTGCCAACAGATTGATATACGGAGTGCCCACCCCTGGTCTACTGACAAGTTCGATCTGCTTTCTTACAAATTAACTCCTCGCTTGTCACCTCCGAGCGCCCTACTCCTCCAATTTTGGCGTGTTCCTCCGACTCCCTCTTCGGATTCCTTCGTCCAATCAAGGCAATGACATCCCTTAAGTTTCGTCAGTGGGTTGTCCTCTAACCATCTCTCCGTCCTTGGCCCTTCCTTCGCGCTTCCCTCCACTCTCGGCTGGTGGTCGAGGCACGCTTTCCGATTACATATACTTTACATAGGCTGCGTCATGGACCTGAAGGACAGTGCCTAGTTGCGGGGGGTTTACTCGTAAGACGGAAGGGGAATCGCCTGTGTAGCCATCTTGTTATGATATACTAGTAGTGCACTCTATAGCCCATTATATATATAGTTATTTTCTGGCAATTAAATATAACGTATTTTCATTCACCCTATGTATTACAATTCGTATAAATATGTATTATTTATAAAAACATTAATCAATAATTTATGAAACCTGAGTAATGTAAGTGTAAAGTTTCAAAGTTTACCACGGTATGGCATAGATGGCACCACTAGTATATCATAACAAGATGGCTGAAACAGCTTGATTCCCCTTGCGTCTTTCGCTTACACCCCCGCGTCTATAAGTCTAGCTCATGCACTGTCCTTCAGGTCCATGGGCTGCGTACAGTACACTAAGGGACAGAATCGGCTTCCCTTCGGAAATTTGGCAACGTTGCTTGTCACTAGAACCACTGAGTTATGCTTAGTGACATGCAACGTTGCATGTCGGGTCCCCCTATGTCGAAGAACCACTGAGTTATGCCTAGTGACAATGGTGACAATTTTACAAGTTATTATTTAGTTTGCTAAAATGGATTTTGCTTGGTAAAACATTACACGTAAGAGCATGATGGGCTCGATTCCTCATCTATTTGGCAAAGAAGTAGCATGTATCGCAGGTAGAAAGTTTTTAGACTGCCAGGCCGAAGTCTAGGTAAACGCACGAAATCCCTATATCGGTGTTCCAGCACGGGAAGGCGAGGGAAGGCGTTTTGGCCGCCGCGACCCCCAGGTAGCCGCCGGCCGCATAAGACCCTCTCACTTGCACATAAAGCTCTGTCCTTGTTTAGCACCATCCCTGTCTACCGCATGCTCTCCGTCATTCCCGTGCAGCGAATTGGCGCGAAGAGGCTAGTTATTTCTTACGAAGGAGCAATATCGATGGTCCTCACTTTCTACCTACGATACATGCTACTTCTTTGCCAAATAGATGAGGAATCGAGCCCATCTTCCTCTTACGTGTAATGTTTTATCAAGCAAAATTCATTTTAGCAAACAAAATAATAACTTGTGAAATTGTCACCATTGTCACTAGGCATAACTCAGTGGTTCTTCGACATAGCTACTCGACATGCAACGTTGCCAAATTTCCGAAGGGAAGCCGATTCTGGCCCTTAGTGTACATACATTTCTAACAGGTAGGTAAGCGCAACCCTCAGGGTCAAGACGGCGTCGCCGGCGCAAAGTTTATGACTTTATGACTTTCAGCGTTTCCCGAACCGAGTTTTTACCCTAACAGGACATCGGCAATTATTGAAAGCGAGGACAGAATTTTAAGTCGTTTTACGAGACGAGCAGCTGCCCCTTCGTCGAAATTTGGCACGCAGATGTGGAAGGAAAAGTTAAGCTATTTATTATCCTCGCTTGGTCTAACTGTAGTTTTGAGAATTACTGAATGCACCCCTAGGTTCTCGTACGCTTCGAATCTAATTATAATATATCTTTCAGTACAAAAGGATTTTGAATTTCGCTCTACATCTAACCTCGATATTCTATGTCTTATAGCTAACTTCACGCAGTCACACATATTTATACTAGAGACACTATAATAAGAGGCTCGACACGAGTGACAGTCCGTCATGTTTGATCGAAATCCCACGAGAGAGAAAGAGATATACACCATTTCACTCTTCACCACTCTTAACAACTCTTACGTTTATGGCAACATTTCACTTCTGTTTACTTCGCATTTAAATCGGTATAATAAAATAACATATATCAAATAGAACACAAGATTTGGTTTTATGCTTTGTATCTTCATTATCTTGGTATAATTGACAGATTTAAAAATCAGCGGGAATAGATGAAAAATGACGGGCCAATCAAAAACCCAAATGCACATTTTCAGATTAATAGATAGTAAAATACCGCCATAAACGTAAGAGTTGTTAAGAGTGGTTAAGCGTGAAATGGTGTATATCTCTTTCTCTCTCGCAGGATTTCGATCAAAAATGGCGGACCAATCAAAAAGTGGCCTTCTCGTGTCCAGACTCTTATCAAAGAGTAGGTATAATAAGAGGCGTCACTCCGGGCGGAACCTTTGAAGTCCTTGCTTGACCTTGGCATTTAAATTGGTTGTCTATTTCGAGCGGGATATTCAAATCCACTAAATGTACCTTACCGCAATTGGCTGATTATTGCCGAAGTTGACCGATCATTGCCGAAGCTTAGCGATCATTGCCGAATGGGCATTTAAATTGGTTGTCTAGTGATTTCCCTAGGTTATTTCTGTCCTTGTCGAGTGACGCCTCTTATTATACCTCCTCTTTGCCTACACGCTATATCACATAGCGAAAACTTTATATTAATCGATCATGAAACGCAGCAACATTCCGATATCACCGAGCGAGAAATCGACAAGTGTCTCCTCTTCAACAATATGTATATTTGCGAACATCTCTATCCTACACTCAACTCCGAACTAACCGATCCTTGCTTACGTTTAACCCTAGACCGCCTACCAGCCAACAGAGACTCGTGTCCTATTTCAATCCTCACAACTAGACAAGCTATTTGGGTACCCCTACATTCTAAACATTCTTGGATACACGGCTCCTATGATGCAACAGTACTTCGAGTCACCTGCCCTGACAAAATCGGCACAGTTACCACTCATTTCTCCGGAACCAACTTGGTAGAAATACAACCAGGATGCATAGGACACACACGCACGGTTACGTTTTACTCAAGCATGGACGAAATAAATCCAAAATCCCTCGCCATTCCACTAGGCATTTCCAACTTTACCCTACCTTCTTTAAACGATACAGTCACCGTATATGGACGAATACCAGAACTTCAAGATGAAATACTATCATCATCCTCTCTTCTACATAAATCCAGACTCCTTGACGATATAACCAAAGAAGCCCAAGAAATCTCAACTCACGCTAGAATTCTATCTCGTTCCGAAACTACCTGGACTTTTCTACAAATCCTCACAGGCACTTTAGTTATAGTATCATTATTGTACCTAGTTTTTAAGCTTAGATTATGGAGAGTACTCCTATGTTTATGTAAACCATGCAACTTTTACAACTGTTTTTACACAAACACAGTCGGTCAACACCATTACAATACTGCCAGCCCTATGTCAATGCATTATACGTCTGAAACCCCAGCTGCCTCAGGAGTACCATCGCCTACACCGCCCAATTTCCCCACATTGAAGACTATCACATCTCCAACCAGAAGGCTCCGATTCAGCGAGTCTTGAAATTAAAACTTCGGGGACGAAGTTCAATCCAGAAAGGGGGGTGTCACGACGCCCGGCATTCAATCGCCATCCAGCTATCCGATGCTTCACTTCCGATCGAACTCCAGACATAACGATAAGGATCGCCCCTCCACTCTGTAAATTCCGCTATTAAGAATCGATTCCGTTGCCAAGGGAAAATAAATGATGTTCAGTCGTTCCAAACCTATTGTCATGTGAGGTTCATTCTACCCGACTCTAGGTCTAATTAATAAGCGTACTGCGTGAGCCGAAATTATTATTAGACTGCGTCCATCTCTAAGGAGCTGTCGCGCTACGAGTCCTGTTTAGAAATAAAATATTGTTTTATTTCACGTACACTGGTTTCACGTGCTATTCCGAGCCGTGCGAATCAATACACTATGTCACAAATTTTGCGGATTTCCCCGTGATAATTCGAATACAACACAGTCAAAGCGTGGTGAAAATGTTCTTAAAGATCTCATCATAGGATGTACATTCCCTCCGATAGGTCCTCGAATTGGCACCAACGGTCCACCCATCAATGGTCTCGGTGGAAAATTCTGAGCAAAGAAATGAATGAGTTTTATATCATGGCAGAATTATTGCATTTTATGTAAATAAAGTACCTACCCTATAATAAATAGGAATATGTTCGATATATCGTTGTAGGGGAACCCTTTGTTCTCTAGGCCTATCTCTTTGTCGTCCCTCCCATGGACTTTCTCTGGATCCATCTTTTTCCCTGCTGTCTCGAGAATGATCTCTGGCCCGCTCGCGATGGTCTCGGCAAGATCTCTCACCATCTTTCCGCTCTTTACTATGATCTTTCTCCCTATGTCAATAATGCAATAGTCTGGTGAAATACAATTCCCCGATGTTTGTGTAGTATCAATTTACAAATTTGTTAAGAAATCTTAACACTAATTGTAACAGCTTTGCTGTGTTGAAAAGTATTATTGCCACTTCAGGCACGAACCTGGGGTGACGGGACAACGGCGACGTGCGCCTAGGACTGCGATTTCGGGTTCTTGTAAGACTCAAGGACGCCGAACACCTTCTCAACGTTCTCGGCTTGTTTTCTAAAAATTAAAATGTCCATATTTGCGAAACAGAAGTTGTAATAAATCTTAGCAATTTGAAACAATAAACATACCTGAATTTTCCGAATTCACAGTTACGACAGTACGATGTTCCTCGACATCTTCTGTTTCACCTATTGCTCTCTTTATTTCGTCTCTATCGAATATCGGCTTGGATCCCTCTCCTACAGTTAAGTTTAGTAAATTTAATAATAGAAAAGCAATCGTATGTAGAAATCGGAAAAGCATTTAAGCAATACTAGCAGGTGTGGCAGAGCTTGAAGATATTAACGTCGCTACTCCGATAAACTGACTAGCTCTGAACAATTGTGAGCCAAGTCATTTTGTATTGTCAATTTCAAATTAGTTAAATAAATTGTCGTTAATTTATATGATTTTCTATACTAAAAGTATGTATAAATTTACTTTTCATCCTCATAAATAAAGAATACTTTACATAATTGAAAATGGCTTACAACTTTCTTGAGCGCCAGATATATGAAGAGAAATTTATTGTTTAAAATTTTAACTGATAATTTTTAATTAAAATGTAATATTTTCTTTTCTTTTTCACATAGCGTATACAAATCGCATTAAATAAATTTTCAAAAGAATGTAGCTAAATTCTTGGAATGTTACGAATTGATTACAAAAATATAAACATATCGATACGCCTTTCAATATAGTTCAAATAAAGTAGTTTAATTTCCGTGTAGAAGATTCATGTTTCCGCAATAAAGTCTTCCGAGGTGGTTCATATTTTCCAGCACGATTAAGGAGACTAGGCAGTCAGAAACTCGATTTTTTTTTGTTGCATTTTTCGAAAGTTCCGCCCTTCCCGATTAAAATGCCGTTTGGTTTATGTTAAAATTCGCAAAATTTAGGATTTTACAGCCGAAAAGGTCGAGCGCGCCATAAACCGTTTCTGCGCGCACGCAGGTAGACTAGATTCCTCTTTCGAAACTTTAAGCGCGTTTTTCTCGGAATCATATTTCCTCTTCGTTTTGCAGTGATTGGAAACAAACGGAGGTATCAGTCGATTTGAAAAAAATTCAGCATATATGAAACATGTCTAGTTACGACCTGAACCTAAGCATAAGTCTGTAAAAACTCCTGGTTTGTCAAAAAAAAAAATAGAATGGCTCTTTTCCCTGGCGAAAAATGACGTTTCTTCAAAATTTTCCGTTTTGCAGCCACCATTTTGATTTTTTTCCTTTTTCAATAGGTTCAGGGCAGAATAGGGCAAACTATAAATTTCAGAGGATATTTCATAATTAAATTTCTTACGGCCAGAATCACTGCAAAATTACAGCGGCTCCAAAAAATACGCCTACATATCAGACGACCGTATCGCTGTCATACATATGTATATAATATTCAAATCATTTCTTTTTTACTGTTTATAGTATTAATAAACATTACCCCAACGTACTAGTCACAATTTGTATTCATCTCCTGGTAATTAATTCTCAAAAAATACTTGATTTTCGAACGATCTGACTGCCTAGTCCCCATTTTTAAAGCACATATATATTTCTTATTACTTTTTTTTCAATCTGTATGGTAGTAATAAACATTGGGTAAAAGCATATATCTGGATGTGCTTTCATTTGTTTACAAATAAATAAAGGACAGAGTCTATTTCTCACGAAAAACGACTGCCTAGTCCCCTTAAGGGGTTAGGCCACCTTGGACGGAGCAAAATTGCAGTCATTTTCGGCATTTTTTTTAGGAAGATAATAAAATAAACAGAAAAATTAATATGAAGCCTGTTATTATACAACTCTCGCCGGAAAAAAACGTATTTTTTTTCTTACAAAATGGCGGCGGTAGAACCGTGATACGCAAGATCTTGTGGAGCGACGTTTTCCGCGGTGTTCAATCTCACGGCTATACCGTTTGACTTAGAACAAAAAACCAAAAAGCTTTATTTTCTGCATGCCTAAAACTATGGAAGTACATAACGGTTTTGCGATATCTTGAATATGTTCTGTGGAATTGACACTTTTATAAAAAAAAAAAATGCACTTTTTCTCTCCATGGTCACCATTTCGAGACAAATTAATATTTCTGGATTTCCCTACGTACTTCCATAGTTTTAGCCATGCAGAAAATAAAGCTTTTTGGTTTTTTGTTCTAAGTCAAACGGTATAGCCGTGAGGTTGAACACCGTGGAAAATGTCGCTCCACAAGATCTTGCGTATCACGGTTCTACCGCCGCCATTTTGTAAGAAAAAAAATACGTTTTTTTCCGGCGAGAGTTGTATAATAACAGGCTTCATATTAATTTTTCTGTTTATTTTATTATCTTCCTAAAAAAAATGCCGAAAATGACTGCAATTTTGCTCCGTCCAAGGTGGCCTAACCCCTTAAGTAATCGTCCACTTTGTTGAATCGCAATTTCAAGCTTTCGCGATATTCACTCTATATACGATGCTTCGGAGCGCAACTTTTCAAGCCAGCTAAATTAAGTTGTTATTTATTTAATGCAATTAAATAAAAGATGAATAAGAATAAGAAATACCACGCTACGCAAAAATTCGGAAGAATTCTAAGATTTAATTTCTGATTTCGTTTCTTCCAGTGTTGAAGCCTAATGTTTAATGTTTCATCATGCCTCTTCAGTTGTCGAATGTCAAGATCTCAAACATCTTCCGAGACGCGAAAATCTTCCAGTTGGTCTTAGTACATAAAGCATTTAAAAAATCCACTTATTCGGACATGCACGCATTCCCAAAACCAGGACACAAGGAGAATGCACAAAACGTGCTCGAGCTACGTTTTTCGGGGAAAAATTAATTTCTACTAAAACTCTTATTCTACTACTAATTCTTTGTGCAAGTTCGTAGGAAAACAAAGATACTCTACATAAAGCAGCAAGCAAGAGATACGTTAAGCATAGCAATCTTAAAACAGTAAATTGTAAAAAAAATTGTGCTTACATATTGCACATTATGCGATCAATAATCATCCAACGTTGTATTCCAAATTTCCTACATCCTGGACGAATCAAAAATACGTTAGTAACTTGACGAATGAAATTGAGAAAATTCTCGAATATAACTGTAAAATCCGGAATCTTCACGACTGTAGAAATTAGCGACAAGGATGCCGTTCTTCGGAAGTGGCACTTGGTAAAGTGAAAACGTGGAGATATTTATCTAGACTTCGATAATAAATTTAACCCTGTAGGGACTAGTGGGACTCCAGAGTCCCATTCAGACTAACACATTTTTATTTACGTTCCATCAATAAGATCGAGATTTGATAGGTGTAGTGACCTTTAGTAGGCAGAGAAGAAACTGTTCGTACCATCAGAACCCGAAATTAAACTTTTTTCTGTTATAAACAAATAAAAAAAAAATTAAAAAAATAAACGAGTAGTTTCCAAATCCGAAGTATAAAATAGACTATTTTAACGCTCAAAAAAATTCTACGTTAAGTTTAAAACATCCCCGTACCTAGAGGGTTCTAAAAAGCGAAGAGTAATGTCTCGCGGAGAAGTGACATTTTTACATTAGAGAGCATACGATGTTCTCAAACTTCGATTCGTTGATCGTGATATCTAGAGTACCCCAGAATAATCTTCCTCGTTGAGCTTATTATCCTCTGCGGTACTCGTTCGCCGAACGACTGCGAAATCTTAACAGATTACGGTAAAAAAGCAACATGTTACCCGCTCTTCTTTTAAGCACCACATCTTCCTTGTTGGGTACGTCCCGCTTAAGTTCATGGGTGGCTGCTCTCCCAGGAATCTTTCTACGAATATCTACTTTGATTTTGCGAAGTTCTGTTGAACTAATTGTTGTGCCTTCAGGTCCTTTAAACAAGGGAGTTGTATCGCTTAATGTTTTTTCAAACCTAAAGGTACAGAATAATATTAATATAGTATACAACTATATTAAAAACTTAAGTCAACTAAATTTGATATTTTATCCCAAAAAAAAGTTTACGCTTTTTTTGGTGAAGTTTTCTGTATATAGCCAAAATCATATTTAATTTTGAGAGAAAATTCCACGACCCGAAAATGAAATCTTCCAGAATGATTAAAGACAAATTAATAATTAAAGACAGTTCATACTTACTTTTTCGAAAGCGCAGTAACTTTAGGTGTATAATGCTCGGAAGTTCTTCTACGTCGGCTAGGTGGAGATCCGCTCCTACTCGCGCGAGGTCTGCTGCATCTTCCTTCGGGAATCGGTAAGCCCATATTACGAGCGCGTCGTATCTCGTACTCCATAGCCATTTTTCGTTTCAGTCTATTATGCTTGTCCAATCTGTCTTGCTCGATCACCCATTCGCGTCTACGCTGTCGCCTCTCCTCTTCCGTTCTTGCACGTAGAACCACGTCGCTATCTTCGTTACGCGAAGGCTTAGGTTTTTCATCGCGATGCGTATTCCTCGATGTATGCGGTTTCATTCCTACGTACAACGTAGCAAAGATAGATTATATTACGTACGCAGTATCGAAGAATTTTCTACTTGGTTAGCCAAACGCGAAATTTGAATAGGTTTGTATTTACTTTGTACCGAATTGAGGTGAAATAAATTACCTTGCTATCGCGCAGAAAAATGAGGAGCAGTGAACAGAATAACCAGCAAGTAAAAGCATAAGAATTAAACGTAGTAGTGCCTATTGTTTGTGAACTTTAAAAGGGAAACGCCGCGCACACGCGCTTATTATTCTGAGTGCAGCCAATGTAGCCAACTGCAGCTTTGAGAAACCTAGAATTTTGATACGCCAACTAGTGGCGGAAAATTGAACTACTGAGAATAGGTCGAAATCCGTCGAAGTTCATATGACTATCAGTGTTTATATAGACGTGTTGTGAAAAAGGAGTGTTTTTAAATTTTTTTGAACACTAAATTTTTACTCATTCGATTAATAAATACTTATTCGGAATGTTTGGTGGGATCCGGACCTACTTTCAATAGTTTGTCAACTTACCACCGTAGCGCTGAAATTGCCAGTGTTGCGGGTTCCGCTGGTTGAATTGCGTGAAGTTAGCTATAAGACATAGAAATATCGAGGTTAGATGTAGAGCGAAATTCAAAACCCTTTTAATTGAAAGACAGATATATTGTAATAAGATTTGAAGCGATCGGCACATCTGGAAGGTCTTAAGCAAGTTTGAAATAGGGGACAAGGAGGATAGTAAATAGCTTAACTTCTCCTTAAACATCTGCGTGCCAAATTTAGTCGAGCGGGCAGCTGCACGTCTCGTAAAACCATTTAAAACTCTGTCCTCCCTTGCGATAATTGCCGATGTGCCGTTAGGGTAAAAACTCAGCTTGGGAGAGGCTGAAAGTCATAAAATCATAAACCTTGCGCTGGCGACGTCATCTTGACCCTGGGGGAGGGTGCGCTTACCTACCTGGTAGAAATGTATGTACTGTGGGCAGCCTACGTAAAGTATGTAATTGCAAAGCGTGCTCCCACCACCACCCGAGAGTGGAGGGAAGCGCGAAGGAAGGGCCAAGGACGGAGAGATGGCTGAAGGACAACCCACTGACGAACTGAAGGACAACACCGTCTTGATTGGGCGAAGGGATCCTAGGAGGGAGTCGGAAGAACACGCCAAAATTAGAGGAGTAGGGCGCCCGGAGGTGACAAGCGAGGAGTTAATTTGTAAGAAGTTAGATCTATCCTGTCAGCAGGACAGCAAACGTTCTGTAACAATATACAGTTATTTCTCAGAATATCAGAGTTCTTTCATTGAAATTCCCGCGCCAACTCACGAGCGGAGTGCTTTCAGCGCTCCACGGGCACGGACCCGCCAGTCTTAAAGATATCCCACAAAATCGCGCAACACCAGCTGTCTATGCACTCAATGCGCGAAACGGAAGGCGCCCAGGGTCTGTTCCGATTCGCGCATTGAGCGCATGAAATTGGTGGCACCCTATTGGTGCAGTCATGGACCTGAAGGACAGTGCCTAGTTCCGGGGGGTTACAGCGAAAGACGGAAGGGGCTGCGATGTGAGGGACGACTGGTGGTATCCTCTACAGCCGAATATAAATTTTAGAAATAGCGTCCTTCATTGGTATAGCCTTGTGACGCCATTGTGCAAAACGGTGGAAAACGGTGCAAAACAGTGTAAAAGCATCGCAAAGTAACTTGTATGCGTGTAGTGTATTTATATAATTGTCTTATTATTTGGGATACTTTCGAAATTACGTAAGTAATATTAAATTTTCTAGTAAAATAGTAAAAGTATTGTATTTAAAGGTTAAAAATTTATATATAATGGTTTTGCCAGAAGAAATTTTCCACGGTATGGCATAGATGGCACCACCAGTCGTCCCGCAAAAAGCGGCTGGAAGAGGTCGATTCCCCTTCCGTCATTCGCTTCAACTCCCGCGTCCATAAGCCTAGCTTATGCACTGTCCTTCAGGTCCATGGGTGCAGTATTGGTGGCATCGTACGATTCCCTAGAATTCGTGTCACTTGCGGTGCATGAGGCGCGCAGGATCGGAACAGACTAGTGATCCTCTAGGGAGTGATCGGTATAACCGCAGCCATTTCGGGCAAAACCGGAAATAACATAACCTAAACATTCATTAAATCGTCTGCTTTCCAAACTGATTGTTTATCTATCTCTTTCTATCCGTATTTCTGTCTCTTTCTTTTTTACAGTTTCTTTCTCTGTCTACTTCCGCTTTTGACCGAAATGGCGGTAACCAATCAGCGACGATACACGTTGTTCCGATCACTCTCTAGAGCAGGCCTTCCCAAGTCGGGGAAAACCACTCCTGAATCACATGTTTCGGTTCTCCCTCTAACGCTGCGCCTTCAGCTAAGGTGGGACGATTCCTAGGGCGGTATTTTCAGTCGTTGCTTATTCTTAAGCAAATGCTTAAGCATTCGGCATCCTTTATTAGCTACTAGGTTAGTAGAGGATGCCGCATGCTTAAGCATTTGCTTAAGAATAAGTAGCGACTGAAAATACCGCCCCTACTACCCTTTCTCCGAGGAGATAGTAACGCCGCTAGGAAGCATGTTGGGGCGCTTTAGGGTGAAAGTACCAAATGTGTCATGTTTTTATAGGAAATTTCATAATGACTTAAAAATAGTAGGAAAAATTAAAATTTAAACTAGCATTTCAAAATGACGTAAAAATAATTAAAAAAAATTATTACATACAACGATACAGTAATACAATAATCGTAGTGATGTCTTTTCATTAGATAAATATATTCCTTCCTTTTGCTCAGGAAGGAATTAATTACTGACTTTTCTTACTTTAATTTTGCTTGGTGAAAATTTATATTTGTGTTTTGAACTTTTCTCTTTATTAAGACATTTTTTTCGGGTTAAAAATGTTAATTTTTTATATTTTTTTAATTGAAATAAAAATACATGTTTTGCATAATCTGTTAAAATCCAAGTTAATTCCATCTAAATGTATAAAAATTTGACCCTTCCAAGTAAAAATTGTTGCATAAACCGTTAAAATCGAAGTTAATTTCAACTAAATTTTATAAAATTTGACACTTCCAAGTAATTTTTTTTGCATAAGCCGGTAAAAACGAAGTTAATTTTATCTAAATTTATCAATATTTGACACTTCCAAGTAAAATTTTTTGCATAAGCCGGTAAAACCAAGTTAATTTCATCTAAATTTATCTAAATTTGACACTTCCACGTAAAATTTTTTTGCGCAATCTGTTAAAATCGAAGTTAATTCCATCTACATTGATCAAAATTTGACCCTTCCTAGTAAAAATTTTTGCATAATTGTTAAAATCGAAGTTAATTCCATTTAAATTTATCTTAATTTGACCCTTCCTGACTCTGCAAATCGGGTGACTCGAGATCGGACTCTCGACCGGGCAACACGGCTAAAAACCTACTTGTATACCTCAGTCCAGTTTAGTTGTTTTCGAATAAAGACTTAATCTTTGAATTTAAACAAGCTTGGTGTAGTTCACCCGGTGGATTCTTATCCTTTAATCACTCCCAAACCCTCGATAACGCCAAATCCCGTACCAGACTTGCGAGCCATCGCGCAGGGCACAACACAGGGTATTATTCTACCTATGGTCAATAGTCTAGGGCTAGGGGATAAGTATACAGACGAAAATATGACGAAAATCAAGAGCTACGAAGTTGCGGTAAAAGCATCGTTTTCGAGAAAATTGACTTTGAATTTCAGCTAAATACGCGTGCACCGAAGTATGTATGTACATCCCCCGAGTCCTACAGACAGCTGACGCGTTCCGTTTACCTCCGCGTGCCTCTCAGGCGCCAAAAACTGTACTTCGGTGGACGCGTAATTAGCTGAAATTCAAAGTCAATTTTCTCGAAAATGAAACCTTTACAGCAATTTCGTCACTCCTGATTTTCGTCTTATTTTCGCATGTATAACCACCCCCTAGACTATAGATAGAGTATATAATGGATGTATATAATGTGGGATCAGGAACCCCCATCATAAGAGAGGGCACGGAAGCATCAAGACCGGGGAGTCGGCGGTAGCCGAGGTGGTTAAGGCGGCTGGCCAGCGCGCAAATCTAGAGATCGCGGGTTCGAGTCCCGTTGAGGCGACTTCCTTTTTTCCGTGATCCTACAGTAGGATGTTCAATATTACCGGTCGGTAAAGTGTTAACTGTGACACAGTCGAGCAGAATAAGTGGACTTTTGCGTCGTTCTACCTAAAGCGTCCGTAAATTATTACTCTATTGTTTCTTATTATTTACGTTAATTATGCAAATATTGAATATTGGGCAAAATGAAGGAAATCTACGTTTATATCGTAAAAAGGAAACATTGCTAAGAAGAATTGGTGTTTAGAACTTTAAACGACAATATCGTGTGACATGCGGCGTTTTTCTTCACAACCACAGATATTTCGCAACTGATTCTATTCGTATGGCTAAATAGCAAGAGGAGAAACTTCCATCTTTTGTAAATATTTTGGGTCAAGGCTGAACTTATACATGTACGACGAATGTGCCATTACGACTTCGTCGACTTCAATATTTGTCAACATAGGGCTTATTACAACACGCGATACCCGACTGAAGAACGTATAGAAATACAACGTACAGAAACAGGTCTCGAATGATAATGTCTTAATTCGTTCGTCTTGCTCCGATCATTATTCAGGATAATATATATTCCAATTCGTTACTATTAAAACTAGTGCGATGTATGTCGTGTTTCAGGTTATTTCCGCCAGGAAAACTTCACCAATCCATTTGGTACAGTTTTCAACAAAGTAGGATAGAAATTACGGGACACCCTTAGGCCCGAGACAGACGAGCGAGTTTCCAAACGGTCATTTAGCGGTCGTCAACTTAGGCATTGAAAAAATCGACACTTGGGGGTATTATAAACCAAGTCTTTCCGAGGACTACGTCGTGGCCTGAACAAGACAGGTTTTGGACGACTGCGATGCCGAGAAACATTCGTGAATGTATCGCGTTACCGACGACGACGCATGATCGTTATACTTTATCGGGAAATATAATATTTTAAACGTTATCTGCTGCGTTTTATTATTTTATGCCGGAGCGACAAAACTTGCTCGTCTGCAGCATGTCTAATATACCGATTTCCGCGAAGTGGATAATTTGAAATTATAATTGTTCATAATTACGTGTCTCTTCTTGGTGTTTAGAAGATGTTGGGATTCTTCGTGAACTTCTGTTACTGCTTCTATATAGGTACAACGTGTTACAACCACTTTGAATTCCTTGTCTTGCGTTGCACCTTTATGCCGCGACGGTTCAGCTCTGACTGTGAGCAGCTCTCACTGTTCGAGACAGTTGGAGACATACGCAACGCACACGACTGGTGGTAGTCCAGTACAATCCTGACCAATCACGATTTTCGGCAACATGGCGCAGCCTATCCGAGATGACCATTCTACCGCCAAAATATTTGAAGCGTTTCAAACTGTTTAGAAGCAAAATGAGGATATTTGTGGAAATCAGAGCTGGATTTATTATAACGTCAGGACTGTAACAATGTCGGTGATGAAATGCGAGGCGAAGAAACAGGCTTCTCCGTACATATGTTCCTATTTTTATTACAATCAAATGTTTATTAATACAACTGTTTCGATACAAGAGAGAGGCGGAGATTAATATCTAATGTTGAGATGTTCACTTTTAACTCTTTTCTAATAAATTAAATTCAATTAGTTCAAACTTCGCGCTATTAGAGCTTATGCAAAACACCGCTAGGGCGAGCTGGCGAGGCTCGCAACAGTCCCAATTACCGTGCCTTTATACTTAAAGAAGCCGTACAAAAAAACTCGCATAAATAAATAAGGAAATAAATTTTTTAATTAAGATAAACTGTTAATGTATGTGTTAAAAACAAGAAGGTTGCATTTTCAAACAATTAAAGCATAACAGAAAAAATTTCAAAAATGCATATGAAGATTTCGATGGATTTACCTAAATCCTTACTGGAAACGGTAAGGAACACGTACTTTACAGAAGTGAATAAATAGATCATTATCATGATATGCACTTATGTAAAGTGTTTATTATACCATAAAAAGTTCAAATTTTATGAAAAAATAGCAAAATGATCACTTTTGAAAGGTTTTTGTATTTTTAAAGTGAATACGGTAATTGGGGCAGAATTTAACGCTTGTTCCTATTACCAAAGAGGAGATATAGGTTGTATTCCAGTTCACGCATTATGCGCATAGACCGCAGCGCAATCGCTGCGCGCATTCATAGCGTTCCGGTTCCAACAACGCATGAACCGCAGTAACGTGCCCAGGGATCGGCGAGCCGTGGCTATCCACTCGGCTACCTCACACGTACAGGAGCGGTGGTAATGTGTGCGTGAATTGACGCTAGCGCGAAGGCAGCCAAGTGGCGACAACGCGAAGCGAATGTGACGTCACATGCTTTTACGTCACTAAGCAGGATGAGCCGGTAGCCGGTTTAGCTTCGGCACGGCGTGGCTGCGGTAGCCGCGGCTCACTCTGGGCAATCGAAGCTATTGGAGGGGGAAACACCTAAGGGAGCGGTGGTAATGTATGCGTGAGACGCCACGATGGGAGCCGCCGAACCACGGCCAACCAGCGTCACCGGGAAATATGTTGTCGACGCTGGTTGGCCGCGGCGTCACTCGCTTGGCGCTGGTATATATAAAAAATATCATTTCTATAATTCTGATGATGCAAAAGTATTAAGTATTTGTCTTACCTGATTCCTTATTCATGTCGTAATGAAGTGTAATTTCAATTGAATGAAAAACTTAGAAAAACTACTAAAAATGTCCAATTCACAATCGCACGTGGCGTCTTTGGCAATGGCGTCTATACATTCGTGACGTCACATTCGCTTCGCGTTGTCGCCACTTGGCTGCCTTCGCGCTGGCGTCAATTCACGCACGCATTACCACCGCTCCTGTACACTAAGGGACAGAATCGGCTTCCCTTCGGAAATTTGGCAACGTTGCTTGTCACTAGAACCACTGAGTTATGCCTAGTGACATGCAACGTTGCCAAATTTCCTAAGGGAAGCCGATTCTGTCCCTTAGTGTACGTGTGAGGTAGCCGAGTGGATTGGAGTGGATAGCCACGGCTCGCCGATCCCTGAACGTGCCGGAACGGTTTTCGATGCGTTTGATGCTCGTGAGGTTGCGCGGGAATGTTCAAACTTACTTACAATTAGCTATGCAGTTGGATGGATTACGTTAAATTTAATTCGAGACTTTTGGACGGTGGTCGAAGCACGCTTCCTAACTACATCGGTTACTTCGTCCTAAGGATCGGGGACCGACTCCTAACGATATTTGATGGCTTTATTGGTTCCTGGATTTTCTCAACCTGAGTTTTTCTATTCTTCTTGAACAGCGACAATTATTGAAAGCGAAGACCATATTTTATGAGTTTTACAGGACGAACTGCTGCTTACCCAGCGTAATTTGGTAAACAGATGTGTAAAGGAAAAATGAAGTTATTTATTATCCGCGTCCGGGGTAAATTCAAGGTTTTGAAAGCTATTGAATAAAACCGCAGGCTCTAGTACGTCTTCTGGATTAGAGTATAGCTGTAAAGTTAGCATTATAAGAGTACGTTCGAAAAACTTAGCAGTAAAAGCCTTTAAGAAATAAAAATGCGCGCTACGTATTTGCTTCCTTCCTCATCTTTCGTTTCGACCGTGCCTAAAACCTTCTAGGGATGTGTTGTTCGCATCGAAATTGAGTCCGTTACGTTGGTTGCAATTCATACAGCGAGTGCAGAGATGGCAGTACCAATTTCGTAGAATTCCCTAGAATCCTCCAACTTCTAGCTCATAATGCGTGCAGCAAGTGCAGAAAATAAAAGCATGGGCAGTCAATGCGCATATTACGCACATGCGTATTTGTCGCTTTACGTGTGCTTCTGTATTTCGAATTCGAATACTGCAAACAGGGGAAAGTAGGGTACTTCCGGCTATATAAGAAAGAAACGCTATTTTAAAATTTTTGTTTATTTTTGTTATCCAAAATATAATTATAGACATTTCAATTGGAAGCTAAATCGCACGTAGATATGTAAGTAGAAAATAGACATTTTTCGCTGAGCAGAAATAGACATTTTATACTTCATATTAAATTGAGTATTTATTAGGTTAAAATGTTTTTAAAAATCTTGTTTATTTTATATGTAAAGGGAAGGTTAAATATTACGTCTAATAAGTTTTTTTGTCGATTGTTGCATAAATAAATAATAAAAATCGATTTTTACGATAGCAAAACTCTTATATGATTAGAAATAGGGACATTGACCTTATACCCGATTCCATAAAGATACCGTTGCGGCGTAACAATAATATTTTGGAATGATGTTAAGTTATAAAAAATTGACAAATGTAGCGTAAAAGAACGAAATATCCAATAAACATTTATTGTCATGTAGCATATCTATAGGTTATATTTTCTGTCCTTTCGAGGAGGGGACCACATAATATTTTCGTGTATGTTTTTCAAAGCGTACGTAAAAAGACAAATACGCATGCGCGCATCAACTGCACGCTTCATGCGCTAGAGGTGGGAGAATTCTAGGGAATCGTATGCGCCACCAACGCAACCAATGCACGCATAGACTGACACGGAACGGTTTTCTCCATGGACCTGAAGGACAGTGCATGAGCTAGACTTATTGACGCGGGGGTGTAAGCGAAAGACGCAAGGGGAATCAAGCTGTTTCAGCCATCTTGTTATGATATACTAGTGGTGCCATCTATGTCATACCGTGGTAAACTTTGAAACTTTACACTTGCATTACTCAGGTTTCATAAATTGATCAATGTTTTTATAAATAATACATATTTATACGAATTGTAATACATAGGGTGAATGAAAATACGTTATATTTAATTGCCAGAAAATAACTATATGTATTTATTTTAATTGTTCCCCTTAGGGTTACAATGGCTTCCGTTTACATATATCTTAACCTACCTTAACTTAACTTAACCTAATTCCCCCTCCCTCTCACTTATCTTTCCCTCTCTCTCTCGCTCCTTACCCTATCCTTACTCTAGAGAAAATAACTATATATATAATGGGCTATAGAGTGCACTACTAGTATATCATAACAAGATGGCTACACAGGCGATTCCCCTTCCGTCCTACGAGTAAACCCCCCGCAACTAGGCACTGTCCTTCAGGTCCATGGTTTTCTCTGCAGTCTATGCGCATAAAGGTCGTCACCCATTACGCCGAAGCGAATCACCCATTACGCCGAAGTGAAGCGCAGCGACCAAAGCGAAATGCTCGTCGCCGCTGTTCTGTCATATGGGCGATGCGTGGTCGCTGCTGTTCTGTCCAGTTCTGTCATATGAGCAATGCGTGGTCGCCGCGCTTCGCTTCGCCGCGCTTCGGCCTAGTGGGCGACGATCTTAATGCGTGAACTGGAATACAACCTATGGCCGGTATTCACAAACGTGTCTTAAGATTAAGCAAATGCTTAAGCATGCGGCATCCTCTACTAACCCTAGTAGCTAGTAAAGGATGCCGAATGCTTAAGCATTTGCTTAATCTTAAGACACGTTTGTGAATACCGCCCTATATCTCCTCTTTGCCGACGCCACGGCCAACCAGCGTTGACAATCTATTTGCCGGCGACGCTGGTTGGCCGTGGCGTCAGTTCATCTCCCATCATTAACAAAAAAAATCCCAAGTTTTTTTTAAATATTGTCAAGTTTTTATTCTACTGATTGTGAGAAGTTAAAAAGTGTAATTAGAGAATAATTAAAGAAAAAAAGTATAACAGCCGCACTGGGATATGAACACCCGACCTCCTGTTCGGCAATTTGGCGAGAAGAGCCGAATGGAGCCGACAGGCAACGCACACGGACAGGAATAGGATATGCTATTTGAGTTGTGTGCAGTGCGAAGGGAGCAAAGTGGGGATCGAGGGTAGATCATGGGTGGGGTAAGTACTTGTCCCACGTGGTCCCGCGATTCCACCCAATTCCACCACACGATACATACGATTCTGGCGCCACTGTTCGGCTGTGTGCGTATTACATAAATATCAGGACTTGTGTCTTATTAAAAATACAGTTGAATTACTGATATCGTCGTAACAAAATGTTACGTGTAATATCAAATGAAATTTTGACACAAGTACGTATAAAAATTATTCAAGGTCTATCTGTCACCAAATAAATATCTTGGTTACGTTAGCGTATCCGTAATAACTTGTTACCATTCGAAATATTATGATAAAGATGAAACAAATGATTTCAGAAAGGAAGCTTAGCAATGACACAATCTCTGTGTACAAAAGCAAAGTCAACAAAAGCACGCAAACAATCCGGCCAGCAGTGTACGAACACAGATGTTGAAGGACTCACTGACAAATGCGTTAAAGTTCCAAGCGGGCGTAAGTCGTGAAAATGTTCAGCGTTTTATAATTGTTTATTTGTTTTGTTTCGTGTTGTGTCTGCAATGTATTAAAGGTTCATTTACACACATCAGTGATGTCCATTCAGTTTTAAACATGTTCTGTTCAATACAGTGTTTTGTACCGTAGTGAATAAGCAATTCGTTGGATAATATTCTTGATATTCCTCTGATGCGTCATTGATGCCCCATGTGGACTGTTTATAAGTTTTTTTTTTATAGTTAATTGACTGATGAACAACTCAAAGAATTAGTGCGTTAATACCCAATTCTCCAGTTGTGATTTGAACATTAGATTACACAAAGTGAAGTGTTTTCTGCCAGTTAACAAGAGCTTAGAAATGAAAGTATATGATTAGAAGAAAAAAATATTAATTTCGTACTTTTGAAAACTTCTTTTGCACCTTTTTCTGTAACAGATATGTTAATGTTGTCAATATATATAAGATTACTTCCTATATAAATGTATAAGTGTAGTTAATTGAAAATAACATATTACAATCTTATATTAGACAATTAGACAATTACCGTTTATCATTTTAGACACGATTGACGATGGTGTACAATTTTTTTTAAATTTTATTTTTCAGCTGTAGGAGGTCCTGGTGCCGCCAAAGATAAAGAATATAAAAATCCAGAATATTTCTGCTATCACACAGATTCTTTCGGAGAAGCAGAAGTGGAGTTAGCAAAATATAGATTACCAGTTCCTTCTAATAAAGTTCCTTTCAATCGATAAATACATCTTATCTTCATTGGTTTGTGACGAATTATGTAATAGGCAATACAATATAGTTGATATAATAAATTATATTAAAAAATAAAGAATGCATAAATTTTTATCTGTCTAAGAATAACGAGCAACGCAACGGAATAATAATAATAAATTATCTAATCAAAAGAGTATTCTATGCGAAAACTGTTTAGTAGTTCATGTATATTATTTTAACATAATACATTAGCAATGTAAAATAGAATACAATACTTAGAAACGATACTAACATTTCACGGACATTCATAGAAAAATAAATTTATGTATCTAATTGAAGGTGTAGGTGGCATTTTGTTAATAAATAATGATATTACAACTTTTGCTTATCAATATTTATTAATTTTTATGTTCAATTATTAAAAAAACTTTCTTATAATTAATTCAAAATAGGTTCGTTACAAAATCGTATGTTTATACCTTTCACTTATAACATTAAGGCGAATTTAGATTTTACACTTTCGACGTGTATCGCGGATGAGTCATCCGCAATGAATGTGAATTAACCAAAAGTAGAGACTGGCTCTACATTGTTCACTGGTCATTTCAGATGGTTCACTTTCGATGAAATGCATTTGGAAACAATCTTTACACCGTTACACTTTTCACTATGGATAACACAAAGTGAGAAATCAAAAGTCACCTTTATAATGAATTACCCTGATAGCCAGAACTGGGGAGCAGAATCTGCGTCAGACTGTAGTAGTCTGTGTCCGCATTTGGCTGCGCTCTGAGGTGCAGAGCAGTGTTCACGGGAAAAGGCCTGATAGCTCTCGGCTACCCTCTGTTGCGCATGCCCGCGACGAGCTGTGACGTCAAACCAATCAACGCCAAGCTGGGAAACGAACCGAATAGACGCCAGTGGCTGGCTTCGTTTCCCAGCTTGGCGTTGATTGGTTTGACGTCACAGCTCGTCGCGGGCATGCGCAACAGAGGGTAGCCGAGAGCTATCAGGCCTTTTCCCGTGAACACTGGTGCAGAGCCTGATGTCAGATCGGCAGCAGATCGAGAGCAGATTCTGCCGTCTGCTTGGCACAGCCAACAGCGCCATCTGAGGGCCAGAATTACCAAAAGATTCCCTACGCGTGACGTCACATGGACGTCCCTACCTTCACATAAGCAGGAAGCAGATTTTGGAATTTATTAAATAATTAATTCTACTTATATCAAAAAAGTATTTATTTATTATTTACAAATATACAGGATCGGTGATTACAATTGTCACAAGAGGAACTTTCAATATTTACATTAACAAATCCATATACAGTACGTTCTGTAACAAGTGGTACCTACTAGGGGCGATGTCAGAAATTTTAATCAATATTTTCGACTTTTTTCTTGTGTAGAATCATCATACTTATTTCCTGTTGTGTTGGCGCTGAAAACAAATACAATATTAGTATAAAATTAAACGTAACGTATGATCCCACACAGCACACGACGTCCCGGGGACGTCTGTTTTAGGTCCCATCTAGGACTTTAGGTCTGAATGTCCCGATTGGTAACAAGACGTCTGTGGGACGTCTATAGACGGCTTTGGGACGTCGTGTAACTACAGTGGCGCCATCTATACAAAGTCCTGAGGACGTCTTGGGGATGCGTTTGGGACGCGTTTGGGAGTTGTTAAATACGTCTTTGGGACGGTTTTAAGACGTCGTGTGCTATCTGCTATATAGGCGCCATCTATAGAACGTTGTCTATACTATAAGGTGCATTTCAGTCTCAAAGGGTATTTCAGCGAAAGTGTATTACCGACTCCTAATTTGAAGACTGGACGTAGCGCCCTCTGCTTATGGACAGCGTCCAATTCAAGAACTAAAAGGTATTGAAATGTTGAAAGATTTGTTTGGAGCGAGAGTTTGAAACGGGCGGCAGGTGTAGAGAGGTGTACGTGCGTTAGAGGTGTACGAATTTCTTTCCGAAAATCTGTGCGGCAAGTGAGGAGTCATATGGACCCGAATATGGTACATCCTGAGAGTTGGTATTTTATCGGGTCTAAATTAGGCTAAATGCATTGGGACGGTGTTGAAGACGGTTATCGATACGATTAAAATAAAATCAAATTTGATAAAAATATATTTCTATTTATTTCATTGAAGTACACTTTAAAGTATATCAACCACTGCATTACACTATGTGTGTTTTTACAAATATTGAAAAACTACAATCCATAATATTATTATTCTATTTGTTATAAATTATAAATGAAATTATTATATTTCTGTAATCAAATTACTGGTGCGTGCATGCGAGCCAGTCGCTCCGCTTTTATGGCCGGTTTGCCACTCGCACCCCAGATTACTGTAATGAGGTTTGAAAACAATGTGTCGACTGGTCTCGTACCCGTCCCCATTTCAAAAATTTTAGCTGCTACAGGATTGACCGCGGCGCTATACCCCCGGACGGAGAGATTTTTCGCCACCTGCGTGTAAAAGCCACAATAATGACGCATCGTTCCAAAAAAAGACAAAAAAAAAACCAAAAAGAAAAAGAATTTCTTAATACGTTGTAATGGATATTTCACCCTCGACTGCGTCGGCTCGACCCCAAATTCGTTACGTTCGACCCAGGATTCGTACCTTTTTCCGGAAAAAGCCATAAAATTCGATGGGCACTGCGAGGTGTTGTCCTCGCCACGGGGTGACGGGCATAGCTCCAGAATTATCTGTTTAAGATATAAACTAATTCTTCATTCTTTATAGTATGGATATGGAAGTGTCGCCGATGGATTCCTTGGGGTTTTCCGATGAAAATCATGCCAAATGTCGTGTAAATCCGACAACTTTTGCATAGGGAACACATGATATTTAGTATGATTTTAATCGACGGAACGCCAGGAATCCATTGGCGTCGTTTTCGCAAATACGGAATGCGGAAGTTGAAGATTTCACAACTTCTTAATGGTATTCCAAACCCTTCGAGGGTCGAAAGCCATAAAATTCGATGGGCACTGCGGGGTGTTGTCCTCGCCACGGGGTGACGAGCGTAGCTGGAGAATCACCCTGCGAGTTTTCCTCGAGGCAGCGCGCGGCTGCTTTGCAAACTGACCTGGTCTCTCCAGAGTCAGGGTCGTGACACTCTTATGGGCGAGCTGTTAGCACTAGATTAGTTTTGCCCCATTTCGCCATGCGGCGCTGTACTCAATTTAGTGACAGAATTGCGCGCTAGATGGTGTTGGCAGCGTCATGTT
Source organism: Andrena fulva (assembly GCA_946251845.1). Taxonomy (NCBI): domain Eukaryota; kingdom Metazoa; phylum Arthropoda; class Insecta; order Hymenoptera; family Andrenidae; genus Andrena; species Andrena fulva. The sequence goes on from OX276327.1 coordinate 64,026,765, forward strand.
GGACGCGTCCCAACGCGTCCTCCGACGACATTTTGGCAATTTCATTGCATTTCGTTTGGAGCTATTGTGTTATCGTGTTCAGTTGCGCGAATTTTATTTAAAAGAAGGTATTTTATTCATTGCGTGTGTATTTAAAAAAAGAATTCAGAAACCTCTGCGAAAAACTTCTTTAAAATATTTATGCACGTATGTATATAATGCGGTATTGCGCGGCATAACCTGCAATTTGTGCAATAGTTACATTTTTAAAGATTGCAAGGCACAAAATGAAAGAGACAGATACAATCCATCATTTCTCAAATGTATTGAACAAATATGCGTGATTGCGAATTACATGTTAAATAATCGAAATATTAATGAACAGGCGAATTCCAATATTACAAATTACATAAATAATTATGTTAAAGTTAGTTTTAAATGTCAGTATGCCGAAAAGATAGAAGAGACATTAATTAAAACAATAACTATACTTTGTACAACTCATTTTGTAAAAAAATTAATAATATAATTAAGGGAAAAGAAGTACCACAACATGGAGTCCTTAATAGTCTTGTTTGTAAAGCGACCAAACTATCCAATAAAAGAGTTCATTAAAGAAACAAACAAATGTGTACGGTTTAATTTCTGTTCCCTGAAAAACTAACATCTGAGATACAATTTCTGCATGACTACGCATACTTCTAAAATTGTATATAGGATGCATACAATATGATTATATGTAGTCCAGTAGTCATACAGAAATTGTATTAGTCGTTTCTGAAGTTCGATGAATTTAATAGCGAATCAGTACGTTGCACTGATTCTGCACTGGTGCCAGAAAATGACTTGGATTGGTTGTTTCTGATAGAAACAAAGATAGCTCTATAAGAATCAACCAATTCAAATCATTTTCTGGCACCAGTGCAGAGTCAGTGCGAGGTACCGAATTCGCTATAACTGAAAAGTGCCTACTCCACGTTTCAAATTTCCCGGTTATAGTAATTTTTTTCCACCCCATTTCGCCAGAGGGTGCTGTCCGCGCTAACAGTAGAATACATGGAGGTGTCACGACCCTGGATAAATCCCTCGGTTCTGGCATCACTGATGGAAATACACCTTACTATTACACGTTTGCGCGCGTTTTGTGCTTCTCTGCTTGGAATACAAACCTGGCGTTTATTCTCGCGTAAGATTTCTCGCGAACATTCTTATCGCGCGCAACGTCCGTGGTATAGCGTACGAGCGGATACGTGCAGATAAATCTTTGTTCTTCCGCGAAGAGGTTAAAGGCAAACCGTTCCGTTAAACAGTATATCCGTAAAAATGTCGGCTTTACAAAAGCACGTCCTGTCGTTGTTCCAACGAAATGTGCTGCGAAATCTCGTCAGTGCCGGGCATATAAAAAATAATACTTCGAGGCAATTTCACGATGTGTCCAAGGCACAACGATCCGGGGCCAATACACTCTTCTTGGAATATTTCAGGTGAGTGAAATTATTGAAAAACCGCGAGTTGAGTACAGTTTGCGAAAATGTCGAGAAGCGTAAAGAGGTTATAAACACCGCTTAAATATTTTAAGAAAGCACGATAAACGAGTGCTACTTAAGTCACGTAAGTGTAGCAGACTCTTGACAGCTAAATAAATCGATGCCCGATGATGTACCAGGTCTTTCGCTGATGCCGGGCAAATTCCACCTTAAAACACGTTCTATTATTTAGCCGGGTGCATTTCTGTAACAAAATGCCCTGTCGAAAAAAAAAGCAGGTACGTGGTCGTTAGATCTTAAAACATTCTGAAGACAGAATTAATGTGGCATGATATCGAACACCCAGCAGTAAAAGGACTAATAACATGTTCTTTCCTTTGTGTACATGTACACAGGATCAGAAATCTATTCTTACTATCGTATTGGCAACGTATCGACAATATTCCAGTCGAAAAGTATAACGGCTATCAAATGAATGCGTGTTTCATGGGCGAATCCAGTAGATAAAATCAACAGTCGTGCATAATCTCCGTACAATGCGAATGAAATTCATATAATTTCGGGGAACCATGAATCAGATCGTGCACAAGTGTGAAACTTATGTCAGTTTTGTTGTTAACTAGTGCAGAGAATAAATGACGTATGAAACAATATTCGGCGCTAAGAATATGAATTTTAACTTCCTAATCGATTAAGGGGGAACACCACTGTGACGGTCGAAAATAAAGGCTATTTTCAAGACATTCTTTTATAATGGAATGTAACTTTCTACGAAAAATCTTTATTACCAACTGAAAATACATATATTTGACTAATATTTTATGCTCGCAGATTGACAAAATTTTCGGTTGTATGGCCACAGCATACGATAACGTTAGGCTCTGCAAAAAAAATTACAAAACAGGTGCACGTGTAACTTTCCAACATTTGATCCGAATTGAAAAATTCGAACGGCTTCTTAAAGTATATTACAATAGCTTCAGTTGCACGTACGGATTTAAAAAATATTCATTTTTTGAAGAAATGGCGGACTTGGGAAGAAATCTTGACCAAATAGTATAAAAAATCAACATGTTTTTTCAATGTTACTATCGAATGAATTATTCGATCAAAAGACTGGTACGTGCAACTGAAGCTATTGTAATATACTTTAAGAAACCGTTGGAATTTTTCAATTCGGATCAAATGTTGGAAAGTTACACGTGCACCTGTTTTGTAATATTTTTTTGCAAAGCCTAACGTTATCGTATGCTGTGGCCATACAACCGAAAATTTTGTCAATCTGCGAGCATAAAATATTGGTCAAATATATGTATTTTCAGTTGGTAATAAAGATTTTTCGTAGGAAGTTACATTCCATTATAAAAGAATGTCTTGAAAATAGCCTTTATTTTCGACCGTCACAATGGCTTCCCCCCTTAAGTGGGCAATCTGGTAATCTGGCCCAAAAATTGGGCATTCTTTATGGATTTTTTATGTGACGAATAACAAATGTAGAGCGTACAAAACAATTCTTCTTAGTAAGTTTTTAATTGTTTTTTTTTATAGAAGAGACAGCTCGGTGGCAGGTCCGGTTTCGGCTCACAGACTTATCTAAAACAGAATTCTAAAGCGATTCTTAATCTGTATGAGTGCCTCTATCGCACGATTAGTCGCTTATCTCAGAATTAAACGAACTGGCGGAAGTTCAAAGTTTGATTATGAGAAATGAACATGTTTTTGCAACTTTCAGGTGCACAGAAATAGCACGAAATTTTCATTAAGAAAAATCGATTTCGGTTTCTGCGATAGCCACCGGTTTGTAGAACAAGGTAAAAACAGTTGCAGACCGTTTGGTAGGATAATGTAAATGTCCAGATACGGCGGAAAGATATTGGAGAATTTTTCAGTTTTATAAGTCGACTTGTACAAAGACGATTTTGCACAGTACATGAACCGTGCGTACTTTATCATTAGAATAAAAAATGTATTATTGGAATGAATAATTTTGTAAAATATTGAAAAATCACAGTCCTTACAATGGCCCAATACTTGGACAGCTTAACTGGTATTTCCCGATTTTTACTGTCCCATTACATGGACATATGATGAAACATCAGCACTTTGGATGTTTTCTAGGGAAATTAAATAAAAAAAACAACACAATAGTTATTTCCTTTGGGAAATTTCTTCTGTATAAGCAACTTATTCAAATCAGTAAACATACTTGAATAAAAAGAATCTATTATTGTATGACGAATTTTAAGATTATGTGTATTCGTGTATGACACACGAATTTTACATACGAATTCAATATTATCATTAAAACCAAATAACAAGGTGTCAAGTAATTATTTCGTTATTGTGTCAACAATAACGCGTACTTATTTTACACTTTGCACACGTGGTCAAGTTTAGGGTCGTTCCGGGATTTCACTGTACCAGTAGATAGACACGCGAATAAAGAACTATAATGCGAACTTTAATTTTAATCTTTCAGTCAAGAAATAATACTACAAGGTATCATTTTTCTAAAAATGTATTAGTTATACCAGTATACTAAACATTATTAATAATATTCGCTTAAGAAAAAGTAGAGACTGTTTAATAAATCAGAGAGAGCAACACTAAAATGGTGTAAACTGAGGGTTCAAGAAAATTAATTCTTTTTACGCGTGTTACAAGTTTACTAAGAAAAGTATGTATATGAATATATTTTATTAAATATTTGAATAATTTAATAAAATCATTCTTTTATGGATAAAGCGAATATTAAATGTAATAATCAGTATTATTTGCGCTAGTGTCCAAGTACTGGGGACGTGTTCGCGTATTGGGACATTTACCGTAGTTTTTTTTATTTCAGACCCGCTAATCGAAAGATAGTCATTCTGAGAAAAACGCGTTTAAAGTTTTCAGCGCTTGCGCAGCGCGCTGCGACGAGTTCACTTCACGGGCTTATAAATATCGAAATACTTCGAATATTGCCTCCAACTTTTAACAGTATATTCTAACAACTAACTACGAGGGTTTCGGACCCGTATTACCAGAGTACTCCCATAAAATAGTAACAATTTCAACGTGCAATAAGTTATTAATAGATTTTCCAAGGCAAGTGTATAGAAAAACTGCAGTAAAAAGGTGGAAAGACTTTTTTGACATAGTGTCTATATAATAATAATTAGATATATGTTGTTTAGAGTTGTTAAATTACTTTGAAAACTAGGCTTACTTTTGTAAATTATAGACTTTAATAAAGGAAATATAGTGAATACACATAATATATAATAAAATGTACGATAATGAATAAAAGATATATTGGAATTATTATTATCACTAAAGTTGTTGATAAAATGTTCATATATTCATGTATGAATAAATGAAATTACAGTAACATTCGTGGAACGAGTACACTATTTTCGTTATGCTAAAACTCGTAAGTAGCCAAGATAGTACAAATGGTAGTCGGTTTGATCAACAACATTTATCAGTTGTTGATAATTGCATTAATGCAAAATAGCGGGTGAGAATTTGAGCATGCACAGTATCAGCGAATACGTTTACGCATACACGTTTTTAATTATACGCATATCGTTAGAAGAAGTCATTACTATGTATATATTTCATGGACAAGGAACTAGGTATATTTCCAAGTTTCTATTTCTCTGTTTTGTCTCGCACGTTAGTGTGTAAAAACGGCGATGTAATAATAATGTTATCATATAGATGCCTTATTCAAGAAATATTTACACTACAATCGGTCTATTTAAAGCAAACTGTTCCGAATGATGTTATCATATAGATGCCTTATTCAAGAAATATTTACACTACAATCGGTGCATTTAAAGCAAACTGTTCCGAATGATGCGGTAGTGAATCTTCGGTATAGATATTACGCATTATGGTATAGATCCGTTAGTTTCGGTAAACCAAGTTTCGATTGAAAGCAAATATTTTCATTGCGTTAAATAGCTCGCATAAATTTAAATTAACTGGGCCGCAAGTCTATCTTCGTTACCTTAGATTTTAGATGAAATAAAATACGCGTCAGGTACTCGAAATATACGTACGGCAAACGAACATGGATCTCGCGTAGTGCGCGGTTCGTGCAACATTATTTGTTCATATCTTTGTGTTAATAATCCGGTCGATGAAATTCTCTTTGGTCTCGTCTGGGTCGCATTGTATTGTCGTCTGCGTTCCGCGGTGTGTTATCGCTTTTAGAATCACTGTAATGGATTTACTTATTTCTGAGCCCAATTCTTCTTCGTCATGCTATGAGTTTAAGCAGGATCTTAGGTAGGAAACTAGACAGACGGGTTAACGTTGCAGCCCGTACGGGTTTCATTAGTTTTTCAACAGAGTCAATTAATGTACATATTTAAACACGTGACGTACTTGCAAAATATCACTTGGCTCTGCTTCGGATACGGTACCTTCTTCGACCAACGACATGTTGTAAATTGAATTGTGTTATCGTATGAAAATAAATGACTCATTTAAGGCTATGGTTACAGTGGGCGCGTTTTTGTCGGAACTGAGCATCGCGCGAACTTTTGTTTTTCAGAAATACGTGGCTGTAATAGATATTTTTACCTCGTATATGAAGATAACCGAAATAGATTCATCGATGTATTTTTCCATTATCCGGACGCCACTGCCATCCCTAAATTAATCGGTGGAGAGTTGCAAAAATTCAAAGTAAATGGAAAAAAAATTATTCATTTTTCGGTTGGTTTAGGTTTAGATTAGCGATATTTGTTGAACAATCCAAGCGATTTGTCTGAATATTTCAGAATATCACCAGACACATTCTAACAGTGAATTCGGTACCTCGCATTGACTCTGCACTGGTGCCAGAAAATGACGTGGATTGGTTGATTCTGATAGAAACGAAGGTAGCTCTATAAGAATCAACTAATCCAAGTCATTTTCTGGCACCAGTGCAGAGTCAGTGCGAGGTACCGAATTCGCTATAAGTATTATATTTTAAGCGGTATAGAAACATAGGTATATTTGTAAAGTGTGCAATGTTCCTGACTGCATTTCGCCAGAAGAAGGACTCGCCATTACATTTTTCGCTAAGTACACACTTTATTTTCCTTTTAATTTATGTTTGTACTTTAAAAAGACGAAGTATTTTATTTTGTACTTTAAGAAGTATAAAATAAGTATTGCTGAAATACATTAAGGAATTAAATAAAAAATTAAATAAGAATGAAATAATAAAATAATACTATTATTTATTATTTTTCCTTTTCCTTTATTATTGACTACTTTTTATTATTTAAAGTATTTGTTTGACAGCTGCATCAGATCTGTATATAGTGTGAGGTTAGATATTGCACACGTGTATGTAATGTGGCGTGTAGATATTGTAGATGTAATTGGGGAGTTGCCAGTATTTGAAAAAAAAAGGGAAAAGTAGTGAAATCTACAGATTTATTAATGGAAGGCCTAAAATGATAGAAATATTAATAAAACACTTATTCGTTTTACCAAAATTTAATAAATAAAATGACGTTTTTAAGTTGTGAGTCATGTGATCTCAAATGTCAATCACGGCGCGTGACGTCATTGTGTAGTAAACAGCGATTTATATATAGCGACGAGTGACACTTCGCGCATTTGCTCATACAAGTTTATATTAAAAAATATCGTTTACGAGTACTTATTACTCGATTTCTTAGGTAAGGAAAGTATTAGGCACTCACTCATTCCAATCAATTACCAATATCCGACACACAATCTAATATAACCTCAATGAAATGAAATAATAATAAATGATAGTTAATAATAAGTTAGTTACTTACATTGAACTGGTCTTCACAAAAACATAAATTAGATTTTGAAGACAACTGATAGTTTATTCTCGCAAGATTTAGCCACTTATTGCGAATATTTGTTTCCAGCGGAACATGAATAAATAACTTCTTCGGTGTACCTACGTATTGAAGTTTTCTCACAACAGGGAACAGCATAGTATTGATAATTTTTATTATCCATTATTTTTGTGAGAAAAATTCACTCCTTACTGTCCCTAACCTAAAGTGACCAGATATTTCCTGGGCCAATGCGGGACAGACAAGCAAAAAAAAATAAAAAAAAAAGGTCAACAGATCCGTGATGAGATCGTGTCCGTACTTAATTCAGGATTTACAATATATTGAAACTGTAAACATATATATTACTTGTTACAAACATTTACACTTTAAAGATACATACTTGTCAAACGAAATTAAAAATATTTTTTTCACGCAACAAAAAATAAACATAATTGAACTTGGTCATTGAAAAGAGAAAGAGCAATTAGTTGAATATCGCAAGTAACTATAACAATTTATATAATTTATATATATTATTATAAAATCAGGAATATTACATATAAACATTTATTGATATTTCTCTGCAGAATGAATTTTTTTTTAGTAAATCTTCATTACATACTTCAGATACTCTTACAAAATTCTTCGCAGGAATTGGAAAAATTGCACTTTACTTGTAATATTGCTTTCAATGTTTCTACGCTCAGCTGGCTTAAATGCTTAAGCATTTGCTTAAGATTAAGACACGTTTTTGAATACCGCCCTCAATTCTCAAACCATTCGACGCCAAGCGTGACAAGACAAGTAGAAACCTTTGTTAACAGTTAACAGTATTAGCGCCATCTAGTATGAAGTACAGGAAACTGTAACTTTATGCCACTGCGCACGGTGTAATAGCCAGGTGTTCCGACTCCTGTTCAGAATGTGTGACTTTTTCGTCCTAGTTCTTCTGGCGGCCGGCAGATTTCGTCGGTGTCGTAAAGGCATTTACATATGGGGTGCATTCCATGTGACGCATTATGCGCATAGACCAAAGAGGAGGTATAATAAGAGGCGTCACTCGACAAGGACAGAAATAACCTAGGGAAATCACTAGACAACCAATTTAAATGCCCATTCGGCAATGATCGCTAAGCTTCGGCAATGATCGCTAAGCTTCGGCAATGATCGCTAAGTTTCGGCAATGATCGGGGTCTACTTCGGCAATAATCAGCCAATTGCGGTAAGGTACATTTAGTCGATTTGAATATCCCGCTCGAAATAGACAACCAATTTAAATGCCAAGGTCAAGCAAGGACTTCAAAGATTCCGCCCGGAGTGACGCCTCTTATTATACCTACTCTTTGCATAGACTGCAGAGAAAACCGCTCCGTGTCAGTCTATGGCCGGTATTCACAAACGTGTCTTAAGATTAAGCAAATGCTTAAGCATGCGGCATCCTCTACTAACCCTAGTAGCTAGTAAAGGATGCCGAATGCTTAAGCATTTGCTTAATCTTAAGACACGTTTGTGAATACCGGCCTATGCGTGCATTGGTTGCGTTGGAGCATACGATTCCCTAGAATTCTCCCACCTCTAGCGCATGAAGCGTGCAGTTGATGCGCGCATGCGTATTTGTTTCTTTACGTACGTTTTGAAAAACATACACCAAATCGACGCGCGTTACGAAAAGTAGCACGTTTCATTTTTTCTACATGCAGTTATCCGTAAGAAAAAAATGAAACGTGTTACTCTTCGTAACGCGCGTCGAAATTATGTGGTCCCCTCCTCGAAAGGACAGAAAATATAACCTATAGATATTCTACATGACAATAAATGTTTATTGGATATTTCGGTCTTTTACGCTACATTTGTCAATTTTTTATAACTTAACATCATTCCAAAATATTATTCTTACACCGCAACGGTATCTTTATGGAATCGGGTATAAGGTCATCCTATCAAGCATTTAAATCTGTAAACCTAAAAATTGAACCTAAAATCAATTAGAATGTAATAAATCGCACGAATTTGGTAAACATAAACAAATTAAGCTAAAACTTACTATTTTGATGAAATATACTCAGAAAATGACGTTATGAATGGAAATTTTGATTTCTTAATCACGAATAATTACACTCCACAACTTCCTAATCCGCTCCCCAAAGTAACAGAAAATATAACCTATACGCTATACCCGATTTCATAAAGATACCGTTGCGGCGTAATAATAATATTTTGGAAGGATGTTAAGACATGAGAAGTTGACAAATGTAGCGTAAAAGAACGAAATTTCCAATAAATACTTATTGTCATGTAATTAGCATGTATGTAGGTTATATTTTCTGTCACTTTGAGAAGGGGACCAATCGAAAGATCGATCTTTTGCACCATTATGTTCAATTTTTTGGATCGATTTTACAGTATAGGTCGATCCTATGGAATCGATTCTCGGGGAACAGAAATCGTGTTCCAATTCTATATTATTTATAAAAAAGTTTCCCGGTCTCTGGAAATTTAAACTGAAACTACTTTTCTGGAACATTAATGATAGAATTTTGATTTATTGAAAATTAGGTTATAAAATATCACATAAGACGCTACGTGAGTTCCCCCGCCTGGTAAGAAAAAGTAAAAAATTCGCGATTTATATACAATTATATATAGCCATGTGGTCCATGGGCATATAAAGAATGTTCAGGATGGAATACCCCTGAAGAATACATTTGTGATTCATGTGGTAATTAATTTTAAAACAAAAAAATAATATTTTTTTTATTAATTTAACAGTTTTCTCACTTCTTTTGTAAAGAAAAATCATGGCCGGAATTACCCCACGTTAATTCCGTAATTCCAGTCAAATGAACTTTTTTGTGTTATTGCTTCCAACTTTGTTACAACGTAAATTTATGCTTTCTCGGTCGTACTAATAAAATCTAGACACTTCAAACTATCAATTCATATAAAAAAACTAGCAAATGTGTAAGTTGCTCAAATTTTATAGCGTTTTTTTCTTATATAGCCGGAAGTACCCTACTTTCCCCTGTTTGCAGTATTCGAATTCGAAATACAGAAGCACACGTAAAACGACAAATACGAATGCGCGTAATATGCGCATTGACTGCCCATGCTTTTATTTTCTGCACTTGCTGCACGCATTATGAGCTAGAAGTTGGAGGATTCTAGGGAATTCTACGAAATTGGTACTGCCATCTCTGCACTCGCGGTATGAATTGCAACCAACGTAACGGTCTCAATTTCGAAGCGAACACACATCCCTAGAAGGTTTTAGGCAGGGTGGAAACGAAAGATGAGGAAGGAAGCAAATACGTAGCGCGCATTTTTATTTCTTAAAGGCTCTTACTGCTAAGTTTTTCGAACGTGCTCTTATAATGCTAACTTTACAGCTATACTCTAATCCAGAAGACGTACTAGAGCCTGCGGTTCTATTCAATAGCCTTCAAAACCTTGAATTTACCCCGGACGCGGATAATAAATAACTTCATTTTTCCTTTACACATCTGTTTACCAAATTACGCTGGGTAAGCAGCAGTTCGTCCTGTTAAACTCATAAAATATGGTCTTCGCTTTCAATAATTGTCGCTGTTCAAGAAGAATAGAAAAACTCACAATCAGGTTGAGAAAATCCAGGAACCAATAAAGCCATCAAATTTCGTTAGGAGTCGGTCCCCGATCCTTAGGACGAAGTAACCGATGTAGTTAGGAAGCGTGCTTCGACCACCGTCCAAAAGTCTCGAATTAAATTTAACGTAATCCATCCAACTGCATAGCTAATTGTAAGTAAGTTTGAACATTCCCACGCAACCTCACGAGCATCAAACGCATCGAAAACCGTTCCGATACGTTACTGCGGTTCATGCGCTGTTGGAATCGGACCGCTATGAATGCGCGCAGCGACTGCGCTGCGGTCTATGCGCATAATGCGTCACATGGAATGCACCCATGGCCTGTTGTGTCCGGCAAGCCCAGTAATACCACTAAAATCTCTACTACTACAGTCTCATTAATACATATGTATATGCCTTCTAAGTCACGACGCCTCTCGCGACGGCCAGGGGAATTAAACAGAAATCGGCACACAAAATCGCTGGAGTACAAGGTACAGAGTCGGAACACCTGTCTATTACACCGTGCCACTGCGTAAATGTCAAAGGTAACATGTCCAAAGCGGGACACTTTGCGGGACATTTTTCAATGCGGGACAAAGGGCTCAAATGCGGCCAAATGCAGGACTGTCCCGCATAATGCGTTGGTTTAACCACAACTTTCGTTGTTTACTGCACGTTGACGTCACAAATGGTCACGTGACCATGCAGTGCGTTTTCGCGGCAATTTCTTTATTTCAAATAAAAATTACATTTTTGTCATGTTAGAGGTGTAGCAAAAAATTAATATTTTTTTTACAATCATATTTTATCATAATGAACAGTTTTAAACACTTTTAAAAATTTTGTCAACTCCCCAATTGGTGTACACCAGTAGCGCACGCAGGATTTAGTCTTGGGGTGAACAGAGTTGAATCGCTAAAAATATTTTCAGTGAAATTCATTAGGTGATTATAAAAATTTATTTAACTCTAGAACTACCAGCGATTGCCGTATACCAAAATGACTTGATTTTGAAAAGAACAAGGACGTGCATTTTTTTTTATATTTTTCTGCTTTATTTAACTCGCGCTCTTTTCCTTTTTTTATGTACACGACGAAGTCTTCATTTTCACAGTCAGTATCTGATGACTCATTTTTGCTTGCGTTGTCCGATTGTGGATATTCTTTTTCACAGTCCCAATCACGAATGGATCACTTTCATCACAGTCAGTGTCAAAACATTTTTCGTCTAAATTATTTACTTTTTCCAGTAATTTCACACTTCGTGAATGTCTTTCCACAATTCCTAAGTAATTTTATACGTAACATTTTTTTACAGATCACGACAGAAAATAGAATTCCGAATTTCACTTTTTCCGATTTGTTTTTATGAACAAGCGAACGATATGAAAAAAGTACAGGAAGAATGCAATAATTGAGCAAACATGACATACAAGTATTGTTTAGCATTTTTTGTACAAGGTATATGTACTGAAATGTATTTAGTTTTCTAAAGAAGTATTTGAGCTGTACGGAAATATTATGAGAACCTTCTAAAATCAAAAATTTACCTGCGTTCCGTGACGGGTCAGAATGTTCCATCTCGGTATATGTAGATTGTAGGTATACTGCATATAGATTTTATAGAAAAACCAACCGAAGAAGAAAACTATTTTACAAAATTAATCATTTATATATTTCCATGAAAGTCATGAAAATTTTCAGAAAATAAGATATAGTGAAAATGAGTAATGATTATAAGAAATGGCAAAACAAGTTATTTTGACTCCCTTCGTAGACCTAGTGTTAAAGAATAAAATCGAGTTTTATTTTCTTTTTACAAAGCACTTGAATTACTTCAGTCGTGGTTACATTAATCTCCTTTTTCTTTTGGAGGGTGCCGGGGCCCCTCTGGGTACGTCACTGATGTACACTGTACATAGGTCATAGACATATGTAGATTGTTGCGGGACATCGCGCGATCAGAAACAAATTGATTTGATATGCCAGCGACGTCTGCCGATATTCGCAATTACATTGATTACTACCAGTTCGCAGAGAATATCTTGTCATTAAATAAAACAAGCCGATTTTTGTGTTTGATTATTACAGTTGGAAGAGGAAATGCTACATTTAATGAAAGACAGGAAACAGGACAGTGATTTTGCCGGTGATTGTTTCCGAGATATTTGCGAAAAACTTCTTTTGACATATTCCGACGCAACGCATTCCACTTTCCAACTTGTCCCGGGTATTAGTATTGGTTGCCGACTAACCCGTGTTAGTTGGGGTGTTGACGGGAGTTCCCACACACCCAACAGGTGCTCTCGAAGGCACCCTCTTCCTAGCAAAAAAGTTGTTTTCGAACCAGAGTCATCCTAATATCCGGCGGCGCTGTCACCGCCGAGCAGAGTCAGGGTTTTGACAGGCATCCGCAAGTTTCTGGTTCAAATCTCTAAACTCACATCGATACGCTACCATGCTTTACGCGCCCGCCGCACTAATCTAGCTTCAAACCAATACTAATACCCGGGACAAGTGGGAAAGTGGAATGCGTTCCGTCGGAATAAATCAGCAGAAGTTTTTCGCAAATATCTCGGCAACGCAGGTCGAGCGGCGGTAACATGTATAGGAAAAAGTTGTTCAGAATCATGTCCCCGACAACATATCAAAAAATCATTGAAATCGATGAGGAAACACCTGTTCTGCATAATTACCCAAATTTTTCCCGAGTGTGAATTTGGGGGCGTGGGGAGTACAAAATCAAAAGATAAAATTTTAGCAGCCTAAAACCCAGTCGTACGCAAACAGAAAATAAAAAACTGGTAAAATGTCTTCCAAATTCCCGAATATGGAATAATTGTACACGCAGCAACATCTCAAGTGTGGAATATTCCACGCATTCCAAGCAACTCACGCGGGCCCGGCCTGCACAACCGATACGTTTCGTGATTCCACGAATGATAATCGCCTAGGTATCCTTAGAAATTGCCCGGTCCCGAGCCAGTTTCAATCGCGAAGTTACTGTATAATATCTTTACGACCTTTGCTGCAGTATGTGCAGTGTGTATACCAAATATGTTGACTCAAAATGGACCAGTATCACAACAAAATCAATTAGCAATAGTTTTTCGGAAAGAATTTTCAAAACATTCTTCTTAGCGAAAAATAAGTTTTTCGACACTTATTTTTAATGCAATTTGTTGCCTCCTTCGAAGCTCATATTCCTACCTTTATCAACAGACGCGGTCGCGTCTGGAAGCTAATTCCCCCCTTCCCCTCTACCCATAGGCACACTGAGCGACCACGTATCTATACACGAAAGATAGCGAAATTGACAGGTCGTCGGAGCTATTTTAGCCTTATTATCTTATTTTATGACATAGTCCCGGTGTTTTTACATGATTAAGCGAATCATTTTTTTTTTTTGAACCCATATGTCGTTTTACTTAATGTATCAAGCTATTTGTCTAAAGGATATAAGATTTATTCTGAATTAATAGTTATAAAAATTATACTTTTAGGATTACGAGTTATGACGTCACGTTGTTCTCCTCCACTTGACGCCAGTAGGTGTCGCCTCGAAAGCATAATTTATAAATGTCATTTGGCTGTCATTCAATCATAACCTGCTAAGTGTCAGTTGTTAACATTTTTGAAATGTCACGATGGTAAAGAAGACGGAGCTCGTGACATAGACATATATAGACGGAGCGTGTCTGAGGGGGGTTGTAAGATTCGCGGTAAGGGGACTGTCATACAGGCAAATCGGGTAACTCCGTTCCTCCTCGGGGCTATTCGGAAATTCAATGACGTTATATATATCTATGAGGGATACTTAGTCGAAAAGGTTAGGTATACTTATACATAATTCAAAATTTCGTATATCATGTAGGTTATATATATAACAAAATTAGTAAATAGAATGAAGCTTTTTTTAAATAAAATCGTACTTATAGATATATGCAATAATAGTTATATTTTTAAAGATTTTGTAAGCTTAAAAGTTCATAAACATAATTAATATGCATAAATAATTATATAGTATAATAGATATATATCGCTCATTTGCTGCGACATAACTGATGAAAAAAATAAATATTTTTATTATAAACATATTATCTATTCGATAATCAAGCAACACATTTGAATTTCTAAGATTATATTTATAATATATAAATTGTTGGTTATGTATGTATATTTATTTATTTACATGTGAAATCGAATACTATCATTATTTATATTTTCTTTCTCCAACTGTTCGCAGTTTTTATTTTTCCTGCGATTTGCACAACCGATTACTACGCAATAAGTCATTATTACACTCAATTAATATATGATTATATACAACGACCACTACGACGCTTTAGAACAGTAATAGTTGAGCAACAGTGGTTATGTTTCGAACATAGCCATTAATGCCGAACCGACAAGAACCGAATACATCCGAACCTAACTACCGAATTGCCTGTATGGTTTCTGCCTTTTCCCCTCCGATCTTACAGTCCCCTCGCCAACAGTCCTCTCTTCCGCTCCGTCTATATAAGTCTATGGCTTGTGATCTTAGAGCATATACTATGGAGGTCTTATTGAAAGCTTGAAACTGTCGCCAACATGGTGCGAGAGAGAAAGACATGTGCGAGCGAGAGAAGTATATGTCCTGATCGACCGCAATGCGCATGCACCGATATCGCCGACAACGATCCGCGGTTACTATGAATATCGTTGTTTACGCAGACAGACAGAAGGCAGAACCACGGTGTAATAGACAGGTGTTCCGATTCTGTACCTTTTACCCCAGCGATTTTGTGTGCCGATTTCTGTTTAATTCCCCTGGCCGTCGCGAGAGGCGTCGTGACTTAGAAGGCATATACATATGTATTAATGAGACTGTAGTAGTAGAGATTTTAGTGGTATTACTGGGCTTGCCAGACACAACAGGCCATATGTAAATGCCTTTACGACATCGACGAAATCTGCCGGCCGCCAGAAGAACTAGGACGAAAAAGTCACACATTCTGGACAGGAGTCGGAACACCTGTCTATTACACCGTGGGCAGAACCATTGTCACAAATTCATATTTAAATTACAGGAAACACTTAAAACTTAGTAAGTTTATTTCACTATTCCGATATTGGGAGATATAATATATGCATAAAACCACAGTGTCACCCCAACAATACGTATGTATTCGTTTTTAATTTATTTTGGCAAGATGGTCAATTACTCCCTTGATTATGGGATAGTCCGACCACATGTGTTTTTCTTACTGTAAACCTATCTTCAGATTCAGGGAGCGAAAATTCCATTATACAAGATAGGAATCTGACGTTAGAAGACTGAGACGAAAACGAATGTGTGGGATGCGGAGAAAACTATTTCGAAATCTTGAAAAGCGACAATTGTATTAAATGTGTGCACTAGGAAATAAAAAATTTCCATATGTTCCACCATTTTCCATATGTTTCCTGCTTCGTTTCGGAAAATAAATAAATGATGAAAGCATGCACCGCGTATCACTTCAAACCATACCGCGTGCAGCCAATTTCACGATAACGGCGCATGCGCATTGCGGTCGATCAGGACATATACTTCTCTCGCTCGCACCAGTGGCACATGTCTTTCTCTCTCGCGTGATGTTGCCGACAGTTTCGAGGCAGTCACTCTAAGGCAATGATACCTCCATGTACTTATATATGCTCTAAGCTCGTGATGCGACTAGCGACCCGAACTCAGCGTCGTTTTGTATTTTTCGTAAAACCGCGAGTGACTGATTTCAAGTCGTTTGGATTTGTGGTAATGGGTAATATTTTTATTGATTATTGCTGATTGGGTACAATTTTCACCTTCACGGGGTTCTTTCCGTCAACCTTTTCCAGAAATCTTATGTCACTCCTCTGCCCTACCCCCTTCAAATACATGAAAAAGTCGAGGACAAAAAACAGTATTATTTGTACTTCTACGTTAGATTTAGCTGTAGGGGAGAGTCGTGCAGTACCGACCGCTCTAAGTTTTTTGGATATATCTTGGGGTAGAGTCGATAAAAATCAGAAATTCAAAAACGTGTTTGTAGTATACAAGATAAAACTTGGTAAGAGGAGGGAAATTATTTTTGTGAAATTGAATAATAGAATTGATAATTCGCAAAAGTAAAAAAGTTGTAATTTCTAGGAAACTAAAAATTGTCCTCCAGTACCGACCAACTATTAAATTAGCAGATTTTTAGTTCCAAATGATTAACAATGTTAATAAACACATTCAACTAGTACAATACAAGATTCTTTTCAAATGTTATTTGTACAAACTCGCAAGTCAGATGACTAATATTCTCCTGATCTGTGCATTCGACATGTGCCCAACCGTCACATACGGTACACTGCACCCCATCTTTGTCAAATGATTCCTTGCAAACAGAGTTGGGCAAAATTTTTATTTAAATAAAATTTCTAATAACGAATAAAAAAATTACCTTTATTCGTCGAATAATCAAAAGTTAATGTAACTTTTATTTGATCCTTATTTACATAATTTTTTATTTAGTTAATGCCCAACTCTGCTTGCAAATAACACACTGGATAACTTCTTCATTAAATCCTAGCTTCCTGTTTGTTAAATTATCATACCTATCCTTATTTACTCTATTTTTCTGCGGGAAAAGGTAGAAGGAGGGCTAAATGAGCATCTGCTAACAGATTGAACTGAAAGATAAGAAAAATTTGTCCTCTACTGGTTGTCAGAGTCTGTTGGTCGGTACTACACGTCAGTTGGATGGTCGGTACTGTACGACAAACACGGGGAAACATTTTAGATCATGGTGTATTATGTACAAAAAAATATTGCAAAACTGGGACGTTTTATTAAACTTAATAGACTAGAGATAGTATCCATAATAGAACAAAATCATCTACTTACACGAGAAACAAAATATTAGCATTAAAAAATAACTTTTAACCCACTGAATATCAACGTATACGTTTAATACCTCAGAACATCGAGAGCAATGGAGTAAACAATATGGCCCCGAAATAGGTTATAGAGAATTGTGATTTCCCTTGGTTAATTCAAATAAAGTGTTAATATCTGGTCGAAGAAGCGAGAACTAGCTTTGGTCGGTACTGTACGCTGGTCGGTACTGCACGACTCTCCCCTATGTATGAGCACTTAGTACATTTATATGAAAAAAGTGATGAAATCCTCCCCCCCCCCCCCCCCCCCCCCCCCATAAACATGACTCATGTATGAAAGAAGCTAATTCCCTTTAATTCACGAAAAAAGTTCACATGCAAAGATTGTGAAATCAACTTTGCTAATTCCAATTGTATTCTCGTTCTCCGCTCGAACACTGATTCCTCTGTCACATTTTATACTTGACATTTCTTTATTGGCCACAAATCAATTCAGGGCTCAGATTTTCAGCTTCGGTTTTAAGGAATTAGCGGGCGTTGTATAAGAAAAAGCTATGAAGTCGACTGAAAAAAAATGTTTCATATTCTCCGCATCTCTCTTACAGCGTATTCGGACGGTCGCAATGGTGCGCACTGGGTGCGAATTTTTACCAATTGGAAGCGAAAAAGTTCGCATTCAGTGCGCACTAGTGCAGGTTGCCGAATGTGCTATTATTAATCTATTACCGACTTTGATTCGTTTAAATTAGTCTCTACCAAGTTTTTATTATCTTCATACGACATTTTTAACAGAAGATGTCCCTCTTATAAAAGTTTTTGTGTCAACTGCAGGCCTCTCCTACTTCATAGCTTTTTCTTATACAACGCCCGCTAATTCCTTAAAACCGAAGCTGAAAATCTGAGCCCTGAATTGATTTGTGGCCAATAAAGAAATGTCAAGTATAAAATGTGACAGAGGAATCAGTGTTCGAGCGGAGAACGAGAATACAATTGGAATTAGCAAAGTTGATTTCACAATCTTTGCATGTGAACTTTTTTCGTGAATTAAAGGGAATTAGCTTCTTTCATACATGAGTCATGTTTATGGGGGGGGGGGGGGGGGAGGATACTATACACTATACAGTATCTTTCTATCAATTTATAATGAACACACTGTATACTGTTTTTGTATTTTTTCTTCGCACGTGCAGGTCGCACGTGCACGTACAAAATTGTACGTGTATGTATAATAAATAGACGTGTCGCAATGGGGTTATGAGATCTGAATAATACATTGAGCTATATGAATAACTGTAGAGGGAACATCAATGGGAAGAAGTAGAGGCGACAGCGGTCTGTGGGAAATAGAAGATGACGGGCGAACCTATCCTTCTTCTTCCTATTATCCCTCTCACTCTGTACTATCATGTAGTAAATTATAGACGTCATGTCGTGATCTCTGCCATATTCATTGAGCTCAATGTTAGTTTTTATGTCAGCCATTTTGGTATTACGGATAGCGAGAAACGAAATGGTTAGAGCGTGTTGTATCAAGTTTTGTGAAAGTGAGTGGAAGATAAGCGAGAATGTTACTTTTCATAGGTAAGTGAAAATTAAAATGAAATCACATGTTTTGTGTACGGAAAAGTATATTTGATTGTTAGCTATAAGAAATGTAATTTTGTAGGGGAGAGGCTTGCAGGTTGCCACCCCTAAGCTTTTTTGATCATAACTCGTCATAAAATTAACGTATCGTTGATTTATGGTATAAGTTGGAAAGAGGAAGTGTTGAGCTACAATCCTGAGCTACAAATCATGCAAACTCTCGAAAAAGAAAAATTATACTGCAAATTATCGAAAGTACCTAGAATTGTCTCCTTCAAATTTTGGCTCGCAGGTTGCCACCTCCTAGAAAAATTACTAAAAGTGTAAAAAAACTCAAGTAAAAACCTGATTCAGAAAACTTTTCAAAATTTATTAAGTTTTATTAATAAATTATATTATTCAGATTTTCTTGACCTGCGTGCTGCCATACTAAAAATCTATAAAAATGTAAAAAATAAACCAAAATATGACTAAAATGCAATAAAAACACTTCACTTCAAACTCAATGACATTTGAGTGTAAACAAGCGGGAAAGAGAGAGGTGGCAACCTGCAAGCCAAAAAAGGAAGCAACTTGCATTCCGACGCATTTGTCAATTCATGATATGTTTGGAAATCTGTTTGGCATATGTAAATTAGATAAAAAAGACAACACAGTACGTATAGTTATCTCGAATTGTCGATGAAAATGTTCAATTTACGAGCACAAGGAAAGTACACAATTTCAATAATTCAGTTTCTTGACAAACACTATATTACCCTTCGCTCAGCAAACACAGCGTTATTGCGTCTGTCCGCTCCAGAGGTTATAAAATAGTGACCTACTCTATTAACGTCGATGTGAGTCAGAGTTGAGGTTATGGGCGCCTTCCGTTTCGCGCATTGAGTGCATAGACTGCAGGCAATGGTGATTGGTGGTTCATGCAGGGAGTGAATAGACCGCATAACCTGATTCATAGAATTCCCTAAAATCCTCCAACTTCTGGCGCATGAGACGTGCAGCAACTACAGAAAATCAAACTATAGGCAGCCAATGCACATAATGCGCGCATGCGTAGTTCTTCCTTCTGTATTTCGAATTCGAATACTCCAATCAGGTTATGCAGTCTATACACTCACCGTATGAACCACCAATCACCATTGCCTGCTGTCTATGCACTCAATGCGCGAAACGGAAGGCGCCCCGTGACACTGCTAGAAAGTCGAAATACAGCAGGGGTGGCAACCTGCAAGCAGTGGCAACCTGCAAGCCTCTCCCCTATAGCTTCCCGTCAGAACTCGAGTCACGGGAAAAATTTGTTGAGGCAATACCTGTGAATTTACTACCAATATAGCTCAATGGAATAATACGTTTGGCATGGATGCATGTATGCATGATGTAAGGACATAAGGTGTGCTCGATCGGCAGCTCATTTTCGTCCTCTACTGCGCCTTCCTAGTGATCCTCTAGGTCAGGCATCGGAATTAAGTGATCTTTTCGGCCGAGTTTCAGAGGCGACGCCTCCTTTCTCCCGCCGCGCGTCTTGGCCCCCGCGGCGGCCCAGAAGCCTCGAGCGCCTCAGGCCCGTGCCGTATGAACCGCGCGTGGCGCATGGGGGCGACACCCGTATCAATAGGTTACCACATCACCCATGGGGTACTATTATCGATGCGTTTTTTTTTGTCAGTGGTATCCCCTGTAGGCCTATCCCACTGTGCCGCGTGATAAAAAATAGAGTGGAAAAGCGCGTTTTATTATCAAAATTTTAAACATGTTTGGGAAATCTAGATTTTCGCGCACGTTTCGACGTGCTGGGTAAATCTAAATCTAAATTGTCGAAACGTGCGCGAAAATCTAGATTTCCCAAACATGTTTAAAATTTTGATAATAAAACGCGCTTTTCCACTCTATTTTTTATCACGCGGCACAGTGGAATAGGCCTACAGGGGATACCACTGACAAAAAAAAAACGCATCGATAATAGTACCCCATGGGTGATGTGGAAACCTATTGATACGGGTGTCGCCCCAATGCGCCACGCGCGGTTCATACGGCACGGGCCTGAGGCGCTCGAGGCTTCTGGGCCGCCGCGGGGGCCAAGACGCGCGGCGGGAGAAAGGAGGCGTCGCCTCTGAAACTCGGCCGAAAAGATCACTTAATTCCGATGCCTGCTCTAGGTAGTGATCGGAAAATGTGTTCCGCGTTTTCTATTGGTCGACGCCATTGCTCACCTAAACCGGAAGTAGAGGGAGCAAGTAAATAAGTAGAAAAAGAAAGCTTACTGCTCGCAATAACATCTACCAATTGGATTCCACAACATTGAGCAAAAAGTGGGATCAGCAGCAAACTTCATTTAATACTGAGGCATATCATTTTTGAACGTGCGAACTGTTGCTAACCTTTTAAGTAAAGTTAGAAAACCCTACGCGCTCCGTAGAGATCTAGAACACCTATTACAATAACTTGTATTTGTGTTTCAAAATGGTAGATAGGACATTCTAAGGAGAGCAGTATTATTTTAAAATTTGCCCGCCGATTTGTGACTTCCCGCCATGTTAAAATATGGCCGCCTAGTTACATTATGGGGTATATAACATGGACCTGAAGGACAGTGCCTAGTTGCGGGGGGTTTACTCGTAAGACGGAAGGGGAATCGCCTGTGTAGCCATCTTGTTATGATATACTAGTAGTGCACTCTATAGCCCATTATATATATAGTTATTTTCTGGCAATTAAATATAACGTATTTTCATCCACCCTATGTATTACAATTCGTATAAATATGTATTATTTATAAAAACATTGATCAATTTATGAAATCTGAGTAATGCAAGTGTAAAGTTTCAAAGTTTACCACGGTATGACATAGATGACACCACTAGTATATCATAACAAGATGGCTGAAACAGCTTGATTCCCCTTGCGTCTTTAGCTTACACCCCCGCGTCTATAAGTCTAGCTCATGTACTGTCCTTCAGGTCCATGGTATATAATGTATTAACCTAACGTCGTGTAGCTAGTAGAGGTCGTGGCTTTTCACGTGTGTCTAAATACACGTGTACACGGGACACGTGTAACGTGTATTAAGGAATTAAAAATCCGTGTTCTTAATACACGTGTACACGGATTATAAGTACACGGATGCATGGTCGCCAAATACCGCCTCGTAAAATACAACTAAATAGAAATACATACTTTGTTGTCCCGTCGCCATGGCAACGTTCACGTTGCCCGTGAACAGAACTACACGGGTACCAGTGATGCCAGATTCGGGACGGGAGTTCTCGAGAATTTCCCCCACCACGCATGCACACTACGCCGGAGCTGCGCGTCCGTGAGCTCGGCGCTTCGGACAACGTCGGGAAGACGAGAGAGAAAACGAATGTGTGTCTTTCTCTCTCACTCTTGAAACGCTGTGATCCAAGGAGAGGTGCAAGCGACACGCGGCCGTGCGCGATCTTCTCGAGTGCCTCGAGATACACTTTTCACTTTCTGACATATGTATAATACTCTTGTAATGAAAAAAAAATTGAAAAAAAATTTGTTACGGAAATCACGTTTTAAGACCTCCTGATCACGTTTTGACTATTTAGAAAAGAGCTTTTTTTAAATATCTCATATATTTGTTAACACGATTACGTTTAAACGGCAAAATGGATTTCAATGAAGCTTTATATTTAAATGGTTCTTCGATTTTTCAGATATACGAACTAAATTCTACATAAAAAAAAAGTTAAATAAAGTTCTTCTGTAACTTCTTTAACAAAGAAAAATGTACATTCATAATTTATTGTTTTCATTTTAAATTTCCGTACTTTTTATTTGAGCTATTTCTATTTTTCAAACCTTAAAATGAATTTTTTTATTACAAGATGAATATTTTAATACTGTAAATTAGTGAACTTTGTTAAAATTAGAATCCACTCTTGGCCAGTACCATGCAGCTGTAGCAGCCTTCGATAAAAAATATTTTTTCAGGGTATAATCTAAAATCTAAAATCTAAACGTAATCACATTTCTCGCTAGATTTTTCGATAATCATATCAAGTTGCGACAAAGAATCACGCACTGTTTACAAATTAATTACGCGCAGCGTGCACGGTACCGCTCGATGGAAACTACGGGAAAGTGGTGGTCTCTTTCATCGGGAGCGAAATGTAAACAATTGGTTATGCAAAGCTAACATCGCGATACATGTTGTACACTAAAATGTATAAAAACATTACTAAAATAGAAAAGAAAGGCAGCACGTAAGTATAACAATTGGGTTCGATATATTGACGAAATGTAAGACTGAAATAATGCTACAATTGTTTACATTTCCAAAGGATAGAAAGCAAGCAGAGGAATTTACTATAATACATGCGACAGAATTTCCAGATAATTGTTACACATAAAATGAATATAATTAAGAATATACATTTATTTGCACAATTATCTCGAAGTTCTCTCTATAAATCATATGTACAGCAAGCAAGCGAATTTATTGCAAGGATAGAACAAGAATTGCGTGAGGTAAATCGAACAACTATTTACATATTCGCGATGTCCAAAAATCGAAAAGTCGGAAAATTTTAAAATTGTGTACTACGCGATGGTTATCGCGTTACTCATTCGTAGTTACACTTTTAGAAAATTGGGACAGTGTGTTGCACTTTCTGCAAGAATTGGTCGTAGATGAGAAGACAAAGTCTGGGGAATATGTGCTTATCATCATGAAAAATCCAGAAGCGAAAGCATATCTTCTGTTTTTGAAATACGTTCTAGAGTATTTTAATGACTTTAGTTTATTCTTTCAATCGCAACAAACCAGAATCCATTTGCTTCAAAATACTGCCAAAACACTTTTGTATAATATTTTACGTAATTTTTTGAAACCGCAGCTTTTGAAGCACATAGATTTAGTAAAATTAATAGATTTTTCAAGAGGCGATAATCAAATCGCATTTAATAGTATTCATTTAGGTCCGGATTGTGACACTTTTCTTTGTCAATTAGTTGCAGAAGGCAAGATCGTTTTCCATGCTTCCCGACATAAAGAACAAGAAACGAAACCGACTTTGTTCGACCATCGTCAAAGCCATTTGCGTAACGAAATCGGCATTAAAGGCGCACGGGGAAACAGCTCAGACCATGGAAGTAGATGACAAACATCTATCTCTCATGTCATCTGAGAATTTATATGCAACTTTTGCGAAGAAGCAAAAGAGTAGTTTACGTTTACATGCCGTTGATGGCCTCGCGGATTTTCCTTCTACGTCGGGTAATGCAAATTGGTGATGTCCAGAATATTATCAATTTCATCCATTTTCTATTTCATTCGATTTTTGGACATCGCGAATATGTAAATAGTTGTTCGATTTACCTCACGCAATTCTTGTTCTATCCTTGCAATAAATTCGCTTGCTTGCTGTACATATGATTTATAGAGAGAACTTCGAGATAATTGTGCAAATAAATGTATATTCTTAATTATATTCATTTTATGTGTAACAATTATCTGGAAATTCTGTGGCATGTATTATAGTAAATTCCTCTGCTTGCTTTCTATCCTTTGGAAATGTAAACAATTGTAGCATTATTTCAGTCTTACATTTCGTCAATATATCGAACCCAATTGATATACTTACGTGCTGCCTTTCTTTTCTATTTTAGTAATGTTTTTATACATTTTAGTGTACAACATGTATCGCGATGTTAGATTTGCATAACCAATTGTTTACATTTCGCTCCCGATGAAAGAGACCACCACTTTCCCGTAGTTTCCATCGAGCGGTACCGTGCACGCTGCGCGTAATTAATTTGTAAACAGTGCGTGATTCTTTGTCGCAACTTGATATGATTATCGAAAAATCTAGCGAGAAATGTGATTACGTTTAGATTTTAGATTTTAGATTATACCCTGAAAAAATATTTTTTATCGAAGGCTGCTACAGCGTGCATGGTACTGGCCAAGAGTGGATTCTAATTTTAACAAAGTTCACTAATTTACAGTATTAAAATATTCATCTTGTAATAAAAAAATTCATTTTAAGGTTTGAAAAATAGAAATAGCTCAAATAAAAAGTACGGAAATTTAAAATGAAAACAATAAATTATGAATGTACATTTTTCTTTGTTAAAGAAGTTACAGAAGAACTTTATTTAACTTTTTTTTTATGTAGAATTTAGTTCGTATATCTGAAAAATCGAAGAACCATTTAAATATAAAGTTTCATTGAAATCCATTTTGCCGTTGAAACGTAATCGTGTTAACAAATATATGAGATATTTAAAAAAAGCTCTTTTCTAAATAGTCAAAACGTGATCAGGAGGTCTTAAAACGTGATTTCCGTAACAAATTTTTTTTCAATTTTTTTTTCATTACAAGAGTATTATACATATGGCAGAAAGTGAAAAGTGTATCTCGAGGCACTCGAGAAGATCGCGCACGGCCGCGTGTCGCTTGCACCTCTCCTTGGATCACAACGTTTCAAGAGCGAGAGAGAAAGACACACATTCGTTTTCTCTCTCGTCTTCCCGACGTTGTCCGAAGCGCCGAGCTCACGGACACGCAGCTCCGGCGTAGTGTGCATGCGTGGTGGGGGAAATTCTCGAGAACTCCCGTCCCGAATCTGGCATCACTGACGGGTACCCGTGTTTAAAAATTACACGGATTCAAGTTCGGATACGTTTACTACACGTGTACACGTGTATGTAAATACACGTGAAATAGGGACCTGTAGTAGCTAGTGATGGCTAGAACCGTGATTTGTGAATCACGAGTGATCCGATCACGTTCGTTCCCAATCACGGTGATTTTTCACAGTGATCCGTAATTTTCGTGATCGGTTCTGATTGGTGCAGGCTGAACAGTGATCGCTTCTGATTGGTGGAGAGCATGACTGCTCTTTGCACGCTCCACATAACCCCAATTTCTAATTTCTCTCGAAACATTCTCAAGTCCTCACTG
This sequence comes from Andrena fulva, assembly GCA_946251845.1. NCBI lineage: Eukaryota > Metazoa > Arthropoda > Insecta > Hymenoptera > Andrenidae > Andrena > Andrena fulva. Next base: position 64,053,043 of record OX276327.1, read on the forward strand.
TTCTTATAGAATCTCAGTTGTATACTTTGAACCAATGTTATCGCTCTTGATCTATTTAAATTAACGAATATTTATTCACTTTAGTTAAAAAGTATAATGTATATGTGAATACTTTAGCCAATCAAATCAGTGCGTGCATACATTGACTATTTATGAATGTATAATATACTATATATTCGCTGAATTAGCACATTTTGACTATAACACAAGCTATATTGAAGTATTTTATAAAAAATAATTCAATCATGATCAAGAATTACGATCACAGTATTCACAGTGAGCAAATTCACTCGAGGTAAAAAAATCACGATCACGGTCGTGATTTAACTTAAATCACGATCCTGATCGTGATTCTGCGATCACGGTGATAAATCACTGTTAGTGATTTTGCACTCCATCCCTACGTGTAGCGTAAACCTTAGAGGCGCGAAGTTTGAGCAAGGCTACGCAAATGTAATAGGAAAGAAAAGTAAAGGTGAAGTAATAGCGAATTCGGACGGTCGCACTGGTGCGCACTGAGTGCGACTTTTAGCCAATTGGAAGCGAAAAAACACGCATTCAGTGCGCACCAGTGCGACCGTCCGAATTCGCTATTAGAATAAGCCCCAAAGAGTTTGAAAACAGTTAGAGTTGGTCTTCTGTCGTACGCGCTACTTTAAAATTTAAAACGACTTTTCAAACCCCCGCTGTCTATCGAATCTCGATATCGCGCTGCTTCGCACCTACTTCACTCTATAATAAAACACATCGTAACAAGACTCGCAACAGTATGCACTATTACTAGAGCACTAAAGAGATGAGTATGCGCATCCGCCATCTTGGGTCCTCTGGAGAAAGAATATTATTGAGTACCCGCCTTTTTGCGTATTGTCAAATTCGATTTATAAACCAAATATAAACTAAAATGTAATAAAATACTCTAATAATGTGTCGCGCTACCATGTATCAATATCAACAACGCATATTTTGTTTATAAAGTGAATCTGACAATACTCAAAAAGGCGGGTACTCAATAATCTTCTCTCTCTCCAGTGGACCCAATATGGCGGATGCGCATACTCACCTCTTTAGTGCTCTACTATTACATTACCAGATTTTAATGTAACTGTCGTATTGGTTGAAAATCCAATATGGAGGATGTTGGGAAGGGCACGTTATTGGCTAATCAGGAAGGCTGCGCAAGAGCACACCTTATGTCCTCACATCATGCATGTATGTATAATCTATATATAGATCTTACATAAGGTTTAGGGGTCGTAGTTATAGCTGGTATGTGAAGCAGGTTTTTTTTATGATAAATATAAGTTGCAAATAGGATATGCAAATTGATGTATTCTTTGTAAGGAAATGTAAGAAGTGTGAAAATATCTGTAGGCATATTTTAGCCGCGGGTACATTGAAAACACGACGTATGATATACGATTGCCTGTATCGTAAAAAGGTACGTGTCCATTTGAGAGAACTCGCGCGAGTTATTCTCGAGTCTGTATCCATTCGAGGATATACTGCTCGACACTATTTTTTGCCGAGTATATGATCATGTACACATGTAATTGAAAAATAAATGCATAATTGCAATACAATTGGGGTGTAAGATTGGCTTCAATTGGCACAATTATTGTGAAAAAGGAGACGCTAACAGACTAAAACATGCGAGGATCACAGCGGCGCAAGCTGCAAAAGTGGCTCGTACTGCTCGCAGATTGAGCAGAAACTCAAAAAATGTACAAACTGAGAAAAATGAGGATCCACAGTATTCTACGGGAATGGCAGGTTAAGTGTAAGTTGCAAAAAATTTTTTTTTCTATACTTTTTGTCCTTTCTTAACTTTAAACGCGTTTTTCCCGAAATCACATTTTTCTAATTTGTCAGCATGATAACTTCGACAATTGACAACATTTTTTCATAAACTTTGCGTTAATCTATGCAGAATGATAATCTCTAAGGGCCATCGGGCCATTTTTGAAAATTTTAATTTTTAATATTTTTTTTACCATTTAAAGATCGAAATTGTAGACGAAAAATCGACTTCTCTATTCAAAATGGCATAATTTTCTTATTTTTTAAAAATTCAAAAATTGGACCGATGGCCCATTGCTACAACACCATTTTATAAGACCGGCGGTGAATTTTTAATGTTGTGTGTTTTTTCAAGGAAATATCATGCTGATAAGGAGGCCCCCTTTTTGGTGCAGAGGTTGCCGCAGCCGCAAGGAAATGAATTGCAATATTTGACAAAAGTGTGTCAAACAAATTTGTTTATATGAATAAAGGTTCCAAGAACAATATAAAATTATAACATTTTCCATTTATTTCACGCCTCTCGAGAAAATAAATCCTAAAAGTAATGAATTATTTGGCGCCGAGCACGTATGTAATCCCTGAAGGCCGCGGTCGCACGAGCGTTTTTTCGACGTCCGTCACAATCCACGTCAGTCTCTCACATCAGTAGACGGTAGGTATCCGTACAAACGAGATTGACGATACAGAAGTCGCGATTTTCGTCTATATTGCATTGAGAATGCAAAAGAAAAAACGCAAAACCAGAAAATATTGGGTGCACCCTATAAACAATACAAGATTATTTTACAAGACGCATTTTATACGCTTTATAGTCAACTTCGAAGTGATGAAACGAAGTTTCTTAACTACTTCCGTATGTCCTGGCCATCGTTTGATGACCATAGAATAGGATGTGTCTGAATTTCAGATATTAAATCTTCAAGAATCGTTATATTAGCAATAGAATTCACTGAAAACGGGCGTCAACACGACGCTCATGTGACCGGTTCCGTAGGAATACATACAATGCCAACCACCGTCCTTGCCCAGTGGTCGACGGACTTCGCGATTGCTGTGCGTCGTCGCACAGTGGGGCATTTCGGGTCGAAACGCGGCGCAAAACATTTTCTGACTGAAATCATATATTTATCGCTTATTTTTTCATTTCATTCAGTTGGGACGTATATTTGTGGTCTTGTTGATACAGTATAATTAATGAAACTTGTTTACTTAACTGTATTTGCAAATAAAATTTCGGGGAACAATTATGGTGTATAATATATATAAAATCTTTATTTATGTTACTTCAAAACTATTTAACTAAGTAAAATATTTTAATTAATTTTAACAAATATTACAAGCCGCCTTCGTTGCGCCTTATTACAAGGTACGGCTTCGCCCTTTCCAATGCGACCAGTAAGAACACTGAACTCTCGTTCAAAATAAACAATGAAAATTGAGAAATTCAGTAAGGTATAATTCCAAAAATATCAGAGATATCAAAATGAATTTTGGCACACTTCAAATACACACCTCAGCACTTAATCCCACCAAAAAGTAGTTGAATTAAGCAAACAAAAATACTATAAATAACAATACTTAGTTCTGAAGAGTTTCGAGGTTGTCCTCTTCAAAACCGTGTAGTCGCGTTAAAAATTAATGAATGTAGAAAACAATCATGCTACATTATGACTCAAACGTGCAATCAACTACCTGTAAAAATAAATTTGCAGTATGGCGATATTTTTGTAAAGGGACTTACAATGTTAGTGCCGCGTCTCGACCCGAAATGGGCTCCACAGTGCGTCGTCGCCGTTGCACGGACGTTAAATTTGACGGACGGCGCTCGTGTGACTGGTCTTATCATTGGGCTCCTATGCATTGAAATGTTACGTTACGACGTCCGACACGATTTATGACTGCAATATATTGTGACGTCCGTCGAAACAACGCTCGTGTGACCAATTTTATCATTAGACATTCGTATATTATAAATACTTAGTATAACACACGCATATAGTCCATATACATGCATATATACATATACATATTATATTTCCCTAATTAATTCATATTTTATTAATGCAGTTTTGTAATCGGTATTATTTTTCACATTTTGTACTTTCTTATCAAAATCTATCTACATACTGTCATTTATGTCTCTACTAGCTTAAAGTACCTGGCGTTGCCCGGGTAAAACTTCGATTATCACGGAGTGTCAAGAGGGTGATACTTTGTATCGATACGTATTGATTTTTTTAGTATCGATACGTATTGATTTCTTTAGTATCGATACATACTATACATATATCGGACAGAAAGTATCGATATTAATACGTATCGATACGGTATTGATAATAAAAACAAAAAATCAGTAAGAAAATCATTTTTTTTAATTATAAAATATAAACTATACATAAATACAGGACTATTTGATATCAATTATTAAATAGCCAATCTTCCTTTGGTAGAGAAGATAAGAATAGAAGTAGTTGTAGGTGTGCGCTTTTAAGGCGACTTCTGTCGCGAGTAATAATTCTTCCCGCTTTTGAAAACAATCGCTCTGATGGGACGGATGTAGCAACTACTGATAAATAGTATTTCGCTATCTTTGATACAGACGAAAGTGAATTGGTATTCCAATATTTAATTGGGTTTTCATCCATTTTTAGATTTGGCTGATTTAGAAAATGCTTGAGGTCATCAGCTAGAGTTCCTTCGTTGTCAGATTCTTTCAATAAGTTATTTTGTAACACTAAATTATTATGATATGTCCAAAAATTTTTATCTATAGATTTTTCAACTTCCAAATGTGGTGCAGATTTTTTTTCTGTAATAGAACTTCATTTGAAAGAAGTTTCGATATTTTATCAATAGCACGACTGCACGCAATTCTATCACGAAAATGAATTTTTTTTAATCTCGGATCCAGAAGCGTTGCCACAGCTAGGAGACTTATTTTTTCAATGTTTTCGAAACGTTTGTTAAATTGTTCAATTAAACATTTTTTTAGATGTTTAGCTGTATCAGTAAATGGTAAATATATTTCTAATTTGTTTTTTAGAGTACTGATAACAGGTATCGTTTTACTCGCTGTGATATAATATTCTCCATAGATTATTTTAGTAGCTTCTTCAAAAGGTCCCAATAGTTCAATGAATTCTTTTACAATACCTACTTCTAATGCATTTAACATTGGCGGTGGTGAAGGACACTTCAACAGTATGGGACCGATTACATTTATCAATTCCATACATCTTACCAGCATATCATAAGTTGAATTCCAGCGCGTTTCTACGCTCTGAATAAGCTTTAATTTGCTGTGTAATCGTAATAGATCTGAAGCCTTAACTGACTTCTTAACATATTTGACAATCTCTTTAATTTTCGTGATCACAGGGCTTATAAGTTTGTCAGAACCAATAATTTTTTACGGAACCAAATTTAATGTATGGGCGAAACATGGTAGGTGCTTATCCGCACCAAACGCATCAATAATTGAGGGCTCGGATGCAATAAGGGGACTAGCGCTCGAAAATGGGAAAAATTATTGTCCAAACGCTATGAAATATTGGAAAATTAAATGTTGTTAAACTGTATTTTAAAATATATAGTGTTGTAAAGCTCGTCACGACACACCTTTTTTCTATTCACAGTTTGATTATCGAATCATTACTATTCGAGCTAAAAATTATAAACGAAAAATTTTTCATCGTTCAAAATCATTATTTCTTTAAACATAAATTTCGTAACTTGAGTAAATATTAAGGGATCGTTATGAGACGTGAAACATAAAACTCAGAAAACTCTAGCGAAGCCGCAAAATGTATGCACAAAACCCTTATGTTAATAAATGTAATAATATTAATAGGCAATTTTGAGGTACATATAACTTGCAGCGACAAAGTATTTCCTTAATATACAAGGAAGATTTTCATAAATTTTCACATTGATTAATAAATAATTGTAGAAGATATGACGATATATATAAATCTCCCGCGCCACCAATAGTCAACAGCCGCGTGTAATGGGCTATTTAGCAGTCTTAGCATTCGCGTTGACAGTTGGCGCCGTGGGAGAATTATATATATCGTCATAACTTCTACAATTATTTATTAATCAGTGTGAAAATTGGTGAAAATCTTCCTTGTATATTAAGGAAATACTTTGTCGCTGCAAGTTATATGTACCTCAAAATTGCCTCGATTCTTTTTAACGGCGAACGTTGAAAAACATGGGTTATATCCAGTATTACCTTTTAATGAAATATTATTACATTTGTTAACATAAGGGTTTTGTGCATACATTTTGCGGCTTCGCTAGAGTTTTCTGAGTTTTATGTTTCAAGTCTCAACGATCCCTTAATATTTACTCAAGTTATCGCAATTTATGCTTAAAGAAATAATGATTTTGGACGATGAAAATTTTTTCGTTTATAATTTTTAGCTCGAATAGTAATGATTCGATAAACAAACTGTGAATAGAAAAAATGTGTGTCGTGACGAGCTTTACAACACTATATTTTTTAAAATACAGTTTAACAACATTTAATTTTCCAATATTTCATAGCGTTTGGACAATAATTTTTCCCATTTTCGAGCGCTAGTCCCCTTATTGCATCCAAGCCCTCAATTGCTTTTTTAATATTGGCTGTGTTGTCTGAAACAACAGCAACAACATTTTTGAGTTCTATGCCCCATTCATCAAGCATGCTAATCAGCCAGTCTTTTATATTATTAGAAGTGTGTTCCTTATCTATCTCTTCTACCCCAATTACAACACTCTTACATTCATCGTTAAATATATAGTGTACTGTTAAACCCAGAAAACTTTTTGAGTTGAAAGTTTCCGTCCAAATATCCGTTGTTAGCGATAATGCTTTTATACCGGATAATCTTTTCTTGATTATATCCGATAAATAACTATATTTTTCTTCTATTAAAGCTGTTGTAATATTTCTGCATGGGAGTTTGTACAATGGATTCAAAGCTTTGACAAACTCTTGAAACCCTTCTTTTTCGACGGTGTTTAAAGGCATGATGTCCTTTGCCAACATAAAGCAGAGTTTGCAATTCATCTCTGTAGCTTTTGATCCACCTAATTTAAGATTATAAATTAAGTATTATTTTGGAAATTATAATTTTTCTGAAATTTAAAAGAGATGTTATTTTCAATACAAAACAAGTAACTTGTGCATAAAATATCACCTTTGACTAAAAAAACGTGAATCAAAATTTGTTACTAAAACTTATACAAATTTTGAAAGATGTTAATCTATCAAAGAATGTAAAAATATTCACTATAAAATTTGTAAGTAAGTATTCCTACTTTTAAATGATAGCTGCTTAGCAAAAGTGTCATCAACTCTGGGTTGTTTAGGTTTCAATGATTGGATGTAATTTATAGATGAAGTTGCACATGCCGTTTCTGTTTGTGAATCGGTTGAAATACTAGAAATAGCAGCCATGGATTCAGCTTGTACATTTTCCTTTTCGCATGAAATAGCAGTCATGGATTCAGCTTCTACATTTTCCTCTTTGCGGGAATGCTTAAAGATAATCATATTTTAAGAATTTTCAATTTATGATTAGCATTTAAAACAAAAAATATATAGAGCTTGTAATTACCGATAGCTTCCGTTTTATAGTGTCGCATTGCCGTTATCCTGCTACGATATGAACGAAGCTTCGGAGGGAAATTCAAATGGAATTACACGAAGTTGTTGGTTTTATTGTAATCTTTATTCATCGTCGTGGAAAATATGTAAACGCTCGTTTAAGAAACAAAATGTATATTATTTATGTTAACAACGAAAATAGTAGACATAATTCATTCTGTAATAAGAGTCGACCCAGTCAAGACGTATTAGGGAGATTATATAAATACATAAATTGTTCAATCTGGAAAGTAAAGTTTCTTGGAGTTCCTTTTATTAGCGAGTCAGAACCCCGAACGCATTCACGGAGCAGAGTGCTTTAGCACTCCATGGGCCTCGATCCCATCCCCAGAAAACGGACGCTGATTTCCAAGGAGCCACGCAACAATAGATTTAGTAGCTTTTGTTTCTGACTTATAAGTGTCATTCTATGTGTTCTTTCGAGATGATATGTGAAATTCGTCGTATTACCGCAACCTTTGACTTCTTTCTGGCAAATTTTACATCTAGCATATCCTTGACCGATGTGAACAAAATGTTTCCAAACTATACTTAATTTTGGCACTTAAAAATAAAAAATATATAAGTTAGTGCAACTGTCGTAATAAGGAATATAATGAGATTTAAAATAATGTAGGATAATGTTGAAATGGATAAAAATGTAATATATAGGTGTAGGATTAATGGAAATTGTATTATGCCTACTATTGTAGAACGGAAATATTGCATGCGAGGTTAGGAAACCCGGTGATCTCTTTTAACACCACTCTCAACACAAACCAGAATCAAGGAATACTGTAAAATTATTATAGAAAGTTAAATTTATCAAATGTTTATGTAACTTTTATGGATTATTGAAAATTTTAAAGTGCAATCTGACCTTGCTTATAAAGTACAATTGAAGTGCACGTGGACTGTGAAGCCGTGTACAGTGATTTTGACCATGACCTACGGCCGATTTCTTCACCTTCAGTAATCTTCCAGTTAGAGTTATGTTCCACATAACTGCCATATAAATGCTCTAATCCAATTGGTCGTTCACTGACCGGAAGATTACTGAAGGTGAAGAAATCGGCCGGTAGTGACGTAGGCCGGTATTCATAAACGTGTCTTAAGATTAAGCAAATGCTTAAGCATGCGGCATCCTCTACTATCCTAAGGAGCTAGTAAAGGATTCCGAATGCTTAAGCATTTACTTAATCTTAAGCACGTTTATAAATACCTGTAAATACCGGTCGTAGTGGACGAGGAACACGCCACGCATGCGCGTGATGACGCGGTAATTAACCGACGTATCGAAGGGTAATATCGAGTCGTGGAGTATCGATACACCGATATATCGTTGCCTACAATATCGATACAAAATATCGATATTCATGAACCGATATACAGAGTTGGGCATTATTCGGCAAAATTTTTATTCGAATACGGATTCGAATAAATTTGTGCGAATAAATTTTTAATCGAATAATCTTCGAATAAAAAATTCGAATAAAATGAAATTATTCGACAATAACGAATAATTTTTTATTCGACTGAAAATTTATTCGAATAATTTCTTATTCGAATAATAATTTATTCGAGTCAACGGACGAATAAAATGATCACGTGATTTCGGCGGTGTATCATGACACCACTGACTGACACCTATGAAACCTAATGTTTTAGGTTAAGTAACTCTTGTCCTAGGTCGCACTTTGCAGGAAGATACCGCGGTACTATATAGAGTGGCGTTTTGATTTATTTTAAATAAAAATTGTTGGACACAGTACAGACAGACTTCCATCGATAGATGCCGGGTATCACATTTAAGGTCGTCGCCCATTCTTAGAGCATATTCTAAGCGCCCATTACGCCGAAGCGAAGCGCAGCGACCAAAGCGAAATGCTCGTCGCCGCTGTTCTGTCATATGGGCGATGCGTGGTCGCTGCTGTTCTGTCATATGAGCGATGCGTGGTCGCCGCGCTTCGCTTCGCCGCGCTTCGGCCTAGTGGGCGACGACCTTTATTCGTCGTTCATTCAGGTCGAATAACGAATAAATTCTTATCCGAATGAATCTGGCTAGAATAACGGTACAGATTTATTCGCGAATAACGAATAATTTTTCGTCGAATAAAACCGTCATTCGTTATTCGCGAATAAATCTTGGGATTTATACGTATCCGTATTCGAATAAAAATTTAACCGAATAATGCCCAACTCTGCCGGCTAGCCGGGCTAGCGTCTTCGCGGTTAGCGTCGCGCGGTATCCCTGACAACGCGGACGAGAGTGGGAGAAGCCCTGGTTCCCGCGGGAGGGACCTTGGACAGCGGTGCGCCAGAAGCTTGGAACTATCCCCACCACTTCTGGCTCACTCTTGTTCTGCGAAGGCGAAAGCGAGATGGAACAAGAGCGAGTCAGAGAACATTGAGAAAAGGAGCACCGAGGCAGGCAAACGGTGTGGTGGGAGAATACCCCTCACGAAACTCACCGGCCAATATATCTGATACCGACCTTAGTTCTCGAGATACTACGGCATGAAGAATTCAGTTACACCTTATACATATGTAAATACACAGTATATATATAGATTGTCATGTCACTCGAACTGCACATTCTACATCAGACTAGGTGGTTCAACGAAACTTCTGGCTTGTAAAATGAATTCGAAGTACGTATCGCGTCTTCCTACATCAGATTTATTCGAAAGAAAGTGTAAACACTTGTGACAAATAATACGCGGATAAACAAAATTTTATAAAACGTACCGAATTTTATGCCAAACGATACCTTACGATGAGACATCAATCACACGACATTTTCAACTTGAGGTGACAATTAGTTTCTGAGTTATCAGAGGTCAAAGAAGTGAAAATTCATTAACGCGTCAGCCCATACGCGTCGATGTACGGACTTTTATGTCAGTCCGGTAATTTAAACAATTATTTCCAGGGGTTTTGCTGACTGCTAACAACGAATTTCAACTTGGATTTTCAAAATTCACAATGCTGATTCAATATGGTGGACGATATATTTAAAAAAGCACACACTACACAGACATTTATATTTTTTGATTTTTATTTTTCGCGAATTTTGAAAATCTAAGTTCAAATATATTGTTAGCAGTCAGCAAAACCCCTGGAAATAATTGTTTAAATTACCGGACTGACATAAAACTCCGTACATCGAAGCGTATGGGCTAACTGACGCGTTAACGAATTTTCACTTCTTTGACCTCCCATATCTCAGAAACTAATTATCACCTCAACTTAAAAATTTCGTGTGACTGACGTCTCATCATACGGTATCGTTTGGCATAAAATTCAGTTCCAAAATCGTGGGACCAAAAAGGGGCGATTTCTTGGGTCACTCTTTAAACTGAAGATTAACAATCGGGATTCACGTTTAATTTAAGTTGCTTGTGAACTGTGCATGATTAAATTATTTCAAAACAAATGTAATATGTTGTGGTAATCGAAAAGTCTTGAAAGGGGCCCATGGCTTCCATTTTGATCATATCAATTAGTTTATTGGTAGGCTTAAGGAAGGAAGGATGCGATCGAAGATAATGAGTGTCACAAAAATTGTTCATTCTTCAGATCGACGAGTTCGGGTGCACGAACCTTATATTCCGCCAGTCAGCCCCAAATTGTAACGACCAAAGATGAAACTCGTGAATTGATGGCTGTGTGGCCCGATATTGTTCGGGATCTCACGGATGCTGGTCGCCATCGTGACATTCCAGATGTTACTAAATGGATGGCAAAGGTACGTTTTATTGTATATTGAAAATTCTGAAATAACACGTTCAGTAAACGCACACAGCCTGCGCGGAAAACGCCGATGTGCGTTCAGCGAGTGTGTTTAACAGACATGGCTGAGGGGTTTCCGCACGTGGGTTACGCTAAACGTTTGATTTTGCAGATTTAAAGGGTTGAGACCTTATATGCGCAGTCTAGATAGGGGACATACTTTTCGGCAGACTCGATTATTTCTACGAAACTATATTTTTTTTTTCGATTTTTTGTGTGCAATAATTATAGTATTGCGCAATGCACGTACGTCAGTTTAGTGATCGTAGTTGGAGAATATTTATTCAGGTCAGGGTCAGAAGAAAAGCAATTACATGGGTACAACCACGTGTACTGCTAATGCTCCAAGCTAGTTGTTTATTATTATTTGAAGTGATATTCAACTACTTACCTAGTCAGGACACGTGCACCTAATGAATTTCCAAACAAATGTTTTACTTTTTATTTCACGAGATCGGTCAGTATTCTTAAATGGGGAGTAAGTTTTTAAATGCAAATCACTTTGGATGCACCACATAAATATGGGTTCGCGGGTTTATCGTTTATTTTGTAATGTCGTCGGAACGCACGTGCCGCTGGACAAATAAATAAATAACGGGATTATTTATAGCAATATGACAAATAACAAATGTACGTTGCTCTCCATCTTCAGGTACTGCAATATAATGTTCCTAAAGGGAAAAAGAGTAGAGCGTTGGCTGTTGTTCACGCATTCAAGGCATTGGCTCCGCGTGAGCAAATAACGGAAGAGAATCTTCGGTTGGCGCGAATTCTAGGCTGGTGTTCAGAATTGGTATGTAACTATTTTATTATGTGTTATGCTACTAATGATATTAATAAATGTTCGATTCGTGGATTCCAACTAAGTTGATATATCATACATTATGCTAAATATATGTAGAATTCTATAGAAAATATACAAATTTTATTATTGCCAACTTGTGAATATACTGTCCTACAAGCTTTATTCATTATTATCGTACAGTAATATAGTTCCACTTAAGGGTCATTCCACGCGAAGTCGGACACTTTTCGGAGTAACATTTCGGATTTTGGTGCAACTTGGATATGTTGTAGTCTTTAGGGGTATATAAACATATCTCGAAGGATTTTTCGAAATGTCAAAAATTGTGGATGTTACAGCTCTTTGAAATATAGTGTTTACTATTTTTCCAAAAATTATAACTGTTGAACTAATAAACTGATAAAAATGACCTTTTGGGTGCTTACAGTGCAGATATAAGAGTACCTAATAAAAATTATTTCACTTAATAAAAACGAACATTTGACCATTTATTTAGCAATTGTTCTTAACAAATGCAATTTTATAGTTGAAGGCACCTTTTTAAAAAATTGGAAAAAATAGGAGGATAAAGCCCTGTTTTTCCTCTTTACGGACATGTTTTGAAAAACGTGGACGTTTTAAAATTGGCCAAATAAAAATTAATTGAATGTAACGCTGCGTCGCCCAGCACCGGCTCGACTGGTCGGGCCGTGCGGTACTCGCAGCGGCCAAGCGGCTATATCTGCTATTCTTATACAGTGTTCTCGTAAATGGTAAGTATTTGTAAAAAATGAAAGAGGAAAACTTTTACTGTTTTTTATACCCAACATAATAGGCCACACAAAGTTAGGAATGAAAAAAAGAAACTCAATCTACTATTTCAATATATTTATAACCTTGTGTGGCTTTGAAGGTCATAGTATACCATATGGTTGAATTTGTCTTGACAATCACTTTCATTTTGGGTAATCAAGTATAGTATAGCATTCCATTTAAAAAACTGAAGGTCACCCTCGTTTCAAGGAAAATATTGCGAACACCAAAAATTGAGATACTGTATTATGTTGGGTATAAAAAGCAGTAAAAGTTTTCCTCTTTCATTTTTTTACAAATACTTACCATTTACGAGAACACTGTATAAGAATAGCAGATATAGCCGCTTGGCCGCTGCGAGTACCGCACGGCCCGACCAGTCGAGCCGGTGCTGGGCGACGCAGCGTTACATTCAATTAATTTTTATTTGGCCAATTTTAAAACGTCGACGTTTTTCAAAACATGTCCGTAAAGAGGAAAAACAGGGCTTTATCCTCCTATTTTTTCCAATTTTTTAAAAAGGTGCCTTCAACTATAAAATTGCATTTGTTAAGAACAATTGCTAAATAAATGGTCAAATATTCGTTTTTATTAAGTGAAATAATTTTTATTAGGTACTCTTATATCTGCACTGTAAGCACCCAAAAGGTCATTTTTATCAGTTTATTAGTTCAACAGTTATAATTTTTGGAAAAAGAGTAAACACTATATTTCAAAGAGCTGTAACATCCACAATTTTTGACATTTCGAAAAATCCTTCGAGATATGTTTATATACCCCTAAAGACTACAACATATCCAAGTTGCACCAAAATCCGAAATGTTACTCCGAAAAGTGTCCGACTTCGCGTGGAATGACCCTTAAGTATGCAAGGATTTATAGTAATTGTGCGTAAAAAGGTACACCTCGCCGATTCTGATGTATTTTGTAAAAGTCAACATTCTGAACAACTTTCCCCTATACATATAACCGTCGCTCGGCCTTAGTTTCCGAGATATTCGCGAAAAGCTGCTACCACTATTACCAGTGGCGGATTTAAGGAAAAAGAGCCAGGTGGCAAACGTTCCGAGGGGCCTATATTTTCGGAAAAATGAAGAGGCACTTTACTAAAAAGGGGCTAACTGTAGTAGTACAGAAATAAGTATCTTTGGGTAAAATCATAATTTCTTTTGAATATGGGGCCTTGAATCCGCCACTGACTATTCCAATGAATTCTGCGTATAGGTATGTGAGTACCTACACTACCTACGCGTCCGTGGCAGCAAGGGACTACCGCTTATCTACTGTTTCTATAAATACATCGCGACGGTTGAAAACAAATCAAATGATTAAGCTGATGAAGTTTCCGAGATATTCCAAAAGAGCTTTAATCGGTAGTTGGTTGGGGATATATTGGTTTAGCGGACCCCCCTCTAACGGGGGAATGTTGAAGGTTAAAGAGTGGACGCAGAAAGATTTGGTAGAAAAATAACAATGGTTTTATTAGCATGATAGAAATACACAGTTTGACGATATCGGCGGAATGATTTGTAGATGATTGAATAATACCAGTTTGGCTGATTTTAGATTTTACTTCTATACTTTGACCGCACGCGTGATAGCGTAGCAAGTTCTAATGTACCGGAAGAATTCACCACTACGGCGGAAATCTTTTGAAATTTGTATTTGAAAAAATAGTTGCGGTTCAAACTCCCAAAGCGATTTTTTTTGTTAAAATTCGTATCCTGGGGTGCGATACACCCCGTGTGATCACGAAGGGCGGACTAAAGTTTCTTGCGAATATCTCGGAAACTAAAGCCGAGCGACGGTAACATGTATAGGAAAACTTATTCGGAATCATGCCTCCGACAACATATTTCAAGGTCATCGAAATCGACGAGGTGTACCCTTTTATGCACAATCACCAAATTTATTGCTAAAAAGAATTTTGAAACTATGGAATACTTCGTATTAATAATACGTAATACCTTTCTCTATCAGCTCTGTTAAATATTTCATTAATTCAAAGAGTGAAAAATGTACTCTTTACATTTTTACGTTTACATGTGTACATATTTACAGCTGCAAGCATTCTTACTGGTAATCGATGATATTGAAGATGGGTCGCTAACACGGCGTAATCAAGAATGCTGGTATTTACATAACGATATTGGATTGTCAGCAATTAATGACGCTGTATATTTGGAATCGGCTATATACCAACTCCTCAAGACACATTTTGAATCGAAAGATTGTTATATAGGCCTTATAGAATTATTTTTAAACGTAAGTAACACTTATGCTACATCTAAGTAGAATGTAGGCTGGAAATTATTGAGTGACCAACATAAGTCGAAATTCTTGAATAATTATTTGACCGGTCACTGGATGTTAGAAAAAGTACCAGCATTTATGAAATATCTTGCTGTGAATTCTTAACTCTATCGTGTAAAATAAAAGAACCTTCAATCGAAATTCCTGCGTAATTTGCTTATACCGGAAATAGTTCGGGCACGTGGTATATATGTGGTAAACTTGATCGTAATTATATAATATTAATTGCAGGCTACATTAAAAACAACCATGGGTCAATGTCTGGATTTGTTATCAACAAATCATGGGAAAAAGCCAAATTTAGATCTGTTTACAATGGATCGGTATAATTCTATCGTAAAATACAAAACCGCATTTTATACTTTTGTACAGCCAATCAGCGCAGCCATGTATTTGGTAAGTTGAATATCCGCGCTGATATCGAAATTCGATTTACTTCGATTAAAATTTGTAAAGAAGATTTGTATCTCTGCGATTTCGCTTGCGCAATATCAATCTTTCATCGGCCGGCCTTCTTACAGGCTGGTATAAAAGATCCAGAAATGTATAGACAGGCGAAAACCATTCTATTAGAAATGGGTCACTTTTTCCAAGTACAAGATGACTATTTAGATTGTTACGGCGATACAGCAACTATTGGAAAGATCGGCACAGACATAGAGGCAGGGAAATGCTCGTGGCTCGTTGTTGTTGCTTTGCAACGCGTTACGCAACAGCAAAGGAAGATCTTGGAGGTAAATAAACCTTTAATAAAATCGCACATTTGCCTATTAAGCAATAAGGTACGCGGGTTCAATAATTTTTAATAACACACAGGAATGTTACGGAGAGTCAGATCCGGAAAAGGTGAGGCGCGTGAAGCAGCTTTACAATGACCTGGGCTTACCAAATACTTATTCCGTTTACGAAGAAGAAACGTACAATTTGTTAAACACCCACATACAACAAATATCGCGCGGGCTTCCGCACGAAATCTTCCTGAAATTACTTTCGAAGACGTATCGCAGGGTGGCTTAAAAATGTTAGCTACAGGTTACACACGGTAGACTAATTTACTACTGATCTAGGAAAGGATATACATAAAATGTGCTTCTTCCATTCTGTGGCTTTAGTTGAAACGAAAGTACGAACCAGTAGCGATTGCATTTTATTTTTATCAAATGTAAACTTGTCGTGTAACATTGTTAAATTTGAAAAACAAGAAAGACAATAATGGGTTATGGGCGGGAATGGAAACTCTGACAGAAATAACTGTCTGTTATTGTCTCTAGTAGGGTTTTGGGAAAACAGGTGCGATGAACTAAAGTGATTTCGCAATCGTTAACTATTATGAACGGAAATTGTTCTGGAATATATTGGTCCTGGTTCTAATATCTGGTTCCAATTTTACGTCACTTCTTCAATCTGTTGCATCGGTTTAGTATGGAAAGAAACTGTTGAATGTGTGTAGCATGTGTGCGTTAAGTGGAGTACAGTATATAAGTGGTAATTTATATGAAACTGTTGCCTGTAGTTGCTTCCTCCGATAGTAGTCGAAACATCTTGTTGATTCCACTGAGGTATTTCACAGTTTGCTTCTACAAGGAAATGATGGTAGGCCAGATAAAAGAACCAATATCAGAGCTTTAGTCGAAACAGATACCTATATTTATTCATCTAGATTCTGTCTGACAGCTATTCGCAATAACGATTTTTTGAAGCTGTTTCAAGAATCGAAGTCGAATGATTTTAAGATCCTGGTCTCGAGTCAGAACGGTAGTTAAATAATTCACGCACAACGGCAGAGGTAACGTTAGTCAATGAAGTGATAAATGATATCCCATATTCAGCGAGTAAGATATTTTATATTTTATATAATAGACATATATTGTATTCATTTTCATACGAAATTTAATATCTACTATACAAAAACATGTGTATGAATCCATTGTACATGTTTATATTTTTGAAAGATTAACGAGAACAGTTGAATAAATCTTTTAAGAAAATCTCTTTATTTTCTTCTTCTTGCCCCATGGTTCACTATTTCTCACGTTTCTGCGAATTTTCGAGCGAACAAGTTCTTTTAATTCCCGCCTGAGATTTTTAAATTCGTCATCTGGCACGGACTCCTTGGAAAAAAATTTCACTGCCTCTGAAATTTATTAAACAACGATATTTTTTTTAACAACACGTTGGGTTATTGCTATTTATAATTTCTTATAACTACCATTGAAGCGTGTATCCTTAGAATCGAAGAAGAAATTATTCGTCTCTTTAAATACATCGCTTGTAGTTTGCTCATTCTTCGTCGTGCTTCGTCCTTTATCGTTCTCAATCTCGTCATCGGACGAGTCACATTTAAATGAATTCTTTCCAGCAAAATTAAATTCAAATTTTTTCTGTTTCGCGGATTTTATGACAGTTGCATTGTAATCATTGTCTCCTAAAAGTACATAAAGATATAAGAATAACAGTCATAGTGAAATGTTTTCAGATGTAACGCGCATAGAGACAAACCCTTTTCAATGTTCTCCTCTTTCCCATATGTTTTTAGCAGACTGAATTGCCCTCCGTCTTTCAAGCTCTTCGATAGTGATTCCGATACCGAAAAGTAAACATCCTTCGACACTTCGACCTGTTCAGTTTCAACATCTTCAACGATGTCTTTAGCTTTCTTCTTTGCTTTAACTTTCTTGGCATTCGCCTCTGACTTCGCTGGGAGAATTTCATACTCTTTATGATTGCTTTCTGTAGGATCGTACCTAATCATCTCTTTCCTAAAAGATTAAAAAGCACGTAACGTAAAGATACACAGAGGAGAGGTTTATATAACTTTCCTTCGCGCATACTTTGCAAATTTTGAATCCTTGTTGACCTCCTTGGTTCTTGAAGTGATTGGCACTCCCAAAATATTTTCCAAAATGTCTAATTGCCATTCCTTTTCTTTATGCAAATCCGACGCATCGTTGTTTCCCACCGTAACCGTTTCGTCCGATACCTGCTCATTTTCCATGAAGCGTTCGTCGATTTTGAAACGTTCGTCGTTTCCTAAAGTGCGACTGTGTTCGCAATGCTAAAATTATTAATTAATGGCCACTGGCTATTTCAGGGTTGCCAGATCAGGCCTGATCATTTGCCGGAGATATCAATCAGAAAAGCAGGCATCTAAAATTCATTATAATAATAACTTATTATAAAGGAGTAATCATAATAATAGTAATAAAAGTATTATGAATATTCATTCGAATTCATTACAGATAATAATAGTTTTTTTATTTTTTGAAATGCGTTAAAAAAATGTTTGACAATTATATTTCAAATTTGATTTTATTATAAGTTCTGCTTTCACTAAGTCGACATTCATTCTGTTCCTGTTATCTGTCCAGGTCTGATACATAAGAGAACAGATTCTTTTGACATTGGCCGAACTGACAGAATTAGAGAGAATTGGTTGCACTATTTTAAATAAAAAAAAAAACGCTAATTCCGATAGATGGCATGCTGCAACATACTCTCTATACTGCCGGAGATTTTTATTGTGCCTGCCTCAGGCCTTTAAAACCTGAAACTCCGGCTGAATGCCGGAGATCTGGCAACCCTGGGCTATTTGTATCGATGCTAAAGCATATTTGTGACGAGATACCTACCCTGCTGCGTTCTTCTTCATTCCAAATTTATTAACATCCAACAACGATTCGCCATTATCGTCATTATAATTGTCATCGTCGTCATCGAACAAATCGTGCTTCCTCTTCTCTGTTTTTTTCTTAACTTTTGGTTGTTCCGCTTTGTAAACATCGTCGTTAAATATTATTTTATTCGTATTTGTTTTGCTGTCCTGTGGAATTAAATACAGAATTATGTTACACGAAGAAAGAAAAAGATTCAAGGCATCATGAATTGGAGCGCGACGTATACCAAATTCCTCAATGCATTTTTCACTGCCAATTCTTTAGCTCTAAACGCTTCCTTCTGCCGCTTCAATGACTCTAATCGCTTTTTCTCAGATTCATTGATTTCTTGCATTGCTACTTTGTTATGCTCACGCTTCTAAGAGTTCTAAGTATCATTCACTATCCAGTTTCACCGTTTCCCTGATTTTTTTAGGTTATGTTTACTGGTAATTTAATGGTGCTTAATCTGTAGGGTTTTGTGTTACTATGTTGGCTGCCTGCATGATTGGTTTGCGCGCGGTTTTACAAGTTCAAACACTTTCCCCCTTTAACGTTGCTGCTCCGTTCGAGTTTATTTAACGCAATAACAAAAACGCTTGCGAAAACGTTACTTGTGAAAGGAGTGCTTTATAATTAATATATATACATCATTGTAATTTGGAATACCTCACCAAGGAATTGGAAATTGATATATTTCCAGGGGTGGATTTGTGTGTAGGTTGAGTAGGCTGCAGCCTAGGGCGGCAAATTTTGAGCGGAAAAAAATGAAAAAGCAACAACTCATATGTTAGTTGTCATATTGAATTAATTTTAAATTTGTCTCAAGTCTTTTAAATTAATTATCTTTTAAATATTTCACGGAAAGGGCAGTAGACGGTTGTTAGCCTAGGGGCGCCAAATCTCTAAATCCGCCCCTGTATATTTCAGTAAGGTGGTGAAGCAGAGAGGATATTTAAAAATTTTAAAATCCCATTACAAGGATCTGGAGCTGAGTTTAGGACCATTTAGGACCCTCCATTTCGGGAAACAACAACCGCGATCGCAATAAGGTCAACGGTTAATTTCAATTGCGATACCCAGTTAATTATTCGACGAAATTTAATATTTCTGCTAAAATATTCATTCCAGTGGCTATTACTATGAAAAATGATTTTAATGAATTAGTATTATTAACTATGGTCGATACAACTCGAAATATCAAGTAATTAGTAACATTTGGACTTGGACTTCGAAATGATTTTCTACGCTAACTGAATTTTATTTTATTCTCAATGTCTAAACGTTCGGTAAATGTTAATAATGGCCGACTGTGTTTGGGAGTGTCCAAAAGTGTCCAGGAGGGTCCTGCAGTGGTGGATCCACTCCTGGACACTGCCGTACACCCTCAGACACTCTCGTTATGATTCTTCTTTCTCTTCCGTTGAACGAAATACGCTCATTAGACGATCTATAAATTATTACTCTAATGTAAACATTTGTAAATCGCGGGTTCTGAATGACCTATTTTTTCCCGTGGTGAATTCTAATTCCTAGCACGCGTGACGTTACCATCTGTTTCGAGACTTTGCCGGTAACGTCGCGTGTGACCCTAAAATGGTAAGAGGCGGTCCTGGGACTCCCCGAACCCTGAACAGAAATATCCAGTGCATGTTTTGTCTATCCTATACCTCGCCTGTGATATACCCGATAATGGTTAAAAAAAAATAGTAGATACTGTTGACGTTTTTGTTGTAAGTAATAGTGTTTCGTCTCTAGATGATGACACCGTACATTTCGAGTCGATAATTCATTGGTGCAATCATTAATTATTGTAACGATATTTCGGTGCAAAATTAATGAATGTTGTAATATTACGTAATGAGGAGAAATGTTCGTGAGAAATACTGTTTATCTTTATGGGTCGACAGGCAGATACTTTAGAAAATCAGTACTAATCTATATATCTGTACATGATTTAAAATTTAAACATATGGAAATGGAATTATGGAACTTAATAATCCATATTAATATTCCTCTCTTTGCTCCTGTTCTGTTCTATTTTCACCGAAAAGAGAGATGGAACGGCGCTTAACATATCAACTAGAATCTCAGCACTCAATGAACCCTGCCTCTTCATTGACCCGGTCCCTTCTTCAAGTTCGCGACAGTGCCGGCGACCAGATGCACTTCGCGCGCCATTATGCAAAAACATGTACGCCCGTTATGTAAATAAATATGTATTCCGTAACGGCCACCCCTTTGTCCCTTGTCCTTCGCCCATCGTTCGTCACCCTCCGCCATCGGCCTTCATAAATTATTTATTCCCGAGGGAAACCTGTGCGCTCCCATCGCTAAGACGATTACTTTAATTAATGTCGATCGTTATCGGCGACGTTGAAAGCCAGAAGGGCAGGAGTCACGTCAACGAGACGCTTTTAAATTCTAATACGTCGACGCGACGATCGCACCCCCATCTGCCCCATGCCGACGGCAACCGCGCGGGAAGCGGTGCTTCCCGTCCGTTTTTCTAAAGTAAATTCATAACCCGGACCAATCGTTCAGCTGGTTTCCGATGCGTTTTTAGAAGGCGCGTAATGTATGTACCTATCTTAAAATGGAAGCAGGCAAGGGCTTCGCATGGGAAAAAGGTTTCGGGGCTGGATATCGAGCGCGATTCGCGGGTCGCAAGTTAACCGAGCACCGCCTTTAATTTAATGGAGGCCAAGGGATACGTGTGTGGGTGTACACTGCGATTTCACGTTGAGCTTTCTGCGGCAGGAGGCTGGTCCTTCTGGAAATCTGCACTTACAGTCGACCACATTTGCGGTATTACGGCTTACTGCAAACGGAGAGTCGTGAATGCCATTTGGAAATCATTGCCGATCGAAGAGCTGCAAGCGGTTGTAATGCTCTTAGGAGTACGATACAAAGTGAAAGGATCCTCGTTCGGAACGTCCGTGTCCCTATACTTTCCTCTTTTTCTTCATCTGGTCTGAAATATTCCGGACAATATATCGAATCTCTGTTATGGAAAGCGTGTAGAGATACAGCCGGACAACGCAGCCTTCGCTCATGGCTGGTATTATTAGTAAACCTGGTTTTTAATTGAAAAGTAATTGAAGCAAGTTCCCTCGCAAGTCCTCATTGTACAGGACTCGCAAAGGAATACCGTGGAATACCGCGAACCCGCACTCACCGATTGTAGCGCAACTTTGTGAGTTTATAGAGTGACTCAAGACAAGAACACTAACCTCAAAGTCAAATAGACTCCCTCCACTTTTTTGCGTATAACTTCTAAAGTACAAGAGACAGAAAAAAAGGTTTCAAACAAAAGTTGAATGGTACAACAAGCGCTGCAAACGTGTGTTAACAAAATTTTGAAAAGAGTTCAAAAAGAAAATACTCGACGAAAAGAAAATTTTGTTAACGCAAGTTTGTAGCGCTTGGTGCACCATTAAACTTTTCTTCGAAACACATTTTTCTGTCTCTTGTACTTTAGGAGTTACACGCGAAAAAGTGGAAGTGCCTATTTGACTTTGAGGTTAGTTTTCACAACCGTAAAGCGCGATTGGGCAGGAATGAAACATACCGTTGTTCTTGTCTTGAGTCACTCTATAAACCCACAAAGTTGGTGAGTGCGGGTTCGCGGTGTTCCGTTGTCCGATGCAGAAATATTGAAAGTGTCGCAGAAGATGGCAGAACCTGCTTCAGCTCTAAAACAGCATCCTCAAATCTATTCGAGTCGAGGGAAACGTCCACGATTAAGCCCGGAGTGCTTATTAACATTGTACTTGCGAGCCGCTTTCGCGGGTCTTCTATGACACCGGTTCTGGCGATCATCCGCCGCAACTTAAGTATTATTCAGCGGTAAAAAGATGATGGGCGGATATAGCGAGGAGGCTAGCTCGAGGAGGTAAAAGCGTTTCCATTTAATTACAATCGATCGAAGCGGCGGAATCGCCTTCGGTGGCATCGGCGCGGCCGAGGGCTGGCGGTTTTATAGAAGGTCAGCCGCGGTGGTTCGTAGACCGGCGTTAAAACCACCACTCAAATTTGCAGAACTTTTTTATGCCCAACCACTCGAAGCCTCCCGCCAGCCCGCTATCTCCGTTCCTTGTTCGATGGGTTTTAAAATTGCACGGCTTCACCCTGCTCCTCTTTTTTTTTTCACATCATTTGGTTAAAAGATTTCTTCCTTCTCCGCCGACCTACCCTCCCCATTCTGTCTTCCGCCGGAAACCAACACAAATGTTTGATCTACTTGATGCACCTACCTTTAACCACCTCCGCTTCATCGTCCCTGGCTTCGAATGCCTCTTCATCTACTTCTGCCCGCATCAGCCTGAAATCCCGTGTCCCTTTGTGCCTCATCCTCTATTCCTTTATGAGACAGCGCCCGCTGAGACGTGCACAGAGCGATATTCCTGAAAATGTCCGCCCCCACCGGCCTGGCTGGCAATCCTTTTAGAACGATCTCGCCAAGGTATCCGGGCTTGTGATGTTTGTGAACGGAATTATCGAGTTTGCAGGCACGAGTTGAACGGATTCGACATCGAGCGTTCTGTTGCCGGTAATTTTGTAAGTTCCTGCTGGGCATTTAAATTTAATTCGCGGAGGGGTAGTTACGCGTCAGTTCCATTCGTGTTTACTTTCCCTCTTTCAGGGAACTTGAACAACTTGTAGATAAATATCGGTTCAGGGATTTGTTCCCGCTGCAGTTTAAGCTTCCACAAGCGTGGCGCGCAATATCGTTAGAATTCGCGTTACGATCGTCATCCTGGGATCTGTTATTTTCTACTGCAACCGGGGATCTCGGCACAGGCTACTTGTCCCTCATATTTCGTGCCTGGCCCGCGATGGCTATTTGTCACTTCTCGAGCAAAGTTCATTGCTTTTCGGGCCATTGGATGTGCGCTATAAAAAATGTAAAAAAAGAGGGTAGAAAGCGGAGAGGAGTCGAGGGTGGAGCTGGGGTTGGCGGGCGGGCATGGGCGAAGGAGAAACACTTCGAGGCAGAGCGAAAGTTTCGAGTTGGCGTTATTGATGTCTTCGGTGGATGTGTGCTGGCGGCGAGGTGGGGTTCGAGGGGGTGGTCGGAGGGGGTAATCCTGAGAGCAGCCTCAAAGGCCAAATGAGAAATACTTTCCGATCGGGGGCAGCAACCCCGAAGACTCGGCTGCGAGGCTTAAAGGACTTCATATAACGCTTCTGAGCCGTGAGATCTTACACTCGCGTCGAGATTTCGACGCTTTTATTATGTAACTATATGTGTGCAGGCCTCGTTCGTGTTGGTTCCGCGATTTTTCCCTCCGCCCCTACCCCGACCCCCTTCGTCTCCCAGCCGGCAAACTTTCGTAATTACGAGTTGCTGCCTTTAAAATGACGACTTGAAATTAATCCCCGAGGAGCGATATCTCCTTATAGCGTCTGCCCCTTCTCGTTCCAATTCTTTCCCTCATCGCTGGGGGTGATTCGAAATTCCCGGCGTGGTGAGAAGAATTACCTACCTCGTCCGAAATGAGCGGAGGATCCGGAATACACTAACCGCGGAGATTCCCCTCAGAAACTATAATTCCCTGCCGGGGAGATCCCTGAAATCCTGCCTGAAGGCAGAAAAACTATGGTTGCTGCTTCGATGAGCATCCTCTAGCCACCAAAGGGGTGTAAAATTGTAAGCTGAACACCAGTCGAGAATAATTACGTTTCTCGACGAATGAGCAGCATCTCGTTACCCGCTTATACCGCCGCGGAGCCTGGCCGATCCTTACGTTCCCCGCACGATAAACGCAAGGAGGCGAGGAACAAGGCGCCCCGGGGGTGGAAAAAAAAAGACGAGGAATTAATTGAAAACACGGGCAACGAGGTGCAGCGTCGTTTAACTGGATGCCCGGCGTCCCGAACGCCGGGGGAAACGAAAATCTCGTAGGCGGTAATAATAAAGTAGGCGATAAATAACCGCGTTTAAGTGGTAACGTAATTTCAGTTTGCGCCCTTACCAGGGACCATTAAGGCCATTATTGCGAATCTCTTAATTTGGGAAAAACAGTGTTTCCTCAAGGGGCCGTAGAAGAACGCCGCTTACAGAGGGGCGCTAAGTGGCGACCAGGGTGGGCGAGATTGTGTTCCTGCACCTGTTGGGGTATTATTCATTTCAACTGGAAGGTCGTTGACACCGTTTTTCAGGGCACTTTCCGTACTCTATATCGCCGTCCCCGCTTTCAGACCAAGAACAAGCTGTTTTTAGGTACATCAACCGCAGGCTGACTCCTCTCCGAGACGCCTTCGTTGCAATATCTCCTCGAGCAAGGGCCATCGTCTGGGAATAGAATTCTACTGAAGATCGTAGTAGGTATCTTTAAATAGTCGAACCGTTGAATCCCTTGCGAAACGAGTAATATATAATGAAATTTGAAAGCAGCGCGATCGTCGACTTAGAATTAAGGGGTTACATACACCTGGGACCGCGAAAAGAGGGGCCTTTTTACGACTTTTTTTACCTATAAGTAATTTTGTTAATCAAAAATCGTAATACGTACTTGAAAGCTTATAATTTAAAGAATATCTACCCTCCAAAAATGACAATAATTCGTCTTGTTCGCCGTGTAGCTGCTGTTGAACAAAGCAGGGTTGTCACGTAAGGAGTTTGCGGTGCTAAAAATATCTCCTCTGGGTGTCATCGAAAAGCAAAAAAAAGAATAATGTCGCCTAAAGTATGTAAAAGAAACAAGTCTTTATCATCAACTATTTTTAAACTTTTCATTTTTAAAAAAAATATAAGTGTTTGAACTTTAATTCAACCCCTTAATGCAATTGCTCAGACCAATTTCAGCAGTTTTTTAATGGTTAAAACCAAACTGTGACTATTACAACAAATTCCGTATGATAGATACAAGATATCGATGTGAGAAATAATAGCGCCAAGTTTCATTGAAATCGGTTCAGTAGTTTTAGAAACATCATTGTCACCAACTTGAAAAACGTAGTTTCGAGAAAACAGCGTTTAAAGTTTAAGGTACAGGTTAAAGTGAGATAATTTATTCTTTTAAATTTACCTTTGATGTAGCTTCTGCGAACTCTTTATTGGAAAAATCGATTGTTTCTAGGTGTACGTAAGCCCTTAATCCACCCCTCTGACATAGATATTATTATTACCATCGCGTCTTTATTACATTCGCATTGTGTACACGGCGCAAAGAACATAAATGGGAAATACGAATGAAAGAAAGAGAAACGTAAATGTAAAACAGCGAAAATATCGATAGGAGCTTGCTCGCGGGAATGACCCGGCAGAAGCAGCGGCAAGTTATTACATTCATCTTCCCTGGCCGTTCATTTTTGTATACGTAACAACTTGTTAACTCTCCTCGGTTGAACGTGAATTTTTCACCGCGCTTTTTCACAACCCGCGACTCCACCCCCAACCCCCTCACCCCCTTCCGCGCCTCCCTGTAAATGATTCCGTGGTACAAAACGCCGTCCACTCCCACCCCCTTGCGCTCGTTCCTGTCTCTATCTTTTCCCAGCCACCTAGTAACCCCCGGCCTGTTAATTATGATTAATCATGTCTCGGAAATTAAAGCGATTAATCTTCCCGTTGTGACGACCAGCGAGCGTGTTCCCGGCCCTATACAAGCGCGGCGCCGCGCGAAAATGCCCGTGTATCCGTGTGCTCGATGCCTCTGTTCCCCGCGGGCTGGCGGTTTTCTCAATTAGTTCGGCCGCTAATCGTTTTTCCTGACTTATGCGCGTTTTCGGGCGACGGGGCGGGCGCACGTTCAAGCGACAATTAGGAGATTTGCGAATTTTATGGCCCCTACGAGGCGTTCTACGGTAAACCGGCGAGTTTAATGGGATCGCTATTAAAGGATAAAATGATCGAATTCGAAATCGGATATTGGGGCGAATAGATAACGTGTTCGTCTATCTCTCCCGTTAATTACTCGAGGTCAATTATTATCTTACAAGGGAAGATCCTCAGCCCGGAAGTTCAAGAAATTATGCACCCTTGGGGATTTGCGGAGGATGTATAGATATATATTACAAACTTTTTGTTGCTGGACAAATTCACTCCAAGGGGGTGAAATTGACCCCTGAAAATCTGGCTATTTTCCGATTTTGTGTTATAGGGGAGAAGGTGTAAGTATGGACCGGGGTTATAATACCGAATAGGCGCTTATTTGTCTGTTGAGTGCAGCGATATGACGGGGACTGAAATAAACACAATAACACTGTCCAACACGATTTTTGGTCTGCAATATCCGCTGGGTGATTCTTGTAGAGTTTTTCGCCCTGAACACGAATCCGCAAGCAGAAATGCTCTATCACACTCAGTTTTTGAGAAAATCGATTTTGAAAAAAACTGCAAATTTTCAACTTTGAAAATTTTTTGTGTCGAAACGGTAATAGTTATTCGGTTGCTCGTTGCGTCAAATTATTATTCTACGAACCCTCCCGAATACAACGATATAAGTTATTATTGCATTATGATCATTTAAATTTGTTTAAACAACGATCAAAGGGAAAATGACACCCGAAATGCACCCATTTTTGAAGTTATCTTTCAATTTATTTCCAAAACTAAGGGTCTTAGAAAAAATCTGACTACTCCACGCGATGCAGCAGACATTTTTCCTTCGGAACTCATCAACAAAACTGGTAAGTCACGTTTTGTTTTCAATACAGAAGCGAAAGAGTTTGGCAAAACGCGCGGTGTCGACAGTGGTAGTCAACGGCGGCGCGCGGTCCACTGCCACTCAGCGTAACACAATCGCTTAACGCGCCTGAGTACCACTGTTGGCACCGCGCGTTTTGCCAAACTATTTCGCTTCTGTATCGAAAACAAAACGTGACTTACCACTTCTGTTGATGCTTTCCAGAGGAAAAATGTCTGCTGCATCGCGTGGAGTAGTCAGATTTTTTCTAAGACCCATAGTTTTGGAAATAAATTGAAAGATAACTTCAAAAATGGGTGCATTTCGGGTGTCATTTTCCCTTTGATCGTTGTTTAAACAAATTTAAATGATCATAATGCAATAATAACTGATATCGTTGTATTCGGGAGGGTTCGTAGAATAATTTGACGCAACGAGCAACCGAATAACTATTACCGTTTCGACACAAAAGATGTTCAAAGTTGAAAATTTGCAGTTTTTTTCAAAATCGAATTCCTCAAAAACTGAGGGTGATGGCGATAAACGGTTTGCGGATTCGTGTTCAGGGCGAAAAACTCTACAAGAATCACCCAGTGGATATTGCGGAACAGAAAAAAAGTTTCATTTTGTTGGACTGTGTTATAATTAGTGTCCTCTAAGATCACCAGGCGGAGTTGGTGTGATTGGCATGTTTACTTTAGCTAAAATGTAAAAGTGTCTGTTTTTGTTCGTGCAAAAAGTTTTTCATGGTAAGATTAATTAATTTTTTCTCATGCTAATTGACAAATGTAATATGTTAGTTATAGAGGCATAATTAGTCATAAGGTTGAGCTTCAAAAAGCTATATTTAGTTATTTAGTTATGTTTAGTTATGGACCGAGGTGGTCCATATGAGCACACTCTCTTAGTTCATCAAGTAATTCCTCCTCTTTTTGTTTCTAACTGTTCCACTATGTCACTCCTAATGCACTGGATGTGACAGTGATGTTTTTATTTGAGATTTTCCTTAAAATTTCTAAGGAACTTTCGTTAAATGGCAGATTTACATTAAATTTCGTTAACAAATCATCATTTTTTTTTAAAAAAAAGTTCATATAATTATTTATTTTCTATTCTTCCTCATTTTCTCTTCTCATTTTCAAGCTTATTTAATTTTATTTCTATTTTCAAATTTTTTGAACATAAATAATTTTGAAATTTTAGATGTAATTACTGTAAACATGAAAAGAAATTTGTTTTAGATAATGTTAAAATATAAAATCTGTACAGAAACAATTATTACTTACGTGTTTTTTTTACTTATTCAGCATTGGTCCATATTACCACCCCAATTTCTGAAACTATGCTTGTGACCAAATGTTGTAGAAGTAGTTGAATTTTCACGCTAAAGAGCTATTGATTCATTATCTCAGATCTATGAGTTACCATTTCCACCTTTTCTTTATGCAACTTTTACATTTTTAATATGTGATTTCCTCGAAACAAAGCGAGTAGTCCATATTCACACATTTTCCCCTAACTCGCGAACTGTAAGAGATAGAAAAGAAGTATTCCGACAAAAGTTATTTCTTTTAATTAGGACTATCATTTGATATCTTACAGTTGGCGAGTTATAACACAAAATCGAAGAATAGCCGGATTTTCAGGGGTCAATTTCACCACGTTGGAGTTAATTTGGGCAGCAACAAGAATTGCTGTATATCCTCCACGTATCTACAATTTCATATTTTCTTGAATTTCCGCCTTGCGCATCTTCCCTTGTTAGAAGAGAGCAGATACACCCGTCGCGGAAATTTATTCATACAATGAGCTTTCCTTTCGCGATGATGCAGCTTTAGAAGTTGGATCATTCGCCCTTTAGGTATGGCTCCACTTTTTATAGCCTTCAATTATCACGTTTGCCATTTAGCGCTTCTAAGGAGACAGCTCCTGCGCGGTCTCTTGAGGCTCCAAGCAGGTCCAGGAATTTCTATTTCGTTACGGGCGTAGAGAGGCATCAGGGGGTCGTGTTCCTTATCGCCAGATGCGAGCGGGGCACCCGCTGTGGGGCCGGGGGGCGCGAAGAAAGGCCGTGGATATACCGTCGTAAACCGTAGAAAGTAGGAACTATCGCGAATAAATAACCGATTGAGAGTGGCTGGGTGAGGTCTGGCGCGAAAGGGTGAGCGGGCGTTGAAGAGGGGCGAAATGAATGCGTGCCACGTAGAGGAACCGGGCCGGCCGACGTTGAATGGAAGTGTCAGAACGGAAGGAGAGACGGAGAGGCGGGAAGGAAGGGGGAGAGCCGGGGCAAGGGTGGCGGTTTGGTTCGAGGGCGTGAAAATGCGGGGGTTGCACCTCTTGTAAAAGAGAAATATATAAACTCGAAGGCCGATAAAGTCAGTACCCGCTGTTACGACAAACTCGCTTCCTTTTACCCCGGATTCACCTCTCCTCTTTGTTTCTCTTGTTCCTCCATCCCCTGGGGGGTGCAAGGTTCGAGCGGGGAGGAGAATAATGCTCGTGCCGTGACCCCTGTCACGCGCAAGGCTCCGTTACTGGGTCGCTCTTGGATGCACGATCAACCCCTCTTTCCTGCCGCCCCCCCCCCCCCCCCCCCTCGTATCCCTTCGCCCCCGTAGATCGCGCGCCGTGCCCCGGTGAAATCGAGCACCGTTAATTTCTACAGGGATCTTACCTCGCGTAAACATGCACCTTCCATTCCCGTTTTCACCGAAGCCGCAAGACCTCCTATTATTCGCGGGTCTCGAGCAGGCGTGGCGGCGCAAAGGGGCAGCTTTCCCGCCGGTAGGTTGCTAAAGTACGCACGCGGAAACGCGGGGCCCGGCGAGTTCTTTCCTGGAGGAGTCGTAAACTTATCGCGAAATATGTTTCTTCGTCGTCGAGCGTGTTCCCCTCGTCGGGACGGCGCGGCGTCGTACGTTCGTTTCGGAAAAGTCTGGCGACGTAGAGCCCGGGGGGTAGGCGGGAAGAAGGCAAAGGAGGGGAAAAAGGCACAAAAGGAAAGTGGCGAAAAGGGGAGCGCGAGTGAAAGGCGTAAAAATCGCAGGAACCGCGCACGCTTGGAGGTACATAAACTCGAGAGCCCGATAAACTTCGCAGCTACCGGCTGCAACCTAACCTCCGCGCCCCGCACCCCCGCCCTTTCCACCGATTTTTTTTCCACCCCCCACGCCAGGCCCCCTTGCCGGCTCCCTATTTCTTCTTTCCTCTTCGCCTGGCAAAATTGGCCAGCGCTCGTTCGCGACGCGGGTCACGTGCAAATCGCTAAGTAGTAAAGTCAGACGATGGCCAGACCGGGCGGTGGAATTCAAAAGGACGCGTGCACAGCGTTCCCTCGGAACCGTTTCGTTTGTTGGACGATGAACGCGAAAACGGGTACGAACAGGGGTTTCCTGGTTTACGCGAGAAGTGGCCACGATCCAGCGCTCCTGGCATTCTCGCGGTGGAGTAGAAATCGACCACCTCCTTTATTCTCTCTCCTCAGTTAGGCTGCTAAGGCTAGATATCTACAAGAGAGGTTAAGCAACCGGGAAATTCAGAAAATTATATATGCAACTATGCAAGACAAACCTACTTTTTGTTGGTGCCATAGTTCGGTTTTGGGGGGTGAAATCACCCTTTGAAGAAATGCAGAGTTTTCTTTCTCGCGGAGTATTTCGAGAACGGCGAGGGATAGCGAAAAGGAGTTTAACCAAAAGTTGCATCTTTTTTTATGTCTACAAAACTGTGTAAAAGTAATTATTGAAAAATCTATACTTTTCTAATTACCTCCATCACTAATTCTTAATTCAATAATTATTTTTACACGGTTTTGTAGATATAAAAAAGGTGCAACTTTTGGTTACACTTCTTTTCGATATCCCTCACCGTTCTCGAAATATTCCACGAAAAAAACAATTCTGCATTTCTTCAAAGGGTGATTTCACCCCCCAGAACCGGACTATGGCGCCAACAAAAAATAGGTTTGTCTTACGCATGAACTACTCTATTTGCCCACGAAGTTGCATAATTTTCTGAATTTTCGGGTGGCCTAACATCCCTTCCCAGTGACGTGTGTAGACTGCGAAGGGGATCCGAAGGGAGGATTACAAATGATGGCCCGAATTCTTCGTAAGAAGTAACGTACTCATCGTTAGGCTACCTTGCGCTCCCACAAATACTTGTATTCTATCCTCGTCTCAAGATTGAGGTAACTGCAAGGGTCTGTCGGCTTTGTAGATAAATATATTGTACTAGCAAAGGACACCCGCGCTTCGCATCGGCCATAAGAGATATGTATTAAGGACTCCATGGAAACACATTTCATCCCATTTCACTACCTCTTTAGGGGCTGATTAGGGCAAAATCCTGAATTTGATTTTTAGGCATTTCTGTGGGTAACCTTTCGAAGTAAAAACCAAGTTGATATCTAATCGAGCCTAAGAGATTTTGAGGAATCCGTGAAAATACATTTCACCCTTTCACTACCCCTTTAGGGGTTGGTCAGGGAAAAATCCTGAAATTGGTTTTTAGGCATTTCTGTGGGTAACCTTTCGAAGTAAAAACCAAGTTGATATCTAATCGAGCCTAAGAGATTTTGAGGAATCCGTGAAAATACATTTCACCCTTTTACACCCGCTTAGGGGTTGGTCAGGGAAAAATCCTGAAATTGGTTTTTAGGCATTTCTGTGGGTAACCTTTCGAAGTAAAAACCAAGTTGATATCTAATCGAGCCTAAGAGATTTTGAGGAATCCGTGAAAATACATTTCACCCTTTTACACCCGCTTAGGGGTTGGTCAGGGAAAAATCCTGAAATTGGTTTTTAGGCATTTCTGTGGGTAATCTTTGTGAGTAATAACCTAGTTGACATCTAATCGGGTCTAAGAGATATTAGGCAGTCCGAGAAAATATATTTATTACCCCTTTTCTCCCCCGTGAGGATGGAATTTCCAAAAATCCTTCCTGAGTGGTTGCCTACGTCATGAAAACAATGTACCTACCTTCCAAATTTCACGTTTCTAGGTTAAACGATTTGAGCTGGCCGTTGATGAGTCAGTCAGTCAGGACTTATTCTTTTATTAATATAAGTAGATTAGAAAGCTTCTTTTTATTTTCTTAAGTGTGTGTCAGTATGAAATTTCTGCGAACACCTTGCGATTAATTTAGATTCGGTAAGAATGACGTAATGTAAATGCAGGAGGAAATGGAAACAGAGATGGGATTCAGTTTGAAACCGTATTTTTCAGTTCCGTCAGTGTTCTCGAACGTGAATAATAGGAGCACCCTGTACATCGGTCGGCCATGCGCGTGAAATATACGTAAGTAGCGGGCGCACGGTGTGGAATTTGATCGAGGCCATAACTCACACTATCAAATATTCATTCTGTATTGACTAATAGATGCAGTATCTGTCGGGCCGGTAGTGGCCCAACACGTGCAGAAAATATATACACAGACACGTACCACGCTCGCTTCGGATGGACCGCTATCGGTTTAAAATGTCGGTTCGGTCGGGGAGAGATGGAATAATCATTGACGTTCGCTAACTGTTTCTTCATTCGGTACATGGATAAGAAACAATTGGATTAAACAAGGATGCAGCCATCGTGTTATTTTAAAAAAGCGCTACTACATGTCGCGGTAAAATACACAATAGGGTAAATTCGGGGTTGTCGGTACACTTAACATAAAATGGCTATTAAAACTGACACTGATGTTATTTATTTTATCAGAACAAACTTAATATGTTCAGAATTTTATACCGATTGATATGCTGAGAGATGGTCCGCCATTTTTTGGAAGAGATGACCTACATAATTATTCATAAAAAAATAACAAAGAAGAAAGCAAAATTATTTACGACTACAGATTTATTGACATTTTATTTGTTTACGCTAAACAAGTAAAGAACACAGCAAACAAAAAGTGAACTACCTACTGCCGATTAACAAAGTAAATGAATCCAAAGTGAACAAATAAAATAAATAAACAAACAATAAAAAATAAAAAAAATCTCTCGCAATACATATATTGTAAATTTAACTGATAGAATAAAAGTTTAGAAAGTGAGTCATCCCTCACCCACAATTTGAAAGTGAACCATTTATTCCAATAATAACTGTACCATCTCTCCTCTCTGCAGATAAAGGTGGTCCTCTCGTTAGCTTCGAAACGGACAATTCATGTGGCCAAATGCTTTCTCTGCATTGTCCCTCAACACCTCTACTCTCTTATTATCCAAAACATTAAACAAAAATCAACTGTTTGATAAAACAGGTTAAATGTAACCTCGGTTTACCTTTCACAGCCTATAGCTCCCGAAAACACAGAAGCAAGCGAAATGACGCAATTGGCCCGCACTTTGACGCGTTTTTACGCGCAGAGTCTGAAATATAGCAACAGCACCAACTCCCCCGCCGTACCAACGGTCCCGGAATTTGCCCCCACGTATTTGTTTACATTTTCGGGAGTGTTATAAGCGTCGCGCTCCCATTAAAGTGCAACGTATTATTGCAACGGTAGAGCACACGTCGCGCTAACCGAAATGTGACCTTTACATTTGTCATGCAAATGCGGTGGGGTTGGAATCGAATCGACAGCCAACCCTCGTCAAATTCTCCGCCAGAGATATTACATCACGGCGGGCATCGAATAGCGAAAAACAAGGACGGGGGTGGAAAAGTGGGCTTATCCCGTTATTTCTTTATCGGCGCCCGGGGAATACGACGCGCACTCGAGCCGTTAATGCCGAGTGTCCGAGAGTAATTATTCAAATTGATTATCCGGGGGCAGGTGGAGGGGAGGGGGCGGGGGGGGGGGGGGGCATTTGCACGTTCAATTGGGACGACGATACGATCCCCTTTTTTTGCGGCCCGGCTCTTTTTCCCCTCCCGTTGCAGAGCGATCTTTCCGCGTATGATGTATTCGACCGATCGACGGCTCTACCAAACAGCGTGATACTTCCCTATAAATCCGCACACCGAATTTTAATACCCGCGACTCAACTGGAAATTGCGGGGCGGAAAAGATTTGCTTGTTCCCCTGCTCTCTTTTAAGCTTCGGTTCCCGGTGAATTATTCAGAGACGCGGTGGGGTTATTGATCCTGACGGTTTACATTCATTATTCCCAAGAGGATATCCGAAGGATTCCCCAAGGAGCAAGCCGGTTGTGTTTCTTTTTTATCAATCATGAATCCTCTCGATAATCGTTTCGTTATCGGGTTCCCCTGACGTTACTGGCTCCCAAGTAGCCCCTACACCCGGCAGTTATGCTTCCCTTTTCGGGAACCATTTTTTTTATCTCCCAAATATTCCTCCGAACCTCGGGGTAGTCGTTTCCGCGGTAATCGATATAACACGAAGCTCCGTCCCTCCGGTGGATTCCCTTTCCCAGCGCATCTTCCTTGTCTCTACCGCCAGGTAGCCTCGTCAAACACCAATTCGCTTCAAAAGAAGCATAAGTAGGAGTAATAAACGGGCGGAAGAAAGGGCCGCAGGAAACGGGCTCCACGGTTCCGTCGAGCAGACAGAAATCGCGAAGGGTGTACCCGTAAAAAGGGATCGGAGGGTTTATTCCGGGTGTGCTAACGCTGAACAACTTCTCCCGCTGAATCCCTATGAACCGTCAACAATTTATTGAACGTTGCACGAGCGTATCAGTGACGTTTATTCGAGCCGGAACCGTTTTCGTCCCCGCAGCTGGCCGGCTCGTTCTTTTTCGTCAGTCGTCGATGTAACCCTTCCCTTTTTTTTCCTCTCGCGTGTCACTCCTTTTCCCTCTGCCCGTACGCCCTCTCTCTCTCTCTCTCTCTCTCTCCTTCCTGCTCTTTTCTTTTTTCCTCTTTTTTTTTAATTTTCGGTAACCAGCACGTTCGGTGCGGTCTGTCGGCGGCGAAATTGTCGAAATCGATCGACCGTTCTCGACGTACCAGTCCCACGAGTGTGTCCGCGCGAAATCCACTTAAATACACTGGCCCATTTTTACTCACGCCGTAGCACGCGAATTGAAACACGATTCTTTCGGGCCACGATGGGCGGGAAAAAAAGTCGACAGCGACGAATGAAAACCGCTCGCTGCCGTACTGAAATATTAATAAAGTCACGCGAGTTTCCGAGTGGCAACTAATGCCTATCGAGCTTCTCTGCGAGCTACATTCTTCCCGAAACTTTTCTCGGCGATATTGTAGATTTTTTAGCGTTAATATTCGCCAGACTGATCAAGGGATGCGAACTTCTTTACCTTTTTTTTTTTTTAAATGATCGTGCGATCGAGTTATTTTTGTGTGTAGTTGGAGTCTCTATGTATAGGTCATATTGGGAGAGTAGTGGTGGGATGAAGGGAGACTGCAATTATGTGAAAGATAAAGGATCTGGGAATGACGAAAGTGTTTTTTTTTTATAGCTACACTGTTGTGAGCAGAGCGTCGCCTTTTTCGGGAGGTCGTAAATCTCCGACGACGCAATGTCACTTTCTCTATGGTGGTTTAAGACCACAAGAATTCACTGATTGGGGGATGATGAGATAGGGGAGAGGTGCTATAATAGGGGCAGGATTTAAATGGGACAAATTATATTGTCAAAATTCTAAACACATACACGTTATTTTCCTGTTTAAGACAACACTAGTGCCTACTCGTTTGACGTAAACTTCACCGCGGTCTCACCCCGCAACAGATCACTAAACCGCGGTTGATGTTTTTCTGATATGAAAGTTAAAGTTGGTTTAGTCTTCTGGGGCGGTTTGTGAGATAGAGTTGTATAATAAGTGTGAAAGTCTTATATCGAGCTAATATTCACCCGAAACGAGAGTATATAAAAGGTAAGCTTGATTGATTATTTTCTTTGTATTGAGGTAATTTTATAATATGCTCACGTATAGTCTTAAATGGGGCAGCATTGATGACTGTTCCGACTTGAGCACGGGCTTACGAAAACGAGCGAGACTATTAACAAATAATTCTGGGAATAATGAGTGCTGCGTTTGTAAAGAAAACTTTGCTACCATTAAAGAAGATTGGTTCCAATGTAGAATTCACGGAAAATGGGGCAATTAGTTATGCGAAATAAAGGGTGTATTCAGTGTTTTTTGTTCGATGTACCATTAATGATATTTTAACAATTGATCTCATTTTTGTTCTCATTTTGTTTATCTAGAGACGCGGTAGCAAGGTATTCTCAGATCATCAATACCCATAGCATCCCTCTCGCAGGCTTTCAGATAATTTGTCAATTAAAAACTCTGACAATATGAGTACATTTTCATTATATTGCGTTTTAAAATAATTCCAAGATCATTCATCGACACCGATACCTTTCCTCTCACAAGCTTTCAGATAATTTGCCAATTTAAAACTCTAAAAATATGAGTACACTTTCATTATTTTGCATTTTTAAATAAATCATATTCATCGACAGATTGACCTTGCCTGGCCACGCCAAGTATTTGACTTCCAGGCCGCGGACCTCTAGGCAAATGTCTAGATGTAGACATTTTATCTGCACAAATTATTAAAATGACCGCGATATGTGTAATGGAATGTATGAACACAGCATTTTAGCTGTGTATATGTAGTTGTGTCATCTTAAGCGCAGTTGGAAAGCACCTTTATGTACTTGCAGCACATTTTGATTTCACATCTTTTTTTATATTGTATATTTTCTTCTATTTTTTTGAGATTTATTTGTTTCATGTACTTGGCGTATTTTTTACTTTTTTGAAGTTTTTTTTATGGGGATTTCCATTAACGTGTCCCTTTCGTGACGTCTAATGTCCCATTTAAGACTACCTAGTCGACGGGAACATTTTCGACTTATTTGAAAATTGAAGATTTTGTTATTTTCTGTTATTATTAATGAGTTTGCAGTATATTCTTATTGAAGGCTAATAAATATACTTCCTATTAATGGATTCGTGATTTAAGGGGAGAAGACCGTATAAAACGAACAAAAAATAGAAACAAAAATTTTTCCAAAATCGCTTCTAAAATATTTAAAAAATAAATTCTCAAAGTTATAGGCCGAAATTCAAATCCCTATCGATACTATAACCTGGTGAGTCAGTGCGCCTCCGAGCGCCGAGCACAGCTAAAACGCATTTTAAATGCGTTTTTCGCGAAACCACGTTTTCAAAAATGGCGCCGGGGATAACTGAAAAACTATTTGACCGATCAATTTCAAATTTTGCACTCTTTTAGTTTACAATATTCATCAGAACTTGAACGTAAATATTTAACAAAATTATCAATTTTAACCACTTTTTTTAAACCAATAAAGACACATTTAATTGTTCGGAATGCCGCCATTTTTAAAATATGCCATTTTTTTACACCATATTAGGTTCATATTCTTACAATTGTCAAACAAATTGAAAAGGAATTGTATTGGTCTGTTACACGCAAAAATCAAGATGCTACAATGCGCGCCGTTTTGCACCTCGAAAAAAAATCTATTTAAGATACTGCTCTATTTCTTTTGTATTTATCCTAATTTTACTGTCATAAAATTTTGTTTTAGTTGTTACAATGTTAAATAAAGTACCCTTAAAATTCCAAAAAATTTGCAAATCTTTGCAAGAAATTCCTAAACATTGATGCAAAAATAAGCCATTTATACGGACTTCTCCCCTTAAATGTCTATCACGATACTATCAGAAATGGACGCTAAATGAAATTGTCCCTTTCATAGCACCTGTCCCCCACGAAGGTGTGATTATAATGATTGTGACACCGCACTTATAGTATACATTAGGGCAGGGCCGCGCAAGGAGCTGATTTCAGCGCCTAGCGGCGAGCAACCAGCCGTGCGTCGAGCTGTCCCGATGCTAAGGGTAGAATCAGTGAGGCGAACTGCAGTAGTGTAGGTGCGTGCTCGTAGGCTCGTAGCGGAAGTACATATATATGGCTGGGTTCCTTGTGGGGCCCCAGTGCAGTGCAGTCACTGATTCCATAATCAGGTCGGAGACATAAAAATATTGTAGTGTCATCGGAGCTGCGTATGTGTGCAAAATTTTAAGTCGATCGGACATGAGGAAGTGGGTCAAAATTAGCTTACAAGATTTCATCCTCACAGACTAACTAACGAACGGACTCACAAGTGAAGCTAAATAAAAGATCGCAATAAAAATGATCTATTTATTTCTGTTCTCCGCTCCCCGCTCCCCGCTGCCTGCTTCCCGCTTTTAACGTAATTATTTAATTAATTAAAAAAGAAGATATTTAAAATAGAAAATAAATATTTATACTTATTTTAAAAATGTTCAGTTCTTTTAATATTTATTGAATTACAAACGTATAACAAAATAAAATATAATCTATCTATACAAAATCAAATAAAAAAAAAAAAAAAAAATAAAATCCGTATAAAATATAATTTATAAATCTTAATTTCATTTAGTATTTTTCTTCCGAAAATATGAACTCATGAAGCTTAGTTTTACAGTAAACTGTTACTTATTACAATATGCTTGTGTGCGAAGCGATTTCAAGTAAAAATGTTAACGTTTTTAATTAAATAATTAATTAATTTTTACATATTAATTCTAGTACATAAAACCGGTTTTCTTAAATTTGAAAACCGGTTTTCGAATTTTACAAATTTGTAAAGAAAACCGGTTTTTAAACCCGGTTTTTAAAATCCAACAAACCCTAGTACAGTAAATACTCGTTAGGAGCCCGTCGAACGGGGCTGGCGGCGGGCCCCTAACGCGACTGGACACTATTCCGCGCGGCCACTGGCGTGAGTGAGAAAACCCAATGAGCGAGCGAGAGGAAACGAAAGCCGACGGCAACTTCGTGTCGACTCGTTCGTTTCCTCTCGCTCGCTCATTGGGTTTTCTCACTCTCCTCCGAAGGATTCCAAGAAATGGTGGGGATAGTCGCCGGGCTCCTATCGCGTGGTAGAAACGGGCTCCAAACGAGGATTTACTGTATACACATATTTGACTTTGAATTATAACAAGACATGACGTATGGTATTTGATAGTTATAAAAGAGATATAAATGTTCACTAAGTTCACTATATGGTTGATAGACTTGCACTGGGACTGAGTGCCTAAAAGAGTTATGTTGAGTCCCTCTAGTAACTGGTATGAGGTTTGTTTATTGACTGATTTGAGACCCCTTCGCTGGTTTTAACGAGGTTCGGCAGTCCGAGGAGTCCTGCCTGCGTCTGACTATATGCCGAGCGCTACTACTTGCTCAGCTTTCCTGGTAAGGAAACAGTTCGCGAGGGGGGCAGGGAAACAGGCGTTTTCCTAAGTAGTTTTTACCCACTTTCTTTCACGAAGAGATCGTAGTAGAGGAAATTTTCTCTGCATTGAAGGAGGAATCGTGTGACACCGTCTACGTTTGTACAGTGTCCTCTATGAATCCCTCGCTTGTGATCCAGTCAAAGATAACTGAACAAAACGGATTGTCATTACAAGCGAAATATCGGGGCTGAAAGGGACGACTCGCAGAGAGAATGGAAGGCAGCGTCGCGTGACGGGAATGAAATAAACACGATCGTCATGCGTAATTATGGTGAACGCCGTCAGTCGATGGAATCGCCTCTGTTTCTATTCCTCCCGTGTCGTCCCTCCTCTATAATGGGGTTGTCTGGTCCCTTCGGCCGGCAGTAACATTTTATTCCGACAAATAACGCCAGCGTTTATCCGTGGAAACAATACGACACCAAATATGTATACATCGCAGCGATTAAAAGATATATCGAGCCAAGTGCGGAATGAAAAGCTCGACCGTAACAGAATTATCACCGGCGAGAAAGTGTTCGTTCCGGTTCACCGAAGGGCTCATTAATTTTTATTATCTGCATTTCGATTTGATCGATCTAGCTTGTTAGTTCGCTGGTTTTTATCAGAGCGTCCCGCGCGCCGCGGGATTTCGCTCGAATATTTCAATTTCTCCGACGATAGTGAAAAATCTGGCGAATTCCATCGAAACTGTAATCGACGGGCCGGCGATAATTCGCGGAAGATTTAACCGAATATTAAATCGAAATAGAATGTACCATCCGACTGGCCGGTTATGAAAAATTAATATCGCGTTCGTCGTGTAAAACGCCCGCCAGGATTCGCGCGGGGGAGGTGAGCGTGACTTCGTTCATGACAGCCGCCATTATGAAAAATTTGACGTGCTGGTACGTGACATACATGTATTTTGGGTTGCTTCGTTGGTCACATATTTTTATCCCTCCACCTGCCCTTCACTCGATGATGGTCACTATTTAAACCTCGCGCCACGGCGTCACTAGACGCTGATTTATCGATGGTACTTAAGGGTTCTCCCTACCTTGGCGGACCAAAAATGATGCGAACTTTGGGAATTGTTTAAAACAAAACCATTAAATATATTTACTTCCAGCTTTGTGGCTTCATTTGTCAATCTTTAGAGAATATAAAAAAAAAATTGTATGCAAAAATAGTGGTTATATTCGGAGTTATGGTGCTTCAAATAGAGCGCCTCACAAAAATCATATGCGCATCGTTAGCATAAAATCAGCCGTTGTAGTGGTCTGAAATAGAAAATTTAAAAATTGGTGTAATATGTATGAGTGTGGCTATCGCCTGAAGTAGATTAAATGGGTGATGCTGAAAATTAAATAAAAAATGGCAGCGTCTAAAACAGACATCGATTTCTGCAAAAAAATTCTCTGGGTTTTTAAGTCGCAAAAGTCTAATTTTGCAAAAATCGACTTAGTTTTGGTACCGGCGAAAATGGGACATCTACTGAAGATATATGCCAAGTTTGAAGTAAATCGGATGATTGGTTTTTGAGATATGCTAACCAATTCGAAAAACATGATTTTGAGAAAAATGTGTTTACAGTTTTAGGTAAGGTAGATGACCCCATTACCGACCACGTCCCCATTAGTGACCAATTATTCATTTATTACTGTTTATTGCAACATAGAAAGCGAAATATCAACCAGAAAGTTCAGAAATTATAATTAGAGGTGTTTCATTTATTGTTTCATACGTTATTTATGTAGCCGTACATTCATCTTTAAGTAAATTCACATGTAAATTAGGACTTGGTCATTGACATGAAAGTTGACAGATTCTAATAACGTGAGGTTATACTACAGATATCATTAAAGTCGCAAATTTTACAATAAAAATACATGGATCCGTGCAGTAATTTACTCAAATTAACTAGAAATATATACAGAATTATAAAATAAAAAGAAAATATTCATTTTCTTTCATTATTGTAGCAGAAAATCGTGGTCGGAAATAGGTACCGTCAAAGACCGGTCTGTACCAGTTTTCGGACATTTTACAAGTGGTGTTGTTAGACCTAACTAAAGTACTCAAGTAATTTTTTAATTATTAAATTTTGAGTACATTTGATTTGTACTCACAATTGAGTACAAAAAGTACTAACATAAATATATTTTCTTTAGAAAATAGTGGTGAAAACAAAGATAAAGGAGCAGAGGCGCGCGAAATACACGGAAACCGAGTTAATTGAAGCAATATGTAAAATAAAATCTGGAGTACCCATATGTAAGGTCAGCCGTGAATTTGGTATTCCTAAAACCACATTGTTATATAAGAAAAGGGAGCCCATAACATCGATAATTGTTTAATTTTCATAAAATGTTAATAAAAATAGTTTGTTATACTGACGAACAGAAATTTAATAAACAAAATGATGCATTTACAATGGGGGAAACTGCTGGTCAATAATGGGGACGTGAGAGTTGAGACGGTCGATAGATGGTACAAGTTGGTCAATAAAGGGGACATCAGGTCCAATACAATTTTCACCATAATTTTTGTGTAAATAGTTAAATATCACTCTAAAACTAATTTGATTAAGAAACTAGAGACTTAAAAAAATACAACGATCCATACTTTACTCAAACATTGTCGTATATTAGTAAAAAAATTACTATTTCGAACCAGTTACACTCTTAAACGGTCGCTAATGGGGACATTTACCTTAGTGTTTTTTTTTTTAAATGTGGTCTAAATATATACAAATGTAGGCACCAAGTTTTTAATTAATATAATTTGAGGGTTTCTCTTAAAAAAAATCCGAAGTACCGCATTCTTTTCGGGCCGTCAAGGTAGGGAGACCCCTTAAATCTGACTCGCTATGAGGGCGAATCGATTGCGCGAAGACGTTAATATAAACTCCACGAGCTGGATATATAACCACCGTAGGACACTATTTAAATAACCACCTACCCCAAACCTG
Organism: Andrena fulva; assembly: GCA_946251845.1. NCBI lineage: Eukaryota > Metazoa > Arthropoda > Insecta > Hymenoptera > Andrenidae > Andrena > Andrena fulva. The sequence continues at coordinate 64,095,652 of OX276327.1, forward strand.
CCATTCCAACCCCTTACCTTTCAATTCGCTTCGCGGCGAGGAGGATCCTTCAGGCATCGCGAAGTCAGTGGAAAAAAGCTACCCTCCCGAGAGAAGCCATCTGCGCCACATAATACCGCCATAAAATAGAAGTCATTCGCGATCCTTAGAAACGGAGGACGCCTTGCGAGTAACGGTCCGAGGGAACAATAAGGGCACCTCGTGAAAGGAAGTGCCTTCCGCGGCGCATAGCTATAGCGAGCAGAAACTCGCCCCGCGCGAAACTGAATTCGAAAAAGCCGCATATAGCTGACCAGTCAAAGGACTCCTCGGCCAAACCAAAAGAGGATAAGGCAGCCTCAGCCGGGACTGGATAACTCCGAACCTGGTAAATCTCATCGCCCAACGACCTCCAGGGTGAATAAATAGTCGGCTACCCCATCTTCCCCGGGCGTCTTCGACGCGAACCACGGATTATCCGGTCGGTGGAGAGACGCCGCGAGATTGAATATTGTATTCTTTCCAGTGTGAAAGGGTGAGTGTGCGCGAGGGGTTGGGTGGGTTGGCTGGAGGCAGAGTCGACAACAGTACGTAACAGCTGACGCCATCAACTCCGGGCGCAGCTACCCCCTCCGTATTTTCTCCCCCGGAACGAGCCACCATCGTCCTTCGCGGTGCTTGGATAGTACTTGAATACAGAGCTTCCGCACTTCAATCCATCTGTCTACTCCTGTTAAGAGTCCACCGTCCTATTGGTCGGCGGCCCCGAACACACGCGAGGACGCGGCGAGGGGTGGCGGCGCAGGGTACGCCAGGGAGGGGGTCGGAGATTAAAACCGATGGAAAATGAAGTCTTCGGATCGGCTGGATAGAAGACGCCCCGGGGCCGGGGGCGGTAGAATTTAACGGAGGAGGGAATTCCGGATGCTTGCGGAAAGCTGCGGATTGGGTTTTTTCTTCTTCATTTTTCATTGGTTTTCTTGGGAAGGGGGCGCGGGATGAGATCGGTCTGAAGTGTTTCACAGGGAGTTGTTGATGCAGGCGCAATGATGGGAATGCACTTCACGGAACCGTCGAGGGTCGCGGCTGCTGGGAGGATTTCTATTTTGTCGCAGATGGCGAGTTCGTTTAGCTGATGGATCGAGGATGGCGGGGAAAGTTTCCTGTTAAGCCTCGATTATGAATTCATTGAACGGTTCGTCGAGTAATTATGAAATAAGTGGAAAGGTTCGTGTCCGCCGGGGCATCTAATACGAGTATTTAGGTATCGCGCGGTACCTAATCCATTTCACTCTGTGCTTTCTTCCCTTGTGGATTCGCCTCTGTATCGTTTTGCTCCTCCTCTCCGCTCCTCGCCCGCGAAACCACGGCCACGGCCAAAAACCATAACTAATTGCCGATGCAAACAGTTGCTTCTTGTCGCTGCTGTCGGGGATTTCGCGACCGGCGAATAACCGCGTTTCGCGTGTTTGCGTAACGGAGAATATTGCCGGGCGGTCCGCGCTGATCCGTTCGCGATACGTATCTGTGTGTATTGTAAAACCGCGGCCTTTTTAACCGTGAACATTCAATTTCTGTTTTCTGCTTGCCCGGCCCTCGGCCGCCGCGCCGACCGCCCGCGATCACGCAGGCCCCAGCGTGAATTATTAAATATCGATTATGGGAAATTGCGGTCTGTTAATGGAAAAATGCAATATTCAACCGCGACAAAGCGACGTCGCCGTCCACGAGTGAATAAATTAATTACGAATCGCGGATTACTTGACGCTGCAACGGGCAATCCGCAGCGAAGCAGAAAGAGACCGCCGTTTCTCTACTATTCCTTCCCTTTCTTTAATTTTATCTGCCACCATCGAACTTCTAAACTCGCGAGCCTCGATTTAAGGTTTCGTCCCCGCGAAAGATGAGCGCGGCGAGGACGATCTGTAATTCTTTATTAAATTGTTTATCGAGCGACGTACTTGGGACAGAGTCACATAGAAATGCGAGCATGAAGAACTATTAACTGGAATAATCAAGCGGCTGCTAGATTCCCGACAGAGTATTTTCAAGTTGCAGCAGGAAATTAACGAATTCCTGGATATCTCGCGCTCATGCGGCATCGTGTAATTTATGTTTCGCCGTTGTTGGGCGTGTGAATAATTAATTATTAAATCGAGGGGTTGCTGCGTCGATTTCCATCGGCTCTGTGTGTATCGCGCGTTGAACATTGTTCCGTCAATATGGAAATACCGTCCGCCGCGGTTGTTGAAGATGTTATAGCGTCGATGAAGTATACGTCACTCTTTCAATCATGCTGGGGATATTATTTACCTGATATTTACTTCGACCATGGTAATCCGCGGGTTTCGATTGAAGGGGGGTACATTTAATTTGCGGGCCGCGCCGCACCCTCTTTGTTCCGAGTGTTTTCGACGGCGCAGATTCGACGGACGATCATATTTAATCGATTAGGAAGATTAAGTAGTAGGGCCGAAGGTAAAGGGAGCAACCCTTCCTCGATCGTTTGACCCTCGTTGAACAACGAGTTCGCTGGCAAGTTTGATTTAGATGCTAGGGGATGGAATGTGTAGCGTGATATTCTATCGTTCCTCCACCTCCGGTGGTTTCGTCATCCTCCTCTTCGTACATTGGTTGGGTGAAGTTTTAGGTGTAAGGAACAGGTGCTGGCGGAGAATTCAGGAGTGGACAAAGATCTGATTAAACCGGCGAAGGAAATTACTTAAATTCAACGCGTCCAAATAGCGGCGGTCAAATATCCTTAATTGAAAGTATTAAGATTCAAAGTGTTGGTAGAGGGAAGCTTTGGAACTGCTGGGGGATTTGCTCGAAATTCATAAAGCAGAGCAGTCGCGAGCAAAGTAAAGATAAAACAGACGCAGCAGGCACAAAACTGTGTAGTAATTAAGAGGATAATGATGGAGTCGATGGTACCTTCAGTCTCCTTTATGAAAGTTTTCGACTTTCTTTGTTAAGCGTAGCACAAAGTGAGGCGCATTAAATAAAGGAGCTGGGCCACTTCAAGTCGATTAAATTCAGGTCAGTAAGCTGTACTTCGCCTTGCATATAGTTCACCATTCCAGCAGCGAATAATTACAGGTAACTGGGAGACGTTCATTTGTTGGTCGCAGAAAAGACTGCAGGTTGGTCCGCGGCCTCATGGGAAATCTTTCTTTGTATTCGTTGTTGATCTCCACGAGCCTGTTTTTGTTCCTTAACCCTTTCGCTGCGTTTTTAGACTATAGTCGAACGCCGCTACATTCCCGTTCGCTGCGGATTTCGACTATAGTCCACGCATTGAAAATATATATTCTTTTGTACTGTGATAAACCTGTAAAATGCAAAAAAAGTTGAAAATTAGAAACTTTTTTTATTGATGTAAAATTGACACTTTTCAAGAATCGTCTGAAAATTTAAATACGCAGCGAAAGGGTTAAGGGTGTACATGGGTATTAGACAGCTAAAATCATCAGATTTCTTTTGGGCTAGATTGTAGAGTCTGTAATAACTCAAACCATTTCCTCTTTTAACGATTATTTCTTAGGGATACTTAGGATTACTTATTTTCAAATAAGAATGTTTACAAAATATTAAAAATTAATTAATATACAAGAAATCAAAGTGAGTGCTTATACGTGAGGCGCTGCACAGTGGGGTATTTGGCCCCAAAACCCGGACATAAATCGATTTAAAAAATTTTGCGTACACTGTAAAATTTTTGGTGCTCGAGGCAGTTAAATATCTGAGGAACAATGTATGAATATTGTTTTTTTCATTTGTGTACTCATGAAGCAACAGGCTTCGTCGAAAGTTAAGAGATTTTAGAGCTCGCGATTCATTCATAACCATCCTCTGAAACATCGTTGGCTTATTAGAGTTTTCAACATGTTGTAAAGAAATTTGGTGAATTCTTGCATTATGGAAGCTTCTCAGGTAGGTATATACTACACTTTCCAAAAGGCTTTACTTTTTATCATATATATTTGCATAGTTATTAACATTTGAAGATAATCGAGAATTCAGTAAATTTTCTTTACGATTATAAGATTTCATTAACGATTTTGTTATACTGCTAAGCCGTGTTAACTGCTTTTGTTGGTGCTATTACATTTGATAAAGGTTTGTGAAGACAGTGCAAAAAAGATTCGTTCCGGATTCGTCCGGATTTAAGTTTTATAGCTAATTTAGCTAGAAATAACAATCGAGAGCTGGTGCGTTTTACGTACGCCTGTACGGTCGCGCTCCGCAGGCCTTCGAGAGATGTTTAGGAACTCTTCAATGAAAATGTTTAAATTATGAACACATATGTATTAACTGAGTAAAATGAAAGAAAAACTAAAATATAATATATAAGTACGTAAAAAATACTTTGAAAATTTCGCCGTGTAGTCTCTGATGACACTGTTTCAACTGAATACAGACATAAAGTAGAGGACTTACAATTAGTAAAAGATTTATCTATAGCATAACATAAACATTTTATGAAATTCTGTCTGCATTCAGACGAAACAGTGCCATCGACTACACTGCAAAATATTCAAAGCTCTTTTTACGTACTTATATGTTATATTTTAGTTTTTCTTACATTTTATTCGGTTAAAGTTTTGTTTTGTATAGCCTATATTTAGTGTGTGTTATATATATTTATCCTGTGTTTATTAAGTTCATTAGTTGAGTTCATATTTAAGTGCTGTTTTGATTTTACTTTTTATATTAAATTTCATTTTACTTGTACTTGGTAAGTACGCTTAATCATTTGTCACATGAACTGTTATTCAGATGTTGCTTATTTCACGAGAATATATATATATATATATATATATATATATTCTCGTGAAATAAGCAACATCTGAATAACAAAAGCGGAAAATATCTAGTTCATGTGACAAATGATTAAGCGTACTTACCAAGTACAAGTAAAATGAAGAGAACAATTTGCTGACATTTTAATACCTATACATATATATATATATATATATATATATGTATAGGTATTAAAATGTCAGCAAATTGTTCGGTTCAAGCTGCGGGTCCATCTGGAATTAAACTGATGACGCGAGAAAACATAAAATTTATTAAAAAGAAAGCTGTCAAGATGCAATTCCTAAATGAAACAATAGATTTACTTCTTCCCCCTGAGCTCACGATTTGTGTAAACGAAGAATTTCTGTAAAAACATTAAAAAATGTAGCTTTTTTTTAAATGGCTGTATCTTTGTTAAAAAACATAATTTTTTTATGAGGTTCGACTTATCGTAAAGACAAAGGATCATACTTTCCGGTAGTATACATAAAAATTACAAAAAATATTGTTTGCACTCCGTAGCACTTGACAAACATCAAGAAAATTTTTCAGTCTGGCACATTCCTCTTTAAGGGCGGATTTCCCCCCCTGGATACCGATTTCGATAAAATTGATTTAATGAGTCGAAAAGTAGAAAGTTTAAACTTTAAAATGATTTTTGTTTCATCAACTTTGGATGAATTTTAACAAAGTTATGGGGGTTTGAAGATTTTAAAATAGCCATGTCCGGGTTTTGGGGCCAAATACCTCACTGTGCGCTGTTGCCATTTTAGCTGTTCACGCGAGCGCAGGTTGCCAGGTAAAATGCTGACCCTGTATGAGTATCCTGTAACTAAAAATCTACAAGGTAGAACTCGATCGAAAATTTTAATAAAAATTCACGGAGTTATACAACAAATATCAAGTTTGAAGGATTTTCCAGAAATAATTCTGTGATATGCGATCTTAGTGAGCGAGTTCCACATTGTGCAGAAAAGTGTTTTGTAGGTTCAGTTAAAATTTCAACAAGAAATATCGATCCGCTCTCGAGTTACGATGTTCGCCGTCTGGAGAAACATAGTTTTGGGAAAAACGGTTTTAAAGCCCGCCGCGGCGCGCTTACCTGCATGGCCCGTCCGTTACTTTTTACGCCGTAACTCTCGCGATTCTTCGAAATTTTCAATGAAATCTTGTTTAAAATACTTCTAAGACTTGTGGTTATCATAAACAACCGATTTTTTTGATTTTTTGACCCCGAAATACTCATGTAAGTACCTCCTTAAATTGTTCTAATACCCATGTACCCCCTTAAACCAAAAGAAGTGTGTAGGTATACTAAAAACTGGCCCACGTGATCCATATTTACAGATCGCTACGATTCGCAACATTATTTAACACAAATAAGCGTTTATTATTCCTTAATAGCGTAAAAAAAATGTTATTCTTGGGTCATGTATAAAAATGGCTTCCGCTAGTACCCCCAAACGCTTTTCCATGCCCCTAAAAACGATTAATCCTAGCAACCAGTCACACTAGTGACATCCAAATACAGTCTGACTAGGCTCAAATTTTGCACAAGTGTTAGTTAGCATGTTTGGAACAAAGGCAACCTTGTGGAAACCAACATTTGATACTTGAAAAAATGGAGCAGCCTACTGCAAGTAGAAACCCTGCCATGCATCATTAATACTTGGGCTAATGGAACAACTGGGATATCCTTTCACCCCAAAATGGATCGACTGCGGGTGATTCTTCCGCCCGCTCCCAATAAGCACTACCACAAGCAATAATTCCACGTACCCTGACTCAACAAGCCGCCATGATTTCCACCATCGGCTCATCCAGGAATAAACATCGGAGCGTCCGGGAGACGCGTTCCCCGAAATCAATATTCCCGCGGGGTAAAAACTTGTCGCGTGCAGGGCTGCCAACGGTTCCGCCGGCGAGCCACTGCACCCCGACGATCTTTCCACGTGTTAAGCTCGTTCTCCACGGTGCCCAAGGGCCGAGGAATAGTTTTCCGGCGCGGCCCGAGCGGAGGGGCTGCGAGAGGGCCAGCGTGATAAATAAATAGGGGTCGATGGTGTTGTAAACGTCCGGCGTAAAGTGATTTAGCCACTTCATTGGCTCATAGAGAGTTAAGTGCAGACGCGGGCTACATAAACGCCAGCCGAGAGATTCACCGTGGCCCATCCTGTTCGTTTCTTTGGCCTCGTCTTTGCGCCACCCCTTAGCCACCGTCCACCCCGAACCCCGACGCCGTCACGTCCATCCTCGGACGCGTAAATCCCGGGGTCTACACAGCTCCCAAGCATCGCCGGCGTTCCACGGTTTACTCCCCTACGAGCGTAAAATGTGCCTTTATTTTTACGTCGGATTTAACCGCGGACTTCTCGAACGATCCCCCTCGCGGGCCACCCTCTCGCCTCCCCTGCGCCCCCTGTGTCAATAACTGGGATCCACTCGGGCGGCTTTACGGATCCGCTGCTTATTTTCACGGTGGGTTACGCGGCGGGATTGTTAATTTCACTGGACGAACCGCAGGGGACGGTTTACTTTTCGAGGGGAGATTTCAGAACGGTTGCCAGGACGCTTTCAACCTGCCGCGTCATTACACGGTCAACTTTTCTCTCTGGTTTCCCGTCGTTATTCCGCGTGCGAGTAAGCAAGCTGTTAATAAGCAATCACGCACGCTTAGGTACTGGGTTATTAGCCATGGACAGGGTTTCTTGGCGGAGGTTATTCTCCGGGTTCTCGTGTGAAGAACGAATTCGCAGATGTTACATTTACCTATTTCCTCGGGTTTAAATTGATGATCAGTGGAGGTTGAAGCTGTAACAGTTGTTCCTCGTACGGTATTCCCCTCGTTTCCATGGAATTTCCGCGCTCGGTATCGCGGAGTCGAAGGTCCGTCCGTGGCCATTTGTTTCGATCTAACGAAACGGCCGCGAGTTTATCGTAACGACAGACGATAGAATTAGAGTATTAGGGGATTCCCGTGACGCGACACCGAGATTACTGGCTCCACGGGATCGAGGAGCGTACCTTTTAATCCCCCACCCCCCGGCCCGCCGGGGCCACTTCCGGCCGATTTCAGAGCACAGTGGCGAGAAAAAAAATCGCCGGATAAGCGGTCAGATTACTGAGAAAACGGGGGCGTTATCATCGGATCGGGGTAGATGGAACAACTTGAACCGGGGTGGCCCACTCTCTCTCTCTCTCTATCTCTCTCTGTCCCCCCGGGTCCCACGGTCCGGAGCGAAGCGATGCCTGACTCTGATTGAGCCTGTTTTACTCGAAATGGACTCGGGCAAAAACCATCCCTGATTATGCTCCTATCGGGATCATCTAATTGGCACTAACTTTCCCCGGTGCAATGAGTAAAGACCGACGAACAATCCCTCTCGGCCTGGATTAACGGAGTCGCATCGGTCGGATCCTTATCGCGGCCGTTTCGGTACGCCCGTTCTGTGTATGGTGTTCGACTTGTGTTCATTGGAACGATGGAAGCGTTCAATCTCGGGCGTGCATCTTTTAGATCGTTCTTCTCTTCTTCATTGCTGAGTGAATAAGGGTTCTTTGTGCCAGGCGATGTATGACTTTAATTAAGGGGGGAAGCCACTGTGACGGTCGAAAATAAAGGCTATTTTCAAGACATTCTTTTATAATGGAATGTAACTTTCTACGAAAAATCTTTATTACCAACTGAAAATACATATATTTGACTAATGTTTTATGCTCGCAGATTGACAAAATTTTCGGTTGTATGGCCACAGCATACGATAACGTTAGGCTCTGGAAAAAAAATTTACAAAACGGATGCACGTGTAACTTTCCAACATTTGATCCGAATTGAAAAATTCGAACGGTTTCTTAAAGTATATTACAATAGCTTCAGTTGCACGTAAGGATTTAAAAAAATATTCATTTTTGAAGAAATGGCGGACTTGAGAAGAAATCTTGACCAAATAGTATAAAAAATCAACATGTTTTTTCAATGTTACTATTGAATGAATTATTCGATCAAAAAACTGGTACGTGCAACTGAAGCTATTGTAATATACTTTAAGAAACCGTTCGAATTTTTCAATTCGGATCAAATGTTGGAAAGTTACACGTGCATCCGTTTTGTAATTTTTGTTTTGCAGAGCCTAACGTTATCGTATGCTGTGGCCATACAACCGAAAATTTTGTCAATCTGCGAGCATAAAATATTAGTCAAATATATGTATTTTCAGTTGGTAATAAAGATTTTTCGTAGAAAGTTACATTCCATTATAAAAGAATGTCTTGAAAATAGCCTTTATTTTCGACCGTCACAGTGGCTTCCCCCCTTAACCTAAGTGCGGGTAATAAGCCCCGGCAGGTAATACCTAAGGCCCAGACTTCATTTTTTTCCAAGTAGCTCAATCTACAATACTGGTAGCGCTATAAAATAATAAAATGGTTTGGAAAAAAAGTTTGACGAAACACCCTTTTCCTCGGTTATTTTCCGACAAAAGTCGTTAATTGAGGCACGGGTGATAGTGACACTCGTACAGATTAAGAATCTTTTCGAATCTTTTGTTTCAGGTAAGCCTGAGTGGGGAAATTACCTCCGCCACGGATATAGGTACCTCTTTCTCAGATGCCACATTGACGATATATAAAAACATTTAGTTAAAATTAAAAAAATTCTTCCAAAATTTTTTGTAATAATTTTATTAGAAAATCAATTATAATATGATAAATTAAAAAAAAATGATTTCATTATGTGTTGTATTTACTGAGAAAAAAATCTGTAAAAATAGCTTAATTTCTCGGCCGATCAAAATAGAATGACCCCTTAAACTCCTACACCCCCTTCGCTCTCAGAATCACTTTTCCAGTTTTTCCACTCAACACAAACCCGCCGTTCCATCGTTTGCCCAAATTCGAGAAGATATCTCGCAACCGTTTGAAGTCAGAGTGAACGAACCCTTCGAAGAACCAACCCCCAACAGGAATACGGATTCGACCAACCCCCCCTGCGAGTATAAAGCCGGGCGAGATTAGTACAGAGCCAAGGATCGCTCGTGTATGAAAATACTCGCGACACGGTTTCTTCCCCATTGTGGCAGCAACAGAAATCGTCGAGTTTACGACGAGCAGGGGTTGAAGGAGGGTTTGCGAGACGTCAGTACAGAGGCTGATCCGGCGGGGGAGACGTTCTTAACGGTAAGAGGGCATGGAAATCGTACAAAGACGATGAAGACGTCAGGCCGCTTTTCCAGGAAGTACCGATGCTTAATCGAGTAGATAAATCGGGCTAAGGTACACGCCGCGAAACGATGCTCAATAAGAGTCCTCCTCTGTCGAGGCCGGCGGAGCGTAGCGCGGCGAAGAGGCTGGCAGGGGGTAAGTGGAGAGGAAAAGCTTATGCCGCCGCAAAAATATTTGTTTGCTCGGGAGTTGCGCGGAACAACAGGAGAATTTCGTTTGGCGGGGGATCGCGCGGATACTGAACGCCCGCTATCGTAAAAGTAAGGACGATGTTCGTTCCTTTGATATCGATACTTACGCCGCGAGTATCCTTCTACCCCAGCTCCAGCTTTTGTCAACCGTAGCCGGAATATCTTTCGTGGCGAATGTAAATAGGATGCAGATCCCCCGCCGGCTTCCCCGTTTCTCGCTGTTCCCGTAATGTTTACGCGGGACAAAAGGGAAAAGACATTCCGGAAAGGATTCGCGTGATGGACGATCGAAAGCACAGCGGAGATTTAACGATCGCGATCGATGAGCGATGGCGATGGGAACGGTGCGTAGCCGTCAAACATGGAATGGATCCTATCCTTCGACGACTTTGTTAAGGTGCAAATCCACGAGACAAAGAATATCGTGTTTCGCGTGAGACTCGAGTCTCACTAAACTCGCGAGGCAATTATTTCATTATTTCATTACTTTTTAATTACTTTGTCAATTAGTTTCATGAAATTAGACTCTCACGAGACAAGTTTCGTGATATATTTTCAAAAATCTCATCCCTCTCGAGTCTCGCGACTATTTATATTTTTTACATTTAGATATTGCTGAGATTTTTGTATCACAATGGAAAAGTCTCGCGTGAAATCTCATCGTGGATTCGCAGCTTTACGAATGTTCTATGGACTCGGGTGAGAGTTTCATTTGCGGTGCCCCAGGTCGCGGGTTTACTCGACTTAATTTTAATTTCGCCGCAAACACCGTCAAGGAAGATTTATGTAGAAATATTCATTATCGGTGTACGGGGCTCGTCCCGGGCCCTCTTCGAAGGGAAGTTCGAAGTATAGTTGCGCGACGATGTAATTGGAGTTCGAAAGTTTGGATTCATTAGTGCCGAAGCGGCCTTATCTTGAGATCTAATTCGTGATACTTGGAGGATAGGCCGAGAGGCCGCCTGTTACTTTCAAGGACTTCCAAAGTATCCTTCGTTTGCCTTCGGTTCACGTACGTGGCCCCAATCCCTCGAACGGTTTCTAACGAGCGACTGCGAATGCCAGCGGCGACTAAAAATCCCTCGGCTTATCGATCATCATTCTCGGCCGCTGCTTCATCGTTTACTGATCGAGCTCTTGCTTCGTCGAACATAAAGCTACCGTTCTCCAGAAAGCCGCGAAGTGCTTCCATAATATTTCTCGCGTTACAGCTTCCGTTTACGCCACGTAGCATTCCACTCCCCAGTTACCCATCGACATAGAGGGCCATTTCCTCCTACGCGGGCGTTTCCAAAAATGGCTCGTCCCTGTTCAGCGTGATGGATCGAACGGCGAAAAGAGTCGCTCGCCGTTTTCGCGTCGACTCCCCGCCAATTACAACTCGAACAAAGGACGTTTACGCGAATAATCGCGTTGCCGTTTAACGGACCGGACTAATTACCCGTTCCTCCCGAGCAAGGAACGCATAATTCTCCGGCGGAAACGACAGCCAGCAGATTGGAAACTCCTTGAATCCAGCTCAGCAATGATTCGCCTGGCACGCGCCCCGCTTACACGGCCAGGTGAAATGGATTAGTTTCGCAAATACACAAATACCTTGGAGGAAGCGTGTTTCGCGGCCGTTACGCCCAATTTAACCAGTGTTTCTGCGCTGCCGGAAGTCGATGGCGCCTCCGGGTCAGACGGATCGCGTCGATTCCCATCGATCCCCCGATCACCCCGCCGGAGGCTGCAAACTTCGCGATTGTTTCGATTATTCCGAAACGATATTTGGTTCTCGTAGCTCTTTGGTGTCTGGGACAATGTTTGAGAGGGAATATAAGAATCTTTTTAGGCGGAACGATAATAATTTGTTTTTCCGTGATTTCATTTCATTTGCTTCCTATTCATCTGCACTCCCAAGTCGTGGAATACCCGGGAGCCAAAGTGCTGCGACGCGTTATTGACGTTGTAGGCCGGTTGTAGTCTGTAATACGGCGTGAACGTGCATTTTAAGCTTAAAGAGTCTTTATTATTTATTAAATAATAATGAAGCTTTCTATAGACGACGTGTGTGATTTTACAAATTCAACACCTTCATGCCGCAATTTTGTTGAAGGTGAAAGAGTTTCGAATGCAGGTCATATAATATTCTGCGGCAGGAAAAGTGTCAGCAATGACTGTATTTATTTCATTGCATTTTATTTGCAACCGGCGAATTTAAAAAGTAATACTCATGAGATTACTAGATCGATTTCTGTTCCTGGGAAAATCTTACATGTAATATGTTCTTACGAAGCAGGATTATGTTAGAAATGTAACCACAGTGTGGCTGCTTTCTTGCACCTATCAAGAGAGGAAATAAATAAAGTTCTTATTACTGGAAACAAGAGTTCAGCTTTGTACAAGCATCTGACTAAATAGTAAATTTTAATCAATCGAATTGATATTTTTTTATAACAGAGAATTAATTACAGAATTAATTGATAGAAAGTATTGATTTTATTTATTTTTAAAAGACTTAGATATTATGTACACAATTTTTATAATTGTTTTTGAATATTTGCACATTTTTTATAATTAATTCTTAAACACTGTATTAATTTCGTACAATTGATTTGTACAAAAGGATTATAAGATTTTTGCAATTTATTTTGATGTGCAATTAGTTTGATTTTTGAAAAAAGTTATTTACTTGAATATTTGTAGAGCTCACTATATGCGATAATTGATTTGTGTAACCATTTTTTAAATGAATTTATTAGATCCGGGAGGCATGAACCTTTAATTTCAGAAGAGAATAATAATATTTTAGAAATAAATAATAATTATAAAATAGAAGCTACCTTATTAGGGAAAAAAGTAGGTACTGTATAGAATTTTCACAGTCCCTGAATGTAGATACTAAGTAACTTGATTATAGTACAAAAATTTATACGCAAAAATTTTACCACAAACAACACGAAACGTAAATTTTAAATTAATTATTTACACACTTTTTATATGCAATCGCAGCCTGCGACCCACTCTTTCAGGTTCTGATTCTCGTCACCAGGTAGCGTATCGCAGTTTAGCCAATCCCAATAACGGGACCCCATTATAATTCATATCCAATCACTTTGAGTGGATTATCGATGGCAGGAAGTGGTCCGCGCCTTCTTTCCCGACATCCTTTTGCCCCTGTGCTTGCCATCAATCTCTGATAAGTAAATGCTAGTCCACACGTCTGTTATTCCTAAGTGAAAAAAATGATTCTCCGTACAGGACCGTGGCTTCACACGTTTTATCATTTATTGTTAGGTAGAGGAAAAAGGGGTGCGATGTATTCGAAATTTTAATAAATCCCCTTAGTGCTCTCTGGCGAAGTATCTGGGGGACGAGGCGGGAGCAAAGTCAAGTGAATAATCATTAATGGCAAGACGAAGTGCTGATGGGAAGCTAGTGGAAAAAGGACGCCCGAACGGACAGTGTCGAAGCGAGCCTTGAACGACGTTGATTTTCCGGGAAACTTCTTGGGGAATAGGTCGGAGAATGTCGGTGGATTCTCAAGTACTTGGCCAGAAATCGGATGGAAGGCTCTTTTTGCGGAGGATAGAACGCGATCACAGCGGCCAGAGGCTGGTTCCACTCTCGGCTGACCCTAATCGGACCAACCCACTGCTAAGTCTGACTAGAACTGGGCGTAACCACTGCGAGGAATCCAGTTATCCGCAACGTTCCTCGATATCCTCTTTTTTATTGCTCGCGCTTTGGATGTGTCGCGACAAGGGTTTCGGTTCCCCGAGGTACTTGACGGGCATTCGGCTCGATCCCCTTGCGAAAGACTCTCGAAGACGTCGGAGATTAAAACACCCTCGCGCGATGGAAACTGTAGCACTTCTTACTCGCGGTGGAGCGTGAAATTAAAGAATTACCTTTCACCAATGGAAACGCCTTGAAGTAAACACAGGAAACTATTAAAAGACACTACTCTACGTTAAGGGGAGGTTCAGAGCTTTGGGAATTAATTAAAGGAAAACTACCACCGATAATTTAATGGGACTTTTTGCATTGCATTAAGAATGTCTTAAACTATAGAAATATATATATTTTTTCTGTAATTAATCATTGTAAATGGCAGTGGGGAATTCGTTGAATTGGAGGCGTAAAAAAATGCATCCTAAACGGTGGGACTTGTAGCACCTAAGCCAGTGGCTTGAAATAAGAAACACTGCCATATTATTAAAGGGTATACAGTAATTCGTCGTAATAGTCCCGACGAACGGGGCTGGCGGCGGGACAACAACGCGATGCGGACCCTATTCGCAGCCGACGACAACTTCGTGTCGACTCTTTTGTTCTCTCGCACGTTCTCGGATTCTCTCACTCTCGACTGAAGGATTCCAAGAAATGGTGGGGATAGTGAGCGGGACTATTACGCATGGTAAAAACGGGACAATAACGACGAATTACTGTACTTATATAAAGCGCCGGTACGTTTAGTGCGAATAATTGCGTAGAATTCAAAAGCACAGGAGATTTTCCATCACACTTCCGTTCAACTTTAAACGCTTATTTCGCCAGACGATAATAAAAGGAACGGCCCGAAAAGTGTACGTAAATCATTATAAAAATAAGGAAGGGGGATTGAATGAAAAAAAAAAAAAGAAGAAGCAAACACCGCAAATACCGTTTAATCCCCAGCAGCGGGGGAGACCCGCGACAGGGGTGGTACTAGGGGACTCGGCTCGCCGAACCGCCCGGAAATTACGAGGAGCAGAATTATTTTTCCATATTGGCGTCGTTCGAATCCGATGCACGCGGTGCACGTTATATCGCGATGGCAGGGGCGATGGTTGTTTTCCATCTGGAAAGAAAACATTTGCCAACAGCGTCTCGCCTCCGCCCCGTTCCGCGGGATGGATCGTTTTACAGCGGGAAATTCGAACTGCGCCCTCCTATATCGGATTGACTTCTGAGGTGGGACTGGCGGGGCGAGGGTGGGGAACGGCGGGCTTCCGGTTACACATCAGACAAGTGATGGATCGCGAATAAATGGGGAATATCGGCTGGAAGTATTAGAGATATTAAAAAGGAGACGCCCCCGTTGCTCGTCATCCGCATCCTTTTAGAAAAGCCCCCGCCGTCGCTGCTTGCTCGCCGTATCCGTCATCTCGACAGATTGAAATCCGACGCCACCAAATTATTCTTATCGAGCGACCGGCCCTCGACGGTGAGCTTTGTCGGGGCTTCAGGGTTCCTTCTTTCTTCCCGCCACTCAGCCGAAATATCACGGCGGCACCGAAGGGGCCACTGAAATCAACAGTGCCTTTTAATAACAGGCATCCCAGACCAGCAGACACCTCCGCGACCGTCCTGACGCACCACCAGCAAAGTGTTAATAAATGGCCACGCTGGTCATCATCAAGCACCTACGCCCATTTCGTCCGCCCTCCGAGTACATGGAGTGGAATTTTATTACGCAAAAGCGGCGATCAAAGGGCCCGTAAAGGTCCAAGGAAACGAGTTAATTAATGGCGGGCGACCGAGCAGATGCTCGAACGGCGAAAGGCCCGTAAGTTTCGGCTTAATTTCGGGCGGATTTCTAAGACCCTCGACTCCTCCCTTTTCCCTTTTATGGCATCCGCCGGAGCCTCGTTTCGCACAACGGAAACGTCGAAGGGATAAGCGTGGGAGGGGAGCGAGGGAGAGGAAGAAGGAGAGGAAAAAAGGGAAACGGGAAAACAGCCAAGCCGAGCGAGATTGCCTGTTTTCTAATTTACAACTAGGCAGGGCCTGGCCTTAACAATTTACGCTGCTTCTTACAAGGCCGCCATCCGAGGATTTCCGCGTGCATCCTCCCGAACCCTCTCTCTCGGTCCAGATTCCGAGCGCAGACGGGGGCGAAAGAGGCGTCGCGACGCCGTATTGCACCGAGGAGAACACTTTCGCCCAAGCTTCCCACTCCCAGCGTCGTCGTTCGAGAGGAAGAATTACTACCTCGTTAACGGGGCGATTGATTCCGATTATAGCTGGCGTCCTCGATCCTCCAACGGCTGGCACCCGCGTTATTGCCTCCTGGGGAGAAATGATGTAATCTTCTTTCTGCTTGCAGTCCATTGACGGCCGTCGAAAATCCTTCGATGAGAACTTCCCGCCGCCCAGCGCCGGTGGTTAAACGTTACTTCGCATTTAGAAGGATTATTGAGGGACGAAGCGGGGGGGACAAGCGAATGGGGACGTTCGATTTTAACGCCGTTCTTTCGTCTCTCTTTTGCTTTTGGGGCCAGAGGGGAAGCGTGCCGATTTCCAATTAGACAGGGGATGGTACCGCCGCGGAATATCGGCGGATATTTAGGGGGAAGGTTTTAGCGGAAGAGTGCCGGGAGCTCGCTGTCCTTTTAGCCCGCCTAACGCACCCCGACCCTTTGGCCATCTCAATGAACGCAATTTTAAATTTCTGCCACGGTAGCAGCAAGTAATTTTTTAACTCTAAAGCACTGGCTTGCGCTTTGCCGCAGCCTGCGAGGCTTCCCTTTGTACGGGGAGAACGCATGTTCGTTGCACGGGGTGCAATATACATTTATGTTCCGCGAAGGGCTGTTGTTGAACTTTCATCATCGTCCAGAAAAATATGCGCCTTTTTTAAACAAAAAAAGAAGGTAAGCCCGGCTCCCTTTCGCGGGCCGAAATTATTTCTACCAAAGTGGAGGAGCTTATGTTAGCGAAAGGCAGCAACTAAATTGCTTCGTTTTAAGAAGAATTTTACGTTTGTCGGGACAGCTTGAAACCAGAATGTGAACAGTAAATTCCCCTAAAATTCGACGGGGCTTATTCCTCATCCCGGATTGTTAGAAAACAGGAACGGCTGCCTCTCTCCCACCGGCGAATTTGCATTAAACGAAACGGCGCATTGTGATGAATTCGATTAAAACTTTGTTAATAGAGACCTTCGCACACTTACGGGTGGAAGTTTGAACAGTCGCTGTGCGTAAACAGCAACAGAAAGTTAGATATGAAAACCGCAAACTTGCTTAGAGTCTAATCTAGTCAGTCGAGTTTCGTAAATTTTAAAAGTCAAACACGTTTCCGGATTATCTAACGCTGTAACCGGGGGAAACTTCCGCCGGTTTCACCCTCGAAACTTGCCACCCTCCCCCGCTCCCTGGAATAACCAGTCGGGGGCGGTGGATTAATTTTAACGAAACGAACGAACAATATCACCGCGCAACTCGAATTAAACCGCATTTCCTGAAAATCGGAGAAGAAGTCTCGTCGATCCCTCGATCATGTGATTTGCATGTTGCGAATCAATTAATTTCTCGCCAGGATCATTCAATAATTCTGCTTCAGTGGAGCAATCTCTATCTGGGCGTGAAATATCGTTTGTTACAGAAGATGATGTAACGGGCACACAGATAACGAGCTTCGGATTTCCATTAAGCAACTTACGGAGAAAGCAACTTGGTAGTTCGTAATAATCGAGGCCGTATTTTATGGCCGAAAGTTGCACAATGCGTAGACGCGAGGAGTTCTGAAACCGCGAAAAACTCATAAAATATCAGCGGATGATCCACCAACCGTTTTACCCACAATGCACTTTGTTTAAAACCAGAAGCTTAAAGTATTCGCTCCCCGCCGGAGTCTTCCGAGCGTGATCAATTTTTTAAGAGCCTCTTGCACCCTGCTTGGAAAATATTCCGCGAGTCTCCCTAGTGTAGGATGGTAGAAAAAACGACTTTTCATTTGCACTATCTCGTAGTTTGTGGTGTGGCAAATATTTCTGCAAAGCGACTTTTTGAACTTCGAAATATTAGCAGCGATGTAGAGGTCCAAATGTAGTGCCTCCCGTACGGCACTATTGTCTGTAAAAACTTTAAACGCGTTTTTTTCGAAACGGGGCTTTTCAAGACGGGCGCTGCATATCTCGAAAACTACTGGGCCGATCCAGTAGCTCCTTTGCGTACACGTTCATGGCATAGTTGGCTATTGTTGGAAGCTCGGGCGAGTTTCTATCTTGTAAAAGATTAATATTACAGAAGGAAAACGGCCAAATTTTTCGGGAAAATCTAACAGTTTTACTAAAAATGCTGCCATTCTGCAAATTTTTATTTTTAGAAGGCCTCCGTGGTCCCAACCGTAGAGACAACCATAATAAATAAAAGAAACCTCAGTTTTTCCATTTCAGATGACTAGAAAAGTTCCCACCCTAACGCCCATCGGAGAAGAATATTTTTGCAGAAGCTTACGCCACCGACTATATCTATGTATATATGCGATGAAAAAACTCAAAAAAATTCCGAGTGTTACTTCAAACATACCTTAATATGCAGGCAAAACGCCAGATAGTATAAACTTATAGTTTTTGTGAAATAAATTCCCGAAGATGGCGTTGAAAAACGGGGAGTTACACTAGAGTGCCTCCTTCAGGGGTACAAGGCTATTGAACGACTTGAAAATCAACGGTTTCTTTTGGGTTGGATTGCTTAGACACCAAATAATCACCATACCGGTACTTTTCACAGTTTTTTATGCACGTTTTTACGAGTGATTTAAGAAAATAAAATTGTCAGAATGTTGAAAATTATTTAAGTTATTTAACGCTAAAGATGGTTCTGCGTAGCGCGCAGCTGCAGTCCCTGTACATAGTCCCGGCTGAAACAATCATCTAAAAGCAAAATGCTTTAGGGTGAGTTATAGTTTCTACACTAAAAACTACGGTTTGGAACTTTACTGGTGAGTGTAAACAGAGATTGTGAAAGTCACACACCAATCACTTTTTACCCCATATTTTTACGAAAAATATCACCTTCAATCAGTTATTGAAAGGTTTTACAGACATCCAATGTTGGTATGGAATCCCCACACTGTAGAGGAAGGAATTCTACACCTCCAGTTAAAATTTCGTGTGAAAATATTCGTTCGTTAAAAAGTTACGATGTACACGCTGTTCAAAAATCTAGTTTGGAGATAAACGGCTTCAAAGTTAAGGGGTTATTCGCAGTCAGCAGGGTCGAAAATTACGACTTTTTGATCTCGTCATTTTGGAGGTAGCAGAGGCTGCAGAAGGTCTACTGTATGGGCTTGGAATAGATGATTCTGTGTAAGTTAAGAAACAAATATCTTATTTTCATGTAAACTGCATTTGAAACTTTAAACGCGTTTTTCTCAAAATAGATTTATCGATTTACGGTGACCACGATTTCTCGAAAATCGCTCCACTAATCATTCTGCAACTTTGCAGGCTTCTTCTACCCCTACAGCACACATTGTTGCAGGGACGTCTCAGTGACGTCGCGCTGCAACATTTGGAACATTGCTCAAAATGTTCCCGAAACGTTTCAAGCAAATTCCTATGTCCGCCTTGTGTAACATTGCAGGAGATATCTCTGGAACATTGTTTCGGAATTTTACAGCAATTTTTCGTGGAACGTTTCGGAGATCTTAGAGGAATTTTTCGTGGAACGTTTCGAAGATTTTACAGGAATTTTTCGTGGAACGTTTCGGAGATCTTAGAGGAATTTTTCGTGGAACGTTTCGGAGATCTTAGAGGAATGGTTACGCAACGTTTCGGGCAGTAGGGCCAAAAATAAAAATAACGATATTCTATTAATTATATATATCGGACGTGTCTCCGAGGGGTGCGACGACATGAATGTGTGCAGAACCATAGTAGTATAACGTCCGTGTATCTGTATTAAATAGAAAATTATTTTACCCCAGGGAGGTTTCGAACCAGCGAGCCGTAGCACCGTAGACGAACACTATACCGCTGCAGCTGGAACTGTTGATTGAGAATGTTACCTACGTATTCGAACTTATACTCCTACCGTGCAACACTTTAAACTCAAATTATTTAAAAACAAAGATTTGTTTTGACAAACTCCATTACATCTCCCTAATCGTGGAGTCGGATATTTCACAACAAATTAATTTCGACGTTTGATGTTGTATCACGTTGATTCATATTCTATTATGAAATATCTTGCGTAGTACAACAAAAAATTTTTTTTTTAGTTTTTAGCGCATTTTTGATACAATTGTTTAACATAAATTTTTTTTATATATTTTTTTATTTTCTAGTTTTTAATGTTTGTGGATTTACATTTCACAGATCAGACTTCTTTACAAATATCTTTTATTGCTATATACAATTTAACAGTTTGCAATTGGATTAATTACTTATATCACATATTGTCCGTGTTCACATATATTCCCGTGGAGGTTGCCTGTGAAATATAACACTGTATTCTGTTTGTCGACATGTGTGATATAAGTAATTAATACAATTACTTAATTACCACTGTAGGGTTTAAACAAATTCATAAACCATATGCAGCAACAAAACATATATGTAAAAAAGTGTTACATGTCCCAAGAACTGCCAGTGTCTTTACTATTGCCATTTAATCTATTGTTCGTAACAAAAATGTTCCGCGATGTCGAGTGTAAATTTAGAAGTCCGTATTATTGGCAAACGCTGTAGGAACGGCCCCGTGGGCCGTTCAGGCAATATTCGTACATAAAACGGATTGACGCGGAGCGTTCGTGAAATACAAACACACGGAATACAGTCTTATATACCACAGGAAACCTCCGGAGGAATATAAGCGACCATGGAAAGTATGTGATATTAATAATTAATAACATTACTTAATTATAACTATACGGATGAAGCAAAGTGTGAAACTGTAAACAGCGACAAAGGATATTTGTAAAAAAGAAATATTAGATGTCCCAAGTACTGCCAGTGTCTTTACTATTGCCATTTAAGACTATATTCCGCGTGTTTGTATTTCAGGAACGCTCCGCGTCAATCCGTTTTATGTACGAATGTTGCCTGAACGTCCCACCGGGCCGTTCCTACAGCGTTCGCCAATAATACGGACTTCTAAATTTACACTCGACATCGCGGGACGTTTTTGTTATGAACAATAGATTAAATGGCAATAGTAAAGACACTGGCAGTACTTTGGATATCTAATATTTCTTTTTTACAAATATCTTTTGTCGCTGTTTACAGTTTCACACTTTGCTTCAACCGTATATAGTTATAATTAACTAATGTTATTAATTATTAATATCACATACTTTCCATGGTCGCCTATGTTCCCCGGAGGTTTCCTGTGGTATTTAAGACTGTATTCCGTGTGTTTGCATTTCACGAACGCTTTGCGTAGGCGAGGAGTGAAAATATGTAAGTCCATATTCCACGGCAATGTGTGCGCAATATTTCGGGAGTATTGTACTGCAGTATGTGCGCAATATTCCACGCCAATGTGTGCGCAATATTCCGGGAGTATTGTACTGCAGTATGTGCGCAATATTCCACGGCAATGTGTGCGCAATATTCCGGGAATATTGTGCGGCAGTATGTACGCAATATTCCACGGCAATGTGTGCGCAATATTCCAGAAACATTGCACAAACGCGGCCATTGCAATATTCCACGGCAATGTGTGCGCAATATTCCTGGATTATTGTAACGCAGTATGTGCGCAATATTCCACGGCAATGTGTGCGCAATATTCCAGAAACATTGCACAAACGTGGCCATTGCAATATTGCACGGCAATGTTTCCACAATGTTGCAGGAATATTGCAATGCAACCTGCAACCAAACGGCAACATTGCAATGTACTGCAATGGCTGTGCAACGTTCCTGCAACGAAGTGTGCTGTAGGGGTAGGTATACAAATTCAGTGCATAATCGAAAGATTTGTTTTTCGTGTAGGTAGTTTCTATTTTATGGACGACAACTGGACGACAAATGAGTGTGTTTTCCAATTTCTGTCGAAAAGTAACAAAATGGCGCCGGTTTGAAAAAAAAGTTTGACAAAACACCCAAAAGGATGCATTCTCGGGTGTACCATGAGAAAAATCTCGGTTATTTCTCGACAAAAATTGTTAATTGAGCTAGGGGCTTAAGAATCTTTAGGAATATTTTGTTTCGGATAAGCCTGAGCCGGGAAATCACCTACGCCGTGAACATTCCTCTTTTTTAGGTACCATATTGACACTGTAAAAATACAATTAAAACAAATTGCAAAACTTCTGTTTAATTTTTTTTTTGTATAATATAAGGGTAGCTTAATAAATACCAAAAAGATTAATTTCATTATACGTTGTATTTACTCAGAAAAAAATCTTTACAAGTAGCTTAATTTTTCGGCCGATCAAAGTAGAATGAATGGACCCCTAGGTCCCCTACGGCAATACCGCTCTGCGAGGCCGTTTCAGCGCTATAATTTCCATAATTAATCGAATTTCCTCACAAAACATTGTCGTAAATGTTCACAAAGTATGGCACTTTCAGAATTAATAGTAATAAAAAAAATCGATTTCTCGAGATGTCAATAGTCTTGAACCCCCTTAACTCCATCTTTCTGCCGTCCACTATTGAGTCCGTCTTATAATTATATCCTCGAAATAGCGTATGTAAAATATAATACCAATACAGTTCCACGAACTTCGGTAATACGTTTTAATACGCTTTGATTCGATAAACTATCGACAGAGAAGCTATCTCTGTCCCCTTGCTCGCTTAATCGAATGAATTCTAACTTCAACGAAGCAACGGTAAACTAAAGTTCGTTTCGCCGTGACGATTATCAGACACGAGCGAGCGCGTTAACAGTGTCTTCGTAATAAATCTCGCGTAATTACTCCACGCGCCGAGGCTTCTGTTTCTATTCGGCATCGAGTTTGTAAAAGCGGAGCTGCTGATATTCGATCCTCCATTCGCTTGCGCGATGCCCGCGGCAGGTGAGTTTATAACGACGAAACCTTAGGAATCTTCCTTAAGGGTTTGACGATAACGCGCTGCAATTAATGGCCCGGCCAGATTTTCCGGCCGAAGATTCCCCTCGATAATGTCGGGAACAAACGATTCTTCCACGGCGGCGCGGCGCCGCGGCTGAACTTTCCATCCACGCCGCGAACGTTGCTGCGTAACCCGACGCGTTGTTAAACTTATTTCATTAAATTTGCTAGCCGAGTGTCTCGCGGCCCGCGCGAACGTTGAACTCCGCGTTCCAATCCGCGTGGCACTACTAAGAAAATGAAATTTGCAATTCAGATGGGCAAGAAAAGCTACGGCTTTCGGCCGCGGCGATTGACGCTCGCCGCTTTTCCGACGAACAAGTGGAAAATTCGAGCTGCCGAGTGACTGGGTAATCCCGGCCAGCGCGGACTAGATAATATCGCGTTACGGTGCTCCTTGAAGCGCAGCGGCACAGCGATCGCTCGGAGAGGAATAACAACGGAGATTTAGCGGGAAATCGTCGCAACGCACAGGAGCGTAATTTCTGATCCGGGCGGGGGAGGGCACAAACGGCGCATCCCTCGCGAGATTCATCTTCCTAATGGAGCGACGCGTGTGATTTCATTTTCGTTTATTAATTTCGTTAATGGCATAATCTTCAGTGTGCATCCGATTGCTGTCGGCAAGACTGCGGCGTTCCGAATCAATTTTCCAAGGAAGGGAGAATCTGCGCATCCTCTCCTCCCCCCTCGCACCGCCGCCCCCCCCCCCCCCTCCTATCCCCACGGCTTCGGGAGTGCCTGTAAAAAATTAATTTTCTTAATGCAACACTATCTGCGAAGTGAGGTGAGCGCCGAGATTGCGAAATAATTAGTGTTTCCCGGGCTTGTCCGGGGAGCGCGCTTAAGGAGAATTCTCCACGTCTCGAGCATAAGTTTGCAAGTCTCTAGGTTGGGCCACCTTTCAAACATCCTCCTCCGCCCCTCCCGATCCACTCCCTTAAACGAGATGACCGTTTGCCACTGGTAAAATGGGATCCAAGCAGCGGTTCTGAAGTGAACATCGTCGAATCGGTTTCATGGTTGAATTGTGCAAGAGATTCTGCAATTAATGATCTGTTTACGGAGACGCGGGGGCGTTAAATATCTTGCATGAAATGTTTGCGCAGTATGCGGGGTGTTATGCGACGGATGTTCAATCACGTAATGGCTATCGAAGCTGAAAGAAAGGTTGCGCGATTTAATCCCTACAGATGACGTCGCCTCGCCGCCTTTAAAATACTCTAGCATTGCTTCACCCCTTATTCTCCCCTACACTTGCTACGGAACCTTTCGATCCCATCGCCCAGTCCATAGAACTATGTTTTATTTATAACAATCTTGGAGCGCAGCCCGCCCAGTCAGAGAGGCGCGCGGGCGGCTTGCTCGTCGGCAATAAAAGCAAAATTCGATGAATTTATCTGGTCCGTCTCGGGAATTTCCAAGTCAATCCCTCCCGTCTCCCTGCCCCTGTAACCCTCTCGCTACACAACGTTTTGAATCCACGAAGGGGACGGCAGTTAATTGACTGCGGAATTCGACAGGCATGTATTATACATGAAACATACGGCGCGGGAATTGGGGCAATTCCGGTAGAGATGGACTAGGTTTTTACCTACTGAATATTAGACTTGTCGGTTCGTGTAGTGAAGTATCTTTTCTAGGACATGTAATGATCGTAACACAGTACTTTTATAAATAGCTACGGAAATAAGTAAATAAAAGTTTGGGACGCGCTCCATCTCGCCCTTACTACTACGGGTGAGTTGGACCATTTCGATGAAAGTTATAGGTTATAGTGGCTCTAGACCGGAACAACCCCCTTAATGAAAATTTAAGTACTGGCATTTACACGGAGACACTACGGGTGAGTTGGACCAGACGGTGCGTCACTATCGAGTATATGTGGCCCATCTGTCCCCAATCCCATGGTATAGTCGGCAATCTATCGGCGCCGTTACAGTTGGCTTTAAAATCAACTGTCAGGTTCAAAATGTAGGTTAGCATTATAGCTATATGTTATTAGAGGTTATTTTATGAGAACGACGTAAATATCCCTTCAGACAACAGAGTTATACTAATTCTTGTGACTACGCAAAAAATTATCATCCTTTCCAGAAATTAAAATCTTGATTTTCGTCAAACTTTTATAAAACTATGATGTAAAATTCTCAGCCCCACTCGGTTACAATTATTACAACCAAGGAGCACTGACACATTGCGCAGTTCACGGATAGTTTGAAAAATACTTAACTGCTCCGCCTCTCCCGGCGGTGCATCTCTACCGGAATCACCCTACAGAGGGGCCGCTGAATGTCTGTCGCATTTAACCACGACGATGCATCAGCGCGTCTTAAATTCCATACTTTCCCTATCCACCCTCCCGTCGCCAATCATTGCCTTACTTACCAAGATGAAATCATTAAAAGTCAACTCAGCCACGAGCATCCCCCCCCCGGCTGCTATCCACGCGGCGTACAAGCAAAACCCACCCCCGCGATCAAGGCCAGATCGTCGCATTCAACAACGATCAATGGGCCTAACGAAATCGGTATGCAGGCGACGGGGGCGCGGGGGCCAAATAATTTTCAACCCTCCCTGGAAAGACTCCGCCGTTTCGGGGCGCGGGGAGGGGTGTATTGCCAGGGAGCCGTCCGCCCCTGCAAGCTCAACGATTCCGTTCCGCGTTCCGATCGAAATATGTGCGGCACGTTCCCGTAAGGTAAACTCGAAAGGGTGCGGGGGTGCCGGCGGTATTTGTCAAGGCTCGAGAGACGTGCCCGTCGGTATCCCCAGCGATATTATTCAAGATAGGGGATGGAGGAGCCAGCCAAGACCGAAAACGGCCACTTGGACAGTTGGACAGTCGGCGGGCGCGGGCGTAGACGTAACGTCGTCGGCGTGCTTCCACCCTCCTCGCGCGCATCGAGCCGGGGACGGGGGTGTGACGAGCGGAAAGAGGCTGGCGCGGGAGGAGAATCGGTGCTGTCACAGGGAGTTCCTTCGGTGTCAGGCGGACGTCTCTATCGAGTTACGGCTTTGTTTTTGGGTCGATCGACTCCATCGGCACTCTCTGGTCCCCGGACTTTCTTTGACCCCCTTTGATGTCGTTCCCTGGCGCGGGGGAGAACGGCGGGCGGAGGGAGCGAACGATAAGCACGATACCCTGCCACCGCCGCCGCCGCCGCCGCCGCCGAGGAAAATTGATTTCCCAAACATTTTGCGGACTGGACAGTCCACCGGGCCACAGGGACGTCCAAGTTTCCGGCCTGTGTGCAACCGGCCTCGTAATAATACTTTGTCCCGAGTAGAAATCGATTTCCGCAGTTTTACATGGCAAAGGAGCTGGAGCGGGCAAGTTTGCCCGCGGTGATCGCTCTCCGCGGGTAAAAACGGCGATTTTCTGGTATTCCAGGGTGATACTCCTTATGGTACTAGAAAAATTGTAGGGTCATTATTAACGGAGTTTCTTAATGAGAGGCTGAACGAACTTTGGGGGATGCGCGAGTCCGCGAAAGCTTGTTGCGCCTGTGAAAATTCATGAGGGCGCACGCTGAAGCACACCCGCTCGATTTCGCAATGTTTTAAACGTCCAAGAAGTCGTTAATAACGGGAGAAAGGAAACGTGACCGCCACAGCGATACACAGGTGGTGGGCGAGGGAGCAGGATAGCAGTGGCTGAAAATCGTTCGTGATTGGAATCGTGGCCAATTCTATCCAAGTACTCACCGCCACGCCGCGCCGTGCGATTCGTGTTTCTACTGAAAACAAGTATCGTTACAAAAACGCCACGCAAGGAATATCGATGTCCCGGAATGATTTCCAGGCAAAAAGCACTGTTAAACTAAATTACAGATCATCCGATTAGTATATCTATCTGTATGATCAGTGGCGGATTTATCTTGCGGTCGATGAGCAGTTGCCGAATGGGCCCCAGCTCAGAAGGCCCCCAGGGCCCCATTTAAAACAAGAAAAGAAATAGAAATTATCCAAACACTATATTTTTTTTCTGTACTAATACACTTACAATTAATCCGTTTTTAGTAAACTACCTCTTCATTTTCCCGAAAAACTGGGCCCCTCAGAACGTTTGCCACCTGGACCTTTTCCCTTAAATCTGCCACTGTAGGGGAGACCGGGGTAAAATGAGCTTTCTTAATTTGTTCTCGAAAAACAGAATATATTTACAAATTCTGGCGACGTAATAAATGTATATAATATAACAATATTATGCACATTCAGGTATCGAAAAATGTAAATTCATTTAAAAACTTACAAATTAATTTTTAGAGACTTCCGATTGGTTTCTTTTCAATTTAGCTTTTTGGATAAATGAGTCATAAATATGTTATTTTAACTCAAAATTTTTCTACGTGTTTAAAACAAGCTTATAAACGTACATGTACACGCGTTTAAGAAAACATTAATCCCAACATTATTAAATAATTAATTAATTCCACTGAATACATATTCCGGGTAAACTGAGCTGCAAAGAACAGATGCGCAAGTGAAGTGCGCTCTGTCAGCTGGCTAGAAAACCACGCGGCGTGATGGAACACAAACTAACCTAAAAGAAAATGAAAAATCTGCCACAGTTTTTAACAATCACGGTGGAAAAAAGCCAGAAGCTGACTTGCTACACGCGTTATCCCAGCGCAAGGGGTTAATAATTACCTATATCCTTAATTAAAGTTCTTATTTTATCTCAGCTCACTTTATCTCATACATGTCATTTTACCCCATCCGTCTTGCATCATTTCTTTCAAGTTGAATTTTAATACACTCTAAGTTTTTATTTTAAGTATTGCTATTCGCCATTTATGAATAATAATGTTCAAATTATATTACAAATCTGCTTCCACACATTTTTATTGAAAGGGAAAAATTTTATTCTACATCAAACATTTTTAGGCTCACTTTACCCTGGTCTCCCCTACATGATATTACCATTCTCGACGTAACGGAAGAATATTGTAAGATAATGAATAGATTGGACTTGTATTATTTTGAATATGCGCATACCAACCCCGATTTAATTCTTTACACCCTTTCAGGCATCAGAGATTCTCGTGGCAAAGGGGAACGACCTTTCTCCACCCCCGGGGGATTCGATTAGGCGCGTTCATTGTATAAAGGTTACAGCAGCGAAACCATCGTCGGCTCGTTTCAGTGCACGGGCGGAATTCCTCTCTCTGGTTTGGGGAACGAGGGCCTCGAACTCTCTGGTAACCAATAACGAGGAAGAAAGCTTTCTTTATCTAGGTTGCAAAATCAAATTGTCGCCCTTTCGCCTCGCGAGCTCCTCCCGGCTCGCAGATTCGCGCGCCTTTACTTCCCGCCGACGATGGAAGTTCGTGAAAACATTTCGTCGAAAGGCCCGACCGCCTCGTCTGCCATTCAACATCCCCGCAGGAGTTAAGGACTCGTTGATCAAGCGAATCGAATATTCCACCGAGGAAATCGCCCGACGATGCTGGGGCTGAAACGTAGATGCACGGGACGAAGGAGGAAAGCTGCGGAATTATTAATTTACGCTCATATGTCTTCCCCGATATTGCCACGATGCTAAAATAAAACCTGCAAGTTCGAAGACGAAGTAATTCGACTTACATATTGAATTATATTTACTTACATTACTGTTATTTAATTATATTAATTATATAAAAGCAGTCATCCGTATAACGAAGTAAAATAAAAAAATAGAAATAAAACATATTGGTATTCTGCAATTTGATTCTGATTTAGTTTTAGTTTCAGTATGATTCTACTTTGTACGTTCTTGAAGTAGCTTTAACAAGTGACGCTTGAGTTTGTAATTTACTCCGTTCGTCGCACGACACTTACAGAGGGGAAGTTACATGAAATTCATTGGATTCAGATGAATTCAATAGAATCCCGCGTTCACGAAAATGAATTTTACTTTCATGATGCCTCCTCAAACTGTAGGGAAACAGGAGCGAATTGTATGAAATATTTGCGTCGAACGTTCGAAAGTTTACGGAACATTTAAGACACTTTCCATTTTCACGATATTCCTCGAGCTTGCTCGGGGGGATGAAAGAGAGCAAACCCCCGAGGATCACGAATTCGTTCGAGAGAAGAAATAGAAAATCCGGCCGATCGGTCAATGGCTCAATTTCTCCCTCTAATTTAACTGCTCATTGTTTTCTTCGCTGCTTTAACCAACTCTGGGGCGGTAAACGATAGCCGTCGAGCGAGCCCTCGTCGGTGGCGTGCAGTTAACACAGAGAGAGAGAGAGGTCGAACGAGGGTCGGGGCTGACTAGAATGGCGAGGAGAGAAGGGTCGAGGGTAACTTAAACAGCGGGTAACAAGAAGTAGCAAGTAATAATCGAGTCAGGCAAGTATGCCGCGGACCATGCCTCGCAAGCTGGGGAACAGCGATGTGGATGTACCTGACCGGAATTCGAAAACAGAAAGGGGCGGAGGGTAATTCTGGCGACTTCCCCGACGGGGGATGTCTTCCTGCGACCTCGACGATCGGATAGAATTTAGACGTTTCTTGGAATATTAACGCGGCCCTGCAATCACGGTCATTGAGATTCGTTCTGCGACGAAGAAAGCGCTCACCCCCTTCTCAAGCGTCGCGCGTGGAAAATCATTTAAAATGTCCTACTTTATATTCGCGCGGTTCTAAAACTAATTAAGCGTCTACGCGCGGTAGAGGAAAGTGGACGAAAAGAGAACAGACATCAGCAGCTGTCACCCTCTTTCATCTTGAAAATTTAAGGAACAGTTTAAAATTTTATAGCCCACGATATACCATCGAGTTCTCTTCTTCGTTTCATAAAACTTGCGAGACAAAAAGTTGCCCTTTCAATTCCCACGAAAGTAATTAATAATTGCAATCGGTGTCCCTCGCCAGTTTTCAATAAATTTTATAAAATATATAAAAATTGCCCGAGCTGCTCTCCACCCTCCCGCGCTCGGGGCCGCGAATTCGACAAATTTCGGCAGGCGGAGGTGAAAGGTTGAAAGAGGGCTTCCGTCGCGAATGGCACGGACCTGCTTGACGCGTTTCCGAAATCGCCCGTTGGGCGGCGATATTCGTCGAACCGATTTGGGACCGTCCCGAACGATTCCTCGTTAGCGATCGATGCGAATCAGGCTGCGAGACGTCCACGTGGAAAGTGGCTCGGTTCCGGAGGTGGCACGGTCCGCGACAAGAGATGTCCCAGAATAACCTGCTGCAAGGATACAACTGTGAGTACCATCACGCGGAGCAGGGAAACGGATCGGCGAGATCCGTCCTCTCCCCGATCGTTCCTCCGCTATTCCCAATTCTTTTCGCCGATCCGCCGCGAATTCGGCCGACGTTGTCGCGCCGGATGGTCCCTCGCCGATCTGTGCGCGCGTCCACCCCGGTCGTGAAAAATGAGCCGTGATAATGGCGGCTTTCGTTTATTTGCCGGCCAAACAGCTGGGAAAAAGGCGAGGGACGAGGATGTCGGAGTTCTGCCGATCGCGAGCCGCTACGCGAGCCTCGTTGATCCTCCGCTGCTCTGACAGTCTTTTCTCTCCTCCTTTCCGGCCGCTCGACGGCACCTCGCGAAACGCCATCGATCTGACGGCAATGGCTACCGGTTCTCTCGTTCATCTCAACCGAAATAGAGTGAAATACGGTAGATTCCGCGAACGGTGCGCGCCGATCGTGGAGCGCGCGGCCCCGCGGGCTCTAGAACTCGGGACGATGATTCATTTTCCATGGGTGAGGATCGGCACGGGCCCCGTGCACGATGGTGCATGACTATTATTCTTAGCGTGTCGTTGCGCGTTCACTGACGAAGAGGACTCGCGATGGCGTGGTGTAAGTAGATTATTGGCCGCCTAGAGCGCCTCTTTTTACATTTACAAGACTTTTTCCTACATTTTACGCCACTGGCGTGGATTCTCCCGTTTTAGAGGCGAATGCTTTTATGCTGAACTGTTTTCGTGGACATGTTTGCTGGTGGTTTTGTTGAGTCGAGCTGCGTTATGGCTGAGAGCTGCGCAGCGCTTTCGACTGTGCACGATTCTGGACTGATTAAATTGTAATTTCAATGCAGGATTAAGAAGTGTCCGGTGCGACGTATTCGTCAGTTTTTAACAGAGTTGGGTACATTGTAAAACAATTACAAATTAGAAATTACGATTAAAATGTAATTGCGTAATTGATTACACATTATTTTCTGTAATCGTTGACAATTGTGATCAACTACAGAAAATAATGCGCAATCAATTACACAATTACATTTCAATCGCAATTTGTAATTTGTAATTTGTAATTTGTAATAATTAGATTACACTTTGCCCAACTCTGGTTTTTAATGAAACGTAGTAATTTCTTACTCCAGTAATTTCTCACGTGCCCGTATGAAATTTCAGCCATTTATTGGGAAACGTGTTTGAGCAGTTTTTTCGGGAGATTTATACAAATTCAAGGTGTTGGTTGCGTCTGGTGATCAGTGTAGACTAAACAATTCGGTTGAACGAAAATTCCAGCGCTTCGATACGACATTGTCTCGGTATCGTCGAAGAATGCAAGCGACGAGGAGGATACATTGTATGCAACGGCACCTGTGTCGCCGGTTCCATCCATTTAAATCAGTGTCTCTCAGTCGATGGCTCACTTAAAACGTGTCATTTTGGAAATGACTCGTTTATAGAGAATTCGGTCATAATTTTATCCATACTAACAACAAGTAAAGCTATATACCTTTTTCCTAACAAATGAATAATTCACACTTCTCCATTACCATTTTGCCCGAAGATATGGTCGATATATTCACACGGAGGATAGAAACGAGGATAAACGTGTCACTTGGAATTTCGGGCTTTTAATCAATATGAAATGACCGATACAATTTATTCATTCCGTCGCGTTATAAATTCTTTCAGCTGGGCACGATCGAATTTCGCCGAGAGCATAGAAAATCCGCCAACGTAGCAGCTCCAGCGGGCGATGGATTATTAAGTAGAATAGTAAAAAAGAGGGAAAGGGATTATTTCGTCACGAGGGGTATTAGGGAACAGGAATATCGCGCTCCACTTTCTAGCAATCTAAAGTGCTTTCTATTAAAAACATGCGACTTCCCTTTTCTCTCAGACTTAAAGAGCTCGCGAAGAAGGGTGCTGCCCTTTTGAATATAACTGTTGGACAGTATTCCTCGTTAGGAAGTTTTCGCTTTGTACAGATTCATCTTATAACAAAGCTGCAGTGTTTCGATCGCTTTCTTCGCCCGATTCTTTACGAAGAATCGCGCCTGCGAGAAACTGTATAGCTGGCCGGGACGCTTGAATAAACTTATCATTTTTTAGGGGAGGAATTTTCACGAAAGGCTATTGAATTTTGTAGGGGAGACCCAGTACGAAGATCCGCAGGTGCAGTTCCCTCGCCCCATTCCGGACGAGGTAATCAGGTGAGCTTAAAACATTAACATGCATCAGGGTTACACCGTAACCAGCCCCCGTTCCTGACTTTAATCCTCCATTTTTCACCATTTCGTGGAAGATGCTCCAAAAATTTAAAGATAACGGGGTAAAATGCTTCGCGGAACAATATTACGATTTTGTGCACACGGGTGGGCTGGGTTAGGGTCCTGCGTTTGTGTTTAATTAAACGAACGCGCACGGAATAATAGAACGATTTTTATTTCATTTTTATGCCAGCCCGGGGCTGCCGAAATTGTATGATAGGTATCTCTCAAGGCAAAACTAACAGGATGAATAGCAATATTCAGAATACGAAGTTCGTTTACACGGCTCGGTTATTCTATCTCGATTTCGGCGAGCAAAAAAGTTGCGGGATGAACGAACGCAAAATGTTCGCGCAGTTTTCATCCGGGATTTTTCGGAATATTCGTTTTGCGAAAAAAATTAATTACTACGTTTTTCTGTAAATTTAATTACCACCGAGCGACTGAGAACTCCCTTTCCTCCTTCGATTCACGAATTCAAGTAAGAGAAAACGGTTTTCTTCTTGCATCCTCAGCGTATACGAAGTTTACGTGAAAGAAGAGACCACAGGTGCTGAAGGAAGAAACGATGTCACTGTTGTACCTGGACTGACGTCCACCAATGACCATCAGCTAATTCAAGTAATCATTAACATTCAACCGGAGAATTCATAGTTTCAATTTTCCAATAAAATATTCTATATTCTACGGAAGTTGAATTTAATTTTCGTCTCTTAGAATGACTGCATGAACCTGGACGTAGCCATAGATTCCGAAGTGATCAACATCGATGGCAGTATAACGAAATTTCTCGGAAAAGACGCTTTTAAGTACAAGGTACGTGACGAGGCTCTGATTTTCACTAATTTCAAAATCCCTAATCGCTCATTCGTTTCCAGATACTGGATCAGAATGTCAGCACACCCGAGGACAACGTTATGGTGTACACGCACCCCGTTGCCGAAGGGCCATCCTCGTCCTCCACTCGCCTGATCGACAAGGACGATCCCAGATCGAAGCTCCATTTCGTCAAGTACCTGAAACGAGACGGGAAGACGCTCAAGATTTGGGAGTGCGGGATTTGTGAGTAACTGGACGATCAGCAGCGCTAAAAATAATATTCTTGGCTTGGAAGAAACGCGCCGTTATTGATGTTCGACGCAGGCTCGAAGGAGTTCAGGCACCAGTACACCCTGATGAGACACTTGCCTACTCACACCGACGAAAGGAACTTCAAATGCGAGGCTTGCGGCAAAGCCTTCCGCCAGTTGTCGACGTTGAGCCAGCACAAGGCGATACACAGCGACGCGAGGCCGTACGTTTGCGAATTTTGCAAGAAAACTTTCAACAGGTCAGCGCCGCGAATCGATACGCAATTTCATCGCACCCCTCTCGGCTCCGAGTCGATCTCGCGTACCCTTTGATCGCGCATCGCGACGAAAACAGAGCCCCTCTTCTTCCACGCGCACGCTCCTCCCACGTTTAAGCCTCGTTCGCAGCGTTTCCGCGAATAATGCGCATGAAAAATTTAAACTACTACTTCCCTCGAAAAAGATAGTGAAAATAATTACTTTAGATGCGAGCACGCGCGGGTCGTTAGCGTTTTGAATCCGCGGCAACAAGGACATTTTAACGAGCACGAAATTTCCGTTAATAAAGCCTAGTCCTGTTTTTATACTCATTTGTACTCGTTGCGGCGATGAGTTGAACCGAGTGACACGGGAATCGTTGTATCGGAGCAATTAAAGCGATGGCGAATCGGTGTTTTTGAAATCTTAGAGGATATTACTTTCTATTTCATTTATCTTGTTTCAAACGAATTTCTGCCATATCGACACGGTCGTCTTTGAAAATTGTTAAACGAAATGTTAGAAAATTCATCCGTGACACAGGCTGTTTGATGTTTGTACTTGTGTAGGGTGTCTACGTTGATCTCCCACCGGAAGACACACTCGGAGCACAAACCGCACAAGTGTCAGGTGTGTGGGAAGGGATTCCATCAGAAAGGTGACTATCGATTCTCAAAATTCCACTGCTAAACTCGAATGCGCCTCGCAGGGGACCTTTTTCACCAACCGGTCGTTGGAACAAAGTTCACAGAAATTGAATAAATGCTTAAGAGGCGATTCTCGTGTAACAGCCCCCGAAACTTGTGATTTTTTTTTTAAAGAGCTATTGTTAATATTGCGGCATCTTTAAACTTGCAGAAAAAATTTTTTTTATGTCGATCCTTCTTATTATTTATTAATTATTGCGGAATCTCTTCGACGATGTTGGCGTCAGGTACAGCATCTGCCACAGCCATCTGTTTGCGAAAAGAAGAAAATTTTCTTAAATTTAAATAATTTACGCTGGGACTGGACCTAAAATTTTTTCGTCGATATAAAGAATAATATGAAAATTTATATACGGAAAGAAACTTACTTTTTCTTTCAAACGCTATAGCTCTCTCAATTGTTAATTTTTTTTTCTTTAAAGTGGACCAATCTCAGCGTAAACTATCTAACTTTAAGAAACTTCTATTATTTTTGCAATCAGATGACTGTGATAGGTGCTCCACATCCCGCCAACAGGCGTTACATCGTCGAAGAGGTGGAAAATATTCTACAATAATTAATAAATAATAAGAAGAATCGAAATAAAAAATAAATTTCCGCAAGTTCAAAGATGCCTCCTTATATCCCAAAAGAGTTTAATCCAATATGACGAACAGTTTTTACAAAAAATTCTTAAAAACCAATTACTTTTGGGGCTGTTAGACGAGAATCCCCTCTTAAGGGCGAAATTCTATTTTTTGGGCTAAAAACGTAGCAAAATTGAGGAATTTTTTTTTAAGAAATTAGCGATTCGATTTATCTGAAATTTGGACCATGCATTTTTAATAATAAATATAGGAGTTATGCGTGACCCACCAACGCGCCACGCAAAGTTTGTCGTCGGCTGGTGTCCAAGATATTTATTTTCCAGGTGATCCGAAACAGAACAATGAAACGGCGTTTTACTTTATACATATGTAGCTTCAGTTTGGTGAACCAAAATAAAAGAAAAAAATTTATTGAGGAGAGTGCTGAGTTCTCAAACTGAAAGGTCTGAACCTATAATTTTCGCTATGCGATTTTGCGCCAATTTTCTTCTGTAACAAATGAAGTATATAACTTATCTGTATTCTGGTTCATCAAACTGAAGCTACATATGTATAAAGTAAAACGCCGTTTCATTTTTCTGTTTCAGATTACCGGGAAGAAAAATATCACGCACACCAGCGGACGACAAATTTTGGGCGGCGTGGTGGTCGATCGTGCATAACTCCTATATTTATTATTAAAAATTCATAAAAAAAACCCGCAACATCTCCAAAGATGCTTAAAAACATATTCCAAATTTTAGATGAATCGAATCGCTAATTTCTTCAAACGAAATTCTCAAATTTTCCTATGATTTTAGCCCCAAAAATAGGATTCCCCTGTGAACGTGTATATTTTGAAAAATCTCTCAATTTTCTTGTCGGAGGTGGTTTATATTCTGTTTAAAGCTATCAGAGTCAGTCTGCGAGACGCGTGCAACGGTCACAACCGCTAATGGTTCCGTACCTGTTCCTTTGTCAGGCAATTTGAGAAACCACGTGTTTACTCATACGAACGAGAGGCCGTACAAATGCGAGCTGTGCGGCAAAGGCTTCAATCAGATGTCGAATTTGGTCTGCCACAAGGTCAAAGCGCATGCACACGCGGAGAAAATGCAGTACGTGTGCGGAATCTGTGGCAAAGAGTTTCCGCGTCGATTCTCTTTGAGATCGCACGAGGAGTACAAGCACGGCATAAAGTATCGACATCCCACCGCCGCCTCTCAGCCAGGAATGAACGATCCGACCGTCATAAGGAAGTAGGTAGACGTCATGGAACGAATGACGGTTAATTCGCCCCCGGACAGACAGCCTTCTCCAACGTGAACGCGGCCTGAATGTTCATCCCTCAGTCAGCGCGGAGAACAGGCGTTTCACAGCTTTCCTTCGCCGTTTCTGCCTGTAAACTCGTTACAGCTGGCATTCGTAATTGGTAGCCCTACGTCGACGATTCAAGTAGCAATGACTCGAGTCATCCCTGTTCCTCGCGCTGACGCGATTCTTCGCGATTAGCCTGTTAGGGTGGCCCTTATTTTTATCCTGCGATTTATAATATGGTTCCTCTAATACGGTCTAATATGGTTCCATTTCATAAAAAAATTGTCCCTGAAAAAGATTATTGCAATCGGACAACAGGAATGGGTGCCGACCAAGCCTTAAAGTTTAGAATTCATCAATGGTAAGTTCTATCGAAATTTTGTTCAAATAATATTAAAAGAGCATTCAATTTTCTACAATTACTGTATATATAATTTTTTCGTGCTTCCAACCATTTTTTAGATAATAGCGTTTGAATATAGAGAGGTCCGCACCACGCGCGTATAGACAATACGTTACGCCGTACAGGTGGGACGCGCGAAGTGCGGACCTATCAATATTCAAACGCTATTATCTAAAAATTATTTTATTCAAAATTATTATTTGAACAAAATTTCGATAAGGCTTACCATTTTTGAGAAATTCTTTAAAATCCAAATTATTGATGAATTCTAAACTTTAAGGCCTGGTCGGCACCCTTAACGTGTTGTCCGATTGCAGCAATCTTTTTCAGGGACTATTTTTTTATGAAATATTATTATTAGCCTATTCCGGTCGCGATCGCTCTTGAATGATTACAGGCGAGCTCGTTCGCCTCGGTGAAAATGAGGAAGCTTATTAATCGTTCGAAATCGACTTACAGTAAGAATGTCAGGATCGTCCAGCTGCCCAGCGGTGACCGTAATCAGACTATCGAAGTGAGGGACAAGGACCCATTGATTGCGGTTAGTAACCCACCCAAGGTGATGCCACGTTTCATTACACTTTTCATACCTTTAATTTCGCCACCATTAACATTCGTTTGATCTCCACTCGAGTGAGAGATAGTAGATGGACGATAACTGTTGCAAGAAGTATCGGAAACAAATGTAATACTAAAGCGTCTAAACTGTATTTCTTGAAAGCCGGACGTGATGGAGTCCGTGGTGATAGATAAGATCGATACGAAGGCGATGGAGATGGCACTGCTCGAAGGACAAACCCCGTTCGCCCTGTTCAAGTCTGCCAAGGGGATCCCCGTTCTCGTGAAAGTCTCGCCGACTGGAACTCACAAAAATGTAAAACCCTTTTTGTACAGCTTACGTTGCAGGACGTGACCCAGCAAGCAAGGGCCCTCACACATCTAATTATCAGTTTCTGTCTACGAATACCATCGATTATTCAGATTCTTACCCCTGCGACGGCCGAAGACCTGCGAATGGCTGGGAAGATGACGCTAAGCCCAACGATCCCGGCGGATCTGGACAGGATTAAAGCTGTCCAGATCAAGGTGCCCGTTGTGGCCACTGTCATTCAGAACGTGGATCCCGATGGGAAGATCAATTTCATCGTGGAGCCGCCTGGGCCTGAGAACGAGCACGGTGAGTCTCCGTTGCCGTCTGAATAAACGCTCGACACTTCCATCTTGCATCCCCAGTCGTATCGACAACCCCGGTGATATAATCATTTTACGATACGCTGTTAGCTCGATAGTCCGCGCGGCAACGTTCGGACGTCGTTGCCCGCCTATAATTGGCTCGTTAACGCCGCGCAGTTTTTCACACTGTCGCGGCAATGTGGTGTTTATATGATGCGTTGTCGACAGAGAGCCTGGTCACGGCATTGGATTCCCAGTTCACGTACAACATGCCCGCCAGGAACGAGCCAGATCGCCAGAATGGCCCCGTTGTATCCGCGGCGATGGAGGATTGCAACGAGTTGCTGGAACTGGCTGCCCAGGGTGGCATACAGTTCGTGCGTGCCACCGAGGATGGCCGTTACGAGGTGACGAACTTGATTCCACGATTCCTGGACGTAGTTCCAAGCGGAGTTAGGAATCGTTTTTACCTCGTCGCGTTGAGGATCCTACGAAATGATAAAGATAGGATTGTGCGTGTTTAGTAGTTCTTCATTGCTGATTTCATTCGACGTAGGTGATGACGAACAGCGAAGCCCGCGACCTGATGGCCCAGAACTCGCACGACGTGACGATCCTCGACGGCGAGGAAGCGGACGCAATCAACGTGGTGAACATGCGTGGCAACGGGGAGGTCATCATCGGGGATTCCGATAATCAGATCATGGTGCTTGACTCCGCGTCCGCGCAGAAATCCATGCCGATGGACAGCATCGAGATTCTGGAGGACAAAGACATCAGGATCCTCGACGGCAAGAGCCTGGACGATCGTTTCGTAGACAGCATTAGCTTCCTCTCGCAACCGAAAATCGACGACCTGATCCTGGGCCCTAAACCTTTGACCATGGACGGCGGAGTTGCTGTGAGCGAGCACGAGGACGATGGTAGAGTTTTAATGCGCGCTGAACTCTTTGAACCGCGACATTCATTGAACTTTACCATAGGCATGGGGCTACCATCCAGTCAGCAAGAGTTGACGAACATTCTTAGCCATCGAAGCGATATATCGACACTGTCGACCACGACTCAGCCTTCGATATCCCTGCTGCTGAAGAATCATCCGTCTCTGTCGCTTCTACACGAATCGCTTCCGTATCTGAAGAGCAACAACAGCTTGGCAGAGGATCTTAATATTCTCAGCTCGACAATGGAGGATCATCATTCGGTGTATGAATCCAAGTTGAAATTACCTTCCGTTTTTGACGACAGCGAGTCCGACGCCGGCTTAATAGCCATCAGCCAGGCGGACATGAAGATCCTTGGATCGGGCCATCCGAACACGAAGGTAGTACTTAAGAGCTTTCGTTACTTCTTGATCAAAGAGAGCAGGAAACAATTGTGCTCGTGGGTAATAATTGTTTCACCGGCACGCTCGAATTCCACGCGAAGATTCTGGGTAGCAAGGCGAATTGTCCACCGCCGTCGAAGCTGTTCTCTGGCTTGGGCGAAGTGAAGATCCTTGGCCCGAAGAATCATGCCCAAGAGATCATGACGCCCCAGTATCAAGACATGAAGTTGCTCAGCCCGTACGAGCAGTTCTTGAAAAGCACAGCTGCGAACACGAACGGCTGCGACACCAGTATGGTCAGCGCTACCGGCGGCTGCAGGAAGGAAGTGAAGATCCTGGGGAAGAAGTTGGGAACGGGCATCATTACAAGCACGGAGGATGGAAACGTCGTGGAGGTCGTCGAAGAGAAGACCAAGTTGGTGAGAAATTCTGTGGTCTACGAATCCGATTCTTTTGCCTGCCAATTGCACTCTTCTTTCCTATGTACTTGTGCGTATCGAATTGTTTCCTAAAGATGATGGACGGCGATGGGGGATTCTGCAACAGCGCGGACAGCGCTGTGATCTCGTCGCCCCGCTTGGAAAGACAGATCACGGAGAACGGTGGGCCGGACAGCTTCTTGCTCCAAGTAAAGACACATCAGAG
The DNA here is from genome assembly GCA_946251845.1 of Andrena fulva. Classification (NCBI taxonomy): domain Eukaryota; kingdom Metazoa; phylum Arthropoda; class Insecta; order Hymenoptera; family Andrenidae; genus Andrena; species Andrena fulva. Next base: position 64,135,546 of record OX276327.1, read on the forward strand.
TAACCATTGCTCGCAGGCCACTGAAACAGAGAATCTTTTCCCGATCTATGCAGGCCTGTAGCCCGTGCGGCTCGGACTTTCTGAATTTTGATAACCGCCTGAAAGACACCTCGCCCGGCAGCCATTTCGAGCGAGCCCAAAAGGACTCCAGAGACAGCTTTAGCTCCGCCAGTGGACTCCCCGATCTCGATTGATGAAGACTCCAATTCCCGCCCCCTTTAGTCCTGCTTTCCTCCCCCTCACGGAAGAGTTCCGAGCGACGGGGGGAAACTTCGTCGTGGTTGTAGAAATCTTTCCACGGCTGTGAGGGATTCAATTAGAGCACTTCGTACGTGCGAACCACTCGCACGCGGAAGGACACTCCCGGTTCAAGCCCGGTCGCTCCCTCCCGTTGGGTGATTCGGGGGGACACGTGCGATTAGAAAAAAAATGTTGTTTATAGTCTAGGACTCGAGTGCTACTTGGAATTCTTGTGCTTCTTGCACCGAACATCGTTGAAGATATCCATGGGAAATTCGTTCGCTTCTCTGAACTTCGTTTTAGAATTTTTGGATGACAATAAACATAAATTTTCTCGACAGACTATCGAGACGAAGTGTGCAGTGGAGTCCTAAGGGAGCATACCAATTTTCGGGCTTTCGAATCGAATTTTAATATAAATTCAGAATAGATAGAATAGAGTTAGAACAATTTTCCCTTTTTAGCTCGCAATTTTGAATATCGAATGGCATTTCATTCGAGATGAAGAAGGACACGTTGATAGGGTCGTCGAGGAATGTGTATTATACCATGCATCGAGAATTCAAACGTGGTTAGTAATTCGAGCGTATACTAATGATTTTATTCATCGGTGGAAAAAGTGTTTTTGCATGGCCACCGGCGATGGCTTGTAAATTTCAATTGCGCGCAGGTGCACGGTTCCCTGTGTTCAACTATGCATTGTTTATTTTCCGGGTTTTTATTTTAACATGGCCGATTGCATTGTATAAATTCGAATAGTACAATATTTTATATATTTGAATTCTGAGGTTGGAGAATAAATTGTATGCACAAAATTGTCTGTCTCTCGACTTTATTCATTTTGGTTATATGGACGTTGTATTCGAAAGTTCGTTTAATCATCCATTAGTAGTCGTTTTATTTTGTAGCCGGTGTAACAAATTAAGAACACAAGTGGTGGAGATTTCAATGCGTACCCAGCCTATAACAAACGTATTAGAACTTCACAACTTAATTGTTGATCTAGATCTTTCAATATCCATTGTATAAGAGCTACTGAACGCGAAATTGGTATTATAAAGTTTTCAAAGGATAAATTCCCCCAATAATATCGCCCCCTTTGTCGATCAATTCTTTCATTTCTCAATAAAAAGCTACAAGTAAATAAGCTATCTTGACGTTAAAAATGGACGATAGAAACGTTTTAAGCATAATAGGGTAGAACCCCCAATTACTGACACCTAACCAATTACTGTCACCTTAAGCTATTTTACTTAAAATAACGAATAAATAAACGTTGTAAAGTCATACACAAAAAGAATTATGTAATTCAACCTATAATCTATACTATAGTTTATTTATTCGTTATTTTAAGTAAAGAAGCTTAAGGTGACAGTAATTGGTTAGGTGTCAGTAATTGGGACTTTACCCTATCAATGATAATTTGATTTAATGGATGTTAGGTATCGAGTTTATGCATTTTCGTGAGTGTAGATTCAGCCTTTAATCAATTACACGTGTACAGATAGAAACCCATTAACGTTAATACGAGAATTCACTTACGAAAGTGATTAATGTGAACGCGGGATAATCGATAGGAACCACAAATAGATCGATGAAGGGGGCGAAATAGACTGGGCATAACTTTCAATAGTATCACTTCGTAATAATTCATACATACTTGGAAATCGATATAATTTGAAAGCTAGGAAGGTCAATGTTCCTTTCTGTATAAATAATACACATTTCTGTTTAAGAATCACTGTCCAATATGTCCACTAATTGGGTTATTTACTTTATACAGTTTTAAATATGCGCGCGCTTTCCTATTGCTTAGTTTGAAACTTTCGCCGCTGCGCGCGCATACGTTTTAGGCGGGAGACGGTTTTCTCGGCCGCGGTCACCGTGCGTGTCAAAATCAGAGTATATTTGAATGTTTTTACCGTTATTCTGTCGATTAACCCATAAAAATAGAGTCGAACCGTTGCGTAAATAAGTGAGTGATAGTTTGTGAATAACGTTCTCCTATCCTCTTAAAAGTTTAACAATTTCGTTCGCATAAGTCAAGCAAATTTGCCTCCACTCATGTCTACGGACACAGATGGCGCTCCTAGTCATCAAGAAGCACAGTTAAGAGGTTAAATGTTAAATGCTTCAAAAATTTATCAGAAGTTATTTCTTGTTTGATATTACTTATATTTCAAGTTTAATTATTTCAAAGTTTAATAAATTCGTCTCTGTAATATGATTCTATGATAATATATAATAGTACAATAATATGGTAACATCAGTGGAGGATTCAACGGACAGCCAATGAGCAGTTGCCGCCTGAGCCCCTGCCCATAAGGCCCCCAGGGCCCCATCCTAAAAAAAACAAATTATATTTTTTTCTGCAGTACTACACTTAGCTCATTTTTAGTAAACTACTTCTTTTGTTTTCCCGAAAAACTGGGGCCCGCAGAACGTTTGCCACCTGGGCCTTTTTCCTTAAGAGGTAACACCACTGTAACGGCACAAAAACGTAGTGTTCCTTTGATAATTGTTTATGGATAAACAAAGAAATAAGTCGATAATCTGTTTAAACGCCTTTATTATGTACATCTTAAGTAGTTTCAAGCTATTTGTTTCTTTTCTTTTTTCAAAATGGCACTTTAAACGCTTTTTTCTCGGAACCACGTTTTTCAAATTTGCCAGCAGCACCACTTGAACAAATTTTATTCGATTCACTTGAGATTTGTACAGTAGCTTCTAAACTACATTCTCCACTCAAAGTACCTATCGATATTGTAAAATATTGTTTTTTTTAGAAATGGTAAGCATTTGAACACGAAGTTCACTCTCTAGCTCCATTCATCCACGTCCAGCTCCATTTTCAGCTCAAAAACTGTACGTAACTTTAAAAGTTTTCAACAAATCGTAAAATTGGTACGATAGTTATTGACAATGATAGTATACGCATATAAATATAATAATTCGATAGTATGGTAATACAGTAGTTTTATAATAAATCATAGAATGCTAGTACATAATTGCAACAGATATGCAAGAGATATTCGTTAAACAATTCATAACAATAAATCTTCATCTCCTGAACATTTTTCTGCCTCAATCTTTCGCAACATTTACAATTAGATCCAAGCTCTTACTCGGTGGTTGGTCCTCGATTTCAAATAATACGCGTGGTTGTCACACGTGGAACATCGTGGTACACAGCCGAGTTTTTCTGTCCCCGTTTCTCAAAGCTAAGGGATCACCGAATTCGATAGAATTTGCTCACCAGGACGTAACGGGCTTGTGTTTGCCACATGAGCTTCCTTCTACCTTCATTTCCTGCTGTGCCCCATTCTTCCTTCCCCGTTCTCTCGTACACGATCTACCAAGCTTGAATCAAGTCGGGTCAGGCCAGGTTCATGCTTCACGCCTCTCGAGACAAAAGGAAGCGTCGCGGGCAAACTTCTCTCACCCGGGCTTTCTTCTTTATATCGTTGCCCTCGTCGCTGCTGCCCCAATAAATAATCTCCCAGCATAGAGACTCCCATTTCGCTAGTCACGGTAAATCACCATTTTATTCTAAGAATGGTACGATTATCGGCTACAATTCTCCAATAGACTTTCCCATTCAGATTGACGACAGGAACTGGCAGGGGGGGGGGGGGGGGGTCTAACCCCGCTCGAGGGACTTCATTCGAAAAACTTTTATCCACCGAAATTGCGTCAACGATTTGACGTAATGCCATTGACTTCTTCGTTTCGCCTTACTTCCCGTCGGCGAGGTACGCGGAGACGCTCGCATCCCAGGGTGCACGGACGGAGATCGAATTTGCGAAATGGCTGTGTACGAGGGTTGAATTTCTGACGAGGTAATTCGCGGGGCTGAGGGGCAGAGGCCTCAGACTGACGTCCCGCGCGGAGTAAAAGGGAAAAAGTTGTAAAGGGCGAAATTCAGAGTGAATTTCCCTAAAATAGGCACCCCACCGGTTCACCGCGTTACGGGTGACAACTTACCTGCCAGGCTTTCTTTTTTCGACGGACCGCCATTTCTCGTGGAATGACTTTTCGCTATTCCTTGGCAGAGTTACGTCCGACATACAGGCTGTTCTATTTCAACAATCGGGCGCAATCGAGCGTTGGTACTAATTGTAGATACGACAGTAACGGTAATTGGTGTTACTGTCATGATCCTTTAATGATTGACGGGCCGCTGGAAAAACGAAGGCTATGCTGCCGATAGGAGCGATGTTAATATCTCGCGTACCCGGAATTTTACCGGATACGAATTAAATAGAGCTGCAACGGGAACGCAATTACCGAAATTTAATTATGAAACCCAGCCCCCCGATGCAAATTGCTTTTGCACGACATTTGCGGCCGTTACGCTCGCTTTTCGAAGTACTGAACTCGTCACGGAGCTGAAATGACGTGCATTTAATATCGCAGAATGTAATCCGAACCGTATTTAAAAAACTGAATTTCGATCCTCGGCTCGCCCCGCGTCTACCACCCCCCCCCCCCCCCCCCCGGAAATAATGATGGAAGCCGATCTTCCTGTGTCTGTATTTCCGGCTGGCGGCTGCTATTTGATCCGAGTCCGCGATGCGTGTCACTTTAATCAGGTTACGTGCATTAAGTCGCCCTCAATTATTTAAAATTCATTGGCTGATCGATTGACCTTGTTTCTGGCTGCCTGTGGTGTCACTCTCTAGTCTCGTTAACATGTTTTGCCAGCAATATTCATAAATAGCTCGATATCCCACTTCGCCTGAATGAAGTCAATCAAGTGGATCTTTGTTTCACGCTTGACCTATTTCCCTCATCTTCGATCCAAAACCACCCTCAAAATATTAATGACCAAGCTGCAGATAAAGGGGAGGGTGAAACGATTAGATATGGAGATAGGGATGGGAGGAAGGGACAGCAGCATCGCGGTTTTCTTTCGTGGAAAAAAAGGGAGGTGGAGCAGCCGGTAAGAAACTCGGGCGCTAATTAAGGCTGTTTCATCAGAGATTCCCTTTTTCGAGGGGCCGGGGCTCCGGCTTTTAAATAAATTATACCGCGTTAAAAGCCTCTTCGCACTTCCTCGGATAATCCGTGGGTCCGTTTCGCCTCTGGAAGTTACACTCGGGGGAGAATTCCCGCGGATGGAGAACGTCGTAAGCCTTCTGGTTATAGGTACACCGTAACGCACCTTACGATGTCCCGGTAAATTACTTTCTGCGCTTCAATTAAGTGGCGAGGCTGGAATAGTCGTTCGAGGGAAAGGTTTCGCGGAAGGCATTCTTTCCCCCAAGGTTCTGATTAACCGATTAGCCAAACAGGGGCCGAAGGTTTTAGGGCAGTATTAGTTGATCAGAGATTCGCTTAAATTATAAATGATTGCAGTCTTGTATTTTTAATAACCGTTGCAATTAAAAATCAATATTCTCGAGGTTCGCTTAGCTAGTTAAGATCCTTCCAGAAAGCCTGCTAAGTGAATGTTTCTTAGCACGACGGGGGGATTTTTAAATAATTCGATGCAAAGTGGAGGAGGAAAGCCGCGAGTAACACGAATTCCCAGCGAGGGGAGGGACTAAGAACCAGGGTTCGAAAGAGTTCTGCAACTTTTCAATAGGTTCTATTTGAAGCACGGACCGTGGAATTTTTTTAAAAATCTTCTCACATTATAGGTTCCCATGAGAACTCATAAAGTAAAAGTTGTTGAAAATAAAATTTCTAGTTGGAATGGAACTTATAAAATATAAAAATAATTTCTCTATAGCAGGAACAGATACTTTGTTCATCAATATTAAAAAAGTTCTCAATCGTAACAAATACTGAATACTATTCAATGAATAGTACTCTTGTTTAAGCTTTCTGGATACATTGGTTATTAGATCAAACAATAAACTTAGCACCAATTGGTATCACAGACCGAGTTGGTCTGGTAGATACATAAACTTTTTTTCGGTTCATCCCATGCAACATAAGGTGGGATTAATAAAGGGATTAATACATCGCGCAATTTTACTCTCTGACCCTGAATTTCGACCAGCTAACCTACTCCTCATTAAAGATACTCTAAAACGTAATGGTTATCCCATAGAAATGGTCTCAACAATAATCCGTGACCGCGTTTTTGAGATTTACCATCCGGCATTGATGGAAAAACGTAAGGAGGAAAAAGCCAAAAAAATAGGACCGATTAGTTGGAAGAATACTGCGGTCATACCATTTAGCAATAATATTTCTAATGATATTAAAAGAATGTTCAGGAAAATAGGAATACACACCATTTTTAAAATGCCAATTTATACTAAAAACTTGTTCCCTCAAAGTAAAGATAAAATACCGTTGTTAAAGAATTCGAACATCATTTACTCAATCCCTTGCATGGGTTGCAACCAAGTTTACATTGGGCAAACGTCTAGACTTTTGGAAAGACGGATCTATGAACATAAAAAGAACATTTTCCTATCACCCCTCCAATATACTGCCCTAACGAAACACGCATTGGAGTTTGATCACAGATTTGACTTCGATAATGTTAAAATTATTGATAGAGAGGCCAATTGGAGTCGCAGAATTCTGTTGGAGACGTTGCATATGATTAAACAACCAAGCGTAAATCTTAGGTATGAAACACCTAAAATACAAGAGTACTACGCAACTTTATTAAAGCAATAAGGCTTTATGATGTAATTCTTCCAATAGAGTTGTCACTTCAATTTGGCCAGTATAATCAGTTCATTTATACATAATAAAACTATATTATGTAATCATTTGGTCATATATCCTAATGTGTCGGGCTTTTACCACATGAACATCAATTAGTGGTATTTCGACAGTTTGTTGTGAGGTTGAAAATGTTCGTTCGGTCAATAATTTTTAAATCCGTTCTTAATATTTAACGGTCTTTCTTTTGACTCCGTTCTAGCCACAGTTTTGTTTCACCTTTAAATGGTCCCCCAAGTTATGTTTACCTCAGTCACGTTCCAACCGATTCGTGTGTTACACGTCTTATCAAACGTGTGACTTTAAAGCGAACGCAGTATTCTTTATAAAATCTTTCCTTGAAAAAGGTCTAAACCGCAGACCGAAACGTCGGAAATTTATAATTTTTAAAATTGCAAATTAGCTTTTAAATTATTTAACTGACCCAACCAGTGCGCCGAAACCACTTATTGTTTAATGAATAGTACTACAACAATAATAAACAATTATTACAGTTAAATTGATATTCTGATTCGGTTATGTATTTGTAATATTTACCTACGCAGATAACTTCTACGCAGATAGGTATTATAAAATTTTTGTGTATTTTGATGCATGTAGGTAAGGTATAAAAAATGTTATTTAAGTATTATTCTTGACAAGTTCTCTTTTCTGTTCAATACTTCTTACGAAACTATTAATTACTTATGTTATGATTTGCATACCTTTTATTAAATAAACACGAAGAATATGATATTATATTGTTAAATCAAACTAGTACCTAATACTTTAGTACTTTTCTTTATGTTATGGAACCTTTTTTAATAAATGTTCTGCTATATAAGTACCTACCTGTTTCAATGGAACTTTTATTATACATATAAGTTTTAAAATATCTGTTCCATGAGAACACTTTCTGCAAAAGTTTCTAAGGGAAACATTTCTTTCAATAAAAATCCCACAGGAACAGACATTTTCTTAAACGAAACATATAAGCTCTAAAAGAATTTTTTTAGAAATAAGGGTTCCAGAATTTTTTCGGTCCCTGCTAAAAACGTTGCTTCCGCGAGTCTTTGTTGAAAGCCTAGACGAGGGGATTATACAATTAATCGAAATGAAATACTCAAATGCTTCCAACTCTGTTTTCTTTCTTAACACATTTACCGCCGAGTGCTGTGCATTAATATCTCTGTCATCGATCATTATGTTATACATTTATTCGATTACAATCGTTTGATTGAAAATGACGGAAAAGGAAAAACCTCGTTTCTGGCCGGATTAAAATTCATTCGTTTATGTGAATACATTTTGAGTGAGAGATAGTAGAGAACACCTCGCAGGCCAGCTTGTAGAAAAACAAAGAGCATACAGAATGATACTGCTGCAGAATGTGTCTCGGAATTGTAGATTTCTTTGACGATTCACGAGCCGTTGCTGGTTACAGGTACAGAAACAGTCAGGGTTACTGCCGACCGTTCTCTTCCTGCATAAATATAAAGCAAGTCCTTCGTACCGGAGCCGACTATCAAGTAGTAAAGATGGATCTCCATTCGATCGGCGAAATATCGCTCCGTATACCAGACCCAGCGTTGCGAATAAATTTAAGCGCCTTGCATCCTATTATTCGAACCTCGCGATAAATACGTCTCCCCTTCACCCCTCGAGCTCTCCTCTTCTTTGTAAAATATAATTCCATCCGATGTGTACGCATAGATAAATGAAAACACTCGGGCCATAGAAAGCAACGTCCGAACGATCAAGCAGAAACAGATTCCATTGGCGAGCAATCTAAACGAAAACTAGCACAACTTGATCACCCATACCGAAGTGGGATATCAGTCTCAAAAATTCCATCCAGAGTAATCGAGCTTCGTAAACAGACCAGCCGTACAAAAATATAGAAAAATCGTTGGTTACCGAGCCAGCAGCTACGCGCTATTTCGCGCAATCCTTGTCAGTTACAGTGGGCCCCTTCGTTACGTTTCATTTTCCCATCGAATCGCTTGCTATCAATTTCGTTCCACTCTGCCGATCGACAGGCGCGTTAATTCGGTGGTTCTCGATCGGAGTAGCAAAATAGAAGCTACCAGTGCGCGGGGCCGCGAACGGCCGGCAAGTAGTAAAAGTCATGCGCACCGATCGCGAGCCCCCCTATTTTTCTAATAAATATGAAGATACTGTAGAGCCGCGAGGCCTCTGCGGGAAGGTTATTTAGATTTATTCGCGAATCCTCGACCCGGCGATATTTTCTCCGAGTGCATGTGCCAATACCAATAGGCGGAGTGGTTAATACCGTCTGCCCTGGCATCCATCCTCGCTACTTGATAGTCAGCTTCCATTCGAAAGCTTCGTCTTATGCCGCCGCCTACACAGTAATCCTAACTCTCATCCAATTTTTTCCCCTCGACGCTTCTATCGCGCCTCGGATTCGTCTGCCTCCTCGGCGAAGGGTGACGAATGTTAGTGAAACTCGAGGAATTCCCTGGGAAATTCCTTCGAACCGACAACTCGATCTTAGCTCGCAACGCGAGCTTCACAAGCCACGGGGCTTTCGCAAGCACGCAATTGTAAACGGGCTGGCGCGGTGAAGATAATTTGCGAATATCGAGGTCGAGAGCGTCTTTCGGCGAGATTTTTAGAGAAGAGGATCGTTTGCTGGCCGCCCGCGAGTTTGTCGGAAGTGAAGGCGGTACTGATATACAGGGCCGACGGTTTCTTTGGCGCGCTTAGCGTTTAATATTCATATCCCAACCACGGTGGAACTTCCAATCCGCGCAAAGTTTCTTCGCTGATCCCAGTTCGGCTGACCACAGGAATTTCTTGTTGCGCCGGCGAGTTCGCGGCGAGAGCCCCCGCCGACGACAGCCAGCTCTCGATTTTCCGGGATATCCGGATATTCGGGGGTTTTATTGACGCAGCCCCTTCGCGATTGCGGAAGTTAGACAATTTTCCACTACGCTAACGGCGGTAACAGGAATTCGGGCTCCGGGTAACGTCCGCGTGGACGATACGTTATTGCAGGAGATTTGAATTTTCGTCTCCCCCACATCTTACAGACATCCATTAAATTATTATTCGTCGAAGGATCTCGATTACTCGACTGGCGAGTTGCCGTTGAATTTTCGGGCAGCCGGGAAGCCTGAGAAGCTCCGCACCACTCGGCATCCTTTTGTCCGAGACACCAGATATATCAGGATGATGCTACGCGAGCACGGTTTTACGAGCGGTGCAAAAAATTTATAACCCCAAGATGGAATTGAATTTCCGCTCGGTGCTGGCCGAATACTGATTACGCCGCACTTTATACACCTTGATTCCCCCCTTTCTGCTGTCCTCTCTACCTACCCTAATCGCGTAGTACGATGTTCTGATTACGACTGTCGGCCAAGTCGGTTCTAAGACTTCTGGTCTCTCCTGTTTGCCCTCTCTGTTATCGAAGAGGGCCTTGGCGACAGTAGTTCCGCAGATATAACACCCTAGTCTCTTTCCCCTTATACTTTGTATACTTCTTTCTAATATCCCATTACAGAGCACACCGAGGTGGCGGCGAAGCTCCGTCACGCGAATCGCTTCTATCGCGAGAACTCCTCCTTGTACCTTATTAAAAACCTGCCCGTGGCCTGCAATAATTTCCTCCGCCTCGACGGAGCGATCAACGTCGAGATAAGGGGCTGATGGACTGGTATAAAAGTGGATGTCCATTATTAAGTGTCGGGCTTAACTCGAGGAATTATTCTCTAATGGGTCGCTAATGAAAAATTCCAAATCATTCCCGGACGATTATAGCCGGGACATAATAGTTCCGCCTCTATCTATCGATATCATCGCGATTGCAAAGAGGCCGCCTGAACGTTACGACGAGCCAGCTATAAAATCAGGGGGCTCGCGTTAACGTCAAAAGCCGGGTTGCCCCTCCTGGCCCAATTACCAATTAGTTAATGGACAAAGTATTGCATTAATTAATGCCTCGCCACGGAGGCGCGGGCTGCTTAACAAGCGGGCGGCGTCCTCGGGACATATCGCTTTGCTGGAATTCAACGATCGATGATATTGTGGCCGGTGCCAATAATCGAGATCCTTGGTCGGCTATTACACGGCGAAATTTACCCGATATCGGTAGTCGCGTCGTCGATCCGCGGACTCGTTGGTATTTTATCGCGGATCCCCGGCCATGATGAAAATTGCGTCGCCCGTTAATGATGAATTATGGAGGCCCTCGGACCAGCTGAAAGGGTCTTTAAAGGTTGGCCGCTATTAATTGCGCGCGTGGGAAACGGCGACGTTGAAAAAGCCACGTGATATTGGCCCATTGTGGACAGACGTGGGAAACATTCATGCCAGGCGAGTACTTAATTATAGGAGTTTCATTGGTGATCCGGTCTCGGATGTTTCAAGGTGTTTAACGTTGATCCGGGTACGTGATATCCGACACGGGTAACCAGCCAGGGGCGGATTAAGTGACATTTTGATCGAAGTCGCTTTAAAATGGGGGCGTTGAAAAGGTGCAAAGTTAATGAAAGATGCATCCAGGCGTCTAGAGAGGATTGTACATACAGGAATGGGGTGTGCCAAACGATTTCGCAGCTGTTCCGACACCGACTCCTAGAAAATTGCTGATATAATATTCAAAATCCTCGGGCATCGCGCGAACGGCACGGCCGCCTCTCTTAATCCAATTTAATTTGACTTATTAAACTCACCATCTGGCGGTCTACACGCGCACCCCAGATTATCGCCATTAATTATTTCCCCGAGTTTGTTTAAACGTGACGTATATATACATTGGAGAGGGGCTTGGGCGAACTAATATTTTCTTTAGGCGAGGGAAACTTCTAACTTGCTGTACCTCAGAGATATCCGCATTAATTACGGAGCATAGGGTAAGTCCGGGGGAGATGGTCATAGTTTCGTTTGGAGCCTTCTACAGCCAACCTATTCGAAATAAAGCAACGAAAACGATGTAGAACAAAACTTCAATCCTCTGTCTACATACGTATCCGTTAATATCAATAAACGAAAAATTATTATTTAATACATAAATTTTACAAATGAAAGAAAAGTGTCATTGCCCATCTCTCCCTTAATGTCCGGGAAAGATGGTCGTATGTACCTTTCAGGCTAACAAGTTGTGGACCTCAGCTAGTTATCACAGATTCTTTCTAGTTTTCGTCCACTTTCGTTTTTGCCCGCTCAAAACTTCTTTGGGCTGATGCTGTGAGTCTTCTAATCCGCATGTTTGACACATAGTCTCAACCGCTGTGCAATATTCATGGGCCCAATTAGCACATAACTTACATCTTAGCCAGTCTTCTTTTTTTTCGTTTCGAAATAATTTTCTCCGCATCCTCTGTAATTATTAATGTCAAAGGCGAAGGAATCACATTTATTGCCAAATTTTATTCTTTTAGAGGATTTTTATTGTTTTAATTATTTAGCCACCTTTGCCCTGTCGCTCATTTCTCGAGTGTTAATATGTGTTTGCGGCGTTAATAATATTCCCGGTTGTTTGACGCGATTCCGAGTAGGATACCTTTTGAGCGGCACAGGACCGATATCATCCAACACTTGGGTTGGCGTACGTTCTTCATCAATTTAAGCAACAAGACCCGTGGTCGATTCAAGTGTACATTCGGCTTCAAATTAGTAAAGGCCATATTAGATGGACCAGGATCATTGCTAAGACCATTCTAGGTTATACAAAAACAACCTTCAAAATATCTGAAATTACATTAAATACAGCTATGGCCATCTCTCCCTGAAAGCCCTGGTAAGATAGCCATTCTCATTTCACTTAGACCAACAAACGTAACCCTGAATACTTTAAGGTTAAAAGCACTGTAAACAATACATAAATAACACAAACAAGGTGACCAAATTATAAACCAAACATTTTGAAGCACAAGCTTAAATTTTAACAGTGGATTTACAAACCTTTAAAAACGTTCTATTCCAACACTTTGAACTGAGAATGTTGCTTTTCCATGACACTTCGTACCCACGTGGAGGCAGAGCCATCAGGCGTTTCCTTCTAAAAAATACTGTCACTGCCCAGCTCTCCCGCATGGCCATCTCTCCCTGACTCACCCTATATGTCACAGTGAACGCATTCAATTCGGCGATTTTACAAAATCTCGGGGCACATGTGGGCTTCAAATGGCTCTTCACACATTCACTGGTGACTTTCTAAACACGTAGTCACGGCGAAGATTCCAATTAGGTTGCAGTTGGTTCCAAGTTCAGTTAGGTCTACGTTGCCCTTAGGTGACTGGCAAAAGTTACTCCAGGTCTGCGTCAGGTCCCAAGAACCATCTGTTAGTCGCCAATCCAATTGCCTTTCCTTCCCTCTTCCCTTTGCCGTCGCGGCTCGGTCTTCGGCTCGCTCTGATTCCGACTTGTTCAATTTCATAGCGCTGCTGTATGTTCCCACTGCTCCCCTACTTACAGTTTTAAATTCTTCGCCCATTGTGCGGGGCCCGTCATCTGCTCGCCGATCTTCCGCCCCCGTGCACCAGCAACGCGACCATCCTCTCACCGTCGAGGATCTCTAATGCTCCTTCGAACTTCTTCATCCAGTCGCACCGCGTCCTCATCGATACCCTCTGCTCCCTCGGCTTCCCGCCTTCATCGACTTGGACATATTTCCCCCTGCGCCCGACTCCTCGACCTCCTTCCCTGGCTTCCGCTGCGTTACTTTGTTTCTAAAGCGTATCAAACTTTTCCACGGCGCTCCCACTCGGTCGTCGCACGGTTTCGCATCCTCGTCGCGTTAACTTCCGCCGTTCTTGTTTCTCTGTTCACCTCTCGCCCTTACATCTTCGACACAGCGCCTCTCAACGTTTCTATCCCGCTTCAAATCTAACACGCGGATACCTACTTTCAATTCGGTGTTATCAATCTAGCATAGGGTACTATTAGATTCCCATTCAACTGATGAGACAGTAAAGTCTGTACGAAACGGAGGGCCATTTTTTTCTTGTTCTCGCTGTGTCGAAATGCAGTACACGGCTGGAACGGCGAGAATAACTTGCCAGTTTATCGTTCTATCGGAGGATGGATCGCTCATCGGCCACGTATTGAGTAGCTGAGCGAAAGAGTTATGGATCTGATCAGATTCCGCTCCATTTCGCTGGCTTCCGTGCAGTATTCTGTCTCCCCGATGCCAGCGTATGGTAATGTTATTCGTAATGCGGGCTCGGTCAGGCGAATCCTGTTATGGGCCGCATTTCGACGCTGAGTCCCGGGCAGAAAGATTTGTAGAAGTCGTCGTATTCGATCCGATCTGATTTTTGTCAGGTCATTCGTCCATCCCCGCATTGCCCGTTCAACGCACGAACGTTTAATCTCCCCGTCTTGTAATCCCGGGTCAATGAAAGCTTCATAGAATATTCTTATAATCTATCGCGTCGCTGCTCTTTGGTTCGGTAGTGTGGTAAGAAGAAAATTCCATTATCTCATCGCTGAAATCGCGACACCAAAGCTGGGGGCACTTCGACGGGTAATTTCGAGAGAATCTGGTCATTCCTAATTCATTGCACGTGACTTTCTTTTCATCCGCCATTAGCGCCCCTCCGGCACCCATTCGCCGTCGAAAGCGGGACTTGCGAGTTCCGAAAGCTGCGGGAGAGGGGAAGCGGTGCCTGAATTCTTCAGGATCCGACGCAAGTTACAACAACACGGGGGAATAAAATATTTCTATCGCTGTCGCCTCTCGCGATCGAGAAATTATTGAGGAGTCGAACGCCGCCAGGGTAAAAAGTGAGAAGTAGGGACGACGGGGGAAAAGTAAAAATGAGAAGTACGAAGTAAAAAGGTGGATAAAGCACGAGGTAGCGGGAGCGACGGGCGGGTGGTAGAAGCTGGGGATGGTTGGGACGAGGGAACAAGGTCTGCTTGGTACACCACGCGCATCGGATAAATTTTCAATCGGACAAATTCTGAAGGAGAGGTCTACCTTTCCTCCTCCTACGCGCGGGCGAACAAATTTAAAAATCGATGCTGTCTCGACGAACCTTCCTCCTTCTTCCTTCCACTCGCCCCGCACCCTCGCTCCCCACGAGGGGGTGGCTAGCGTGCATATTCGCGGATAACCTGTGACGGAATCATCAGCGAGTCCCAAACAACGTCCGGGAGTCTCTGGCAGAGTTGGGCAAAGCTAATATCTAGATAACATCTAGTTAAAAGGTCCTTGCGGTTAGTCGTTAGTCAAAGGGTGACTAAAGATGATTTAGCTTAGCTTTAGTCATGACGCCAGAGCTGAAGCCGGTTATTCAAGGATCTTTAGCTCTTGGGTTGTGACTAACGTGGTTTCAGCATTCATTCAATTTTTAGTCGAGGAAACGACTAACCGGCGAAAGCCTTTGCGGCCTGACCCGCGCGCGGTCGCCTACCGGTCAGATTCTACACAATCTGAATTTCTTTATTTTTCATCGTATCAATATGAAAGTGACGCCAATGGATTCTTGGTGTTCTCCCGATTAATTGGACAGAAAATAATTTAAATCGGACTATTTTTAACGAAACGGGCTTTGAATTCTGCAAACAAATTTCTCACGTAATATCCTTAATTATGGTCCGAATTATATCATTTTTGGGCCCATTTTCATCGGGGAGACATGAGAAATCGATTGGTAATACTTTTATTAACACTTATCAAAAACAGGAAGATTTTATGTGGCCCGTCGGTTTTATTGCTCTCGGCTGTCAACGGGCGGTCTACTGGGGTCCGAAGCTCCTCGCTCGCAAGCGAGAAAGCAAAACGGTGGGGTGGGTAGGTCTTTCCCGATAATCCGAGCCCAAAGGCTTCTCAACAATCGAAAGATTCTACATACATATTCTTTCTGATGCTTTCGCCTACAATTATTATGGTGGGTTAATTAACAAAAAAAAAAAAACAAACGTTGGCAAACTGTTATGAAAATGGACCCAAAAATGATATAATTCGGACCATAATTAAGGATATTACGTGAGAAATTTGTTTGCAGAATTCAAAGCCCGTTTCGTTAAAAATAGTCCGATTTAAATTATTTTCTGTCCAATTAATCGGGAGAACACCAAGAATCCATTGGCGTCACTTTCATATTGATACGATGAAAAATAAAGAAATTCAGATTCTGTAGAATCTGACCGGTAGGCGACCGCGCGCGGGTCAGGCCGCAAAGGCTTTCGCCGGTTAGTCGCTTTCTAGACTAAGAATAGAATGACAGCTGATCAACGATAGTCAAAACCCACGACTAAAGGCTCTTGACTAACCAGCTTCAGCTCTGGCGCCTTGACTAAAGCTAACTCAGGTAAGTTTTAGTCGACTAAGGAAAAAGGTGAAGTAGCTTTAGTCGAAACGTTATTTCAATCACTTTTTAGTCGAATGATGCCCAACTCTGGTCTCTGGTTCATTCGACATTTTTCCCTCGTCTTAAATCCCTCATCCACCCCTCGGATTACCCGTTTTACAAGGGGCGGAGGTGCTGTCCATGATCGGCTGCACTGGAAAAGGTAAGAAAGGAAACGTTGGGAGCAGAGAACCGGCCCGAGTAGCGTGAACGGTGGAGAATTCGCGCGGTGGATGTGCACGGAGGGGGTTGCGAAGGGGAGAACACCGAGCGGGGGGGTTCCTGATGCGAATTGAATCATGGGAGCGTTTTAGCGTGTACGTGGGCCGAATTCGAAATTTTCGCGCGGCGAACCGTTCGAGATCGCCTCGCTCCACGGAAATAAGATTTACGCGGGAAAAAACCCGAGGCAGCTTTTAATTTAATGCTGTTACTCTGAACGACAGTAGTTGGCCGGGCTTACCTCGTCCCTCTCAACTATTCCGACACACAGGCACCGCCGAGAATCGTCGTTCCGAGCTATGAACTCGCGAAGGAAGCACCGGGTGCTGTTTCGAAATTTCCTCGCGCTGCCGATACATTTCGAGGCGCAACGTTTAAGGAGCAATGTTGCGAGAAATATCATTCGCCCCCGAGTCGTTCGTCATTCTCCTATACATTTGCGGTAGCGCGGTAGGTATACATATACAGCTTCCGCGCCGCTGCGTCCCGCCCGGTATTCGAAATATTTCGCTAAATATTTTATTAAACTAGCGCCGGGTCCGAGGCAGATCCTGCTCGTACGTAAATTCCAAGGGGGGGGGGGGGGGGGGAAGCAATCTTTAACTGGAACTAGTTGCCCCGCAACTTTATTAACGTCATCGAAATCTACTCGGGACTCTGTCAGCGGAAAATAAACTCGATCCCGCGTTTCAGCGGGATCGAAGCGGGGCCCTCGAAACTTTACCCTTTTCGCCTATCGGGCATGGTCCCGATATTCCACCGCGAGCGGACACCATCCAAGAACTGCGCCCAGGATTGCGAGCTTTGCGGCGCCTCTTCTTTTGACGGCCGCCAAACAGATAGAGACGCGCTCTGCTTTCACGCCGAAGCGCGCTATACACTCGAAATTCTGCCTTTCAGCGGCAATCGAATTGTGAAAGCTGTTTTTCCATCCGCCTCTGTCGACGCACGCCCGCTCGCGATGCATTCAGAGACACGAGATAGATTCAGAAATAAGCGCGTCAACGCTGTTTAATTCTTCTGAGTCGCGACGCGAAAGGGGATACTCCAGCCGTACGGTTGGCCTTTTCAGGTATCCCGAAACTGCGATTCACGGGGAGGGGGGGGGGGGGGGGGAGAGGGCGCGGAACGTTGACGCAAAAGAGGTTGGGGGTGCGGGCGGGGCGAATAGGTGAAAGGGTAGAAGGAATCACAGCCCGAGCAGGGGCTGAAAAGTTTGCGTTTCATCCTTTTCACGAGATCCGCGGGCTTTTCACTCGCTCCGGGAATCAATTCGAATCAGCCCTCGTTGGTTCTCACCCTTTCGTCCCCGGCTAAAGCACGAAACGCCCTGGATACTCAGCCGCAAAGCAGCGGCCTCTGTTTCTAACTGGCTCTCTTTATCGCCCTGATATTAATAACTTCATCCGCTTGTGGCCCCTCTGGTACGCTCGCCTCTTGTGCCCCCATCGCCGCGATTTCCCTTGGAGTAAAGGTCGTTGAAAGTATGGAAGTGGTTTTCCCGGGACTCGAACGTTCGAGGAAGGCTTGTTACTGCGGAAAATGGAAATAAGGGGGAAATAGATACTTTCCTACTTGAGCACGATTTAAACGTAACTTGGCGGACGGGGTAAGTATCGGGCAGCAAATGAAACGAACGTTAAGTTGGAATTAATTTGAGTGGAGCTACTTTAGTTTGGAGCGTGTTGGCGAGTTCTCCCGGCTCCGTCTCAAACGCCTCTCCCGGCTGGTGATCGCGGAGAGCTGTTCTAAAAATCCACGTAATTCCGAGTGTAACACAGAATAGCGGAACGAATCTCTGGAATAAATCACTCCAATTGCCGCTCGTCAGCTACTCGGGAGTAGTCGAAAGACATCGGCGAACCAACCGTCTTGTCGCCTGGAGTCCGCGAAATAATTGATCGACGTTTACACGGTCGTACGATTTCCTGGGAAAACACGAGCGTTTGCGTGTCGCGCTCGCACGAAACAACGCCCGGCAGCTGCTCATCAGCGTAGTTGATTCGGCTTTGCATAGCACAAGTGATTCGGCCCCCGTTGTCGAGGAATTTCGGTTTCAAGCCTGTGATCATTAAGGCGACGTGCACAGACGCGCTGCGTCTTTGACGGTGGCACCGCGAGGCGACTGTAAGTCGGCACAAACGATCGTCCTAATCTTGCATGGAACTTTGGAATTCTAGGATGCACAAAGATAACGCGGTGGCGCGCGCGCGCGCGCCCACCAACATCTCTGTTCCGATCGAAGTTTCGGGCTGCCTGCGCGCGGGGATCCTTGCTCGTTTGTCGAGCAGTAACTTTCATTCGGGGGCTAGACAGCAATTGACAGGGCGAAATACTGAATGATAACGTTAGAAGAATCGGGCTGGCTGCGAGCTTGAAGCGAAGGTCCGGTCAATCTTCGAGATAGTGTGGACCGGTCGATTGGAACTTGAGATTTTAATGGGTACGTGGCCAGGTTAAATTGGATGGTCATATTTGCAAGCATCGTGACATCGATCGGCCGATACGCATTGCTTGGCGCGGCACGAAGGGACGAGATGTTACCGCGAAACAGAATGGAGCACGAGCGAGCAAGTTGCACGGCGCTGTGTGATGGGTCACGATTTCGAAACAGCATTACCAGCGGAGTATATTGTAACCCGCTGTAACTAGTAATTCGAGCCGGGCTACAGTTAATCATGATCCCGTTGCGTACAGGTCACGGTAAATTGAAGCGATTCTACGGGATACTCCGGTTGCCGTGGTTCCATTTCTTCCTCGCACTGATCCAATCGTTTGATAGCCGCTGGGGACGTAAGACACGCGAGGCTGCACTGAAATTACTGACAAACCTATCGCGGCCGTTGCTAATTAAATGGAGAATGAACATAGTTGGCTAAGAATAGGAGCCGACACCGAGGGACCTGAAACGTGTCAAGCCTTGATGCATCTTCTTCTGGTAATGAATACTCGAACGTTAGCTACTCGTGGCAGTTGAATCTGGAAATTATTTAGCTTACAATTGGGTGCCTTTTCAGCCGCGCCTTGCCCTTTAATTAGCGGATTCATTATCGTCCACTTGGCCCCATCACGTGCGTGAACAATTCGCGAACAGTTGCCGGCAACACAGCGCCCGCGGCAGAATGGCGGGGCGTATTTTAAACGCAACGATAACTCACGGAATGTCCCCGACATCCCTGATTTCGCGGGAACGGCGAAAGGGTAACGAGCAATGGCGGCGCCGAACGAGGTTAATCGCGGTAAGTTTCCGTTAGCAACTTTATACCAGGCTCTGCTAGTCGTATAGTAGACTGTTCTCCTCGGCACTATATCGCCGCAAATAGGCTGATTTATTGGCAATTATGGATCGACGACAAATGCCAGCCGTTTGCGGCGCGGCTGCGGTAACCCTGCTACAAAGTAATAATTACTCGGAAGATCTACGAGCGCGAGCCATTCTCCTTCTTCGCGGGACGCTTGAACCTTGCTCCAGAAACTTCCTGGCACGGTGTTCTCGTTAAGATGTTAATTCGAGGGGGCGTAAAGTGGCATCGTGACGTCTGTGTCATCCGTGTCGCCTGTGGCCGGGTTGTTTGCAAGCGTCTCCCACTTAAACCATCAGCGTAGCTTTTAAAATTACAGGATCAGGCCTCCTTGTTCAAACTTCTTCGAATATATCTCTTTACCGAATCCTCGCGGATCTCGGTAACCCACTTCTCAAAGTACTCGGACCAGATATCCGCGATAGAAACAGTACCTATCGTTCCATTGCCCTCGACGAGAGTGCTCCGAGCAGTGAGTAGCAGTCTTTCAGGTTCTTTGGTCGCAAATCGTTACGTGTAGACCAGCATCGTCCTTTTCAATACCACCGAGTGGACCAATGGGTCGACCGGGCAGACAGGGTACGTGTGCGTCGCGGCGCACGTGCAGCGCCTGCGAACGTGGGGACGAGGCTTAATAACGGTCGGAGCTCGCGGCCTAACATTCCAACGTGACCGCCGGCATACGCGGTTAGCACACCTGAGGGATTTTGAGTTATGGCCGGAAGCGGCAGTAGGAGGTTGAGCCGGTGGCGGCTGTGAAATGGTAGGAGGCTGGTCCGGCGGGTTCGCGGCGAGGGTGCAAGGGTGCGAGGGAGAAAGGCGGCGAGGGGGAGCGCGGAGGCCCGGTCAGCTAATGTGGTAACGCGTAACGTTCGTCTCGTTCGCAAAGCCGCATTAATTATTTCATATCCAAAACTCAATTTTCCCCGTACAGCCCCGGCTAAGCCAGCCGCCCCTCAGCTCCTCCACCCTCTTTCGCCATCCTTTCCTCGCAATTACCAGGCTATTCAGCTAGTTTTCAGCGTGTATTACGAGCCAGGCCTCTGCGCGCCACTCCGATTGACGCGCGAGTATTAGGCCTCTTTCACGTTGCCGTTATCTCTCTCGCTGGGTAGGGAGTTGGGAAACTCGGGGGTGGAATCGCTGGAGAACGATGATGTGATATTTGGCTAAATGGGAAATCGTTCTTTGTAAATAATTTGCTCGCTCATTCGTGGGATAGGTGTTGGCTGTGCCGAGTTTCTGGATATCAGTGTTAGGGCGCTTTCAGTTGATTCGGTGACTTTTTCGACTATCGAAGCAGTGGACTTGTTGGATCACAGAAGCAAGGAGAACGGAAGAATAATCTTGAGGAATTTGACATATGGATTGAGAGATTAATTAATTGATTGGTTGATTAGGGACGTCGGTGGTTGATCAATTGAAGGGTAAGGGGAAAAACGAGGGACGTCCATTTTTCGTGATTTTGCGATTTATAGCTTATTTTGCTGGTGGCGACTGGGACTACAGAACTGTAGAGTCACAAAGGGTTATAAAGTTCAAATGCCCACGTAAGATAACGTTAAAGTTTTGGTATATCTACTGGTTAAAAACAGGTAATATCCACTCTGCACTGGAGCAAAACACTTAATTTTCTGGATAAAGCTGTTTTGTGACATTCCCTGCTTTTCCCCTTACCATTCGATTGACTTGAAAAGGCTGGCGAATATTGTAGGGTCACAGAAAAACGGAAGTCGCCTCAACGGGACTCGAACCCGCGATCTCTAGGTTTGCGCGCTGGCCAGCCGACTTAACCACCTCGGCTACCGCCGACTTCCCGGTCTTGATGCTTCCGTGCCCTCTCTTATGGTATGGGGGGGTTCCTGATCCCACAATATTTTTCTACTCTTCTCTGTCTAGCATCGAACAGGGAGATCGATTACCAGTTACCCACAAGGTCGTAGCATCTGTTTCTTCAATAAATGCAACGTTTGACTTGGAGGAGCTTATTTTCGGCGTAGGTAGTACATGTTGTCGCAAAATAAAATCAACGCTCATAAAACGTGGCGAATACATAATTATGCAAATAAGGCGCCGTGCGGCAGTCACTACTTTGGCTTTCGCGCTCATAATTAAAACATTTACTTTGCCAACAATAATAAACGTGAACGTAGACGGCGAGGCAGAAAGCGTGCACGCGCAAACTACCTACCTGCGTCTAATAAATCAACATTAGCTCTAAGCAGCCACCGGATAAATAAAGAATGAATGCAAATAGATGTAAGTTGTGCGGACCTACGCCTGCAATTATCAGAAGGCATCGTTATCACTGGATTTTCAACAAATAGTTTTTAGAAGAGGAGTTTCTAAGGAGGGCCACTGTTCTAAACATTAGCATTACTACTTTTCTTCTGTAGGTATCGAAGCCTCCATTTAGGGTTCCGTTCACTATTGCAGGGAAGAGGTGCTATAAAAGGGACAATTTTACTTAGCGTCCATTTCTGATAATATCATGATAGGTATTTAAAGCACAAGTCAAAAATCAACCGCGGATTACTGATATGTTTTGCGAGTGAGACCGCGGTGAAGTTTACGCCAAATGACTGGGCACTAGTCTTACCTTAAACACGAAAATAACTTGTATGGGTAATGCGTTTAGAATTTTGGCAATATGATTTGTTCCATTTAAAACCTGTCCCTTTTATAGCACCTCTCCCCTACATCAGTATCCTAATACTTTAACCCTCGGTTGCTACACTGGGTCAGAATGACCCACAATTTCACTTTAAGGTAAAATATGTTTGAGATGTCGTTGAAAATGGTACTACTGTTTAACCCTGATGATACTTTAAATATTAATTTTTAACGATGAACATATAGGTATATTCTATAATTTTCAAACTTTATCTTCGAATTTTTGCTACTTAACCCTTAAATGCATGATTTTTTTTTTTTCGTTAAAAAAAGATATTTGGCAGACATGTACATGCTAATGCAAGGAAAAATAAATAAAAAAAAATTTTCTAATTTTTTAATGGTGTTTTATTAAAAAAACTACCTGGTGCAGATATACAATACTATACATTTACTGGACATTAATATCTATTACTAGACATTACAATTTACGTATGGAAACTTCTGAAACAATGCTTCGCTTTAGTAAGGCAAAGGCTTATGTTATTGTATGTACTTACCTTAGAAAATCAGTTTATTACACTGCAAAACAAAACTGCAATTCTGACGTCCAACAAATTTCCGAGAGTCTTCACTTATTCAAAGCAAAAGTGACATTCGCGAATGAAAAAAAAAATGTTACCACTCGATAAAATATATTACCGTGAACACGATAATTCTGCAGCGGCATGCATTGAGCACAACCGATAAGTTTGAGGTGGTTTGCACGGTATGTTGCAGTTTTACAACACCATGCATTTAAGGGTTAATTTCACAAATAGTTTTTAAAAAGCAGCTGTTTGAAAAATGTTCGAAAAATTAGGTGTGACAACCGAGGGTTAAGTGCACGATACTTAAAAGTAAAGAACAGTGCCAACAAATAGCGCCCCCTTATCTTAAATTTAAGAGAGCCTCAAATGTCCCTCGTACACAAATCCACAGTCGAAACTCCAAAGTTCCATCAAACGTTACTTACAGCACCATCTTCGACGTCTTCTATCTCGCACAGTGTCTGACCAAGCGCGGACTCGTTTCACCAGCACACGATTTCGCCCATGCAGAGCGGTATCGAAGTCCGCGAGGAATCACGAAATTGATGCGGGCAGAAGTGTATCGGTGTAATTCGCCAACTTGACGACGTTTCATTAACAGTAATTGAGAAATCTTGCGTGAAGGAGTCGCGAAAGTTTCGATAGAAAAAAGCAGGGGTGTCTGTGTGTCAGCGCGGAGTGGGGCACACAGGGACGGCGAAAGCTCTGCGAAGCTTTTTGCGAGTGGAGCCAATTTGTCGGACCCGATTCCGACAAGTCGCCGCAAGAAAACATTTGACAAACGTCTGGATATTCCTGCGAAAGGACCGCTGGGTCAGCTTGGTTTTCCGAGGGAACCCTCAGCCCTGTGTCCTGCTCCGCTAAAGGGATCCTTGCGGAACTTTCGGGGCATCTCTAATAACCTACGTGTTATTTGCGATCGACGTCGGTTCATAACTGCTGATATATGGGAAGTTTCGCGACGAGTGTTAGAGGAATGGGCAGTGAACTTCAGAAGGAGTATTCTTCGTCGTTTCTTAGTTGGAATTCATAGGTCGCTGAAGGAGAGATTGCTCTCTGGTTTTGGGCATGGAAGAGTAGGAGGGAATAAATTCACTGAGCTCGTGCATAGTGATTTTTAACCGACTTCAAAAAGGAGTAGGTTATAGATTCGACCCGTATGTTTTTTTTTTATGTTTGTTCCCTTATAACTCCTCAGCATATATGGACCGCTTTTGATGATCATTTTTTTATTCGAAAGGGGGCGATGCCCCGGTGGTCCCATCCTACACTGCATCAACATTGGCCCAATATTTTACCAGTTATGGTTAATAATAAAGACTATATCACCTAATTATTATTATTTTATGTACGTACGCTCATATCTCCTCAGCATGTTGTGTCAATATATATAAAACGGAAAAGTTAAAAATAAAAAAAATTTAAAAAATTAAAAACGACTTAAAAAAACACCAAATTGCACTAAAAAGTAAAAAATATATTTTTCCCTTATTTAATCTACGACTCTCATATTTTTAAGTCGGTGCCTCATCATTTGCACTGTGTAAATCTGGCGCCGGCTTAAAAAATATGAGAGTCGTAGATTAAATAAGGGAAAAAATATTTTTTACTTTTTAGTGCAATATTGTTTTTTTGAAGTCGGTTTTAATTTTTTTAAAATTTTGTTATTAATTCACTTGTTTGTGCATAAAAACTTTGCAGAAACTCTGAGCGAGTGCATTTTAAAGTAGTTTTATGTGCAGGGGAGACCGGGGCTAGTTGATTAATTCCCTTTAATTGTTGCATTATAGAGTAATGTTCTCGCGTGTTCTGTCAGTGAGAAAAAAAATTTAAAAAGATCGGCGGGAAGTAAATATTTTTGTTTTGACTATTTATGAATTTTTGTCCACTAACAATAAGAACCTACTGATTGATATTTTTTTAAGAATATTTTGTTGCAAATGTGATACATTGCGTGGAGGTTTTGTATCTACTTACTGCCCTTAACATGTTAACAATGTCGGACGGGGTTACTTGATTAAATGTAAGCATAGGAACACCAATAAAAATTGCACTTCCTATTTTCAAGCTGCAGTCGAGGCAAAGAGTTTAGCTAGCTGCTCAAGTTCACTTCCCCCACCAGAAAATCCCTCCAAATTCACTTACCCTTCCACTGTCACACCCTATCCTCCCTTCAAACTCCCAGGCCTTCCAAATAGACCATAAAAAATCAGTACAGAATAATTACAGCATCTAACACCATGGTAATTAATAAAAAAGATAACAGTGTGATGGAGTGAAAAAAAACAAAAAAAATGTATTTGTTATACTTAATACGACATTGATGGAACTGGCAGAGTATACTCTTTCACAGCCAAAGGTGTAAAACTGAAAAGTAAATGTCAAGTCAACTAATCCCATCATATATGTCAACTAACCCCACAGCCGGGGGTTGTTGACTTATTTCTCTCACTAATCTAAATATAATAAAAACTACAACCTGGGCTCAATTAAAACGATTTTCAAAATTAAGCCTGCATACCTAATTAAATTTGTAAACTTTTGGTATGCAACAAGTCCACAGAATACCAACGGTCCATTTATAAAAGTTGAATATGTTAAAAATTAGTCAACTAGCCCCGGTCTCTTCTACTACAGGAATCCTCAGTCCTGAATGGCGTTTCTTTTTACCACTCTTTCGGAAATCGGCCAGTTATGCAAAAACGAAACACGCAGGGTAGTATACAGTATTTAATCTCGTTTGCACAAATGGCGACCACCATCGTCGATGAATAAATTTATTACGAGGTGCTGAAAAAACAGTGTAAACGTTGGCGAGCACTCTCGTTTTTTCTAGTTTCAACGAAATTTACTGTTAAATTTTGAGGAAGCGCCAATCGTGTGAACGCTCGCTGGTTTAATCGGTGGTTACATTTTACGGGACCAGGAATGAATCAAATTTAACGATGCAGTAACGGGATTAGTCCGCGTGTAACGGCGCTTGTTCAATATTTAATCGATGTCTGATGTAATGCTTCCGGCTCTCACTAATATTTGACGACGCGTACGGTCTTTCTACATGTAACTCTATATCGTTGCGGTCCAATGACGCAATTACCATTGCATTAGTGCCATTCCCAAGCGTCACTCGATATTAAATATAATAATACCGCCAGCCATTCGAAGTTGCTGGCTGAAGTTCCCATCAGTGGGCACAAAAACCCAATCCCATAATCTATCTTTGCCCATTCACGAGTCTCAATTGCGAAACGACAGCAAGCATTTCCAAGACAACCCTCTGCGTCTGTTTCTACCGCTTCCGAAATCCAAAATACTCCAATTACCTGGATTAATCTGTGCTAATGGAAGTTTACATCCCTACGGGAACAAAAGTTCAGTCGCCAAGCTAGGTACTACATTTTTATTAGCTTCCTGTCCTCCTTCTCCCTTTGAATCCCAGGAATAGTTTATTTCCTCCGGCGCTGGTTGCCGTCTCGCACAAAAGTTGAACGATAAGAAGGAAATGACGTCGAACGAGGAGGGCCGGATGAATTTCCAGCGACCGCTGGCGAGGAAGCTTGTCGACCGGTGAAACGATTCCGTTAATTGATCGATCCCTCGATTAACACGGCGACACGTTATTCCGCGGAACGGCAGGAAGTGCCGTGTACCGGTAATTCACCGTGCCTCCCGACGAAATTGAAATCTAGAAGCACCGTCGATCTAATTACATCTGGTGTCGATATATCGGGCGCCGACGAATATTGTCGGCTAAAGCCATGGCCACAACAATTACAGGACCGAGCGAGGGAGTACCTTCGACTTCCAGGGTAATTGAATTGCCCTCGAAACATCGGCGGTGTCTGGTAATTAAGAAAAAAGGCTACGAAGTTGGTCGCCAGCTTCTATGAATCTGCGCCGCTCCCATCGCCGTTGACTTTCATTCTACTTGGATCTTCCACAGACAGTGGTGGGTCTGAGAAGAATGATCGAACTAGGAAAAGTCCCATTGCGAATATTTATCTGTTTGGACGAAGTTTCGGTAGAAATTAAAGAAAAGGTTCTTCCTCCAGTTGTAGCTAGAGTGGCGAGCAGAGAGGCAAGTCTCAAAGGACGAAAGTGTCTGAAAATTAGCGAGAATTGCGCGCGACACCTTTTCCTCGCTGAATTTCATCGGCGTTCGGTCCGTTGGCATCCGCAGACGAAGCGCAGGATGTTAGCCCAGCGCGTTTACCTGACACTTGGACGTTCCGCTGGAACTACGGCCACCTTGGACCGAGCAATCCGACGATTCCGCCGAGAAGTCTAACGTTTCGATCCACCTAGAACACCGTACGACCAATCAGCCAATCTAACGCCTCCATCAGCCAATACAGCTATTCGATTTGGCCAACCTTTGCGGCCGTCCCGTCTGCGACCCGTCTCTCCGGCGCCGTCGACGTCGTATTTCGACTTGCAACGACGTCGCGGCGCCATTTTCGATTGTTCGCCGCGTAGCCAGGGCCAACTTAATGCTGTCTCAACTTGGCTAATCAGAGCGACGTGGATGTTACGGTCGAACGACCAACTTCCCGCGAGATATATTGGCTGCAGGTTGTACCTCGCCAATAAATGGCTGTATCGGACGATCAAAGTGCATCGGTAGGTTGGATGTAAGTCACCCTACATCGGACACATCGGTTCATTCGCGGGAAGATTGGATGTAGCTTGAACACTTACAACGAAAGGTTCACAGGTGTCCGCCTCCGATTGCTTTGGTTTTTGGATATGTTTTAGAGGACCGAAAAATAAGAAATATGTGTCTTTTCATTTTGGCCCGTTTTCATGTTTAGGGGGTGAAACCACCCATGAAAATTCATAAGAATAGGTGGTGACCGCCTCCGATTGCTTTGGTTTTTGGATATGTTTTAGAGGACCGAAAAATAAGAAATACCTGTCTTTTTATTTTGGCCCGTTTTGATGTTTAGGGGGTGAAACCACCCCTCAAATTTCATAAGAATAGGTGGGGCCCGCCTCCAATTACTTTGCTGAAACCACCCCTTATGAACTTTGAGGGGTGGTTTCACCCCCTAAACACGAAAACGGGCCAAAATAAAAAGACACGTATTTCTTATCTTTCGGTCCTCTAAAACATATCCAGAAACCAAAGCAATCGGGGACGAACACCTGGAAATCTTATAACTTTGCGGGGTGGTTTCACCTCCTAAATATGAAAACGCGCCGCTATAAAAAAACACGTAAGGTAAATGTACCAATAACGAGCCGTTTAAGGAAACGGTGACAAAGTATAATGAATATGGTGTATAAAATTAACAATTTAAGTGAAACTTTTTTTCATTCATAAAGATTTTGTTGTTTCTCATCAGTACTCACATAACAAAATTTTGTTTTTTTATATAAGGTAAATGTCCCAATACCTGGACACTAGTGTAAATAATGCTGATTATTACATTTAATATATGCTTTATCCATAAAAGAACTATTTTATTCAATTACACAAATATTTAATTAAATATATTCATATACATATTTTTCTTAGTAAACTCGTAACACTCGTAATAAAAATAAATTTTCTTGAACTGACCGGTTTACACCATTTTAGTATTGCCGTTAGCTGATTTGCTAAACAGTCTCTACTTTTTCTTAAGCGAATATTATTAATAATGTTTAGTATATTGGTACAACTAATACATTTTTAGGAAAACGTTGCTTTGTAGTATTATTTTCTGATTGAATTATTAAAATTTATGGTCGTATTAGTTTTTTATTCGCGTGTCTATCTATCGGTACAGTGAAATCCCGGAACGACCCGAAACCTGACCACGCAGACCATCTATGCAAACTGCGACTTATCTTACGCGTTATTGTTGACGGAATAATACAATAATTATTTAGGACTGTAGTACTTATTACTTTGTATTGTACTTATCCTTCTGTAAGTATACTTCCCCTTTTTTATCTTGTTTTAACGATAATATTTAATTTGAAAGATTTTTTTGACATATAACCTTAAAATTAGTCATTCGATAATCTATTCTTTTTACACAATTTCATTTACTGATTTCCATAAATTACTTATATAGAAGAAATTGCTGATCTTTTATCACGTGTCTATGTAATGGGATAGTTAAATTGGGACACCGGGACATATTAGTTAACCTGTCCAGGTATTGTGACCGTAAAATCGGGACACCGGGACATACTAATTAAGCTGACCAGGTATTGGGCCATTGTAAGGACTACGAATTTTCAATATTTTACAAAATTATTCAATCCAATAATGTTTTTTTTTTAATGATAAAGTACACACGGTGCCCCATGCAATTGTAAAATCGTTTATATATGTAGATAAGCAATAGACATGGATAGTGAACAAAATAACTTTTCGATACCCTACAGCAGCGATGCCCAGGTGGGCGGTCCGAGATAAACGAGCATTCATCGCGTTTTCCAAAGCTCGCGTGGAAGGGGGTGCTCGAAACCAATGACGTTGCGGGCATGTCACGGACGGGGAAAACTCTAGTAGTGTGCGTGTAGGCTCGTACCCATAGGCTTTTACAACTGGGGCTCTTGGAGCCCTAGTGTTCTACATTTTAGGAATTGGGAAAATAAACAGGAATTGACTAATGATTAAACAATAAGATTATATAATTGGACGGAATAGACTTGAACAGTCTCATTTACACATCTAATTAACAAACAGTTTCTTATTAAACGATTTTTATTCAATTTCAATCCTCTGTTTGTTTGTATGTATGCTTGTTTAGTTCAAATCTAGAAACTCAATTTTAACCCACTTCCAACTATCCAATAGACTTGAAACTTTGCAGGCATATGTATTTTGGATGACAATACAAAATTATGAAGAAAAAGAAACCCCCCAGGGTTTAAAAAATTATCCTGTCATCAAAAAATAGAACCCATAACCGCAAATTCAAACGACTTGAAATCAGCCTATAACCAGAAGTCAAATCAATTTAATCGCAATGAAATCAGCATGTAACGGTTACATGCTGATTTCAGGGTCCGAGTCCTACACGCACACTACTAGAGTTTTCCCCGTCCGTGACATGCCCGCAACGTCATTGGTTTCGAGCACCCCCTTCCACGCGAGCTTTGGAAAACGCGATGAATGCTCGTTTATCTCGGACCGCCCACCTGGGCATCGCTGCCCTACAGTAACTTTTTCTTACTGACTTATGATTGTAATGCAGTCCTGAACAGCTGAATGCCCGCCGGGCAAAAATTTTTGACAGCGTGATGAAAGAGCGTCGTAAGCGATAAACCACGCCTTCATGAGCAACAGTGCCGTGGTGGGGAGTGTTCGTGAGTGGGGAGTCTGAGGCCCATTAAAGCTAGCAACCAGCTTTGCTCAGATGTATGTGTAGCGAGAAACTGGATGTGTACAGAAATTTGTTTTGCTATTTCTTGAACGTTTTTTACATACACCACGTATAGAATTATTATTTGACAATATTTTTTGAAAGAAGGGAGTACATAGGGGTAATAATTATATATAATAAACATATATCATACATATGTGACCAATTACTGTCACCTTAAGCTATTTTACTTAAAATAACGAATAAATAAACGTTGTAAAGTCATGCACAAAAAGAAATATGTAATTCAACCTATAATGTATACTATAGATTATATATTATAGTTTATTTATTCGTTATTTTAAGTAAAATAGTTTAAGGTGCCAGTAATTGGGTCCTTTACCCTATATGTATATAAATGCGACAAAATGCTGTTGTTTCCTTGTAACGGTAAGATATCTAAAAATTACAATACTTTTCAAAAAGAAAGGTAGCTGTCGACGTCTCAATGACTGGTTGCATTTCACCCCATTTCGATTCAATACGGTCTGCTGGCCGAGAGTGCCGCTGAACGTTAGCAACCCACCTTACAGTTTACACGCATACTACGGCAGCTAGTGGCCACAGGGTGGGGGAACTGCTCACGGCGTCGCTCTTCGCTTTGCTCACGAGCAATCGAGAGCGCTCTTGCCCGCCACAGCCTAGCTGTGCAGGCCTGTTGTAATGTAAACACACCCTTTGCAAGTATGTGCTTTTTTAATCTGTAATTTGCCTGTTTTTTAAGTAATACTGATCGTTACTTAGCACTTTTAAGTGTCTCGTTAGTCACAATTTATAATTGAAGTTCAAAAGCCTGGTCAAGGGCGATTGTAACATCGGCAGTCGGGGTCGGTTGTGCCGCAACAGAACCGAATAGTGTCGAAGAAGGTGAATAATATTGTCTTGTTTGCATAGAATCCACGTAGTGTTACAACCGATCCGGGGTCAGAGATGGTTGCGACACTTTGCACTGTAACGTTAGGGCTATAACACTCCGCTTCTCATTTTTTATTAATAACTTGGATATTACTTGACATACAGTGAAACTGTTGTGACTCAATGATGTCAGATAAATAAGTAACATTTCCGTATAAGAGTTTTTGTTGTAAATGTAATAGTTCCTGCGTAATCGTATTCCAAAGTCAAAGTGTTACTATCGCCCCAGGCCTACCCTAGTGTTAAAACTGTGCGACCCCTAAATATTATTAAATTTGTCTAATATTTGGCATACAGACCACTTAGATGAATAGAACCAAGGGGGCGAGCAAAGTTACGTGAAAATAGCACCTTTGGAAAATTGAAACACCCTAATAAATAGCCATGTAAATATTCAAATAAAAAATAGTTTTCATATTCATTCCTTTCTATGTGTTACAAATATTTTCAAGATTCTAGAACCCTTTTTTCTATCTAAAAAACTATTATCCTATAATAATTATGCTCTTAACAAAAAGCACACTCTTCTTAGCCATATCATAACGAATGTCTGAAAACGCGTCATATATCTGGCCTCGAGACTATAAATGGTATTTCTAAATATCTAGACAAAAAAACAAGACGATATAACTTCAGATATTAAACCGAACAATTAAATAATGCAAATTACACCAAATATGTATTTTATCTTACGTGCATAGTTTAACAATTATTAATATTTCAACAGATGGCTAGGTACTGGTGCATGGCTCGTTATTGGTACATTTACCTTATATCATATTTTTCGGGCCTCCAAAACATATCCAAACACCACAGCAATCGGAGTCGGACACCTGGGAATTTCTCCTTGTTAGATATTCGACCAAGTTCTCGTAGGGTTAACCCAAGCCGTAGGTCCCCATTACCTACTGAATCAAAGCCTGTGAATTTCCTACGCATTCCTCGAAGAACATTTAAAAATCGGTAGCCCTGCACGCGTCTCTAGGGTTCATCTCATCGATAAAAGCAACGGGACTGACCCCTCACACGATCGTCTCATCCACCGTTCTGTTTCCACGAGGCGAGAGTATCCACCCCCTAGCCGTTCGCCGATTTGCCCGCGTGATATATGGGGAATGCACGGGAACAAAACGCTCGGAATAATCCCGTGGCGTCGGCGTAAACATTTCGACGCGTCTCTGGCCAAAGGATTCATTAACGAGTGGCCACTTTTCGACGGCGGCCGCAACGGCGATCGATCTATCCGCGATCGTTGAGTACACTCATCCCCGTGGCCGCTCCAATCGCCCATTCGTCGCTCACATTTACCACCGATGGTTTTGCACGCAATTTGGAGTCACGCCAGGACGTGGCTTCCCACGACCATCGTGGGTGGGTAGCGGCGGAGGGGCGGGGTGGAGATTGTGAGATGGAACAGAAGATAGGCAGGCCGGATCGGCTCCTGAACGAGGATGCGGCGTATTCAAGCGGATTGCCAAGTGGCCGGTGCCACATACACCCGGCGAGTCCAGCGGTTTGCCATTAAATTGGAACCGAACTCTCCCAAGTTCATGCTTTATTTAGGGTCCGCCGTTGGACTTCCCGATTCGACGCCGGGAGGAATGCTAACCGATGCTCGTTTCTTTTGCGCGGGGATTTAGCGGGTGGCGCTATTTGCCACGAAACTGCCCGGGGCTAGGCTCTGACGGAACTTGGACTCTTTTCTAAATACTTGGACTACAGGGGTGTTAGGGTCGTTCAGCAGTACGCTTACTTCCACGCGAATTATCAAACGGATTAATTTTATTAACACCCCCGCCGCGACCACCTGATTAGTTGCCTATAGATTCCCTTCGTCGTGGAGGGATGGAAGATCGCGGCACCCAGGCACACTGCGAATCTTGAGAAGCGTCTCCGTAGAAGGGGATTATTCCCTTTCAGTTTAACAGCCGCAGGCGCGGAAACGGGAACTTATGGTATTCATTTTCGAGAGTGAATGCGATAAAGAGTCGGAGGGCTTCGAACGCGATGAATAAACCTTCAGCCCGTGGCAGGGACGAGGGATAAATCGCGGAGGCTGCGGCAGCGGGTCCAGCGCTCGCCTGGTCGTTGAAATAAATAAGTCGGGGGGGGGGGGGGGGGGGGACAATATTAACGGCGCTGTGCGTTCTGTTTCAAGCCCCGGACAGTTTATCAGGCCGAAAAGGAGGGTAAGGCTGATCGGCGCCATGATTGAATCCGTCGGGTCCGGTAACGCGAGCCACGGTCACGTTTCACGGCTGCAAACGTGCTTCCTCGTGGCCGCGAGCTCGGCGCCGCTGGCTTCGTAACGCTGCAATTCCACGGGCGAAAATTTATCGAATACCATTCGCGCGACCCCCCGCCAAATGTATCGCGCGCTGCGAAAAATGATAGCCGGGAATCTCGAAAACCAGGGATTTTTTCCTCTCCACCCCGCGCGGCAGGGGTCGCGCGTCGCGAGCATCAAAAGAGTGCCACGCGTTCACCGTGATTTCTCTTTCATTCGATCGAATCGCCGCTCCCAAAATCGGGGGAAAGCTCTTGAAAGCCTGCCACGGCTGGGCCGGGTAGTTCGCGCTGCTGATCCGTGCTCGGGGTGGTTTATAATTGAGGTTTGCGCGTTTGAGAGGTGAATCTAGCGGACGGAAGGGGTTGCTGGGTATTACGGGTGCTCTACTCTTGACTGGGGAAGAGAAGTGTGAGCCGATTTTCAGTAAAACTTCAAATTCTCTTTTGGTACTGCCAGGGTAAAGTAGTTTCGCCGTGGACGTCTTAATGGCACGGTAAAAGGCGCAAACGGGGATTGTTTGAGAAAATTGGAACCGACAATTTCACGGGGCACATTTCACGGGACAGTGATTCAATTTAAAACTGACGCGCAGATACCACGCGCGTGTGTATAGGAATTCGCGATGTAGCGCTAGCCGTTTCCACGGGCATTATATTATTTTCTATTGGCTCTCGTCACCCTCCGCGGGCCGAAGGAAGGGGGGGGGGGGGGCGGAACGAGAGGGAGGTAGGAAAAAACCGGCAAGCTTGCACCACCGCGAATCCACGCTCATAAAAGCCCCATTTTACACGTTTCGATGGCGCTCGGGGAATAGCACGCGTCGCCCGCAATATTTCCTTTTTTCCTCTGCTGTTCACGCGCTCGCAACTGCGACACGCGAAACGCGAAATTAAGGGAAACAGATGGAAACACGGGGGAAGGTGAATCACGGATTCGATGACTGCAATGGGAGCAGTTGATGCATGCCGAGTCTTTGAAATGTATGGAAACGAGCCGGGGTACCGAGTGAATTGTACTCCATTCCGCGGTGTTAACCCTTGTGCCAATGGCATTTCGAGACGAGAGTGGAATATGGAGATAACTCCATGTGCTAACTTTCTTTACCTGTATCACTGTCGTTCTCGGGGTGCTCAACTGTGGGCGATGTTGTAAAACGTCCTGACGTGCGCCGTTCCTGGACGAGGAGGGATGGGCCCTCGCCTCCGCGTAACCGTAATCCCTAAGGCCGCGATTACGCTTTTTGAAGTATCTACTGCGCGGGGCAGGTGGATTGGCGGTTACGGATCGGAGAAGGAAAGAACGTCTTCGTCTTGGGAACGTCAGCCAGACTCATCAGCAGGATCCTGCCTCTCTTTTAAAAAAAATGTTTATTGGTTAGGGATTGGTAGGGGAGAGGCTTGCAGGTTGCCACTGCTTGCAGGTTGCCACTGCTCGCAGGTTGCCACTGCTTGCAGGTTGCCACCCCTGCTCAGGGTTACCAGGCGATCCAGTACACGTACTGGCATATATGACGTCACTTAGCTTGGATTGGCTTTCCCGCTTGTTTACACTCAGATGTCATTTTTCATGATTAGGTGATGTTTACTATTGTCATTGAGTTTGAAGTGAAGTGTTTTTATTGCATTTTAGTCATATTTTCGTTTATTTATTCCATTTTTTGATACATTTACAGTATGGCAGCACGCAGGTCAAGAAAATCTGAACGCGGCATTAAGGATTTTGAAGCGTTGCTCGACGCAATTAAAGCAATCAAAGTCAACAATAAATCAAGGAAGAGCACTGCAAAGGCATACAACATCGATATGCGAAGCTTTCCTTGAGTTTTTTTACAATTTAAGCAATTTTTCTAGGGGTGGCAACCTGCAAGCCAAAATTTCAACGAGTCAATTTTAGATACTTTCGAGAATTTGCAGTATAATTTTTCTTTTTCGAGAGTTTACATGATTTCTAGCTCAGGATTGTAGCTCTACACTTCCTCTTTCCAACTTATACCATAAATCAACGATACGTTAATTTTATGACGAGTTATGATAAAAAAAGCTAAGGGGTGGCAACCTGCAAGCCTCTCCCCTACCATTTACAGAGATCGAGTGGCACCAGAAACATATGTAACTCGAAAAAATTGCCCTACATTCTCCTCTCTAAATAACTAATTGTTCGAACGCTTCGAAAACTTTTAGCTAAACAACATTGTTAAATTTAATGATAGATAAAAATTTGGGAATGGTAACACTGATATAATAAGCATTCTCTACCACAACCATCTGTAATATCAGACATTGGAAAAAATACCTTAACAAAACGAAAAGGAAAACATTTTTGAGCCACTTATAATAAATATGGTTAAACTACGAATAAAAGTATACTTAGAGTAGACGTAGGTAAAAGTTCGGAGGGAGTAAAAGTTCGCACCATGCGAATTTCATTGTTTGAGTTGTGGCAGTTGCCAGTGGTGATTGACAGTCAATTGTAAATGAGTCACCAGTGTGGAATTGTGTAGCTGTGCTTCGTTTTGTTATCGTACGATGCGGTAGGTATTGAATTCGTTAGTTTTAATGTAATATTCTCATTTTTAGGAATCAATATTATTCCTATAAATTGATCAGTAAATATTTTAATTAATACTTCAGTGGGGGCAAGAGTTCGCACAATGCAGTGGGGCAAAAGTTCGAAAGCAAACTTCCCCATTTAAAAATCAGCTGGAAGTAAACGAAGCAATGAAAAGAAAATCTGAATGCGAACGGTGCAAAGAAATAATTAGAAAAGCAAAAAGTATCCAAGAAATAACATCTACTTGTGAAAAGTTCTGAAAGGAACAAAACAAATCGGTTCCAAAAATGAGAATAGCCCTACCATCAACGGTCTGTGGAAAAAATAATTTGTCCTGCGTGTGAAGAAGAATGCACTGATCCTCCAGAAGACTGATGCCTGCGCATGCTACGAAGGTGACGGTAAGTTTTTGCAGGCTACACCCCATCTCAGGGAAATTCATTACTCAATTCGAATTGAATTGGTAGGATTCCCAATGATTTTCCAAGTACTCCAACGCGCACCGTTGCACCTCGCGTCTGTTTCAACTCAAATATTTAAGCTGCACTATGCAGTAACGGATAAAGCGGATGCTTGTTTTACAGTTCACGGCTCGTGCTTCAAGTTGACGTATAGTAAACAATAATTACCGCTACTCGAAATAAGCATGCTAAACATTTAATAAAGTCTGACACGTTAATTGCATTTTGCACCTGTTCAAGTAAAGCGAATGCGCTTCTTCCCAATTGTCCATCCGTTATAACTAAAAATACTCGACCTACCGTAGCAGAGCCGATTGCTCGCGATTAAAAACTATCCATTCTTCCCGGATGGACTTTTCACGGGCGTCAAACTTCGAAAACTTAAAAATCGCGTGCGGTGACAATACGCGAAGCCTCGCGTTTGCTGCATCCATTTTTAATTTACGATTCGTTACTCGCGTACACTTAAATACAATGAAATTAACACCGTATCAAAGGAAAGAAGCGTGCCTGCCCATACCGCGCGCGGCGCTGGAGGAACAAGTGGCTGGAACTTCTGGGAACGTTTTACCGAGGGGGTGCAGGGGTTAGGAGCCATAGGGGGTTTCGTCCTCGCGCATGAATATAAAAAAGAGGGAAAGGGATTTTTCTTCGCGGCACGCAAAGCGTGCAAATTAGGGGGCCAAAAGGAGCCGTGAAGGGACGAGGCGGGAGGGATCCCTCGCGGGGGCGAGCTTCTCTCGAAAATTTTCGAGGCTCGCCCGCGCTTCTGAAATATTAAATTATCGCGTGGCGTACTTTCAATTTAATTAATGCCGATAGAGGTCCGGTGACCCAAAACTTCAGCAGTTCGCCGCCGTGGCTACGAAATTGTTCGCGTTTCTTTTTTCCTCCCCCTCAACCCTGCCACTTCTCGCCCTCCAGGTTTCATCCCCCGACGCCATTCAGACGCGAGTGTTTTTCACAGGTGTAAATAGAAACCGAGACGGAGAGAGATAGGGGGGGGGGGGGGCGAGCCGCCGGGAAAAGCGGCGACGAGTGCTTGACGATATTCCTCTGAAAGGATTAACGATTTCTGACACGGCCGCGGTGATAATTAAACGCCGCGATATACAAAACCGCGGAATGAATGTGCGAGTGACGGTTTTATGCCGCGATGAGAATGGAAGAGTAACGTGTTCGGCTGCGGGCGCATAAATATTCATCCAGGAAATGGATGTCGAGTAATTTCATTGGTTTTAGAAACGGGGGTTCGCGTCGGGAACACAGCCTATGGGGGACGTCGACGTTTCGAGAAAGCTGCGGACGAGAAAGAGGAAATAACGTAAAATTGAGATTGATGGACAGTGTTAATTTAATCCTTACATGTCGCGTGAAAATTCAGCGACGTAAGGATTGTCAAGGAGGTCGGCATTATCTTACCGGAAGCTGCGATAGCTATTTTTAATAATTGCTTTACGAGCGGGTTTAATGAAATTTTTGAAGGGGGAATATACCGAGAGAATTATACAATAACGATACACTGGCGCGGAGCAAATATTTGTCGAATTCATAAATATCGCGAAGTTATAATTATTATCGCTGTTAGCAAAGTAATTGAATTTTGTATCTAATTAACGGCCCTCTGATTATTTACGAATATTTTATAATAATACGGGGTTATTTGCATACATTTCGCGGACCTACACACGCTTCAATTATAACACTCATTAACGATAACGCGTAACGCGTTACGCCGCCGTGCAACGAACGTCCGCAACGAAACTGACGAGGATCAAACACCACTTTGCCGATGGAATTGTAGAACGCCACAAAGTGTTTAGCTCCGCCGAGAATCAGCGACGATAATTGGCATATATTTTTCTAGCTCGTATTCGGCAGACGCCCGACTTTCAGCGGTTATTCCACCCGTTCTACCGTGAAATTTACATTTAAAAATTTCTTTTCGTCCCTCGATGGATGCATATACCGCCCAGCGTCGGTGACCTCTCCGCCGCGAAATTTCATCGGAACACGCATAGATTTAAATACATACGAATCACTCGGCAGGACCGGCGACTATCCGAGTTATTCATTCGAATTGTCTCTTCTCTGACGGTATCGATAAACGAAAGCCAAAAACCTAATGCCCGCGACTCTTGGCGCCAAAATACAAGTCCCATTTCGCAACTTTTCTTCCCGATCGAACGTGAAATAACCCGAAAACGGTGTTCCTTATGTTGCGGGAATATCCCACCCCGATATACGCGACCAACAGGGGATGCTCGTTTCAATCGACGACCCCCCATAAGCAGCCTCATAACCGATGCCCGAATCGAGTTACCGCGGCGAGTCCAGGTGCTAAGGGTGCAACCCCATGACCAGTCCACGCAACGACCACCAAGGTAAAGGACGACGATAAAGTTAAACGATGGTTTGGCCGCATCTCTCAGCGTGTTTCGCCCCCCTTTTTTTTTATTTATTTTTTTTTTTGTCACCCCTTGGTCGACCCGTGCACCGTCGCCACGGGTCGTTCGATTCTCGACCGAAATGGAATATCGATACCGGAACGTTCCAGGGAGGGTTGAAGTGTAGCGAATATTGAAAAGTTCTCGGCTGAAAGATGAAAAAATGGCCGAGGGGCGGCGGGGAACGATGGCTGTCCAGGAAGAGAATGGGGGGAGGGAGCAGGGTAGGGGTGTGGTGTTTGCATTTTTCGAGGGGGTATAATCGGCTCGAATCGATCGACCGAGGGGGAGGGTTAGGGGAGGGACAATCGTTCGTGAAACGTTTACTTTGCGCGAATTTCGCGGCGTAACGGGCGCAGAAGAATCGGCCGATCGGTGGATTCGCGCCCCTCTCGAATTTATTCTCGCAACAGTCCGCTTGTTATCGCCGCCGGCCGCTGATAGGCAATCAACTTTTTCGGGGGGCACCGGCGGGAGGTAGGTTCGCGCGATTTTCCGTGGACGATGATCGCCGTGTGACGAGCGATTCCGAGTCTGCCGTGAACAGATTTCCCGTGGAAATCGAACCACGGTTTCCGATGGTAATTGATACTCGCCGCTTCGCCGGGAACGCAGGATGAATGAATATAAGGAATTAGGTGGCCCGCTGGGCTCGCAATAAATTCGCCGTTTAAATGTCCCGGAGAATCTGGATGCTCTTATTATTGAGATCATAATGTTTCAGCTTTAACGTGCAAAGCAGTTTACAGGCTGTTTAAATTCTGCCCAACTCGTTCAACTACCGCCCTGGATTATTCCCATCTGTATTGCCCTGCTCCGCGCGTATGGAGGGTTGAAATTTTGCGTCCCAGGAGCGCCGCGGAGGATTCTGATTTTGTTGCAATTACCCGCACGTCGCACGGTTGTTTAAAATCTTAATAACCTGCAAAAACCAGTTAAAGGTGTCCCTAAATTCTATTTCTTAATGCTTCGCACGATTTTCATTCTATATAGGTACATTATATGCATTTGTTGATTTTTGCTGAAACACTTATCCGCTTATTTGTAAATTTTCTAATAAACTAAGTGATTATAATCTGGACATGTTAACTTTTATCGAGAACACCTGTATTTTTACTTACGCACAAAAACAGGCAAAAAATAATCATAAATAAGTAGAGAAAGCATTAACAATAATAAATGAGTAAATATATAAACTAAATTGAAGTATATAAACGAACAGGAAAAAATAAGTGACAAAATAATTTTGCTCATTGTCAGCTAGAATCGCATTAAGGGGTTAGGTAACCCTCAACAGCCCAAAATCAGGCCCTTTTTCAAACGCATATTCTTTAGAAAATTAAAGTGTTTAAACAGACTATTTCATTCGCTATTAAATACCTACAACACTTAGTAAATCTGTATTTCAATCCATTAGTTAGTTATAAAGCGACAAAATATACTTACCTACCCTTTATCACAATTTTAAGAAAACGCCTAACACTCATCCCTTTGTTCCACTTTGTGCTGTTGCCAGATGTAAAATGTGTAGTTCAACTACTGGGCTTTGCAGTGTTGTAGTGAAAGAAAAATAAGAAATTGTAAAAAAGTAATTTTCTAAGCTTGTGCTTCTTAATAGGGTGAAAGCACTAGTAGTCGGCCACCCTCTAGTAGTCGACCACTTTTATTATTTAGCTTAAAGAAATAAGTACTGAAATAAAGAATTTATAAAATGACAATTTTATATTATATTTTGAATTTCTAACTTTACAATAGACAAAAGGCGCCCTTCATAGGTAAAAAAAATAAATGCTTTTAAAGTGATTTGTAAACTAATTTTTATTCTACATACGCCATTGCTGTTTTCTAACCCGAGAAACATAAGTGTGCTTTGAATAGAAACGACAAATGTAATTCAGTTCTATACATTTTTTTACTGGAAAATTATGCTATTCCACTGAAAAAGCATCAACAATTTTATATGCGCTTCAAAAATTTAAAAAAAAATGGGATACTTTATTTATTTATGGGAGGTCGGTAACTGGATCATCATTCCCTTTCAATTTTCAATAGTCGA
Source organism: Andrena fulva (assembly GCA_946251845.1). Classification (NCBI taxonomy): domain Eukaryota; kingdom Metazoa; phylum Arthropoda; class Insecta; order Hymenoptera; family Andrenidae; genus Andrena; species Andrena fulva. The sequence continues at coordinate 64,176,585 of OX276327.1, forward strand.
TCACAGCGGTCGACTTCTGAAGCTAACTGCATTCACAATGAATGCTAATAGTCGACCACGTATTAACTATAAGATAATTAAAATTGTATATTCGTTTCTTATGGATTAATGTTCTACAAAGTTTATATAATTTATTTATAGAATACAAATACCTACTTTAAAAACTTAAAATTTGTTACTAAAACTTATATTAGTTACGCATTATTCCTGTCATTATTAATTATTTACTGACGTTGCACATTATATTAAAAATAAATTTTAGTTTGTAATGCGCACATAACCTATTTTGAATTTCATATTAAAAAAGGTGGTCGACTACTAGCTATCGGACCGGTCGACTTTTAGAGTTAAGCGGTCGATTATTAAAGCATTCGGACCATGGACCTAAGAATTAAATGGACGGAGCACAAAGTCTCAACATGGACGAGGGGATCGAGCCAGTCGATCGGGAGGAGGGAAGTCGTGGTGGACGGCTTGTGATTGGCGGAGTAGTACGCATGCGTCGCGCTTTATTTGAAACGGAATGCTTATATAGGGTGTATTAAAATATGCTTATATGTATAAAACTATATATACATATGTATGTATACTTATATATTACATATATATATGTACTTACATATGAGCCCCTCAATTGACGAGTGGCATAAGTTTTACCAAGTCTTAAGTGACCAAAATATAATGTTCCAATTACATATTAACGTTTCAAACTCAACGACAAACTTAACCATAAAAAAATATAAAAGAGGCAATGCCTCTTATCAATGATATGTCACTTTCATTAACCAATCACCGATCGTCCACCACCACATGCGCAGTATCATGCACCCCCCTTACTGACACGAGCTTAGGCCCCGCAGCTTTGTGCTCCGTCCATTTAATTCTTAGGTCCATGATTCGGACACTTTATTTTTAACGCTAATTATTTATTTTCCCCGAACTTTCCTACTAACACAAAATATTTAGTGATACATTAAATACATTTGAATTACTTCAATACATTTTATATATTTTATAACATTGATTGTTTATTTTTTTCTGTACTTTTCATTCGAGTTTAGCTTTAAGTGGTCGACTACTAGTGCTTTCACCCTATTTGGCTTTTTAACCAGTAGTGCCAATGATTAGTGCAGTGCCAGCATTAGCGCAGTTTACCTTAATTGGAGCCGGAAATATCGGATTGAATAAGCTACCACGAGTAAAGTCCATTTATCGAAACGAAATAATTACTCGCGCGAGCACGAGTGCCTATTGCAGCGTGGTGCTTACTTTCGTTTGCATTTGCTAGTCTCGATCCCTTTGGTCCCATCGAAACGTTCAAGTCGATACACTTTTCAGAAGCTCGTGGGCTTCGCTGCGATAATCATTCTGCTATTAAAGTCGTAGTCATCGGCTCCCCTCGTCCATCACCTCTTCTAATGCCACCTTCGCCCTCCAGTTACGCGAAATCGTACCCAGAAAATCAATCTTCAGAATCTAAATATCCCATTCGATACATTTACTTCGACACTCGGAATGAATGAATATTTCAGCCGCCCCGGTACAAATCCGCGAGTCAGCGTGAGTCCACGCGAAACTGCCCGATCGTTGGCTTTCATCCCCCTTTCTTTTTCCCCCTGATTTTCTCTGCTCGCTTCTCGGGCGAGTGCAGGCGCACGCGAGCCCAGAGGGCGAGAAGGGCACGGAGCCAGGCGTGGTTCATCCGAAATTTCGATTAAATGGGATTTCGATATGCGCGAAACATGTCCCGAAGGGAAATTTACCGAGCGTTGTAGAGCGAGGGCGCCTGGAACGGAATGGGGGCGGAGGGAAACGAGGTAGTTTTCGCCGATAGAGTCATTGGCCGTTCGGCCGGATAATGCGAAATGAAATTGTCACAATAATCGTTGGCGAACGGTATACGTCGCGGCTGGATAAACTTGGACAGTTATACGGGGTGGTCAGTTTATCCAGAGAGTATTACCGTGGTAATTCGAGCGCACCAGGGACGAAGCAGGAACTCCAGCTGGAGGGGAATCATTTTCGTGAAACTTTGTTCACGCACACCTTGGGTAATCGTTGAATAACGAATTAAAGGGTACAGCAGTTTCTAAGGGGTAACGGCACGATGATAGGCCAAAAATGGTAGGATAACTTTGAAGGTGTAAATCTGAAAAATATGTTCCTTTGTTCTTCATTAATAGGGTAAGTCCGGGAGAGTCCGGCCAGTGTTGATAGTTTAAGACTGATGATGCAAGAAAGGGCACTGTGTGTCACTGACACGAAACAGACGAAGGCGCTTGTTGTTTATCTCACATTGACCATTGTCACAAATCCATAGGGTAAACCAACCAGTAATTGACCGCATAGGATAGACCGGGGGCGGTAGTAACAGGGGGGCGAATGTAATACGCTAAATATCTCAAAACATATAATAGATATTAACACCAATTTTGGATATCTGATGAACAATGACATTTGGAATATACACATCCATGCCCTATGAGTGCAGATACGCAATAGACATGGATAGTGAAGAAAATAACTTTTCGATACCCTAAAGTAACTTTTCCTTACTGACTTAAAATTGTAATATAAACACTCCCTTCGCAAGTATGTGCTTGTTCGATTTTTTAATCTGTAATTCGACCTTTTTTAAACTAGTATTGATCGTTACGTTGCACTTTTAAGCGTCTCGTTAGTCAACATTTATAATTTAAGTTCAAAAGCATGGTCGGGGGCGATTGTAACACCGGCAGTCGGGGTCGGTTTTACCGCAACAGAACCGAATATGGACAAAGCAGGCGAATAATATTGTCTTATTTGCATGAAATCCTATAGCATAGCACATGCAAACCAAATGAAAAATGGGTGCAATATACTGAATGTAAGGATTGAGCAGATGAAGAATGCATCAGCCAAAACGTATTTTATTTCTGCCAGAATTGCGATACCACATAATTTGTTATAGATTTTACTTTTTTCATTTATTATTATAATCTAAATCAATAAATATTTTAATTTTGTAAAGTTATATTGGTGCTACTATCGACTCCATGCAGTGTTACAATCGACCCGGGGTCAGGGACGGTTGTAACACTTTCTCCGCTTTTCATTTTTTATTAATAACCGGAATATTGCTTGACATACAGCGAAACTGTTGTGGCTCAAATAATGTCAGATAAGTAAGTAACATTTTCGTAAAAAAACTGTTGTTGTAACTGTAATAGTTTTTGCGTAATCGTATTCCAATGTCAAAGTGTTACTACCGCCCCCGGTCTACCCTACCAGTGAATGACCATTAGGCAAAGAAATGTTAATTATAAATTTATATGTTTGTAAATGGAGTGTAGTTGCACTTTTAATATCCCATATTTTTAGTTACGCGTATTAAGCAAACATTAATAAGTACAATTCTTATTAAAAGTATTTCAGGAATGTATCAATATGCGGTCATTTACTGGGCTTCTACACGTTTTGCATTTTATAATTGATTTTTTAAAACTTACGATAAGAATAAGTAATTATTTTCATAGAAATATCAAGAAAAATAAATTTAAATGCAATTTCAACAGTTGTTTTGTTGTTATACATAAATATATTCAAGTATTAACCTCAAAGGGCCATAAATTCAACAATTCGGTCATTCACTGGTTGGTTTACCCTATTTGAATTATAAGATACAGTTAAGACTTTATGCGAGGCTGAAAGTTTTTACACCAAGTTACAGTGGTGGTGATATTTGAAAAAAAAGGTATGTTTATTTACACTGTTCCGATATTGGGGGATATAATATGCATATAACTACACTGTAACACCAACAATACGTATGTATTCGTTTTTAATTTTTTTTTTGATAAGGTGGTCGATCCCTCCCTTGATTACCCGTAGTGGGTGGACGGTCTAACCTCGACATGCGGGTGAGACCGACCAGTTGCAGTGCCAATGTTTTTGGTTGAAAATGAAAATAAATATTTGAAATTAACGCACACTATAATTTATATATACCCTAAATTTCTTGGTCTTTGCTTTAATTTGCACAAATCCACAAAAATGTGAAAAACAACGATGCTACAATTTCTTTTCCACAAAATGGTCGAACTCTCCCGGGCTTACAATATATCATAAGACCCTTAGTTACATTTTTAATAAAGTTCATAAATTTCTTTAAAATCACCTCCAAAGTTATCGTACCATTTTTGGCCTATCGCCAGGGCGTTGCCCCTTAAACACGAGTAGCTGAATTGATTTGTATGAATTGAAATGTAATTAATAAAATCAATAGAATCTTAGTTCTAGTATTTTTAAGAACATTAGGGTAAATCCGGGAGACGCGGTCGGGCCGGAGAGTTGGTCGTGTCGTTATATTTCAGAGTCTATACGTAAAAATGCATTAAAGTGCAGACCAATTACTTCTCTAGAAGCCAAATAGTTGAATGAATAGCGTTATTTCGCTTCCTTCTGTGTTTTTCTGGATTTATAGGCTATAAAAGGTAAGTTGATGTTACATTTAACCTCTTTTGTCAAACAGCGGTTGTACAGAATCGTATTTAAAATATACTTCTAAGTTTATTTTCCTTTAATGTTTGGAATAATAATATAGTAGAGATATTGAGGGACAATGCAGCCAAAGTATTTGGCCATATTAACTCTTCCTCTCAAAGCTAACGAGAAGACCATGTCTCACTGCAGAAAGGTGAGATGGTCGAGTTATGATTTTTTTATTATTTCTGTTTATTTTTTATTTTTTATTATTATTTTATTATTATTTTTGTTTATTTAGTTTATTTATTCACTTTTGTATTCATTTGCCATGCTAATCGCCAGTAGGTAATTCACTTTTTCTTTGATGTGTTCTTTACTTGTTTAGCGTAAACATATTAAATATCAATGAATCCGTAGTTGTATTCACTCATAAATAATTTTGCTTTATCCTTTGTTAATTTTCCATGAATAATTATGTGAGTGGTCTCTGCCAACGACGAAAACCATTTCTCCCGGCACTTCGGTTGAGGTGGTCAGATGTCATGACTTTAGTTTTCAACCCGATTTACAGTAAATATTGTCTTAAAGCAAATATCGACCAGTTTTGCTGAATCGGCATAAAATTCTGAACATATTAGGTTTGTTCTGATAAAATAAGTAATATCTATATTAGTTTTAATAGCCATTTTATATTAGGTCGACCGCGTCTCCCGGATTTACCCTAAATCTAACGATCAGATCTAGGCATTAGATCCATTCTAGCACTACTTAGGAATATTTTACATCAAGTGTCTCTACGTTTCCCCTTTAAAGCGTTGCATTTTTGCAAACTGGCGTATCTTTACGCCGCTTAGCCAGTGTTTTGGTTTCGTAAATATTTAAACCTTCCCTGTGCATCCATTTTGCCTCCGTTTATCCGGCGCGTATGCATTTTTTAATTATATGGCCCATCCACAGCGGATGTAGGAGGCGGGAAACGCGTTTGTTTTTCTCCCCTCCGCGCTGTAGTCCGAATTCGGCGGACAGCAATGGTCGGGGGGGGGGGGGGGGGGGGGGCCCGTTAAAACATTAATTTTGTTCACGACTCGGAACAGTGTTAACGCGTCGCGTTAATTATTAACGCCCCTGCTTTCAAACAATCCCTTCAGCCTGCGAAATCCACGGCTGCTGACCGATTCAATATTTCACCGCGCCCGCGTTTCTTCTTTATTACAGCCCGTAAACGGACTGCTTTCTGTTTATTTGCCAAAATATTATGTACACTGCTCGCCGCTCCGCCCATCAACGTTGAACCATTCACATCGCGATCTTAGAAAACGTTACTATTGCCTAATAGAGTGACTCCATATAAACACATCTTCATCCCCATTCGAATTGGGCACCGGAAATTCGGCTCCCAATGTTCGAAACATCCTGTGCCATGCATTACTCGAGGTACCTAAAAATGGCTCCGAGCGATAAATTCGTCTGTGTAAGTTAACAACCCCCGAGGCGCAGCGGGGAAATTCAATAAGACGCGAATAAAGGTCGTAACTAGCGTGACGTTTCGCTGGATAATCGTTTTGAAATTGACTTGCTGGTTCAGCGTGTTACAATATCGCGGGGAAATATTGTTCGGGGCCGATCGGGATGGTTTTATCGAGCAATTTTGTAATTTATTCCGTCAATATACATGCAAATGAATAATATGCGGTAAATGTATGGCCCTTGTGGAATGGCGGGTGTGTGTCCCCTGTCAGCCTGCACAAATATTAGTCAGACAATGGTCCAAGCACACGCTTCATTCGATTTTGCACATTTGTACCAGCTGCGCTCCCTTTGCGTTTGGGTTCGCTCATTGACTCGCCTCTCTGGAATGGATTTAGATTAGGCCTTGATTTAATATGATTGTAATCCGTCACTACTTCAAGTCGTCTATTATCTTTGACTTTTGGGGTAGGTATGATTCACAAGGAGAAGTTTTTAGATGGACGCCTCCGATTGCTTTGGTCTTTGGATATGTTTTAGAGAACTGAAAAATAAGATATAGGTACGTGTTTTTTTTATAGCAGCCTGTTTGCACGTGTAAGGAGTGAAAGCACCCTTAAAAGTTCATATCAAGAGGTAGGGTGACTGTACCTAATATCGCCAGTGTTCCTAATATCGCCACTCGCTATATCTCGCGAAGTAAACTCTAAAATTTATCGGTTATACACTGAATTAGTACCTAAACATATGTAGGAAGACATACTGTAATTGCAGCAGCATGTGATCAACAATTACAGAAAGGGAAGGATTTTAGAGAATCTTAATAGTGTAAAAATTTATTGGACTGTCACAATTTTACATCACATTCGGAGAAGGTAAGTCTAATAATTCTGTGAATGCAGGAATATCTACTAGAAATACCTAATTAATGATGTACTTAAGAAATTAAATCGATTCAAATATTTTCCGTAATGAAAATAGCGTTTTTCTTTTAGCAGTATGCGTGTTCTCAAAATCTCAATACCGCCTACCGGAGAACAATGGTTTCGATGTAATGTTTGTCACAGGTGAGGTCACGAAATGTGCGGAGCAACCGAAATAAACTTTATTTGTCCAATATGTACATCGGAACGTAAAAATAAAATATTTTACAAATCTATATTTTTAAATTTCTATATTATTCTAATAAAAATAAAATCAAAGATGGATAAAAAAACATTTATAGAGCAAGAAATAATAAAAGCACTTGTGAAAATGACTTTAAAAACTCATATATACATGAATTAATCAATATTTCTTGAGTAGGCGATATTAGGTACACTTTTTTCAGGACCCGATTTTTGCATGTCTTGCGTTTTTTGAGTCCTAATTAAAAATTTGTAGGTTTCAACGATTCTAACTTATGCTACATGAAAGATGAATAATTTCTCTTTACTTTGAAACGAAGTGCATGCAAAAATATCAATTATTATTCAATTGACAGCGACTTAACTTTTGCCTGGCGATATTAGGTACAGTCACCCTACGTAAAAAAAATTAAAAAAGATTAAAATCGACTTCAAAAAAAAAAAATAAAAATGCACCAGAAAGTAGGAAATAAATTTTTGCCTTATTTAATCTACGACTCTTAATAATTTTGTGTCGGCGCCTCATCGTTTGCACTGTGTAAATCTGGCGCCGATTTCCGAAGTTCCGCGGTGGTCACACCCGGCCGATTTTTAAACAGTTACCGTACGAACTGTATCGGTCCAATCGAGTCCTAAAAATTATAGTACACACTTTGAACATTGTAGAATATGAAACAGTCGCATTTTAGTAAGAAATTAAATGACAACAAGTACACAAAAATCGGAAAGGTGCAGAGTCCTGAAAAATGATTTTTTTTTTATTAAAATAATCATAACCTTTTCCTTTTTCAATTAATTTTCGTACAGTTTGTGGCTGATACTAATAAGATGTAGTCGCTTCAGTTTCTTACTAGTGTGCGTTTCAAAAAAGGTATTTATTTCGAGATCTGAAGATGGTAAATTGTGGAGTAAAAAAGCACATTTAATTTAAAGAAATAACTATTTATTATTATTATAATGATTCCTATTATTATTAAATTATTATTATTATTATATTTATCCATAAGAAAGTAATTTAACAATGAAAAGAATTGAATCTAGTCTTCTCCCGCGCATTCGGCACACATATACATTCTGTGTTCGTATTCATTATACGCACATATAACTTGGTCGAAAAAAGTATTGTCCAAAAACAATGTTTTTTTTAGTGGCTGCCACTCACCAACGGACTTTCTGAATCAAAAACTGACGGTCTCTACCGGAAGAGGAAACCCCAAATTTCCGTAAAATGTCAGGTCAATGCCATTTCAAAGCCAGGAACTTACCGGTACCAAGCTCCAAAGTTAAAAAGCGGGTCTATTCGACCCATTGTGACAACGAAGGGTTAAATCATTGAGCTCGACTTCTTGATCTCGCAGATTACACCCTGCGACACAAATTCCTGTCTCCAGCCTCCCGAAAAACCTTTCCATATTCAGTTCTCGCGTTAGAAGGGAGTATTGCACAAGTATCTCGCTTCGAGTGCCAGAGAAATCGCGGCAAACGATCCGGATCGCGCCACCCTCTCCCATCGATCGTACCTGCACAATAAAATCCATCTCCCGGCGCAGAAAGAAATTTCACACCCCCTTAGGCATGTAAGTCGTACCATCGCGGTACCAGCAGCGGTTAATGAGGGGCGGTTGCTTTTTATACTTTCCATCCCCGGCGCACGTTCCCTCGCGAGGCCGAAAATTGGTCGACGGCGAAGGCGCGAATAAAGGGAAGAGGGCAAGGGGCGGGCGGGCGGAAAGCAGAGGAATATCGATATGCGGGCGAAGTAAAACAGAATCGAAATGAGGCAGGTGGCGCTTTGAAGGGCTGCCGTTCAAAGCACACGTAAACTTTTTTTTGTTCACGGCGAATTCGTCTCCGCCTTGTTCCTCTCGGTTATTGCTCGAGCTTGCTAAATCGTCGCGCGGAAAACTGCTCGATCCTTGAAGGGATCGCCACAGAATCCTCGCGTTGAGCCCACTCAAGACGAGCCCTCCATCTTCCATTTGTATTTTCAGTGTATTTTGTCTTTATTGTATTTCGAGTGTCCCCTCTTCGAGTGGATGTGGCGATTAAAAATTTCAGGGTTTTAGGACACTCGGTGGGTGGATTCTAGGTGCTGCCCCGCTGTTTATAAATCGAATCGCGCTGAAACTGAATCTCACGGATTCCTCCGGAATCTAGCTCAACTATGCGAAACCCGTTGATTCGTAACGAACCGCGTTCCTTTGTCAAATGAGCTATGACTAAGACGCGTTGTTGATTATTGGTCGCACTGACACGAATATCGGATAATTATTTAGTCTCTCCGGAGGTAGCAGGGTTCGCCGCATTGCTTTGATACAGAGAAATTAATTGTTAATTACGTTGCACGTATGTGACGCGCAGCTCGTTAGTATACGGGTAGCTTGCGTTGCTACTCGATACGTGATCGCTTTATAAAGATTAATTAACGATGGCTTCGAGTGTCGGATGTCTGCGGAAGTTTTTTTATTTTACGCTAACGGAAACCGCCGAGGCGTCGAGTGCCGTCGCGCTCGACGTATCATATCGAGATGCACTCGACATTGATGTTCGAATGGGTCGCGTTACTCTCCTCCTGTAATTTCGTAATTCGACGAGAAATACGACAATGTGGAAACGACATCGCGCCGTTACTAATGGTAAAATTGTATCAACTCCGACGCGAGTGCTAATGTAAACCTAAAGCAGAGCGCATCTACTGAATAATTACTCAATTAAATTATTCGCAACCTGGCATTCGGAGTAGTCTCCCGCATAACTTTAGCGTTTTTCATTGGCGGATAAAAAGGGTTTATCCAGGGTAGGTAGGGGAAGGGATGCATGATGGGGAAGCTAAGCAAATATGCAAAAAGATTGATAATTGAGGCAATTGATGGAAAAAGGGCACATAAGCCTATGTGCCCTTTTTCCTTAAATCGTTTAAATCGACTCAGGTATGTGTTATGTATATAATATATCAAGGACATTACTTCTCTCGCGTTCAGATTAGCTAGATGCTGTTTTATCACGTAGCGTGATCGACTCGCAGCTTCATAGTCGCTGAGCGGTCGCGCAACCGTGCTGTCATGCAAAAATCGTACTTTTGTTTCATAGAGGATTGTGTAAGCGAGGAAATGTGGAAAGTGAGGCGAGTATCGAATCCGCAAGGAAAGAAGTTAATTTAGGAAAGAAAAAATTGATTTGTAAGACAGCTTGCTGCAAAAAATCGAAGAAACTAATACTTAAAACATTACATTTTTTGTTTATTTTTTTGCTTCATTTTGTATTTTCTATTTAAGGAATGTAAAAAAAATGCGTAACGAAGTAAGTAAACAAAATTATATTTAAATAACTAAACAAAGGAGCAATTTTTTTACGAATTTACCATATTTACGGAATAAGGGCACATAAATGCCTTGCTTGAAACTTATAAATAAAGACACATATCATTTTCAAATCATGACTTCTGTTTTCAGAACGTTTGAAGGACACGGTATCTACATCCTTAAAAAAATTGGATTTAATTGCATTACTTTTTATTAAGTTATACTGTAATGAAAACTTTGAAATCGATTTTCTTGAAATGGCATTTTGGCGTATGTGCCATTTTTCCATCAAATGCCTCAATTATAACTTTTATATTAGTTTTTATGAATCAATATATAATTATAAGTGAATATTTTCACCTTTGGCACATAGTTTGAGCAACATTTAAATAAAAATTTGAAGTTGAACTTTTAGAAAAAAGTAATGAAAACCCATGTTGTCCCTGCCACGTGGTACCTATGACGGGGTACCGAAAATTACGCGAAACGGTTTCTCTAAATATTTCCACAATCGATGCAAATATGAATTTCTCCTAAATTATTTTCTTCGTACCCTCGCACAGGAGTTGTGGGATCATATCTTTTAAATATTCGACAAGTTCTTCCTCTTCTGTTCGCGAAAGTACACTCATAATTGGACCTAATGATAAACCCATGATCACTTCATTTTCCTGTTTCAATTTCTGGACATAAAGTTCCAGTGTTGTTTGTGGAAGGCAATATTCTCGAGCAGCTTTCTTGTACCCCATTTTGTTGCTTAAAACTTCATCTACAGATTTCTCCATAACTTCTTTTGACCATTTTCGTCGTCTAGTTTTTTCTTACATGTGCTTACCATTTTCAAATCCGAATTAAAAGTAACGAAAATTCGACTTAAATTATAATAGAGAGCGATGGCGTTGTTCAAAAAGACCCCATCTTGCCTCAAACCATCGTTTTCCAGAGACTCATGTTATTTGTACAACAGATAAAAGAATATTGCAATTTGTAATATTGTACATTAATGTAATTAGAATGGAGATTATAATGTAACAAAAATAATTGACTTACCGTTTTTAAATATAATATTTAAATATAAATATATATTTTTTTTATAAGACTTTTTAGTACGCAAAATAAGCTCCACGCAGCATGTGGACGATTTCACAGCTCTAAACCAAAGACGCGTGCTCCCCCACTCGTTTCTATCAACGACCTAACTGTTACAATACAATGGCTTCCTTTTGGTACTTTCATCAAATGTCTAGCATTTTTCGGTTATCGTTTTTTTACGATACCCCATCTTACCTCGCTACCCCATCATGCCCCCTTCCCATATTCTTAGATTCCACGCAAACGTTTCACCCTCCCGTCACTTAGAATACCTAGCAATACCAACAAATCGAACATCCAGCGCACAGAGCACCTGCGGAACATCGCACGTGTGTACAAGCTTCATTCCAACCCCCGAAGCCACCAAAAGCACCGCCATTCAGATCTTCATATCCAAACGCCGAGCAACAGCGTCCCCACGTACCCACCCCTTCGCTTCATTCGAAAATGATCCGAGCAGGAGCCATGGAAAAGTAGCCAGGCCCAGGGAACAGGGAACTAAAGGCGGGGGTGAGATCGAGGGAGAGGAGTGGCCGTTATACTAATTCGGCGAACGCTCGTTAACGACCCCTTTGAGGTCATAACTTTTGCCGCAAGTCCGGCGTGTGTTGGTGTGTGGCTGGTGGCTGCGCTTTACGCTCTCTCTCTCTCTCTCTCTCTCTCTCTCTATCTCCCTCCCTCTCTCTCTCTTCCTTACCCTATTCCACCCCACCATCGGCCGCCTTGACCGTTGCTCAGTCAGTTCGCTCCTCGAAAAGCGTCGCGACGCTTCCATCGGCGAGACGCGCTTTACTCGCCGGGATCCAGGGCGCATGTCCAGCCGATCAGCGCGCGGACCTGTCGTGTGGCGGCTACCCCCGTGCTGGTGGGGGTGAGAAACGTGCTCGTCACCCTCGAGGAGCGCCTCGAGAGACTCAGTGAGCGCCGCGAGTTCGCCGTGGCCGGAAGCGTCTCGTGGCGTCGCCGTTAGACGTGTTCGGGCGTCGCGAATCCCTCAGCGCGCCACTTTTCGACTCTGCCTCCCTGCACCCTGGCTGTTTCACGGTGGGATCGTCGTCAGGTCGCACGGAATAATCGTTAGACAAATAGCTGACGACCACCTGCAGGCTGCTCTCCGGGGACGGAGGATCGATCGAACCCGTCAGATTCGGGAGTCTTATTCGTCCCTCGGCGGTGACGGATAAAGGGACCCTCGCCCAGTGTCCCGTGATGCGTGTACCGAGGACCAGACCTCTGGAGCCAGTCCGCTCCCCGGGACTCTTCGCCTTCCACCGGCTCCTTTGATCGTTAAAATTCGACGAACATCAGACAGCCTGACGGAGAAAAGTAATCACATTAAAAGGTCCCCAGGGGTTCCCAAGGAATCCTCGACTGGTAGGGATAGAAAGGGGATAGAAAGCGATAGAAAGGGGGGATCCGGTCTGATCCCGGTTCTTAGGGGGAAGCAAAGGGCCGCGGGGCAGCTTCTGGCTAGCTGACGTCATCAAGAACAAACAAGCAGATCGAGGATCCGCAGGAGTGGAGATATTATATCCCAGGGCTGGAAGACGGCGGACAAAGAGGCACGGTGGATCGTTCCTCGCCGACAGAAGGGCGGAAGGGCCAGTTCGCAGAGACGGAGCCAGAGGAGTAGCCGGCAGACAGAGCTGCGAGGAAAGAATCGGATTTGAATCGAGCCTCTTTCCGATCGGTGTCTCAATCAACCTAAGTCGCACTAATTAGCTGTCGCCCGTGGCCGTGTCTCTGGTGACAGGCCAGGGCCCCTACGGTCCTGTCCCGAGACCTGCAGGATCGAGGAAAGCCGCCCGGGGATCCCGGTGTTCCTCCAGGATGATAACAAGTGTCACCGTCGGGGTCCACGTTCCTGCTACATTGGTAGACTGATCGCTAGAGATACCTCGACAGAGAAGCCTTCCCCCAGCGAGATAAAAAAAAAACCATGTCCGACAGGGACAAGTGAGCATCCACTCTCGCGCGTGCTTCCTTTTTTTCTGTGCTCTCTCTCTTCCTCCCTATCTATCTGCCACGATCCGGGAGAAGATGTGCCTGTCGCGACGCTTGCTGCTCTGCCTGCTGGGCGTCATCGTCGCCGTGAACGGTGAGTTTTTGCGTATCTTCCTCGACACCCTGATCCCTGGCTTACGCGGCGAAAGGGACCACAGGGCTACTTCTTTTCCCATGCGACAGATCGACCCTCGATCCAGCACGGACGAAATCTCTTCGGTACTTCGTACGTTCGCCTGGCCAGACGTGTCGCCAGCTTTCGGCTGGGATCTGTAGGCACGTCTTATTCGGTCGGCTTAGTAAGAGCCGGGCCCATTCGCGGCTGGTTTTGTCCGACGTGATTTACCGGGGAACTTTCGCGCGGATATTTTGCGACTGTTGCACGGTTTAGGGAAATTGCGTCGCAACTACCGCTGCTCGAGCGAGCTGCCCGGCCAGAGTAATTGCGGAGGTGGTGCTTGTTTTATTGGCCCTTAAAAAATGAAAGTCATAGTTTCCGCTTGGTTGCTCGCGACGGGCTCTGATCTTCGAGAGAATTGCTCGCATTGTGCTGGCGGTGAACTTGCCGGGGAAGCCGCGAAATGGGGTTAATTTTTTTCGTCAGAGGAACGCGAGCCGGGAAACTGCCGTAACGGGCTGGGAAAGTTCGGACCCAGCTTGCGAGTGAAACTTCTTGGGGGGCTAGTCTTTTTTCTCGCGCTTGCTTCTAAATTACTTGATAAAGTTACAGAAAAAAGGAACTTTGGTTAATCTATTTCGACGGAGCGGGGGTGCCCTTGATCCTTCAACCGGCGACACTCGAGATTTATAAAGCTCAAGTATCCGCGGCTAGGAACTCGCTATTGATAAACTTAGCTGTAAAGTTAGAAGGGGGAAAAGACAGGTTCTGAAGCAAGTGGAGGTAACTTCTCTCCTCAAACTATCAATCATCAATCACAGCCATCAGGCGTCTAGAACATCGGCACTGTGAATTGACAATTGAAGAACCCGGGGACACTCTTAATCCCCAAATAACCCTTGAACCCGTAACTCAGATTAAAACACACTAATCCCTAACGCAAAAGGACCCCAAGCACCCAGCGACGTCCTAAGAACGTTAAAAGTATAGCCGGAGCACAGACGTTAGGTCTTCGAATGGACGGTAAGGTGCTCGTCCCGAGGAGACTTTTCCGCGGCGCGTCGGTTTACAGCGAACAGTTACAAGGAAAATAAAAGCAGGAACAGCTTGGGCGGGGGTGGCTAACGGGGGTCGTTTTTACACGCGTCGGCAGATTTTACGGCGAACCAACCCTCTCCTCGTAATCTACGCGAAAGCGTGCACCAGTGGCGAAGGAGAAAGGGGAGAGGTGAAGAAAAGGGGGACTGTAAAAAAAAAAAGAGCGAAGAGGGAGAGAAGAAAAAAGCCAACGCGGATCACGGGGCGTTAACGCGCGCATTAACGGCCCTCTCGTGCTGGGCAAATAAAAAACGATATGCATGGATGGACGCTGGGTTTCCCCGTCGACCCTATAAAAAAATCTGCGACCTGAAAATGCAGCCGCGAACCCGTGAAAGTGAATCAAAACGCGTTATTGTTCCCTTTTCCCTCTTTTTTTGTTTCCCCTCCCGTTTCGCTCTCTCGCTCTCTCTCCTCCCCCGACAACAGACTCTCTCTGTCGAGAGAGCCGCTGTCGATTCGCTTTTGGTGGCGAATGAATGAAAACGCGTGGCGTTTTCAAGAGTCCGTTTTCCAGCTGCTTTTCCGCCGTCTGTGCCGCGTTTCCCGGTTTCCTTTCTTCGTTTTTCGTTTCGTTTGCCCGCTTTTTTTTTTCACCCGCTCCTCCGAGAGATTCGTTTAGCCCGGTACTTGTACCGGGCGATCGATCGTTATCCTAGGGAAATCGGGCGGGCAAACGCGCCCGGGGAAATTGCACTGTTTACATTCAATTACTTAAGTGTGCAGCTTGCAATAAACAAGATTACTGCGTCTGATGAAATATGCACTGGCGCCTGCCCGCTTAATTTCATTTCCCCGGGCGTTCTCCTCGCCGCGATTCGCCGGCCAGTCGTTCATTTTCTGGCACCGTTTCGTTGTTCCCGTTCTTCTATCGCTGGGCATAAATTTTCCCTTGTTTACGGTCCGGCCGGAGAGATAACAAACTTGGCTGCAAACTGCTGGAGAAATCTCGACGTCGCTCTTGTTAATGCGCGCCGTGCGAAACGATCGGGTATCCGTTCGGAGATGAAAAGTGTTTGGTATTCGATTATTGAATGTTTCGCCGTCGGTATATCTGCAGTTGTGGGAATTCGCAGCACGAAGGGAAGGAAGTAAATTCACGAGTGAGTCTCAGATTTTTATTAGCTCGGACAATTCCTGCCTGTGATAAGTTTTAAAAGTAGTCCACTTAGGGATCGCATTTGTCCACATCGTATTTTCAGTTTTATCCAAGCCGTTGACACGATCATTCATTCCTTACCGGACGCTGTCGATTGCTCCCTATTTTCCGGGCAAATTTTGTCCACGGGCCGGAACGAACGTCGCGGTGACTAAAAGCGTCCATTTGTTTTTTGGTGAAAAAAGAGGAGGGAAAAAAAACTGATTCGTTATTGACTGAAACTGCGAAATGGCAAACAGATAACCGCGACGGAAATCAATCTAGATAGAGCGAGATGTCGGCACAGTAATCTCAGATTTATTTTTATTAATCCCGCCTGATCGACCTAGTTGCCCATCGTGCCGCGAATACTACCCCGTGAAATTTACCGAAATATTGCGATCGTTACGGTGTTTCCGAATATTTCCCGGCGTGCAAATATTTATAGGGGCTCTAAAGCTGCATCCCGTACTCGCTCGGAATGAAGGAAGTAAATTTTTCTCCGTTTCCTGGCATCGACTTCCCCGCTCGTCTTCCCCGTTTATACCCCTTTGAAGTGCCCATGCAACTTTACGACTCGACGAGCTTGTCGATCGAGTGTATAATTTTCGTGAAAAAAATTTCTACCAAAATAAGGGCGGGCCTGCTGTCCCTCGTTGCACGCGAGCGACATTTCGCGACTACTCGAATAAGCACCGGGGCACTGGCTAAAGTACACGCAATTTTCCGTGACGACTGTATCTTCGCCCTGAGAGGCATTACGTTAGAGCAGCTTAATATTTAGGATGTGGTATTTGCGTTTAAAAAAGTCTAGCCCGCGAACGTTCCACCCCAAGTAGGTACTTAAGAAGCATTATCTGTAATCTCTTACCACTTTTCATGCCGCATAAACCGACGCTAACTTGCTCGCTAATGTGATTACAGTCTTGTATTTCACTCGTTCCGCACTTGTCTCCCTAATAAATTGCTTGGCTTCAGATTTTTAATGCGGTCAAATTTAACCGCGGACTATTCTGGCCGCGTATTTCTCCGCGGATCCAAAGGATATCTTAACAAACCGCCGATAGATCTTCGCATTGTCAACAACGGAATTTTTATCGCGGAACCGAAAGAAGTGGCCGAAAGGCCCTTCGGAAAAATCCAGCTCCCAAGGAAGTTTTCCCGTATTTCTGTTCCGTTCGTCGCGCGGCCGGAGCGTGAAAATCGAGATTCGCGACGGAAATTTGTTTCACCTCGCGAGGGGAAAGTTCGAACGAGTTTCGCGTGGAACGTCTTCGTGCGTCGCGGAAATTTTCGGCGAACGTCGACGGGAAGATCGATTCTCCATCCCTTGGACCAGGCACGGCGAAGGCCGCGCCAGGAATTTCATTCCTCGACTACGATTACGCGAACCAACTACCCCTGGCAATTAAAGATTCGTAATAAAATATCGTGTGCCCCGATCCAGCTGTACGGCGGCTGATTGATACGAATCAGCGTGCAAGGAGGTAGAATAGGGAAAGAAGCGAAGGCAGTACGAGAACTTCCCGGTGGAAAGATACCAAGCTGACGCTCGCGTTCAACTTGGGATAAAAGGCGGATACGCGTGTCTCGCGCTGCTTAAAACTTGAAACCGAACTACAGTAGCAGGAGGTACGCTTTTCCGTAGGCGGAAGGGAACGCGCCGTCGGCTTTATACATTGAAACGCAATCAAACAAACAAACTGAACGCTGCAGCACAGTCTTCCGCAACGCCGGATACCTTTGTCTCGCGCGACTTTGCCGTCCTAATCCGCGCGTTACACGAATAAGGAGAACATCCGAGAATTCGTCCGCGTTTCACTCGTTACCACGCGAGGGACAAAGAGAGAGAGAGAGAGAGAGAGAGAGAGGGGGGGGGGGGAACGTGTGTAATTCATCCGTCTAATAAATTCCAGAGAGATAAGTTTCTTGACGTCGGGGCCTTTCAGGCAGTTCTGAAAAGCGATTCTGTTAATTGCAACAGCTGAGGGACGGGAATAGTTGTCGCGTGGCTGCAATTTGTTAAAAAAATAGGGTGAACGGGGGATGAATTGAAACCGGTTGATCGAAATGGTTGGAGGATTATCTATTGAAATAGTTGTGTAGCTTGCTAAGGCTTGCGAATTCAATGTGTCGTTTCGTATAACAGCTCGCTAGTAGCGGAATACTTGCATATAGCGTGCAAGTTATATAGGTAGTCCACTGAAATTAGACGGAAATATGGTCAATATGCGGAGTAATTCCAAACTAGGAAAATTTTGCATGGACTTTTATTTCGTCGTTTTAAACGATATGTGAAATGTCCCCATTCATCGATGTGACCACCGCTAAAAATTTTACAGAGGGTCAAAGGTAAAAAACCGTTTTTCACGAATATCTGATTAGATATCAGTTTTACGACAAAAATAGTTATTATGAAGTTTGTAGCTTAGGAAATTGTGTACAAAAAAGGTTCTATGAGTTTTTTTCGCAGGAGTAACCATTTTCTTGTATGAAGGCTTGCAAAGTTTCAACCCTTATACTTTTGACTTTCGACAAGGGAAGATTCCGAATCCGAAAATTCAAAAATTTATGAAACTTTGTGAATATACAGGCGATATCCTTCTGAGTACAAAGCAATTTTGTTTGCTGTCCAAGTTCACTCTAAGAGGGTGAAATTGAGCCCTGGAAATTTTCGGATTTTGTGTTATTATTCGCGAACTGTAAGAACTGTAGGAACTAAGTTACCTAATTAAAAGAAGTTCTAATTAAAAGATACTCCTAATTAAAAGAAGTAACTTTTTCCTGAAAACTTTTTTCTATCCTTTACAGTTCGCGAATAATAACACAAAATCCGAAAATTTCCAGGGCTCAATTTCACCCTCTTCGCGTGAATTTGGGCAGCACACAAAATTGCTTTGTACTTAGGAGGACATAGCTTATATATTCACAAAGTTTCATAAATTGTTGAATTTTCGGATGCGGGATCTTCCCTTGTCAGAAGTGTGAGGGTTGAAACTTTACTAGCCTTCATACACGAAAATGGTCACTCGTACGACAAAAACTTATACAACCTTTCTGGTACAGAATTTCTCAAGCTACAAATTTTATAATAACTATTTTTTTCGTCAAACTGATATCTAACGAGATATTCGCGAAAAACTGTTTTTGTTTACATTTAACCGTCTATAAAATTTTTAGCGACGGTCACATCGATGGGGACTTTTGACCTATTGTTTAAAACGACGAAATAAAGGCCCATACAAAAATTTAGCTTGCATGGGAATTATTCCGTCGGACAGATCCTAATTTCACTGGGCTAATACATACAATTCATAAAATTTATGAAAAACATTAATCGTAATCTTTAGTTTGCTCTCTGGAGGTAATATTCCCGGTTGGTAAT
The DNA here is from genome assembly GCA_946251845.1 of Andrena fulva. NCBI lineage: Eukaryota > Metazoa > Arthropoda > Insecta > Hymenoptera > Andrenidae > Andrena > Andrena fulva. The sequence continues at coordinate 64,195,780 of OX276327.1, forward strand.
TTTCAAGATCATCCTTCCCTGCAGATTCCAGACACACAGAGCTTCGGCGAACGACAAGCACGATATACCGTAGCATGATACGAGTTATATCAGCTTGCAGCAGGTCGAAATGAGCGAGGGAGGATCGTTAGAGGGTAAAAGAGGAGACAAAGCCGAGCAGCCGTGCTGGTGTTTGTCCCGATTCATTATCAGCCGTGTCGGACGAGTACGGCTGTCAGTCATTTCGAGCAAATTGTTATTCGCTGGTGGCTCGAACCGTCAATCAGGGTGATCGACGGCGCGTCGCGACGCTCGCGCTCGCGCGTGTCGCCAAAGGCGTCCAACGGGCCACTTGCCATCCCGCCCTTTTCTGCACGTCCCTCCGCACCCTTTATGAATTATTCAGCCAGCCAGCGTTTGCCAGCGTGTTGCAAAACAAATACATGTATATACGTACTTCTTTGGCTACGTGAATTGCTTGGGCGATGGTAATTGTTCCGCGGACAACGACCGAGAATTCGGGCGCCGAAGTTCGACCGGGCATGTTTCGCCAATAGGAATGTACGGAAATAAGCGTGACCTTAGTCCCTGCCCAGCAGATTCTTATCCCCGCTTCAGCGCAGGCAAAGACAGACCCGCGATATTCAGAGCCTGGTCCCTGGATGGCCTAGGACGCCAGGTCGCTTCAGTCTGCTCCTAATCGCCCGCATTATCGCGTGAACGTGTGCACCTTCGATCGAACCTCGTCGACTGTTATCGTCGTTATTGACGGGAACCGCCTCGTAATTACGCGAGAGCGTCGCTAAAACGGCCCTCCCCCGACCGAGGTGCGAAGTGCCTCCACTAAATACTTGGAGCACACGCGCTGTACGAGGATTGTCGCCGTCGTTGCTACTGCTACAGGCTTCCCGCCGCGTCGATCGGTGGGGAACAGCATGGAGCAGAACGCGCATTGCTCGGACGCAGCTGATATCACGCTATTTGGTACGGACGCTCGATGCTGGGATAGTAAAAAACGAGGTTTTAGTCGGTCTACCGCGAAAGGGTGTTCAGATTATGGTCACGAGTCCTCTCGTCGACTTCCAACCAACTCGAAACTGCCTCACGCAGGCCCGAACCGCTCGCCAATTTGAAATGATAATGCCCGAGGGTGGTTGGAGATAAATAGCGGTTGCATCAGCGTTCTTCGTCCCCCTTTGAAGCCCTCACGAGCCACTCGAGCCCCACTCGAGGCATCGCGTTGCCAGTCTCAGGCCTCCGCGATGCGCGGAACCTGGCGTGGATTTCTGGCTGGGATCACTGATTACGCTGATACCACGGGGCAAAGTCCTGGTTAATGGGAGGCCCTCGAGATCGATGGGAAAGTTGTGCGTCGAACGCAATAAAGTAGAGCTCGATATAGGAAAAGGATAAAGGGGGCATCCCTTTGTGTAATTGGTAGAGACGGTTCCAGCTGTTTGGAATGGAGTGTAGTGAGCCGTTGTATGGGGTGGCTTGAAGGCAATAGATTTCGCGAAAAATCACGAGAAACTGGATTTCACCAGTTACCCTGATTGTTTCTTGACAGCGCGATTTCTTAGTAGTTGGCCAGGGTTAGTTGAAGCGTAAGGTGATCCTTAGATGGGTAGTACATGCCTCGAATGCTTTTTGTAACCTATTACTTCTTGGAGGATACTCGTTCTCTACTCCGTAGCTAATCGATCACTTTATATGCTGTTAGTAAGATTCCACGAACAAACTAGTCATTTTAGTCGCTTTATTTCCACCACTTCTGAACCGCCGGAAAATTAAGATATTTTTAAAGATATTTCTCTCAGTAAATGCAACATATAATGAAATAAATCTTTTTGGTTTTTATTAAGGTACTCTTATATTCTAGAAAAAAAAAATTAAAAAGAATTTTTTTAATTTGTTTTAATGGTTTTTTTACAGCGTCAATATGACACCTAAAAAAAGAGGTATGTTCATGGCGTAGGTGATTACCCGGCTCAGGGTTATCCGAAACAAAAATATTCCAAAAGATTCTTAATCTGTACGAGTGTCGCTATAACGCCTAGCTCAATTAACAATTTTTGTCGAAAAATACCCAGATTTTTCTCATGGAACACCCGAGAATACATCCTTTTGGGTGTTTTGTCAAACTTTTTTTCAAACCGGCACCATTTTGTTACTTTTCAACAAAAATTGTTGAAATACCAACCAAATACCTCATTTTTAGGTGCCATATTGAAACTGTAAAAAACAATTAAAACAAACTGCAAAAATTCTTTTTAATTTTTTTTTGTATAATATAAGAGTAGCTTAATAAATACCAAAAATATTTATTTCCTTATATGTTGCATTTACTGAGAAAAATATCTTTAAAAATAGCTTAATTTTCCGGCGGTTCAAAGTAGAATGACCCTTAACCTTCCGGTACTCGCGCCTATTTTTGTAACGCGAGCACTCGCGTTGTGCACTGAGTGCACGGTGACGTATTATTAACCTGCCGGCAGCCTTTTTGGTTGAAAAAACCAGTTTACCGTGCTGTAGTGTACCCAGCACCCCTATGTATTCTTCCAGCGGACATTTTTGCATAATGCTACGTACTTGTCAGGTTCAAATTCAGTTTGGAACTGTTTCTGATTGGATGAAAATGATAGTATGCCGCGTATCTTGCCAGCGACCGCGCCCGTGTACTCATAAGTACGCCTCCAATTGCTTTGGTTTTTGGATATGTTTTGGAGGACCGAAAAATAAGATATACGTGTTTTTTTATTTTGGCCTGTTTGCATGTTTAGGGGGTGCAACCACCCCTCAAAGGTTTTCAGGTTTTCGCCTCCGATTGTTCTGGTTTTTGGATATGTTTTAGAGGACCGAAAAATAAGATATACGTGGTTTTTTATTTAGGCCTGTTTACATGTTTAGGGGGTGAAACCACCCCTCAAATGTTTTCATGTGTTCGCCTCCGATTGTTCTGGTTTTTGGATATGTTTTAGAGGACCGAAAAATAAGATATACGTGGTTTTTTATTTTAGCCTGTTTGCATATTTAGGGGTTGCAACCACCCCTCAAAGGTTTTTAGGTTTTCGCCTCCGATTGATCTGGTTTTTGGATATGCTTTAGAGGACCGAAAAATAAGAAACACGTGTTTTTTTATTTAGGCCTGTTTGCATGTTTAGGGGGTGAAAGCTTCCCCCAAGGTATAAAATTTTCAGGTGATCATCTCCGATTGCTTTGGTTGTTGGATATGTTTTTCCATATGAAATTTGACTCAACAAAATTTTGTACCCCTTATGAATTTTGAGGGGTGGTTTCACCCCCTAAATATGAAAACGGGCCGCTATAAAGAAACACGTGTATCTTATTTTTCGATTCCATAAAACATATCCAAAAACCAGTACAATCGGAGGCGAACACCTGAAAACCTTTGAGGGGTGGTTTCATCCCCTAAATAGGCAAACAGGCCAAAATGAAAATACACGTATATCTTATTTTTCGGCCCTCTAAAACATATCCAAAAACCAGAACAATCGGAGGCGAAAACCTGAAAACCTTTGAGGGGTGGTTGCACCCCCTAAACATGCAAACAGGCCAAAATAAAAAAACACGTATATGTTATTTTTCGGTCCTCTAAAACACATAAAAAAATCAAAGCAATCGGAGGCGGATAACTGGAAAACTTGTGAGTACACGGGCGCGGTCGCTGGCAAGATACGCGGCATACTATCATTTTCATCCAATCAGAAACAGTTCCAAACTGAATTTGAACGTGACAAGTACGTAGCATTATGCAAAAATGTCCGCTGGAAGAATACATAGGGGTGCTGGGTAGAATAGATCACGGTAAAACGGTTTTTTCAGCCAAAAACTGACCTCCGTGCACTCCGTGCACACGCGCGAGTACCGGAAGGTTAAAGGCAGATGTCAATTGTAGCTCCTTATTCCTGGATTTCGTTGTAAAAGTCTCAAGCATGAGTTACCTCTCAAATTAATCGACACTACTCGCAGCTCAGAATTTTTAAAACCGAGGATCGAAGAAGTGCGATTTTCTGTTCCCCAGAACTTCGATATTTAATCTGCACCTTAATTAAATCATCCCAATAAACGGCTGCTTCCTTCCCTTCAATGAAGGGTATGAAAAATTACTACGTCAAATAGCAGCTAGCTGGAATTCGTAAAATATCTCGCATTCCAATTCCTTTGTTCGATACACCGGTGCAGGAGGTCTGCATCGCGTAAACATTCAGGCAGCATCTACCTACGTATGTATAGGTCTGCTCTTTGTCGACTTATACCGTGCACCAGTTTCTCGAGATTCGCGTGCAATGCTCATAGCAATGTTCGTATGATTCCCGCGAATGTCTCCCGTGGTAGCGTGAGCTTCCGCGCGGATGGACGCGCTTACAGTCCTCGGGGCGGAAGGACGCCTCCGTCGCGACGCCCCATCGACCTGCAGACGTTTCCATGACAGGCAGCCCGCTTCCTGTGATTAGACAGATCGATACGTCATCTGCCCCCGTTTCCCCATCTTTTGCTGGACTGCTGGACTGCTTAAGCAATTCTAGAGCAAGTCGAACTGAAGAGATCCGAGGCACCAGCTTGGATCCCGATCGTTATCAAGATCTATCAACACCTCTGCTGCCATCCGGGACGTTCTTTATGCAATAATAGAGACCTCCGTCTCCCAAAGAAAGAGCCCGTTACCGCTTGAAAAGCTCGGGGATCGCTCGGACGCGATCTTGCGTCGCTGGGAATGTAAAATGGTCGTGGCTCGCCGCGCGGAAGTGTTGGCGTGTAACGCGTGCGAAACAAGGATCCAGAGCGGCTCGCGCGGCGACTTTAATTCCACGGTTGAATTACGAAAGCAAGAAGGAGAACGGAAATGAGAGGAAATCTCGGCACGGCGCCGGGTTTCATAAGCAACCGGGGATCAGAACGAATTCTTTGCAACGCGGCGAGACGTCTTCGCTGTAATGCGCAGCATGTAATATGCAGTGCGCAATATGCAAGCTCGGTAACCGAATAGAGTCGGAAGGGCCACCCGGCATTCGTAATTCAACGGGGCGCGATTCAAAACGGCGGCTTCGGGGACACGCGGCTACCGGGCGTAAGAAGAAAATAACGGTGGGCATTTTCGAACGAACATCTACGCCGCCGGAGCTGTGGATAATTGCTGAAACATTGAATATCGAGGTTGAAAAGCGACACAGAAGGAGAAATGTATCGATATCGCCACCAACGGCCGCGCGAAGTTTCTCTGTTTCGCATAAATCGCCGTGAGTTCCGCTGGGCGGCTCGGGTAACCACTCGAAAATATGCAGCGAAGCTTCCAGCGATATCTCGTATTTTTCAATTTTCCGCGCGCTCCCAAACGGTGGCTTAGCGCCCTGCCTTTTTCCCACCCTTTTTTTTTGCGCGAAACGTCCCTTTCGTTTTCGTGCGCGCCCGCGCGCTTTAACGAGGAAAAACGAGACAGTCACGCGTGTTATCGATCCCGTTCAAACGTTTCGCCCCGCCTAACATGCCCGGCTGCCTGGCCAAATAACGCGATTCGCGACGCCATTCGAAAAAAAAGCTGGCCTCGCTTCGCTCGTTATCACGGAACGTTTCGCGCGGCGAGCTGTCGAAAAAACTTTCTTCCGCCCCGCGGGGGAAAACCCGTCGCAACGATCTCACATTTCCGCGATTATTTCGCCGGGCCCTTTTCTTTCGCTCCCTCAAACATCCCGGCTCGATGGTTTTTAGACGCGACACCGCGGTATTAAGTAACTGCATCGCGATCTCTAATTTATCATCGGCGCCGTTCGTTAACCGAACGATAATTCATACCTTCGGGGGTTGCTTGGAGAGCGTGATTTCTAATTTATCGCGGACGGTGGTAATTGAAGCTCGGATAACAGTTCCGATACGTGTTGCCGTGCTGCGCGTGGATAACGCTGATGCGATATTTTGCGTCGCCAGCGGGGCGTGCTTTTAAGTTACCTACACGCGTGTTTGACTCCGGGCTATTGCGGATTATGCAGATCGAGGGTAGTCTTACGAGCGTAGAAGTGCAATCGATAGTTTTGGGAGAGCGAAGGGCAAAAGGGGATGCTTTCTTTCCTCTCGTTCGTAACTTTCAGCTGGGTTCCCTCACGCGTCGTTTGATCGTCGCGAGGCGCGGTGTATCGCGTGTTTCGGCTTGGAAAAATTCGTCGAGATGCTCCGTGCCGCGTGCACGCTCCTTATTCGCACGTTCCCACTGTTGTTTTACGGTACGTTTCGTTGCCAATATTCGCACGACGCCCCTAAATGCGTCTCGCCCAGGCTTTTCACCTGAACGCCGCCTCGTAATCCACCGCGCGGAAAAAGACCTCGCGTTACCTCGTAAAATTCGGCCAAAGAGGTGTGCTCGCGATATCGAAACGGGAGGCGCAGCCGAGCGACCGCCAGAACCCCACCTCGCTTTCGTCGCGCTTTTTCCCCGCGTTCTTTCCATTTTTCTAGATTCTAGATATTCCACGCGATTCAAACGCGAGGTTTATAAAAATCATTCGCTGATCAATCCTCGAAATTTACGACTTGGGCAGACCGGTGTCAGACACCCGTGTAATCGCGAGAAAGGCGGGGAAGTGTGTTACTTTAAATTATAATGCGAATAACACCGTGTCTGGTACAGCATTAATGTCCTGTCACGCCGAAACGGCCACCATTATGGTCGCAATTTGTGGTTAAAATTCGCACGCAGCCTCGGCGTTCATCTTCGTTTTGCCATTGCCGCGGCTCGGTTTCGCGTTTTGCGCGTTGTTTGTAATAGCGGCGGGCACCGGCTGAACCGCAACGCGTTCGAGTGCCGCCGCTTCGAACGAACAATAGCGGAGCGCGGGCAAAAGTCTTCAAACGAGCGAACCAGGCGAATTATTACGCGGCCGTTCTGCGAGCTCCCTTCGGAAACATTCTAACGTTTCGCTTGCGTATCGGAGACCCTCGCGAGAGCTCGGAGTACATCGAAATTATCCATGGGAAGTGGATACTTTCCCTCGAGCCAGCCGTAAAAATCATTCGAAAGTCGCGGAAAGAATAAAGCCCCCAGAATCTCTTACGCGGGCGATTTCACACTCGGCCCCGAGTCCCTTCCCAAGGAGCCCGGGGTAAACTAAAAATTTCCCCGTGGAAACTCGACGTTCGACTTCCATCCAGCCGGGCCGTAAAAATCTCTCGATCTAAATTCCGCGCGGGCAAGTTGTCTAAGTCCGCAGCTCGCCCCGTGAAATTCATTAAATTACAGGGAACTCGTAGCGGGGGAAGGAAAACCCGCTGACTCCCGCAGATTTTATATATCGCCCCGGCTCTTTCTCTTTCTCCGCTCGCCCCTTTCCTTCGAGTACATATCGTTCCCACCGAGATTCCTCGCGTTGGAAACGATTAACTGGATTCCTTGGGATCGCCGCGGCACGTAGCGCGGAGGCTGCAAGGACCCACCGTATCTTTCTTTCATCTCCACGTCCGACTGAAAGCGGCGACCCTCGGTACCGTTCGCGCGGCCATCATCATCCTGCGGGCTAATTAATTTTCCCGGGGCCGGGTATCCTCGACGACGCCGGGACACCGCCGTTTATGTACGCCCGGCGCCGTCAAAGATGATGAAAACGTAAAGGCGTTATTAGGGCGATTTCACGGGACGGCCGGGGGTTATCCGGCGAGCACGGGGGATTATGGTCACGGATATAGGATAATAAGGATCCGAGGAGGTAAAGACGAGAACTTGGACGCACGTGACCGGAATCGCGGCCCGAAGAAAGCTCGAATTACTTTGACAAACTCTCGCCGGGCAATGCCTACGTGCCCTAGCGCGTCCTACTCTTCACTCTCTGTCGCCTTCTTCATCCGCCGCGCCGGTGCGTCCGGCTCGTTGGAAATCAACGACTCCCTACGTGCCCTCGAGGCGGTATTAATTTCTGTCGTTAGAGGAGTGTTTTCCGCCGTCGTCGCTCGCCCCGTTTCGGGGGATCCTCTGCTCCGACGAGCCTCTAGAGGCGTTCATCTGGGGCTTATTGGGGTCGCAGGACGAAATACGGGGCACGTTTAGTGGGGAGTCGTGAGTGTTGTGAGAAGTATCTTGTGAACAGATTGTGGATCGAGTATTCGATGTGCGGGGGCGATGTAGAGGATACTTAAAAATATCTCCTATCGAAATGATGGTAGGTAGTTTTGTGATCCACGGCCACTCTGCATCCAAACAGCCGAATTGTTATCGACGTCCAAGGAAGACGCTGCCTCCGCCGTCCCAGCGACGAGGCAGGGGCAGGATTTCGTGGGGGTAGAGAGGCCCTCCTTCTTCCTAACAATAAGTTGTAAGTCGCCAGACGAAACGCGGAAAGGTTAGAAGACTTACGAGGAACAGTAGTCGGCGCGCGAATAAAAGTAACTGGATTGAGAAAGGGGAACACTTCGAACCTTCGAACTATCGCGCGGATGTAAACTTGCTATCGGCGGCAGACAGCCCAGCCAGGCGACGGGGGCGTGCTTCCCTCTGCTCTCTCTCTCTCTCTCTCTCTCTCTCTCTCTCTCTCTCTCTCTCTCTCTCTCTCTCTCTCTTTCGAAGAAGCCGCGCTGGGTAAGGGCGACAGAAGGCGCCGTAGTTTCTTCATTGTTTCGAGCAACTTTTCCCGCCGAGGAGTTGCTCGACGATGCAGCAACGAAGACGCTTCTTAAACGTTACATTGGTATGTACATATCCCGGAGGATTCGGGTCGCGCCGTTCCCACGAGGCGGCTTTTAGCTCTACCACTGTAGGGAATTATCGTCGAACGTATCGCCACGGACGTGGACGATTCCCTCAGTCACGTATTCTCGACGAGGATCAGATTCTCTGTCGGCGGTGCTGGTCTTCTTTGCCACGAATAGACCTGATAAGATTCCGGGCTTTCGCCGACTCTGCCTCCTTAGAGTGAATGCTGTCTGAGGCTTGTCGGTGTGTACTGTACCCTTTTGGAAAGGCTTTTGTGGTGATTCGATGGTTTTACTGGCACTGAAGCTTCTCTCCTGTTTCATCAGGGGTTTGATGATAGGCTGATATTGGCGAGTGTTTTCTGCTTGTTGTGTGGATTTCAGAAGCAGCGAAGTTCTTCAGTGAACTGTGTTCTCGGACGTTTCCTACAGAATCTCTACGATCCTTCTTCGACTGTGCTGAATTAAAAGTAACCGCGCGAAAGATCGTTGAGAGCGATCCGTTCCAGGGCAGATTATTTCTAATAATTATTCATGATGTGTCCCGTGGTTTTCCCCCCTGTTTCTTCTCGAGCCGAGAGAAATGGAGTTCGATAATGTTCGAGGAGAGATCGATAGGCATTAAATCACTGACCTGCGAGATTACTGGCGGAACGTTGTTCCACTTTCATTCTCGCTCGTATCTTTTTCTTAACGTAGACACGCTTATGATTTACATTCCACCCGCTCGATCTCTCCCCTTCTGTTTTATGAGAAAGCAGGAGGATACTTCTTGTTCCTGGAGCAGGGGTTCAACTTTCATCCCAGGATTCTTCACGTGGCGATGAGTTGATAACTGAACCTCGGAAAAAATGGCTTCTCAAAACATTTCGCGTCATTCTCAACCCATCGGCATGTTAAATCTGTCGAGCTAAAATCAAATATTGCCATTAGATAATTAAAATTACGTAAGCTTCTCTTTTATTCAGATGTTCATAATGAAATAGGTACCTACGCTATTTTTTATTACAGTTACCGCTCGAATCTTAAATCTAGCTAAATTTTACCTACTTCTATTATAGCAGAATATGATACGTAGTTCCGTGGAAATGAAAACTGTAAAATTCAGGAATATCGGCGAAAAATTTACAAGATAGAATTCGTCCCGATTTACGTAGGTACATAGTGTGTATATATATATACACGCGTTATTACGATAAATCTCATGAGCCCCGCGAAGGTCTATAATTTCACTGCCGACCTTTTGTTGCAACTTGCACCACCCCCAGGTCACCGTTGCCACCCCCTTCGTTTCCCCATTCTCCGTTAGTCGACTTACGACTTATCCCCAAATCCCATTTCTCCCTATTCAGCAGGAAACAGGAAAAGCTACAGTTTCGCAGACATTCACAGCCGGATGTTCCATCACAGGAAATGGACGAATAAAGTTTCAAAGCAAGATTCTGCTGACCCAACACTGAAGCGCCTTTTGCTGTCCGACTTCGACTAATTGTGATTCGTCAGCTGGCTGACAGAGATGCTAGAAAGTTGTCTCCTAAAAATAAGCCCGTCAGCTTCATAAGTTTTAATCGATGCTCACTTCGGTTGGGAAATCAATTGATAAAATCATCATCGAGGTTCTGAAACGTGTCTGTCTAAATTCAACCATGATGGTTTCAATTTAGTTGCTCGTAGGACCGTCTAAAAAGAGACGCCAAGGTGAAACAGAGGCTCGCCCCCAGCACGCGATGATAAGTCTAAAGAATGGTTAAAAAAGAAGGTCGCTATCGACAGTGTGTCAGCGCGTGATTGCCAGCGGTGGCCGTTAATGGCACCAAGGAAACGAAGGTGGAATTAACCAAAGAACTTTTAGAATCGATGGACCTTTAAAACGAAGTTTGCGGTTATAACCCAAGTTCGGCAATAGAATTCCTGAGTTATGGCTTGTTCGCACACGCTCGAGCCTGCCTGGCGGTGAGAAGTGGAAGGAAAATGGGACGATGATCCGGGCTTTTCATCGTTTCGATTTCTCCCTCGCTATTTACACTCTACTCGCCCCCTGTCTTCAACGAATTTCCACGAAAACTTGCCCCAGTCGCTGTCATAGCAATTACCCATTTCCCCATCGGAGGTATTAAAAGATTTCGCGGAAACATCCTAAATACCATCGAAAACGCGTGGCAATTGTCCGGACACCGTGATCCAAAGGGCGAGCAGAAAATGGCACCGCTATCAAGCGGCGTAAATTGAAACGAATGGGAACTTATATGCATCGCGGCGGATTGCAGGCTGTTTTACTGCCAGCTCATTTCATTCCCGGCCGTCGGTAGTACGGTTTTATTGGTGTTAAGGCGTTATGGTTTTCCGCCGTTATTGTCACTCGTTCTCTTAACCCGTAGCTTCACGGCGAACGAGGGGAGCGCGACGGGACAGCCGTTGTCCGTCGAGCGGCCGAGCCCCCACCATCCCCGGACCCACCCCCGGTTTGCCTTTCACCCGAGCGGCGGCTGTGACTCTTTCCAGCAGTCCCTTGAAATTAAACCGAACTCCTTTCAGACTCCCGATGAGTTTTTTTACGCGCCGCCAAGGTACACTTCGCGCGTACTCCGCGTTATCCGGGATCCTTCGAAGACCGACTCCCTTTACCTCCTTCGTTTCTCTGCGGTGGGAGGCGTTCTATTTTTAGGGGAGTCATATCTTTTCGCCCTTCCTCTGCTCTGTTCCTGTGCGGCGGACGGGGCCGATCGCTGGATGCTTGAGGGAATGTCGGAAATTTGCGAAGTAATGGAATATACTTCGCTGAAGGGGATGTGTGCTTAAGGGAGGAGTAGCTCAGGGGCGGTTTTCAAAAATTCTGTTGAACCTGGAATTACACGATATTGGTTTATAATTAGTGGGGACCTTAAATGGTACTTTTGAGCAGCAATTTCGTGCAGAACTGTTGACGGTATTTTAGTAGAAATAATATAACGAAGGTTTTTATTTGTCGTTTCTTCGTATAATCGATTTTAAAACCGTCGAAGGTGTTACGCGGCTTTGTAGAAAGTATTTGGAATTCGATCTCGATCTTACAATATCCCGAATAGGATCCCGTACGAGGGGTTGTAGACACCTTAAGGAGACGCGCTCGAAAGTGCCGTTTGAATTTAACTAGCAATATCGGGCGTATATTGGTGTCGTACGGGCCCGTATCAAATACACGATAAATTTTTAGTACCCGATTATTCCGGGGTCGATTTGAGGGGGGCTATCCAATAAGTTTGCATTATTTATTTATTGCCCGAGTCCCGTGAAAAGCGATTTGTCGAGTACCTCGTAGACATAGTTCGCGGAAGGGACGGTATCTCAAGCAGCCCCGTTGCCACTTTTAATATGAAATTTCGAGGATGTAATTATTGAATAACCCTTTAACGCATCGCGCGAAATGTTTACACTAGGGTGGCTCTTATTCTCCACTTTTGAATTTTCTTCGCGGCACCCCCCAGAATAGTTCCAAATAATAATAAAAAAATCTGTGTAAAGTTTGAGCCCGATCGGATAACGGGAAAAGGTGCCCCTGGGCCCTTGAACATTTAAATAATTGTTTAACAGCTCGCAAAGTGGATTTTATATAATATCCTCCAAGTTACTGATTGCATTAAAAAACATGTCAAACCAAAGTTGTAGATCCAGACAAGGAGCTTTTTTTATGTTGTATTACTTTTTCTCGTGCGACAAAGGGTTTTTGAATAAAATCTGAAAAACTGGAAAGAAATCATTTTTATTTCTCAAATTTTGAAAGTTTATATCCTTCTCGAACACTTTTTATTTATGAAGGCGAAACATAAAATTGTAATTTTTATTTTCGAGGACTATTTTTTAAACATTTAAGGAGGGGGCATATACCGAGATCTGCCAAAAAGAAAAATACATTTTTTTCCATATTTTCAGTGTTTGATATGTCACGAACGTTTCCTGAAAATTTGAGACCGAAATTCGCGAAAATATCGAAGATATTACACGTGACGTTCGTTCTTATAATAATTCGAGTAAATAAGAAGAATCGTAATTGCCACGCTATTAAATGGTCGCAGAGAAGGAATTCTTCTCCAAACGGCAACAGCGAAGACTTGGACAGGTTTCGCGGGGGCAATGCGGCTCCCGGCCAGAGACGAGTAACAAGAAAGCTTTGATTCTGCGAGTATTGTTCGTTTCGCGACCGAGGATAGGTTTCCGATTGACAGAATTATTTTCCAATTATTTTTCCTCGCTCGATCGGCCGGTGGTGCATCGTCTCGCGAACAACGCCAGTGTGAATTCATTTTTGTCCCATTAAAGAAACGACCCCTTTGTATCCGCCTTCCTCCGCGAAAATATTTTCCTCCAAATACCCTGATCCAGACGGATCGCCTCTTTTCAACGCTTCAACGATGCTTCTGCGGCTCCTCCTGATCATTTCATACCTCTTACTTCAATAATAATCAATGCAAAAACTACATATTCTTCGATCTTAAAACCTATTTCTCATTCTGCTGTTAGGGAGGAAAAATTGGAGAGATCGTTGCACAATGAAAACTGGCAGGAAAACTCGCGATGCATGTCGTGTCCTTCGGTGCTCCATCGCGGTGGACGTGTCCTCCGGTTATCTAGCTTGATGGTATTAACGTGGCCTTCGCGATAGGGTCGACAGAAAACTGCAAAATTGCCAACTCGATGCAACCTGATGACATCAGCAGCGGCTCGTTGGTTCGTTCGGATATCGGAGTTAATGGGACAAAATATCATCCCGCTTCCCACACTCAGAGCAGATAAAACGATACAGGGGGTGGTTCGACGGAAGCGTACGGATGCGTCGAATCGGCAACTCTCACGAACGCGGAAGTACTTGATATTCGCGGCCGGTTCAATCACCGGCGGCTGATTGGATCGTACTTATTAAATCGCGCTCGCTCTGCCGATCGATAAGGTATCGGCGGTTTATTTATTTGTTTGCCCCTTTCCAATTAAAGTTGCCGCATGCTCGCTGGAGCCTGTCGCCCGGGCACCCTCGCAGAAAGCATTTTGAGCACCGATAATCGCAATATTCCGAGTTCCATAGGAGGCAGTTCGGCCGGAGGTTCGAGGCGTCGCGACCTGTCGGTCGTAACTTTCCGCTTCCGTCGGTTGCGTTTGCACCAATTCGCGTGCAACCGCAACCTTTTCCTCCGATCGTACTCGGCTGGTGGTATTGCTGCTTTATCTACCGGGTGATCCGCAGTTGCCTGTGGATATTTCGGCGGGTGAGTTTAAAGCATTAGAGGGAAGAAGGTATTGATTATATAAATAAATTTATTAAATAAAAGAAATTATGGGACCGTGGGATGGTTGAGATTGAAAAAGGGCGAAGATATAGTAAATTGGTTACCTCTTACTATTTCCTGCAATTCAACTATGATTTGGAAAATAACACACGTCACTTCTATTAGGTATCACCTTCGCTAGATAGAAATCGCTATAGGTAGTTTCTCGACGGTATCGCCGGGTTCATGAAACTTCGGTCAATTTTTTTCCCTCGGCCTCCAGAGTGTGGGAGATATTTCGCGGTAACGGAGCACCCTATATTCGAGGGAGCGTGTATCGAAGGCGAACGATCTCTCGAGTGGCCGCGCTCGAGTTTCGCAAAGCGGCGCTCTTCGGGGTTGATCGCTGATATCGGTTGACTGATTGACCGACTCTGAACCAGGTGGCCAGCCAAAGTGGAAATCGGCAAATGAAGAAAACGCGCGGTTCTGCGGCCAATTTCAACGGCCACAGCGACCGCTAATTTAGTTACGGAGATACTCGAGGTGCGCGGAACGATTTCTTTCGGTTCTGTTGCCTTTACTGCTCGCCCCACCGAAAAACCACCCTTCCACGGATAAGTCAGGGCTGCCGCAGCACCCCCAGCACGTTCCCCAGTCGTCCTTTTTTTCTATTACGCGACATTTACCCCGGGAAAATAATGCCCCTGCACATTTCACTCGCGTTATCTGCTCGCCGGCTCGCTTTCCATGCTCGTTCGCTGGCTCGTCGCTGGCTTGCGAGCTGAAGCCCGACCAACCAAACCCTCCGCCGTCGTCATTATCTGACGCAGTCTTTGCAAATCAGGATTCTTGACGAGCTCTCCTGGAAAACCTGTCGCGGAACATTTAGTGGGGTTTAAAAATTCGTAGCGAGTGACAATGAATAACATTGAGGGGTTGGACCACCTCGGGCAGGTCAAGAAATACCGCATCTTTGGGAATTTATTTCTAAGTGACAAACACACTTTTTTCGATCAAATTTTTTAAAAAGGATAGACGCGTCTTTGAATAATATGCACCATTTTTTTCAAGCTTTCTTTAAAAACAAATATGGCGATCGAGAGTATACCATGGCGCGTATATTAAATAAAACTAATAGCGAATTCGGACGGCCGCACTGGTGCGCACTGAGTGCGACTTTTAGCCAATTGGAAGCGAAAAAACTCGCACTCAGTGCGCACCAGTGCGACCGTCCGAATTCGCTATAAGTTCTCAATCGGCCGACATTCAATTTTTCCGATTGGTTGAAAAATAACAAAATAGCTACACTTTGAAGCAAAAACCTCAGATTCGTGTGTAAGAAAATGGACCTGTATTTACGCATAAGTCAGGTAAAATAAACAATAAGTGGTTTCCACTTATTGTTTATTCTAAAAATACGGTCGATAGCTTAATTACTTTATTTTAAGTCAGGTAAAAATTAAAACTTCGCAAAGTAAATATACAATAATTATTATTCTAAGACCAAAAATTCAAAATTCAAAATATCCATATTTTCGCTTTTGAACCACAGTTTACATATATAAATTTACGTGAAAATTGGTTAACAAACTGCAAAAATAATGACTCAAAAGCGTTAATTTTTAATATATTCTTTAAACAAAAGGAATTTTCTAAAGACTGTTACGGGGGGATGGATTCGTCTTTAAAAAAAAATTGTTCTACGCCTAATAGTTCTCGAGATATTGCAGAAAATATGCTTTCGACCCCCAACTTTAGGGGCTGTTTTCACCCCTTCAGCATGGACGAATGCCTGTAACAAAAAATTCGTGTCAAATATTTTTCTGAGAACTACTTCTTATCAAAGCCCAATAAAATCGACGTGTGTCCGCCCAAAATTCCCAAAGATGCGGTATTTCTTGACCTGGTTAAGGTGGTATCACCCCTTAATTCTCGTGTGCACTAGTAGCTCTATAATCTGTGTACACTGCATCGAAAGATGCGAGTGCGAGGGCATCGTTACGAAAACGTAGAAACTGAGTGAGTAATTGTCCGAAAGTCATCCAACGACGAGGGGTTGAAGATCTTATTAAGACAATCGTTCGACCTAAACGCGGACAGGCGACGAGCCATTTAAACGGCACAAAGAAGGATTCGTACAAAACGCAACCGAACAATGAAGTAAAGGCACCAGGTCGAAAATCCCACGGACTGCAAGGTCGTATAAACGTATGGAAGCCAGCGGCCACGACCCGTGGAAGGAGAAAGAGTAAAGAAACACTTTAATTGCGGCTTACTCCGTCTTTTGTCCCGAAAGTAACAATTAACGGTTTCTTCGGTCGAGTTTATAGCTTTGGCAGTTGTGCAAATTCCACGGCCCTCGGAAAAGATTGTTCTCGCCAGGCGGCTGGAACCCCGTCTGTGTGCGGCCCACCCCTTTGGCTCCTGGAATATCTGCCAACTGTCATTTGTCTCTGGGGCGAATGACACGCGGCGCATGTGTGTTTCCTAATCTATCTTTGTGACGTAATGAACGCGTGCATCCCCTAACGATTCGCGCGCGACGACAGCCCCGGGGGTGAGCTTCGAATATGAAGCTCTTCGATGACACAACTCGTGACGCTTGAGCTCGCAATTAGAATCTGTTTGCTCGTTTCGCAGATGTTAATTTATTTCGCTGTGCGCCACTGATGATCGAGGAGCTGTTTCATTCGCACAGTCAGTGTATTTATTTCTATCTCTCTTAAAATTATTTATTCCTCCGTGGTCGCACCTTATTTATCACAAATTAGTCACACCCCCAGCCTCATTTTTCAGTTACCATTTTCGTATTTTTGAATCTTTTAACTTTTGAGCGATAATTTTATATTCGTAATACTCATACAATTATGCTGTAATAGTCTTTTTCTAGAAATTAAAATTTTGATACGATGAAATTTGTAGTTGAAAAGGAGCGATTTTCCACGGTTTTGGAGGAAACGATTTTTTTTTTACGATAAACCCCCTTTGGGAGTCGTAAAGGCACGACATTTGAGCTCGGAAATTATTTTTGGGGTGCGATACACCCCGGTGACCACGAATGGTTAAGGGAGTGTCCTGCTTTACAAAGTCCAAAAAAGTGATTTTTTCGCAAATTTTTTTGAAAGGGAAAGAAACAATAATTGATCTTCGTAAACTTTTAGGTCTGTTTAAACATATATTCGATGAGTACAAAAATTTTTTTCTCACAAAATTATAAAATATGGCAGATTCATCAGCCGATTCTCGGAGCGCTTTGCCACTGCAGTCTCCAATTGGCGGGAATGATTCTGGTTGTAATTCTTGTCTGAAATGTAAAAATCTTCTGGGTGAACTAAGAAAAAGCAGAAAAAAGCGCGAAATCATAATTTTTTTTAGTTTGATAAGAAGAATGTCTATTTTTTAAAGACAACATTTGACTTTAACGTGCTATAAAAATTATTTAAAAATAATTTTTTAACAATCTTTTTAGTTCACATAGAAAAGAATTTAATACTGAAAAGCATAAGCTTTGGTTTAATTCAATAGGCCGCTTAGTTTTTTTGTTATCACGCCCGCCAATTTTAAAGAATCGTAAAAATGAAAACTGGAGAAATCGCGCTTTAAAGTTTTCGGTAGGAGAAAATATTAACCCTCCGGTACTCGCGCGTGTGCACGGAGTGCACGGAGGTCAGTTTTTGGCTGAAAAAAACGTTTTATCGTGATGTATTGTACCCCGCACCCCTATGTATTCTTCCAGCGGACATTTTTGCATAATGCTACGTACTTGTCAGGTTCAAATTCAGTTTGGAGTAGAGCTCTTACTTTTTGACCCGTCGGGTACCCGTCTACCCGAAACAACTTCAAGCCATTGAATGTGGTATTGTTCAATCATTTTTGGCTAACATCAGACTATACCACAGACAATCACAGACAATACTACATTCAATTGCTTGAAGTTATCCCGGGTAATGTCCGGGTACCCGGGTACCCGACGGGTCAAAAAGTAAGAGCTCTAGTTTGGAGCTGTTTCTGATTGAATGAAAATGATAGTATGCCGCGTATCTTGCCAGCGACCGCGCCCGTGTACTCACAAGTACGCGTCCAATTGCTTTGGTTTTTGGATATGTTTTAGAGGACAGAAAAATAAGATACACGTGTTTTTTTATTTTAGCCTGTTTGCATATTTAGGGGGTGCAACCACCCCTCAAAGGTTTTTAGGTTTTCGCCTCCGATTGTTCTGGTTTTTGGATATATTTTAGAGGCCCGAAAAATAAGAAACACGTTTTTTTTATTTAGGCCTGTTTGCATATTTGGGGGGTGCAACCACCCCTCAAAGGTTTTCAGGTTTTCGCCTCCGATTGTTCTGGTTTTTGGATATGTTTTAGAGGACCGATAAATAAGAAACACGTGTTTTTTTATTTAGGCCTGTTTGCATGTTTAGGGGGTGAAAGCTTCCCCCAAGGTATAAAATTTTCAGGTGATCATCTCCGATTATTCTGGTTTTTGGATATGTTTTAGAGGACCGAAAAATAAGAAACACGTGTTTTTTATTTAGGCCTGTTTGCATGTTTAGGGGGTGAAAGCTTCCCCCAAGGTATAAAATTTTCAGGTGATCATCTCCGATTATTCTGGTTTTTGGATATGTTTTAGAGGACCGAAAAATAAGAAACACGTGTTTTTTATTTAGGCCTGTTTGCATGTTTAGGGGGTGAAAGCTTCCCCCAAGGTATAAATTTTTCAGGTGATCATCTCCGATTGCTTTGGTTGTTGGATATGTTTTTCCATATGAAATTTGACTCAACAAAATTTTGTACCCCTTATGAATTTTGAGGGGTGGTTTCACCCCCTAAATATGAAAACGGGCCGCTATAAAGAAACACGTGTATCTTATTTTTCGATTGCAGTAGCACCGGTGCAGCGATTGGTGGTGGTGAGAGATTCTCGCACGTTCGCGATCTTTCGCTCGCGGTCGATCGCTACCTGCTCTCGGTTCTGTATCTTTAAAAATACTTCGAATTGGCCGCTATAACTTTGTGAATACATTCTTGGATAGTTTATCTATCGATTTAGACAATAAAAAAAAAAATCGATTATTTTGGACTTTGTAAAGCAGGACACTCCCTTAAGTATCCGGTTTGTTGTGGACAATAGTGAACGATGATTCCACATTTTCTCGTTCTTGCATTGTTCTGTTCATTGTTACATGCTTCTATTCAAACGGAATAGTCCTCGAAAGCAGTGAAAAATAGGGGGAAGAATCTTGGTCGCACGCGCCACCACCACCGCCGGTAATATCATTTCCCGAATTTTCACGAAAAACGGCGGATTGAAGCGCGCTAATTAAAAGCACCTCGCAATCGACGGGTGCACCCTAATTAAAAATGCATCAGGACGCGACTCCTTATGATTTACACGCCGGCGAAATTAGATTCCATTATCGAGACGCGGTTCAGGCTTCGCCCGTGCTCCCGAGTTTCGCTGGTATCGCTCCCGCGCGCCCCCCCCCCCCCCCCGATTATTTATATCGAGAATTGCCCATCGCGCGGAATTAACGCGGCCAGTTCGATTTTAATTCGCGACCCGCGAAACTCGCGTGCCCCGATTAATTAATATTTTTAATTAACGCAACCTGCGACGAGGGCGCGGGTCGGGGGGTAGGAAACCGCGTTTCACCGATTAGCGAATTATATACGCCTGTACAGGGCGGTGTGCTCGTTAATTCGTGTGTGACGATTGGCCAGGGTTCTTTGAATTCACTGTTCAATTCGCCCCATCACATTGCCGACTGGAATTCTTCTGAAACGTTACTGTTGACGCGAACGAAACGTGTCCATTACATTCACTCGCGTTTGCAAAAAGGTTATCGCCACCGCAATTCACGGCTGGATTACGTTGTGAATTACGTCGAATTAATCGAACGAGCCCCGGGGCGAGATAGCGCTTTTTTCCCCGCCCAATTTCTCGTGCAACTATCGGTCTTGCCGGGGGGCAACGAACTTGCTGGTAATTCTGTGTTTTCGTGTGCCAATTTCGATTTCGCTGATACCCGAAGACGTCGTATGGGTGGATCGATCTCAGGATAATTATTAATCACCGCTGGCTGCACTGCCCGCGAGTACAGCTGTCTCTGGCTTCGCAGCACGCGAAATCTCACGACCGACTAAACCACCCTGTGTTTGTTACGTTAAAGAGAGATTAGGAAAGCCACGTACACGCGGATGCATTGTACTCTAGTGACAGGATGAACGCGACGCGACAGATATTCCGAGTGTTTGCGAGGCTGTCCGGACGAATGAAACCTCTGAGGAATTACGACGGGCAGGGACAGGTCGGGAGTGCCTCTCTTTCGCGAGTCTCCTGATTGCTCTGCGAATTGTGGAATTTTCTTAATCTGCATGCAAACTCCATCTGACGACTGCATAGCCTTAGAGACAGAAGGTATAGGTCGGAGATGGGCGAAATTTTTATTTAAATGAAATTTCGAATATCGAATAAAATTTAAAAGAATTATTCGTCATTATTTGTCGAATAAAGTTAACCCCGAGCGTCGAATAGAATTTTCAACTTTCACTTTAATTTTAACTGTAACTTTAACTTTAACTTTAACTTTAACTTTAACTTTAACTTTAACTTTAACTTTAACTTTAACTTTAACTTTAACTTTAACTTTAACTTTAACTTTAACTTTAACTTTAACTTTGTCGAATAAAAGAATTAGCTTTATTCGTGGAATAAATTCTCGTCGAATAAAAAAATTAGCTTTATTCGTCGAATAAGCTAAGTTAAAGTAACTTTTATTTGATCCGTTATTTAAATAATTTTTTATTCAGTTGAGGTCCAACTCTGGTATAGACACTTCTGGATGAAGTCTCTTTTTCTTATACTTCTCTTCCCAAAATCATGTGCATTGTATCGCATCGACACAATGCCCGACGAATTTTTTTGTTTCGTTCGCTCTTTGCAAAAGCAACCTGTTTAAAATCGACTCGCGAGAGGGACAGGGGGGGGGGGGGGGAGGAATGGTTCGCCGATGGAAATGTTTTGAAATTCAATAACCCGTACCCGGTCGTATAAATGGCGGGTCGTAGTCGGCCGGGGTTGCGATACGATTTATCACAATAATATCTCGCATTTCGGTCGATCACGGTAAATGTTCAATTGTTAGCTGTCACGCGGCGGCGCTTGTTTAGTGCACCACTGTTTCCAGCGCAAATAGAGGCGTTCTCCAATTATTGTTCTCGTTTCTTCCTTTTTTGTGTTGACGTTCTGTCATATGGGCTTGCTCGTGTAAACGCAACGACAGCTCTTGGCCAGAAAACTGGGAGGATGGCGAATCACGACGGTGTTCTGTTATAAATCTAACCACCATGTAGAACCGTTCTTGTATCTCCAATTCTATTCTGTATTACTGCATCCCTTCGAACAGTGTTTCCCAACCTATTTAGAGCAGCGACCCCTTTTTATAATATTCAAATAACCCGCCCCTCATATAGGGTAAGGTCAATTTTATAAGCTAAAAAGAAAACACGATATTTAATATATTTAATTATCTTACTTTGTGCGAAGGTTGTGCTTCCATCTGGGCAACCAGCTTCTTCCTTTTTTCATAAACGAAAATTCAGTGTTACACCATTAATAAACTATGGCAATGTAACCATATTAAAATAAATAAGTGCTAAGAATCGTCAACTGAAAATAGTTGCGGCGATCCTCCAGAAAATATTTCCCACTGTTTGGGAACCACTGGCTTAGAAACGCGAATCAGAGGTTTAATGAAAGTAAATTCACACAGAACCGCTTCACCAACTATTCTGACGCGGTTGCCCTATGTGCACTGATAAAAGCTGCCGTGGGGAAAGAAACAATCGTCCCAGTTAAGCGAAGACGGAATCGCTAATGTCAGCAGATAGCAGGTAAATTGGGGGACAGAGTCGAGCGTGCACCTTTGTCGCGCTGTGCGTAATCCTGTGGGTTGAAAAGGGAATAAAAGTTTGCATGGGAGAGGTGGTTCTGCCGGGACAGATTTGCCTGGCATGCGTGGCTACGGATAGGCTGTTTTAAAAAGGACACTTTTCGGTGGACGTAGCCACTGATCGATTATGTTTTCATGCAAATTCTACTGGTAGCACGTTCCTTGTCGTCGGAGCACCCGCCACCTTCCTGTTAATGGCCTGCCGATGCCTTCCAAGAACGCGTTGCATTTTTCTTGCTCTCTCGGGGCGATTGCCTTTAAATAATGGAGCGGAGGTTTTACCGGGGATTTCAAATCGACCAGAATACCTACGCGTGAATGGAGGAATTCTGAAGCGCATGAGATCCACTTAAGAAGCTCGATCTTCTGAATGTGAAAAATGAGAATGGGCACTTGATTCCCCGATTGACAATTATTGTACACAGACTATCTTGTGATGCGCCTCCCCTCACATTCATCTCGCACCCGCATCTTCGAATTCTCCCGCCCAGTGACTGCGCATGCGCACCGAGTGCGAATGGTGGCGGTAAGAGCGACGAGTATGAAACAGGGAGAGGAACGGGCGTAAAGCGAACGCGGGGGTTGAGAAAAAGAACGGGGAAGGTGTCGAGGGAGCGAGCAGGAGGAATTTCTGAAATATTTTTGCGGAGAGAATTTGGGGAATTCGGCGGGGAGCGGCGTGCCGCGAATTCTTGGCGGAAATTTATGGATCCTCGACGAAGTCTCGGTCGCGCTTCGTTGCTAGCCGGGAGATATATAATTACAACGCGGAGCGTTGCAGCAGAGGCGACGGGGGGCGGTACACAGGGGTGAAGTGTTTTATTATCGGATTCGTTAATAGCGAGTCGGGGTTGCGCTGGGAGTGGTTAAATTAACGAGTGTAAATCGATACAATAAACTCGGACGAAGGTGGGCGCCGTTTAACTTTTCAGCGACTGCTTAGCCAGCAATTACTTCGATAATCGCGCGCTAATGGCGGTCGAGGACGACTCGTTATTCGCGTGTAATTCCCCGCTAACGCGGGGGAATATTTACATAAAGATCCCGGGAGATATCGCCCCGATTAACGACTGGCTCCTCGAGCGAAATTATGTGCGGCTCTTGGCTTGAAATTGATTAGACCAGGAGGGAAGTTCGCTTCTGAGGGAAACAGCTGCCTACTTACTGGGATCTTCACGATTCAGCAATTTTATCAGGGATACTTTCTACTAAGGTCGGGGCCAGATATATTGGCCGGTGAGTTTCGTGAGGGGTATTCTCCCACCACACCGTTTGCCTGCCTCGGTGCTCCTTTTCTCAACGTTTTCTTACTCGCTCTCGTTCCATCTCGCTCTCGCATTCGCAGAACAAGAGTGAGCCAGAAGTGGTGGGGATAGTGCCAAGCTTCTGGCGTGTAGGCCAAACCGAGCTGTCAGCGTAGAAATACACACATCAGAATAGGTGTGCGTTAGCTCCGAAAAAATTCAGGACCTTTATTGGTCAGAACATTGATTCCTTCTCGATAGCTTCATCTCGTATTGGGCTACGAATAGCTTCGTCACGCACACAACTATTACGCTAAGAATAAATAACAGCCAAACGGCTAGATTCAGGCGGAGCCGAGCAGCGTTCCCGTTACCCCACCATACCCTGCGACGACCACGCAACTCCAACTGACAAATCCACGATCGTCAGATGGTGGTGGTTGATTTCTCCTC
The DNA here is from genome assembly GCA_946251845.1 of Andrena fulva. Classification (NCBI taxonomy): domain Eukaryota; kingdom Metazoa; phylum Arthropoda; class Insecta; order Hymenoptera; family Andrenidae; genus Andrena; species Andrena fulva. The sequence goes on from OX276327.1 coordinate 64,219,338, forward strand.
AATCGTTGCTCGCGAAAACGCATTCACCGGCCAATATATCTGGCCCCGAGTATAGGCACTGCGAGTTGACGGAGGACGCAGGCGACGAGTTTCTTCAATGTTACAGCTGCTTTTCGTACCGTTTTATTGCATTTCTCACTGCAATGCATTCTTCCATAGAAGATCAACTTTCAGTTGGATTTAAACGGGAATTCGTTAATTGACAATTGGAGGGAGATTATCGAGCTTCGCGGAATATACGAATAGATCGGAAAGCTCGACAATGAAGCTTGCATTTGCCAATTTTATTAAGGCGCGATAAAGTATCTCTAGAATGCCTATAAATATCGCAGTCAGAGAGACAGAGGTACTTAATATTTAGGGGCAGCGCTCTCAGGCTCGTTGTTAATGCAACAGAGTTGATTTTCCGCTGCAGTTGTCGATGGAAGGCTTGATGGACATTTCTTTATATTAAATTTCATTGCCCCTTGTTACGACATAACGAGTGAGATGTGTAAATTTTTTGGTGATCCCTAAGTGCTCCAGAGAAAACAGCACAGTGTTGTTTGAATGTGACGCTTTACACTTGGTTTATTTACCTTTCGAATATAAATACGAAAATCTACAGCGAAACACAGTAGTAGGGCGGAGCATTGGTCGGCCGGAGTAGTATAGGAACGCACAGAGTCAGACGCGCCAGTGCGTCAAGATAAGTGCGGGAAGATTAACGTTTGGAAATGAATCCATGTCAAGTCTCTATGAAAGCCACTGACATGTTCAAGTTAATTTCGAGCTACAGTAGTTGACACGAATTTTAACTCAATAATCCAAAATAAGCGTAATAAACGTTTGTTGTGAGCTGAGCGTCGCCTTTTTCTGGAGGGCGTAAATCTCCGACGATGCAACGTCACTTTCTCTACAGTGGTTTAAGACCGTAAGAATTTACGAGGTTAGACTTGAATGAGTCGAGGCACCGCACATATTAACATTAACAATGTAAACTGTATTTAACCGAAACTATAACAAAACTCGACTATGGCAATTTAACCCTTCGTTGACACACCTCTCTTTTCGATCAACTTTGACATACCTGGGTGGCTCACACCCAGAACAATTTTTGAACGACTGCCATTCTCATCTGAAGAATCCAATCGTTATGGAAAAAATCATGGGTCAATTTCAAGGTCTCTAAAATGTATTCTAATAGTTTTTTATTTAAATTTTATCACAGTTTTTGTAAAAAAAATTCTAGATTACCATGTGTCGAGAAAACACGAAGAAAATCTTCAATAAATTGTAACTTTTACAAATTCAAATATTAGAAGCTAAAAATCTACAGAGCTATTATCCAGATATAATATTTGAAAAAAAAAATTGTTTGTAAGTCGGCTTTGGAAAAAAGGTATTTATTTTGCATATAAAAGGCACAGAGTGTCAAAATCAGCTTATGGGTGGTTCCCACCCAGAGTGTCAACGAAGGGTTAACAAACAACAAATGCGAGTCTGCACTAAATCCCCTATGTCGATACAGGTTTTACTGGGACTGAGTGCGTAACGAGTTGCAACGAGTCCCTCTGTGTTACTCGTGTGAGGTATGAATTTGGACTGCCCGGGTGACTCTTTCGCTGGCTGGATTGTAGACGAGACAATTTCCCTTTAGGGGTGGAGTTTCATTACCACAGTCGTAAGAATTATTCTCCTATTGGCAGGATACGGTTTGAAAGTAGGTTGTGAAAAACTGTAGGAAAGGAAAGTCTTGGCAAAGGTGTTGGCGCGTTTGTGAGCCGGTGGTCGCGAAGACGCCTGCTTATCGTCACGGCGATCCTGGGACCCTTGGCCCTGACTTGGGCTAATCGCCTGCGTTTCCAATACGAGGTACGGTAAATTTATGAGTTTACAACAGTCTACCAGGCGCGAACTGACAGACCAAGTGTCTGCCGGATGATGTTTCAAAATAGAAGGCACCCTTGTGCGTCCTCGGTGGTCCGGCGAGGAGCTAACGCTCAACAACGTTCCATACCCCTTTTGAATTTCTTCACAAATTTCTCCGCACTTTGAAGTTCAGAGGTTCCTTCCAATTAGGGTGGTTCAGTGGTTCCAAGGTTTAAAAGAATGTTCCTATAATATATAATTCGGTGTACCGTGCACTCCCATAGACGGAAATTGGAGAGACACGCGATGCTTCGATGCTAACTGGTTGTTATGCTGGTATCTCGGCGCTGCTCGATCACTTTTATTTCTGTCTGCCCGCGGGCCGTTATTTCGGAACTTGTTTCACTGATATCGCGTATGGACATGCTCCTATACTGAATATATTCGCCGGGGATAGAGGTATTGCCGGAATCTCGTTCATTCAGCGTCACGGCCGGAGTATAAATTCTCCCGACGTTAAAAGATTCATCGACAAGAACGTCAATACTTGTGTGTTAGTGTCAATGCAAACCCGTTTAAAAATAAAAGTTACTCGGAAGCTTGCTGCTCTTTCCATTGACACGACAAATGATTTTCCTTCGGTAGCCCTCGATCAACAAAGTGTCACACTTTAACTCTTGCAATGTCTGACGGCTTAAGGGGTCTCCCTAGTGTGACGGCAGAAAGAAAATCAATTTTTCGGGAATTAAACGAAGAAACAAGTATTGCATGTATCATTTTGCAGATTCGTAGATTTATTCTATCGCCTTTTAAGACTATAAAAAAAAATTTTAAATAAAAATATCCATTTATGTATAGCGGAATAGGAGCGTCGTGAAGAGAACAATGTTCTTCCGGATGCCAGACCTGACATCAGCAATGCAGTTATCTCAAACACGAAATTAAGAAAAAAGGATAGTAATCTGTAGACGTGTAGCTATCGTCTGAACAAACATAACGTCAAAATTTGGAGAAACAAATAAAACCAAGGGCAGCGTCTTAAAAAAAAGATATATTTTTTTAATATTATTCTCTTCACGATGCTTCTATTCCGCTATAAATGGACATTTTTGCATCCAATTTTTTTTATGTTCTTAAAAGGTGATAGACTAAAGCAACGAACGTGCAAAATGATAAGTGCAATACATGTTTATTTTTTTAATTCCCTGAAAATTGAGTTTTTTTCCAACCGCCACACTAGGAGGACCTCTTAATCTCCGCTATCACGAACCTTCACGAGAACTCGAAATCTTATGCGAAACATCTATTCTAATGTCCCCTAAATAAAAGGAAACTAGTGACTAATGATACAAGAATCAGAATCCATTGACAAGAAAAGCAGTGATAGGATCGTAGTTGAGAATCTTTTCCGGCAGTCTCTCCAACTGCCGTTTAATTTCACGAATAACGCGCGCCGCTGGCAGAGAAGGATGGAGGGGTGGCGGGCGACGCGGAGAGGGTTGGAAGAGCTGAGATGACGGAATCCAGGGGGGCAAGCTTGAACGCGGGGGCAAACTGCGGGCATCGTTCACCGGGACACGCACGATAGAGAGCAAAGGGACGGTGCAAAAGGGTAGGAATGTCGAGGGGTGTTAGAGAAATGGCCAGGTGACGGTACGCGAGGGTGTAGGTTTACACTTGGCCCGTTAAAAGGTTCGTGTTCCTCCTCTTTTACGAGAGTGAAACGGGACGAAATGGAATTGTACGTTCCCTTTCACGGCAACCCGGGGGCTGGCTTGCCAAACAAGAGGATAGAGCGGGGCCGATGGCCGGCTGAACTGCGCCAAGATTTCTTTGATCGGCTTCCCGCGCTGTAATCGATTCGCCGAGGCGTGGAGCGGGTGCGAATGATCACCGAACTTCAAGGCGCTCTGCGCCCGCTTCCCATGGAGCGGCTCCTCTCCTCGTTTCGCGTGCCAGCGGAGCACGGCGTGTGTCTGAGAACAAAAGTGTGATCGAAGACGCGCGTTTAATACCCAGCCGCGTCCTACGGTCCAGCGGCCCAGAATTCCGTGTCGACGAATATTCTGGGGAGGATCTGGGAGAGTCAGCGGAATAGTCTGACAGCGATAGGCAAGAGATTATTTCTGGAACCTCCGTCAGTTTCACTTAGACCACGGAGTTAGTTAAGGGTTGGTTCGAAAGGGATGGACCAGCAGGATTCGTTGTGCATTCGCTAGGGGCGCGTCCCGCAAATAGTGTTCGCCGCTCGCGTCGAAATTCCCGCTCGCCAAAGGCGAGAACCTTGAACGCGTTAATGATCAAAGAAGGGTGAGCGTCATCTGCATGCACGCGCCGGGATTTTCTAATCAGCACCCCTCGCCTTCGCGCGTTCAGCTGCGGCGGAAAGGTTGGCTGGTAAAAATAGATGTTACCTAATTTGGTTAGCTGTCACGGTCCCGCCTCGCTGCTCGCGTAATTGCGAACGGGGAAGTGTCTTTACGTAGCGATAGCACTGGCCAAGTGGTATGAGATTGTATATGGTCAGACGCGGCGTTAGCAGACGCCGCGCGGTTCCAGTAGTGTAGATCAGTGCGCGGGTGGCCGCGGTGTTCAGTGGTAGGTACTAGAGCTATTGTTTTTGCCCGGGTATCCGGGTACCCGGGTACTCGAGTACTCGGTGAGACCCCGGGTAGAAAAAAATTACTCGGGTACCCGGGTACCCGTAGGATACCCGACTACCCGGGTACCCGTGCAATACCCGGATACACGGGTAGACAAAAATTACCCGGCTACCCGGGTAGACAAAAATTACCCGTGTGTCCATGAGATACCCGAGTAACTGAAGTGTGATGAGATAGTTGAGAATTTCGATTTGACAGCATATTCCGTTCATTACTGAGGTTAGCCGAAAATGATCGAAAGTCGAAAAACGATCGGCTGTCAAAATATCTCGTTGCGAAATATCTCCCTCTATGCACCATCCAAAAACTTAAGAGGAAGAACACCCTTTTATTGTTCAAGCACCAAATCTAAGTTTGATGCTCGCGATCCTGTAAATCGGATCGTCGGCGTTGCCAACTCATACTCTGACCGCATCAATTTGTTCGGTGGATCAATGCAAACATTTAAAAGCAATCTGCACAAAATTGTCATCGATTAAGAAAGGGGCAGTATTTAAAGTTACTTAATTTGTCATCTGTTTTTTCTCGTTCTTGTACGTATGTCACTTTTTTCTTTATTGTACAAATTGGGCTTGTCCCGTAATAAGTAATTAAATAAATAAATAAATAAATAAATCGAAATTCTCAACTATCTCATCACACTTCAGTTACTCGGGTATCTCATGGACACACGGGTAATTTTTGTCTACCCGGGTAGTCGGGTATCCTACGGGTACCCGGGTACCCGAGTAATTTTTTTCTACCCGGGGTCTCACCGGGTACTCGAGTACCCGGGCGGGCGGGTAGTAAGAGCTCTAGTAGGTACATTGAACGTGGGGCAATTCGTTATTAATCGGACTGAATATGGATTTGTTTATAGTATGTATATCATAGAGTATTAATATTAACATCAGGCAAGTTGTATAAAGGCATTATTCGAATTGCTTTTCAGGTAAAATTTTAATTCATTGATCTTGTGCAGTTGATAATCGATAAAGAATTTAAAATAGAGATGCAGCGTGCTGGGTACAGCTAGGAATTCTATAAATGAAATTCATAGAACTACAGGATGTCGCGGCGGGAAACGGGGAAACGGGACAAAGTGACTCGAAGCGTGTCCGTGAATGAAAGAATCGATGAAACTCGAGGAGACACGGGAGGACGAGAGTTAAAACGGTACGAGAGGAAAATCTTGAAAAACGATTGAACGTATGCATCGATTAGCCAGGTGGTGGGTAATTAATGCTCCGCTTTAACTACCGCTGAAGATGTGTTCGCGTTCGAGTGAGGTGCCGTGAATTCGTGGGAGAATATTGAATATCGATTGCGGGGAATAGAAAAACGCTTTCACGTCTCGTGTAACTTCTGTCGTCCGTTCTCTTGCATTTCGGTAACGTTAAGGGAATCAAGTTCTTGCCTTGCGCATTACATCCGCTGCGTTATTACGTATTTACTTCCAATGTCGAATGACTTGCAATCTCTCACGCGAACCATCCGAAGCGGCGGCAGTGAAGGTAAAAATCCTCGGCGCAGATAAGCCCGTACAAATCTTTTACGGTACAATAGGCAAGTTTTTACTGCGATGACCGAGGCGGGGAATAACACGGAGGAGCACGGTTAGTTTTAATGCGATGCTAATCTGGAAGTTTAGTGGCGTATTGTTAGCATCTGGTTCGAAGTGCGAGTCAAGCCGTATCTGTGTGAAACGAAACTTCCCGTATTTCCTTTTTACGCCAGTGTGGCGGAGGCTTCGCCGCCGGAAACCGCCCGTGAAAGTAATACAAGGAAACGCCGCGTTAAACGCGAGGCGAGCTCCCAGTAACATTGTCGAAGTTCTCGTTCAATGATATCAGAAATTAGTGATCTCCGCGAATACTCCGTTACCTCTAAATTCACACGCCTCCCCTAGATCACTCCGCTATTACCCGGGGCGCGTGGAAATTGACAAAGCGGGCAAGCGCAACGTTCCATTTTCAGGCGAGACTTTTGCACAGCCCTACCAGAACCGCACGCGAGTAAATCATCGAAATGATCGGAGCAGGAACCTCCACCACCCCTCCGCGGGCCCCTGTTAACCGAGCATTTTTCGTTTTTATAAACCCTCTGCGCCCATAAATTCTCCATCCTCCTTCAAAAAAAGGTGGGAAAAAAACATTGCGCACGTGGGGGGGGGGGGGGGGGGGTGGAGACCGACCAGCGCGATAAGTCTAACATCGCGAAAATTATCATGGCGACGACCCTTCCGTCTTCCCTTATTTCCCCCGTGAAAGCCGGGCGCGCGCGCACCTTTCGCCGTTGAATCTGTCAGAACGTGTTCGACGACGATGCCTCATGTCAAAGCGCTGCGACTATGCGGCAGGGGGAAATAGAGGAAGGAATGATAAATAAAAGTTGCACACGTACGGCCGGCGCGAAACCGCGCAGGAATATACGATCGCAAAAACGTTGAATTATTACGTTCGCAGTTTATCTCGAGCCGGCGCGGCGCGGCGTGGTCTCGAGCGGCGGCGCCGAGCGAGCCAGCGAAACCTTCGCTGCCGCGGCTGCTGATTCGCGAAAAAAGAGCCGGCCAATGAACGTCATCCCTGCTTATCAGCGAGAGTGCATTAGCCGTGGGGACAGCGTGTCTATGAGGACGTCGACGGCGGTTCCGGGGAGAACAGGAGCACCGGAAGAGTAGCCCGCCTAGCCGGGGCCGCTGGGGAAAGCGTAGGGCGCATAATGGTAGCGGCTGGCTCGCGAAAATAAGGAAGAAAAACACGCTAACGGGCCATCGGACCGGTTGGGGGGTCGAGGAGTCCAGCCGCGCGGCGGGGTTGCGACGGGTTGCTGGAGCGTATCGCCGCTAATGCATGTACAACGGCGCCAGCAGGAGGAATCGGTAACGCTGGGCCATCGGTGGATACCAGCAAAGTAATTTAAAATCCGCTGCCTCGTCCCTCGTCGAAATGGCGACTAGCTGGGATACGAAAAAAATGCACCTCCTGCCAGTTTCCCACGGGCGGACTGGGGTGGCGGGGTCGGGGCTCGTGGAATCGGAGGCAGTTGAGGGATACTGGTTTGAAGAGGAAAGTAAGTGGAGACTGTGTGTATTGGTTACTAGAGGGGTAGAGGAATGATTAATAATCGTAATGAGTCTTGGAAAAGATTGATCACTGAGGGGCGAGTGGAATGGTGGTTATTTTCTGCTTTTCAGGACTGTGAATTACGACGTGGCGTTTGCATCGAAGGAATTCTGGTGGACTCGGAATTGTATGGTATTTAGGCGAAGGGAGGCTAATCTAGGTCAGCAGTCCGTTAGAGAAAGTTCTGTTTTGAGCAGAGCTTTTTAGGAGGAAATCTCCATAACGCAAAGTCACTCTGTCTATGGTGTTTTAAGATCACAAGAGTTCAATGAAGGACGATGAGATATGGGGTAGGGCTGTTCGATTCACCTCAAAGAATCGATTCTTGAATCGATTCAAAATCGGATTATAAGAATCGATCCTTCTAAAATATATCGGAACCAAAGAATCGATTCTGGAAGAATCGAGACGAAAAGAATCGCCATAAAACTTTTTCCGAAATTAGTACATATAGAAGTCGATTTTGAATAATTTTGAAAGAATCGCTATAAAAATTACTTTTACAAGGAACAATTTGGGATAGTTGTTGAAGGGCATTGTATTGAATAGAAGAAATATTTTGCTATTCATTTTAAATATTTTATTCATCATGTAATTGCCATTCTTTCATTGATAAGGAATTTAAAAACAATAATTGCTGTAAATGTTCAGGTGATAAACTATTTCTGTGATCAGTTAAAATATTTCCAGCTTTGGAAAATACACGTTCTGATGGCACAGATTTTGCCATGATTGGTAGATATTTTTTTGCAATGATACTTAATGTAGGATAAATCCTTTCGTACTGTAACCAATATCCAGAACATAAGAATCGTATATAAATTTGGCGGGAATCGTGTGTAAATGGCGGGAAACGTATAAGATCAGGAAAACCTACGCATCAAGCAGTTTGATTGGTCCTTTCACTAGTGGCAATTAATTCCGCCAGAGGGCAAAAAATCGGTTGTCGATTCATACATCAAAGAATCGATTCTGGGGAAAATCGGATACCAAAGAATCGATTCAAAAGATCGATCTTTTAACCAAAAGAATCGTTTTTCTGAAGAATCGAATCGGAATCGAACACCCCTAATATGGGGGTTGTTTTAATAACCGACTCACCGCACTTGTAACAATAACACTATTTACTGCATTTGATATGAGTAACCACTATGTTATAATATACGTTTATACTTGTGAGTTCTGTTTAGGATTGGACGATTCTACTCGATTCTTTTTCCGAAGAATCGATTATTTTATCGATTACACTGCCCAACGAAATTTAACTTTTTTTTGTTCTGTAATATTCAATAGATATTTCCTTGTAGATATTTGTGCGCTGAAAACGAATCCGCAAACCGTTTGTCGCCATCACCATCATCCTCACTCTCACGCGCGTTACGCGATTCTGTGACGCTGAGCGGCCCACGCGCCATTGATTATCACTGGCGCCGCACGTTTCGCCAAACTCTTTCGTTTCTGTATTGTAAACAGAAGGTGTTTTACCACTTCTGATGATGGTTTCCGGAGGAAAAATGTCTGCTCCATCGCGTGGAGAAGTTAGATTTTCTCCCAGACCCTTAGTTTTTAAAATATATAGAAAGATATCTGCAAAAATTGGTGCATTTCGGGTGTCCTTTTCCATTTGATCGGTGTTTAAACATATTTAAATGTTTATAATTCAATAATAACTTATATCGTTGTGTTCGCGAGTGTTCATAGAATAATTTGACGGAACAAGCAACCGCATAACTATTACTGTTTGAACACAAAAGATGTTCAATGTTGAAAATTTGCATTTTTTTTTCAAAAGCGAATTTCTCGAAAACTGAGGGTGATAGGACAATTCTGCTTGCGGATTCGTGATCAGGGTGAAAGACTCTGCAAGAATCACCTAGCGGATATTGCGGACCACAAATCGTGTTAGACAATGTTATTCTAAGAATCGATTCTCGATAGTAACTCGATTATTTTTTAACCAATAATCGAGATAAAAACGACATTTTGTATTTTTAAGAATTTTCTAATTATAATTTTTTATTTGTCAGTCTCTACAAATGAAAATGGAATTCAGATGTCGTATATTAAATAAGCTCCAACTTTATATAAAAAATGAAATTGTGTGTATGAGTTTCACGGATGTACATATACGTAAGTACGCTAGAACCTTTTAAAAGGGTTTTATGATATATACTTACAATTAGAGTAAAGAATATTATATTTTCCAATATAACGATTCAATAAAAATCCTTTTTATCACACATTTAATTGATCCTGGTTCTGATCATGTTCTCGTTCACATTTTTGATCATTCTTTTCACCGATTCATCGATTCTTTTTGAAAATAATCGATTTCCATGTATCGATGTTTCATTTGAATCGATTCTTAAGTATCGATTTTTTTAACGGAATCGCCCATCGCCAAGTATTTCTGTCGGCTACTGGTCTGAGGAGGAGACTGACTTCGTGCAAGAAACCTGTGGAGCCTCTTTCAGAGGTGTGACTTGTAAAATAAAATCGTTGAAAGAGGTAGTCGAAACTATATCCTGTTGGTCCAAATGCGATGTGGAAATGGATCATGGAAACAGTACAGGAAAAGGAAATCTTGACAATCCGCGACGGCGTAAACACGACCGGCGAAGCCACCCTGTCCACCCTGGGAAACTGTTTCCTGACTCGGGCTTAATAGCCTTGATTCCCGCGCCGTAAAAGTGAATTTATAACAGTCTGAAATCTATTAAGTTCGGACCAAGTGTCTGCCAGCTGAGGCAGACGAAACGCAGGGCACCTCTACAAGTCCTCGAGTTCTAGGAGCATTCGCTGCTCAACAAATTCTCTGGTTCAGGATGATTGCTGGTGAATGAATCCGTGGAAAAATTCATGCATGATTCGGGGGCGATTAAACGGCAAGAGTTCGTGTTTATGCATCGTTAGTGCTAGCAGTATCCACGGCGCGTAAATTAATGAAAAAACTTAATGCTTTGCCGTTGAGGATTAACGCGCGCGACCCGAGAGATTCAAGCGCTTGCAACAGCTCCATAAGTCCACAAGAATGTGTCAACCCCGTCTGCTTAATTAATCCTCCACTTTTCTGTCCCGTTGCTTCTAAGGTCTCCCGCCCGTCCCTTTTTACCCTTTACAAACTCCCTTTTGATGCTCGGGCATGCCTCTAACTTCCTCCGCCAGCAGTCCGAGATGAATAAGATGCTTCTCTGCATCGGGACACGGGGCGCACTATTTAATTCTGCAATCTGTCGCGCCCCCAATTTATTAGAGGCCCTTTAATTAACGCCGCGGATGAAACACAAGCGAGCTGCGGACGAGTCAGCAATCTACGCCGGGCATTCTTTTCACTCGTCCCGAGCGGATCGCCTTTGTTCTGTAGCTACTTACGATTCGCCAGACTGCAAGCTTCCCCGCGGCAGATTGAATAAAAATAGAACTAGTATACCGCCGCTTTATCCGCGAAATTTTAATTATCATTTCAACCGCGAGACGTGGGCAAGCCCGGAACCGAAGCTCGTTAGAAAAGGAGACGAAGGAAGTCGCGGAGGGACTTGTTGAAATAAGTAGACGCGTCGCGGTAGCCTAACGAGCCCCCAGGCTGAAGGAACTTACGGTTTGCCAGAGCCTTCGCGCGGAATATCCCGTGTCAATGGAAATCTAAATCGATTCGATCTCTCGGAAGAGTTGAAATGTCGATCCGTAAATACAAGCAGCGTGCTCGCCTGGCGAAAAGAGGGGAGCGCGGAAATTGAAACTGGGAGGGGAGGGCCGGATCGATTGCTTTTAAAACGGTCGACGGGGCGCGGGGCAGTTAAAAATTGAAGCGTAGCCGGTTTTTCCGCCAAAGGAAGTCCGGAATGCGGGCCCCGGTGGAAATGGACTCCTACAAGGAAATCAGGGAATAATGAAACGACCCCCGTGACAGGGGGCGGAACGTACGTTAGCCGGATGTGTTTCCAGGTGTGCACAGAGGGTTCATCGGCGTGCGCACGCATCGTGGCTGTACGCCTCGGGGAACCTGTTTGAGTCGACTAGCAAATTGAAACCGTGCTGGCGGGTCTGGCACTGCGCCTGCAAGCTCCCGTCGAACGTATTAATTCGACTGAAACAAATCAAAAGGGGAAAGATGAGGGCATCGGTGCGTGGGGCTGATTCCGTGGATCGCGATCCGGAATCCTGACGGGTACACTGTGGAATTCGATCCGCGAGATAGGCTTGACATCTGACTAGCTTTGACGCTGTCTACCACTGGCAACTGGGGCCGTAGTATTTTTAAATCGTGGACTGTTCCTACGCCGATATTAATCTCACCCAGCGCGTACAAGTCGTGATCGACGTGTAAGTTTCCACGTGGCGGATGGTGTTGAGGTTTAAGCTTGACGAGGTCGACTAGTAGGGGAGAGGTGGGATGAAAGGGACATTTTTGTTTAGGACCGGATAGTGAAAAAACTAAATAACCATTCGAGTTCTAATTGGTAACATTGGAAAGGCCAGATATCTGGCTATAACGGTGCACGGTCCTATTAAGCTTCTCTCTATATTTAAATGTATTATTTTTCGCTTTCTAAAAAAGTGTGTTTTGTCCCTTTCATAAATTGGGTGTAATAAAACAAGCTAATATTAATATTATTCCTTTAAGTTTTTCTTAAGTTACATAAGTACCACGGCATTGCCAAAATATTGGTAAGAAACTTTACATTAAGCTTACATACTTAAATAACAAAGAATAATCCTCACATTAAAAAATATACGAAAATACTTTCATTAAAAACCAAACACATAATCCTTAGATTAATCCAAACTATGTTAATTAAAAGATCTTAATTGGCACCGAAATTAATGAAAAACATCTTGATGTGTGGTAAATATTCTTTTATTAACAATGTTCGGTTTATCACAGTAAGATTTTGAAGGGTACGCTTAGTAAAGGAGTGTTCCATTCATAAATTTTTCTTGTGTCCCATTCACAAATATGACAACACAATTGACAATCTAATCTCTACAGTTACACTATTAACCCTTTCGCGAATCGTTTTGTGGACGTCGAATATGTCCGACGCTAGGCATTTGGGACCGTTTCGTGGACGACGGATATATCCGACGTTGGGCTATTTGGGATCGTTCCACTGACGTCGGATATATCCGACGTTAGGCGTGAAAGGGTTAAACAGAAAATTATCTGAAATATTTTTCCTGAATAAATATCAGTCCAGATGTAATAATAAAAAAAATCAGTCATTTGTAACAGCACTTGGAAAATCGTTTCGAGAAAACATAAAAAAAATTTACTTTGAAGCACGAAAGAAATTCAACCGTGTATCACCGCCATCTTTGAAATCACAGCGACTTGCAGTTAGGCGTGTTTGGGCATGCATTAGTATTGCTACGAAATCAAAATACTTTCGCCGTGGGAAGATCCTTTATCCTTCAGATAATTGCGATGTCCCTGTCAATGCGCGCCCCTTTCATCCCACCTCTCCCCTTCGTGAAAAACCCTTGGTCCTGATCGATTGTCTTTGGAAACTCGGCCGATGCGGCCGAGAAATAACCCTCGTTGGAGAATCCGTCTTCTTGGAGACCTCGTGCCAAACTGAGCCAGAGATGCATAATTCTAGGTCCAGGAACTTCTTCCTACCAGCTTCGCCCAATCCTCTTACTCGCCTCCAAAATGCCACGATAGACACCCCGCACGGAGCGCGAGCGAAGATTGGTACGAAGCTGAGGGTGTTTGATCGCGCGAGCTTCGAAACCGCCGGGGTATCGCGCGATGAGATAAAACGGCGGCAGGGGTTGTATGTCCATCAGCGGCAGCCAACCGGCAAGCGGTATCGCGAGCTGGTATCGTCTATCGGGGCCGTATTATCTCGGGCAGCGCTCGCGCAAATGGCGCGAACATCCGCGAGACGCCTTCCTAACTTATCGTCATAGGAAGTGGCCCACCCGTCCTCCTTGTCGGCGAGTCTCCCTTCCTCCAGCCCTCTGCACCCCCAAGCCAGGGGAGCGTTTTTCCGCTTTATCCGGCGTTGACGCGAGGTAAAAGACCCTCCAGAGGCGCCAGAACCACCCTTTGTGAAACGCACCCTGCCTGAGCCCCTTACCCTCCCCTCCAAGAAAGGGAAACCCTATTTTTCTGGCGCTCGCGCGTCCAAGACACGGGACGCGGGCGTTGCAGGGAGCGGGGAGTTAATATTTTCTTACTCGAATCTGCTCTTCTCCTCCGCATTACCGCGTCGCGCCGCGTGCCACTGTCATTGTCACCCCCGCGGACGGATTTAGAGGGGGGTTGTATCCTTGTTGGTTGGCGAGGTTGCACGTAGATACGGGGCTGATTCGAGCTGAAGGAGGAAGTGGTTTTTCAGGGAAGAGTGGCGGTTCGTTGTTGATCCTTGGCGGCTCGCAAAAGTTAGGTGGAGGAAGATGGCGAAGGTAAATGTGGGAGGAATAGTGCGAAGGAAATTGACTGGTTGATGGGGAATGTTGTAGGGGGCGTGATAAAGGGGATGCTCGTAACCTTTTACGGCTGAATCTGTGTACCAATATTCGAGATGATTTCTTTTTATTTCTATGTTCTCTAGTCGACGCCACAGTGGTCGGCATTGATGGTCTAGCGGGACAAAAGCCCAAAATCGTGACCATCCAAAATGAATGAATCTTGGTGATACCACAAGCTACTTACTAGGGTGGAGTGAAAAAAACATTTTTTCAATGATCAAATTCTAATAGTGCGTAAAAGTTGTCTACTTGGCCCAATAAAACGTGTAAAAAATTTCAGCTCCATCGGATAATTTCTTCTGTGTGCACCAAAGGCCTTAACTTTCAAAATTTTAGTACAAAACTTAAGAAACTGCAACTTTCTTCAGCTGGTGGATTCTACCTTTTTTTATACCCAAGACTATATTTGTTGCGTAAATGAAGCAAAGAAACATCCGTGGCTGGTTTCGGAACGATAGGAATGGCACTGTAAACTATAAAAAAATGCAGCTCTTCGCTCACTTTCCTAACGGAACAAGTGGCCCAGAACCAACCACGCGGAGGTAGCTGTACGTCGGGCTCCTTGTTTTTTGTATTTTATATTTTTTTCGTTTTTTTTTTAATAATTTAATTGTTTTTTTATGTATTTTGTATTTTATATATATATTTTTTTTTTAATTTTAAGTTTTGTACTAAAATTTTGAAAGTTAAGGCCTTTGGTGCACACAGAAGAAATTATCCGATCGGGCTGAAATTTTTTACACGTTTTATTGGGCCAAGTAGACAACTTTTCCGCACTATTAGAAATTGATCATCGAAAAAAAGTTTTTTTCACTCCACCCTACTACTTACTGCGTCAGAGATATTGGAATGATATGGTATGCAACTTTATATGTATTTCATGAAATTGTGGTGACGCGGAATCCGGCTAGAGTCTAACTGTATGTGTATGCGTGTGTACTGTGTGCTGTATGATCCGTATTGTGTATGCACATGTAGTCTAGGAGAGGCCACGCGTAGTCAGTCGAAATTGCGAGCTAACGACGAGAAGGCGTACGACTCTATTATATAGCAGTATTATTTTCTTTTCCCAAATATATACGTTTATTTTTCCCGTCTACGCGAGTGTGTAGCCTGTTAAATCTTTTCCCATCTGATCCCACAAACGTAACGAACGGCGAAACGTACGCGAGTCGGCCGCTTAGTAAACGATTCTTAGAATGCGTCAGTATCAGCTATACATAAGAAAAATGCCTTTAAATTTAGAAAATATCGCAGGCGTGATGAGATATTAATGAAATAAGTTTCAGGTTAGGTTGGATTAGCCGTTTCTCGAGTAAATGATAGCGGTAGCGACAGTCGACATATACAGGGTGTCTTTCCTGTACTTGGCGTCGAGACGCTACCGCGTCTCTAGATATATCAGAAGTGCTCTATTGTATCGCGATTTAAATTGTTAGTATTTTGAATAATGGCTTGCAGAGGTACAAGTAAGTAGAAAGTCAAGCTTCAGCCATGAGTATTTTAATTTCCAACGAACAGAATTAAAATATAATCATAAACATGATGGAGTTTTTCAATAGCTTTCCTTGGAAAAGCTCTAGACATCCAGGAACCTCATGGAACCTGAAAATTTGTGTGCTGTTTTGTTCTATTTGCTGTATAGAGTACATATTCACAAGTTATAGCTGCAAACATTTGCAACTCTACATAATTTTTATACATAATTAAAATAATTCTATCTTCAAAAATGGTGACGTTAGGAGCTAATGTGTGTAATTCATTCTAAATAACGGTGGTTGTAAACAATTTTTCTCTACAAAACACAGTTCACATTGGCTTTCTACATTCTAAGAAACCCCAGAATAGGAATTTTGGTTTTAAAAACTCCCTTGGAGGCTGAGGCGAAAGTTTCAAGGGTGGTAAAACAATGTGCATGGGTGTTTTTCAAACAGATAATAAACATTTCCACCTAAATGATGATTTATGTTCGACCGGCGACTTTTGTGTCGCTAGATTGTTATTGGACAAACCACTTTGGCGACGGGGGGGATAGAAAGTTTGAAAGGAACGAGGCACGCGTTGCAGACTCATCTGAAAAGCTTGATATATTAATTCCACGTTGCAGTCGTGTATTTAAAATTTGATCACGTTTCGCGGGAAAGGGGAACGAGGTTTCCTCAGTTGTGATTGCTGATCCAGTCACATACGTATTATAAAAATGCGCTCGCAGCAGCGTGTATTACAAGCCAGCGCGGAACGTTATCGGAATTCGCGTTTTCAAGAGTAACGTACTTAATACCGGTATTATGTTTTATGGGGATCGTGAGGGTATATAGGGGGTGTAAGTCTGACGGTAGCTGCACGCGCGCGCGCTCTCCTTCCCGCTCCCTCCGTTAGCTACTCGTATTTCTCTAACTTCGTTACCACAAAGAAGCGCGCAGCTTCTTTCACCCTCGTACAATATTTTCCAGCTGCTTCCCAGCGCTCGAGGAAATCTCGGTGCCGCGGTGCATTTTCACGCGGGAGCCCCGCTGTACCGTCTGATAAGTCAAGAACAGAGTTTGATCAGATTAAGCGAAATTAATCACGGACCCTTTCTTTCTCCCTGCGAATTCTCGTCTCCTCCGTTTCCACGGACTAACTAATTTTCTAATTCCTTAATTTTCTGGCTGCCAAGAGTTCTCCCCTTGGAAGATAACAGCTTCCCCTTATTAATTTCACGAGGCCCATCTGGAAGTATTTCTAACACTGGTCCATCCAAATATTTCCCTTCGGAGAAGGCGGAAGTGAAATATAAATTCGGTACTTGAAACTATAGGTGTATCGAGACAGTGCATTTGATCTGTGATCCCAATTGAATAGCTAATTCGAGGCCGAGGAAGGGAAGCTTCGAATAGACGGCTGGCACGTATTTCCAAGAATAAATTGGTCAGAGGGTCGGTTTAAGTAGTACATTAGCTTCCGGTGAAAACTTAATTCACCGTCGCTGAAGAGATCCACTTATCCTGTCTAGCAGCCGAATATATAATCTCTCCGCTCCTCTTCTCCACGCTTCGCGATATCCTCCCCGATCCTCCGCCCGACGTCGTCCTTTGCATTCCTGGCCCCTTATCCGCTTTAGCGAACAGAGAACCTCGGGAAAGTCTTCGGGGGATTTCAGGTCCCCGCGCCTCGTTTCCTCGCCGTCCTCCTTTCTCCTTTTTCTCGTCGGCCCGTGTGTAATTATGAGCAACATTAATTACGGTCAATTTCGGTCCCGTGGCCATAGCAGACGTGTTTCAGCAACGCGGCTTTATACACCCGTGGATTAAGGGAGAACTTTTCTTTGCCCCTTGACTTCTCCTAGTCGTTACCCCT
The DNA here is from genome assembly GCA_946251845.1 of Andrena fulva. Taxonomy (NCBI): domain Eukaryota; kingdom Metazoa; phylum Arthropoda; class Insecta; order Hymenoptera; family Andrenidae; genus Andrena; species Andrena fulva. The sequence continues at coordinate 64,236,772 of OX276327.1, forward strand.
TTTCTCCTGTCCGCTCTTTCGTTTGTTCCACATTCTTCTCCCTCGTTCTTTGGCTCAGGATACTGTCCGGTACATGGACGCCTCCTGGCTCGCGCACTTTCCGGATTATCCGGCTTAACTGGAACCGGCCAAGTCGCCGAAACCTTTCGAGCCATTTCCGTTTCGATTGTGACTGCCCTTTTTTTCGCTGTTTTCCGGTGTACTGATGGTATCGCAGGAAACACGGTGGTGAGTCCATTTTGGTTAATATTAAAGGCTCGTTTCAGGCCTCTTTTAATGAGAAGCTAAGGGGTTACATCCACCTAGAGGTCCCGAAAAAGCATACAAGTTCAGGAATATTTTTTGGGAAAAATATAAGTGATAATCATACACAATGTTTTTCTACTAAAAGATACATCTTTCAACTATATTGTTCTAAATTTTCATGAGATATTATTATTAACTAAAGGAGATTTCGACTTGGATATGAGTCGTGTCTTTTTTAAGCATTAGCTGGTGGACATTCCCTAGGCCAAACGATGCATCTGGTAGCAAAAAGTATAATTGATTTTAAAAAGTAATAATTTTCAGAAGTACCTGACGTTCTCCGAATTTTAATATTGTATTTTGGTAAAAAAGGGCTACCGTTTGAATTTGAAATATAGTATTTCGGTGGAAAAATTCTTCTTTTTCAAGAAGTCTTTGCAAGTATTTTCATTATTGCAAAATTGAAAGCCAAATTTAAAAATGTGAGAACGTCAGGTACTTCTGAAAGTTATATATTTTTAAAATCTATTTCAATTTTTCCTTTCAAATACATCGTTTGGCCTAGGGCAGCGATGCCCCGATGGGCGGCCCGAGGGTACGAGCATCCATCGCATTTTCCAAAGCTAGCGTGGAGGGGGGTCTCGAAACCAATGAAGTTGCAGGCATGTAACGGATGAGGAAAACTCTTGTAGTGTGCGTGTAGGCTCGTACCCTGAAATCAGCATGTAACCGTTACATGCTGATTTCATTGCGATTAAATTGATTTGACTTCTGGTTATAGGCTGATTTCAAGTCCTTTGGATTTGCGGTTATGGGTTCTATTTTTTGTTGACAGGATAATTTTTTAAACCCCGGGGGGTTTCTTTTTCTTCATAATTTTGAATTGTCATCCAAACTACGTATGCTTGCCAAGTTTCAAGTCTATTGGATAGTTGGAAGTGGGTTAAAATTGAGTTTCTAGATTTGAACTGAACAAACATACATACAAACAAACACACAAACAGAGGATTGAAGCTGAATAAAAATCGTTTAATAAGAAACTTTTTGTTAATCAGAGGTGTAAGTGGGAATGTTCAAGTCTATTTCGTCCAATTACATAATATTATTGTTTAATCATTAGTCAATTCCTGTTTATTTTCCCAATTCCTAAAATGTAGAACACTGGGGCTCCAAGAGTCCCAGTCATATAAGCCTACGGGTACGAGCCTACACGCACACTACTAGAGTTTTCCTCATCCGTTACATGCCTGCAACTTCATTGGTTTCGAGACCCCCTTCCACGAGAGTTTTGGAAAATGCGATGGATGCTCGTACCCTCGGGCCGCCCATCGGGGCATCGCTGGCCTAGGGAATGTCCACCAGCTAATGATTAAAAAAAACACAACTCATATCGAAGCAGATATCTCCTTTAGTTAATAATAATATTTCATGAAAATTTAGAATAATATACTTGAATGATGTATCTTTTAGTAGAAAAACATTACGTATGATTTTCGCTTATACTTTTCTAAAAAAAAAATCCTGAACTTGTAGGCTTTTTCCAGACCTCTAGGTGGATGTAACCTGTATTTTATGCATGCCAAGAATATACATGGTCCCATTTTCAAAAGTCCCTTATTCTATATCTATATATAAGATCGTGCAAATATATATAGAGTTAATTACTCAATTCCATGCATGCACGAGTGCTGTGTTAAATTTATAGGTGACACAGGGATGATTCGAATGGGATTGATCAATTTCTTGGTCCGCGCTATTTTATCACTCAACGGATTTAATTGTACCATAATTTAATCGTTGCTAATTTGACACATGTGTGATGATGTGAATAATTTCGCGGAATCGTGCCTATTAAAACGGGGATGACAAGGCATGCATAATAGACAGCGCGGAATAAAATGAATTATTTTTGTAATTATCCCTTGTTAATGAGTATCGCCGGCTCTATTCGAATTCAATTAAACACTCGCGAATATCTTGTTTCATGCTTGGTGCAGTCAAATTGTATGCAATCGTGTGAAATTTATCGCGCCGTAAACAGCAAGGCAAAACACGCAGGCTGCCAGAGCCGAATGGCGGAGGTTCTGTGAACAATATTATCCGGGCATCGGGTATTTTTAACTGGAAGGTAACATTCGGTCATTTGCGGGGATTTTCCAAACTTCGTAGCCCGAAAGTTTTACCGCAACTCACAGGTCCCCGTGACTCGAAAGTTAGCCATGCACAGAGGGGGATGAATCCGTAAACTAATTAGCTGGAACGCTAAAACGATGCGCGCCACGAAAATGTCGAGTAGGTACTCTACCATCGTATACTTAAGAATCTGTTGCATTATTGGGCCGTTTGGTCGGATTTATCAGAAGACACGTCGAACTTCTGACACCATTCGCGGACCACACAGATGCCATCGCGGCTCGTTGTCACGCTCCAAAACTTTAAAACTTCGCCTGCCACGAGTATTTTTATATCAAGATATCATTTCCCCTTGGCTAGCGGTGCCCGTCCATTATTATCGCGGCATTCTCAACAATCTGTCAGCGTGAAAGAGGCGCGAGAGTCGTTACGAGAGAAAGGAGGGCTCGCGGTTTATAGTGGCTGAGGAATCAGAATGTATAGATGCAACGGACGGGAACGATGGATGCTGCAGAAGCGCGGCAGAAGAGGTGCAAAGCACATTATGTAACGGGGAAAGAATCTCGTCTCGGCAGGAGCCGTGGAACGTCTGTGTATTTCATTCTCGCGGCATCTTGGCGGAAGAAATTACGAGAGACACGGGCGCCGTACAACCGTATCATCTTTTCTTTTTCAGGACTTCTTATTCGAATTGTACAAGATACAGTTACCTCCATTCGGAGCGGATGTGGACAAAGAATAAGAGAAGGGAAAGCACCCCAAGCTTCTCCAAGGTCGACTCTCAAAAATCCTCCAAGGCGCCCAAGACTTCTCAACTCCGAAGGGGAATTTGCGATACGCAGTATTCTCGAACCGTTTGGTAATCTGATTAAACCGTTTCCCGAACGAATGCCGGCTGCATGTGCCTAGAATTCTCTTCCACCCCTCCCTACATTCTTTTCCCTCCTGTACTGTTCTCTCTTTACTCCTTTTCCCACCTTGCATTTTCTTCCGTCTCTCTTGTATCAGTATTCTTAGATGGCTTCGATTTTATTTCCTACCGTTTCTGCTCATCAGCGTGCGCAGTTTCTGCGCCCACTTCTTCCCCCCTTTCTCCCCCCCCCCCCCCGTTCCATCCCCTGTTGGTTACTGTTTCTTTCGATCATCCCCGTATAAAGCTTCTCCGTTCGATCCCCGCGCAGCCCCGGCTTTCGACGCGCCCCGGCGAATAGTCGTCAGGGAGGCGAGGCTCGGGGGTTTAGCATCCAAATGGCGGCAATTTGCAGCAGGTGATAAAGGTGATAAAGGTGACACAGTGGTTGCGAGCCTGCTACCAGCCACCCAAGCTCCGCCGGCTACAACAGCTACCCCTCCTCGACCGCCTGCCGAGGTGCTAAGCTCCTAAATAGCTACCCCCTTCGCCGGGTTCGGCGGGCGGAGGAGAAAACGGTGGCTGGCTATAGGCGGCCCTAGCGGCGCACGATGAAGTAATTTCCTTGAAGACACAAAGTCATTGGGCGGTTTAGTAGGCAGTTGCGCGAGAGTATTGGATTCGAGGAGGAAGGAGAATATAAATTTCAGTGGATGTTGGACAAAACTATCACAAGCCACCAGACGGGAGGAAGAATGAAAAGGGGACCACAGAAGAACGCCGAGTACAAGATAAGGAAGCGGAACCGAAGGCAGGGAACAGATAGCGTGTAAATGCGAGGACAGGGTAGCCAGTAGACGGGGGTAGGTCGAAGGAAAGGGGACGGAAAACGGCAGGCGCAATATGGTGGCAAACGAAGCGAGGGGGAAGCTGTCCCTGTATCGGAAAGCAATTGAAATGTTCGCTGTCGCTGGTTCGGCGCGTGCGAAATCACAGTTTCTCGCCTTCGTTCCATCTCCTTTCCGTCCACTGCTGGTTCACGGCGTCGCGCTAGCCCCGTGATGACGTGCCAACCTAATATCCGAGAGGGTCGGCTGGCTAATTATGGGCTAAGCCTAATGACCCCGAACGATGCCCGCGCCCATAATCTTCCCCTTAACTGATAATCAAAGCCGACTACGGAGGCGCAGAGGAGCCGCCGACTTGTCTCCTGGATCGTTAATTTGCGCATTAAACGATGCTTGCACTGGTACGCCGTGTCCCCGTTGCAACTGTCTCGTACGATCGCTGGCTCCCCCTTTCTGCGCGGAAGAACCGAGGAGAGGAATGCCGGAGATGGGTTACAACGAGACGCGGGGGAGCTTTGTAAGAGAGACGCCTCCAACACGCATCCTCCTTCGTTCGGTACTTCAGTGAGAGGAGAACTTGAGCCTGAGAGTGTCTGTTCGATGGAAGATTGATTCGAGGGAAATCGGAACGTCGATGGTGGAGCAGGATGAATGAAAGAGAGGCGCGGGTTAATTGAAGATCGATATCTAAGGGAGCATGATCTTTCCACGTCATATTGTTTAGCTATTAGCTACGGTGTTGAGAGAGCACCAACGCGAACCGATGCTTCGCTCTCGCGCGGTGTATCATTATATCCGTTCCGAGAGAAATGGAGAACAATTTTCGAGACTGGCGATTACGCCGGAGGACCAGGGCGCAGAAATAGTCCGAAAATGGGCTCGATTAACATTTACCACCCCTTCTTTGTCACTAACTATCCCCGTCCGTTGCCTAGGCCGCATCTAATTACAGGCCAGCGGCTAATGAGACGCTTGTTTCCATAACGTTCTGTTTAAGCGATAACCAGACGCCACGTCCCCAAGTTGCCGCGAAATTCAAGGAATTCGCATCGCCGAGATCCTTCTGAGGATGCAATTTGCACCTCGTGTAGTAGTTGCACAGATACATGCTGCCCACGCCGCAGTGCTCCTCTCGCCGACTGACGGTAATAATACTAGGCCCTAATTTAAATTCCTTTGATCGTTAACCAGTTCTGATTAATTACGCTGCACGAAGGAGGACGGCGTCCTTTAGGCCGCCCCCAAATGAATCGATAGTTTGTTCCCCGCTCGCGGAGTTTCTGCCACCTTGGGAACTGAAGCTTTTATCGTCCTCCGGTTCGAACCTGCTTGTTCTCGTTCGCGCAGCTGTGGGCGCTGAACAAAGAGACCGTGTCTGATTTCTTTATGAAAATTGTTATCCGCGCAAAAATTCTAAATGAAAGCCAGGAAAACCTCGCCCCAGAGGTGCGGACTAACCCACATTTTTTGCGAAATTGAGTTAGTAGCAATAATGTATTCCAGGAGGCTGCAGGGTCAGATGGGGTTGATTGTAACACGGGGCACAGTGTAACAGTGAAAGTATTTCTGTTTCTTTGTAACATCTATATTGCGTCATTCTGCGTTTTTGACAAACACACCTGCCGTCATCTTGATTCAGTTGTCATTTGTCGGCACCGTGCCTTTCCCGCGATAATACCTACCAAAATAGGGTTTTTCGTGTTTAAACGTGACGAATTCAAATAAAAGATTTTTGCTTCTACTCCAACATACAGTAATTCTGGTAAGTAATAATATTTTGTAAGCAAACTACACATATTTGTTGTTTGATATAAGAATAATGCCTGCCGGTATTCATACCCTATAAAATTCCAGTTGATATTTTGTTGTTTATACGGCAGGGAGCACAGTGTAACATGAATATGACATCAGTTACTTGCGCAAAAATGGAAGGGTAGATCAGTTGGAAAAATGTTGTTCTGAGATAATCGCGTTTAAAGTTTCAAAACAAATTAAAAAAATTCCTTTAAAATTTGTTTTGTATAATATAAAAGTAGCTTAATAAATACCAAAAAGAGAGAAAAAAATCTTTAAAAATTAGCGCGAGTAAACTTTTCAAACCGTCACAGTGGACTGACCCCTTAAGTCGAAAAGAAAAGTTGATTTATTATACATTCTGTAATCTACAATCATTATTAACTTTTTTTGCTACACTCTAGCCCACCTGACCCTATTAATCATATAAAACAGGAAAAATATTATTTTCAATGCGAGTTAGTCCGTGGTTGCTCTCAGTGTCTCAATTCTGCACTTCCAATTTCTACAACCTTCAACTGTCCTTCTAAAGTCGCCTGAAATCTAGCTTCTAGTATTCACTGCCAAATGGATCTATGAAATATAAAGCTAGCGATACAAATATCAATCCCGATTCAATGCTACAAAATTCCTCCCCGTGTTTCGAAGAACCGCGCAGGGCATCAGAATTTCGCCACATGATTAAGAGCGTCATCGTTCCGAGTCGCGTGTGTCTCCTCGGCAGAGGAACGGGGGTGGAATACGAAACGCTGAGCGTCGTCGAGGGTTGTCGGTGCGCAGAGGGGGTGAGCTCGGAGCTTTTCACACGGATACCCCTGTGGGACGCGAAGTTCGCGAGGCAAGCCCCGTTCCCCACGGGCCTTGGAAGTGCAAAATGTTTTTGAGAGCGGACTAAGGTGGCGTCGCCGCGCGAAATAAAACCCGTCGAGCACGTAGGGACGCTCCTGCGAAATTTCTCCGATCCCCCGCTCTCCCTCCCAACGGCTGTTTCATCCGCGGGTCTCGCGGCTTTCATATTCCTCGCCGCGATATGTTAATTCAGCGGAAACTGTGGAGCTGTTTGCGTCACCAGCCCGAGAGGGAAAGGGGTTGGAATTGCTTGATGAGTTTATTTGGGTTAGAAATGAAAATTCCTGCGGGCTTGACGACCTTGTTAGCAGCAAGATGGTTGCGTTCTCAAAGCTCGTTCCTGCGAAGAGGAAACGCTTATTTCGCGGCGGAACGATCGTTTTCTTCGAGCTTTTTATGGGAGGTTGTTGTGATTAATGGCTGTGGCGCGAAGAAGGAAAGGGAGGAGAATTGATGTTTGATTGTTGATATGCTGGGGGCTTTTGAATTCAAAGGTAGATCCTAATTGTACCGTACAGTGCCAGAAGTCAGTTTCCAGAAAAGTATCTGTAAACATTACGAAGTTAGATATTTTTTTAAACATAGTGAAGTTGTAAAACTGTCTATAATATTTAAAAATTGGATATATCTCCTTTGTAGTTGCATTATTAGGGTGACTGCACCTAATATCGCCACTCGCTATATCTCGCAAAGTAAGCTCTAAAATTTATCGGTTATGCACTGAATTAGTACCTAAACATATGTCGGCAGACATACTGTAATTGCAGCATCATGTGATCAACAATGACAGAAAGGGAAGGAGTTTAGAGAATCTTAATAGTGTAAAAATTTATTGGACTGTCACAATTTTACATCGCATTCGGAGAATGTACGTCTAATAATTCTGTGAATGCAAGAATATCTACTAGAAATACCTAATTACTGATGTACTTAAGAAATGAAATCGAGTCAAATATTTTTCGTAATGAAAATAGCGTTTTTCTTTCAGCAGTAGGGGAGACCGGGGTTAGTTAACTAACGAGGTTAGTTGACTAATTCCCTTTAATTCTTGTATTATGGAATAAATTATGCTGCGATTCGCAATATTGGAGCATATGAATGACCAGCTTGCCACTTAATGTGTCGTCGTGACAAAAACTTGCGTGTTCTGTCAGTGAGAATGAAAAATCTAAAAAGGTCGGCTGGAAGTAAATATTTTCGTTTCGACTATTTATGAATTTTTGTCCACTAAGTACTGCTTGATGTTATTTCATGAATATTTTGTGGAAACGTGATACCTTGACTATAATTTACGGTATTTTATTTTATCCGGTGCGTGGAGGTTTTGTACGTACGACCCTTAACATGTTAACAATGTCGGACGGGGTTACTTGACTAAGCATAGGAATACTACTAATAATTGCATTTTTTATCCTCAAGATGCAGTCGAGGCAAAGAGTTTAGCTGCTCAAGTCCACTTCCCCCACCACAAATCCTTCCAAACTCACCCCTACCAGTTTTACACCCTATCCTCCCTCCAAACTCTCAGGCCTTCTACAAAATAATTACAGTATCTTAGACCATGATAATTGCTAAAAAAAAACACTGTGGAGGAGTGAAAAAAAAATAAGAAAATTTATTGGTCGTAGTATATGTACATATGTACGCGTTTCGTATACTATATTGATGGATTTGGCAGCGTATATATACGTTTTTCACATTATATTGATGTACTGTGACAGTGTTTATATACACTTTTCGCATGCAAAGGGTTAAAACTGAAAAGTAAATGTTGAGTCAACTGACCCCATCATATTTGTCAACTAACCCCGTAGCCGGGGTCTGTTGACTTATTCGTCTCACTACTCTAAATACAATAAAAGCTACAACCTAGACTCAATTAAAACGATTTTCAAAATTATGCCTGTATACCTAATGAAATTTGAAAACTTTTGGTATGCAGTAAGTCAACAAAATACTAATGGTCTATTTATAAAAATTAGAAATGTAAAAAATTAGTCAACCTGCCCCGGTCTCCCCTATGCGTGTTCGCAATACCGCCTACCGGAGAACAATGGTTTCGATATAATGCTTGTTACAGGTGAGGTCTCGAAATGTGCGGAGCAACCGAAATAAACTTTATTTGTCCAATATGTGCATCGGAACGTAAAAAATAAAATATGTTAAAAATCTATATTTTTAAATTTCTATATTATTCTACTAAAAATACTCTCAGGCCCTTCTTGCATAAAGTGGAGAAATATATAAAAAAAATGTGCTTTTTAACATTATTTTTTATTATCTATTTAGAATATTGAAAAACATAGTCTTAAAAGTTGTCTGATAAGTGATCAAATCATGTCACGAGTTTGGGTTGGTCGGTCAACATCGATGCACAAAATTTGTCATAGCTCTCTCAGTTTTAAAATACGGCAATGAAATTTAGAGGGCATATATAGAAAAGAATGTGGAATCTAATTATGCAAGAAGGGCCTGAGTGTCCCGAGGCCGTTCTTGCATCCAACAGTATCTGCAGTATTGTTTTAGAATTCTAACTGTGACGTTTGTAATCCCAGATAGAAATTATTTATTTCAAGATGCCCTCTCAAGATAAATGTTCAGTCTCTGTGGAAACTTCTGATCGCTAGCTATGTTTGTGTTTGTGATACTTAGTTAACCCTTAGACAAGCGCCGTAAGCTTATTATCAGCGGAACGGTACATGCATAATCACGTATAACAACATTGGATTTCTGCGTCAAACAAACCGGGTTCAGGCGAGCAAACATTACGTATTTCTCTGAAACTAGTTGTCGCAGCTCGTACACTTAGAAAAAGGAATTCAGTTACTCCGAATAATAATCAGGCCCCATTATTTTTCGTTAAAGCAATAGAGCAGGTTTTAATTGACTGGAACAACCACGGTCCCTAGAGTGCGTTAAGCATCGTTAAAATTAAACGATCAATTTGCTAGCATGTAAAATTCACCGTAATTTAAATGAGAAATAATTCCCCGGGTTAACTTCGGGGATCCCTCAGGATTCCCTATAATTTTCCATCGATAGGAGGGCTCGAAAAATTCTTCCAACCCCTTCCACTTGCCCTGCGATGGATTTCCTTTCTTCCCGATATTTGCTGTACAGTTGGATAATTAGAGAGTGAACTCGATCGGCTCGATTACTTGCGATCGGGCTTAAACGCGGCCGAGACTCGATTGAATTGGCACAAAACGCGTAAACCGCCCCTCGACCGCTTTCATAAATTCGTGGATTTCGTCTGGTCGCGTTAATTAACGCTCTTCGCCTCCGCCGCGGCTCGAATTTTCATTATCCGTCTGTCATGCCCGCGGGAAAAACGGAAACTCATTTCGTCGAGCGTGAATTCACGGATAAATCTCGACTGTTAATTCGTAACTTCATCTCGAAACGAACAACACGATACAGCCCCGTTCGGGTGCTCTTCATTTCTGACTGTCTTCTGTTTTTCTCACCAAAGAGTCTTCCATACTTTCATGTTTCTTTCCTATCACTAGAGCTGGGCATTAACTAAATAAAAATTTATTTAAATAACGGATCAAATAACAGTTTCTTTAACTTTAGATTATTCGTGGAACAAAGTTAACCCGGGTTAATATTATTCGATACATGACGAATAATTTTTTTTAACTATTATTCGTTATTCGAAATTTTATTTATTTAATTATATATACGGGAAAATCCTTTGGTACATATAGAATAGAGAAGACCAGTAAAATACTAGTATATAAAAGTAAAAACACAAAAATGAACAACATAAAGCCAAAAAAGAAATAGTGCCAAGATAGAGTACAAGCAAAAAGGAATAAAATACAATGAAAGTAAATAGGAGGTAACGAGAATTATTAACCGCCTTCCTCACTGACAAGGGAAGATCCCGAAGTCGAAAATTCTGAATCTTTGTGAATTTGTAGGGGATTTCCTCCAGATTACAACGCAATTTTTGTTTGCTGCCCAAATTCACTCGAAGGGGGTGAAATTAACCCCTGAAAATTCGGCTATTTTCCGATTTTGTGTTATAACTCGCGAACTGTAAGAGATAGAAAAAAAGTTTCAAGACAAAAGTTACTTCTTTTAATCAGATCTATCATTTGCTAAATAAGTTATTTTACAGTCCACTAGTTATAACACAAAATCGGAGAATAACCGGATTTTCAGGGGTCAATTACACCCCCTTAGAGTGAATTTGGGCAGCAAACAAAAATTGCGTTATAACCAGGAGGAAATCCCCTACATTTTCACAAAGTTCCAGAATTTTTTGAATTTCCAGGTTCGGTATGTTCCCTTGTGAGTGCTTGAGAGAATTCAATGAGTAGCAGAAGAAATCCACTAAATGCGCAACAGAATTTGAAGATCTACACAGTCTATCAACACAGTTGTTCGTGCCAAAGATAGTAGAATGTTTACTTACCATAAATAGTGGAGTATGCCTTAACACTCTAGGCGGTACATTAAGTTCAAGTAAGCTTAAAAGCTCCGGACACTCCTCGTGGTGATTCATAATTTTAAATATAAATTTTGCCCATCTCTGCCTGTCACTACGAACTGTAAAGCTACGTTCTCTTTCAAAGAGTTGTCCTTCCAATCTCCAATTGCTTAAGGGGTTAGGCCACCTTGGACGGAGCAAAATTGCAGTCATTTTCGGCATTTTTTTTAGGAAGATAATAAAATAAACAGAAAATTTAATATGAAGCCTGTTATTATACAACTCTCGCCGGAAAAAAAACGTATTTTTTTCTTACAAAATGGCGGCGGTAGAGCCGTGATACGCAAGATCTTGTGGAGCGACATTTTCCACGGTGTTCAACCTCACGGCTATACCGTTTGACTTAGAACAAAAAACCAAAAAGCTTTATTTTCTGCATGCCTAAAACTATGGAAGTACGTAGTGGTTTTGCGATATCTTGAATATGTTCTGTGCAATTGACACTTTTATAAAAAAAAAATGCACTTTTTCTCTCCATGGTCACCATTTCGAGACAAATTAATGTTTCCGGATTTCCCTATGTACTTCCATAGTTTTAGGCATGCAGAAAATAAAGCTTTTTGGTTTTTTGTTCTAAGTCAAACGGTATAGCCGTGAGATTGAACACCGTGAAAAACGTCGCTCCACAAGATCTTGCGTATCACGGCTCTCCCGCCGCCATTTTGTAAGAAAAAAAATACGTTTTTTTTCCGGCGAGAGTTGTATAATAACAGGCTTCATATTAAATTTTCTGTTTATTTTATTATCTTCCTAAAAAAAAATGCCGAAAATGACTGCAATTTTGCTCCGTCCAAGGTGGCCTAACCCCTTAACACCTCTGCACTTCCAGTTTCTCATTTCAAGATCCGTCTTCTTATTTCCTGCTGCCATTTTCTACATCTGTATTTTTATAAAGCGCTATCGCAGCCATTCTACTGGGAGATTCGAGTGATTAAGAAGCGTAAGCAACCACCGAAGCCGCAATTCGCCGAATTCCAGCTGCGCGTCCACGCAGGCCGCTTTATATTGTAAATAGGAGCGAGTGGGCGTTATTTGCAGTAGCAAATATTGATCGATCACGATACGAGAGTGATTGACGCGAGGGTGATCGATGGGATATCTGTTTCGAAGTCCCTCGCAGGGAGATTCCGAGTTCCAATAGAGGGACAGTCGCGGGGGTTTGATGGGAAATTTTGAAATTTTCCGGCACGATACGATAATCGGCCGCGCGCGAAAGTTTTTCGGGGTGGACCGCGTCCACTCTCATTCGTCATCGTTTATTAGGAACTCGCGGGAGCCCGCGATGCCTGTACCTCGGCGAATTAATCGCAAACGTTGAGCGAAACTTTCGCCAGTTGAACTTTTCTACCATCCAGTAATGGATCGCGGATCACGCGACTGATAATGCTGCCTAATTTCCTGCAGCCTGAATAACGCTCGGCGAAAAGAACCTTAAGAGCCGAACAGCGCTGTTCAGCCACCCCCAAGCACAATTCGAAGCGATACGCGAAACCGACGAGCGAAAAGCGACGTTAGCGACGCAGGCCGATGACGAACTGAAATAGTAAAACCCCCGTGCGTCCGGAGGAAATGGGCTCGCTTAAAAATGTAGGACCTTCCGGTTTTGAAACTGCGGGCATCGCGAGGAGTGGCGAAACACAGCGCGGCACGGGAGAATGCGAAAAGCGAGTTTAAGTAAAACTTTTACGAGAGTTTTCCCAGCACTTCGGGGAGAATTCCTTCCCCTTGGTTTTACTCGAATTCCACGGCGGTTGTTCGGCCACCCTCGTCGCCTCCTCGTCCCATCGACTGTTCGCCGAAATTTTCTTAACAAGCCGAGCGGCACTCGGCGCGACCAGCGTGGGAAGCACGTCACGCGAGAAGCAGCTTCGTTATTCAGGGAAATTGAAATGATTTTCGACGAGTTACACGGCCGCCGCTGCAAGAGTGCTGCGCTCAATTTGCAATATTTCCCGCGCATGATAATCAGCCGGGGTAAACGAGCCGGTTGCTTTTCAGTTATGCAAGAGAAATATTGCGTTGCGCGGTGCACAAGCGAGAACACCATTCGAACACAAAATTGCCCGGTATTGTTGCTTCGCAGATATTTCGGGGGAATTTATATTACGCAACCCGCGCGCTAATTACACGATCGTTTATTAAAACGTGCCAGCCACCAGCTTTATCGGTCCCCATAAATTTTATCGTCCTCCATCTCGCGCCGTCGAAGTGGCAACCCTCAATTAGTAGCGCAGTCTCGTCGGTATACCGTTCAAAAATTTCGTAACCTAATTGCGTTTGATCATCCCCCTAAGGCTTGATTAAAATTCCTTTCTTCCGTCCTGCTTCGTACGTAACACAAAGCGTTCCTCCCGCCTGCCTTCCTCGTAGGGATGAAATTGATTCGCTCTGATAATTATTAAGCAACACTAAATGCCTTTATAAAAACATTTACCGCGAAGAAAATTTAGCCTCTAGCGATACACAATTAATTCCCCCCTGCATCATCCTCTGCGTGGCAAACGCAGACGTTGCGATTCGTGTTCCGCGAATCCGAAGCAGCCAATCATCCCGTGATGAGGCTGAAGCCGCGTCTCAACCCTTTCAGCCTGCCGAACAAAGGGTAACAAGATGTAATTCTCTCGAAACTACGCAATCACAGCCTCGAAGCAGGCCTCCAGAGTCAAAGCTATGCGTGGGAATCTCATCTCCGTCGAGTTTTCCGATGGGGCATGACCTTGGAATTGCCTGGCTATCATCGTAGGCGCAAAAGCTGCTGGATATGGGCCGGCTATTTTTTTGTCCACCTGCTGGTCTTAATGTGTTTGGACGAGCCAGCCAGGGGAGGGTGAAAGGGGCGTGTGTACGAGGTGGACGTATAATGGCATCCTCGAATGTTCTTTGTGCCCGGACGCGAAAGGGACGGGCGCGGCAAAGGGCCTGAAAAAGGCTCGCGTCCTTTCTGGCGTATAGCCAGTGCTACGTATTTCAATGCAGATTCAATCGAGCCCCGCTGAATTTTGCAACATGATCTCTCGCGGGGGTGGCTGGGCGCTGGCAAGTGATTAATTCAGGAAAGATTCCCATGGCAAAGGTGGCGGCGCAGGGGTGTTTAAAGAAAAATTAATCCCGAGGCTGCGCTGATGCTTCGCATTGGAGGAGGAAAGGTGTCGTGAGTCGCGTTCAGGGATCTATGGAGGCTGTTGATTAATTTGCAGGAAGGTGACGCCGGGGGTCCTGCAGAGGGATAGTTTTCTTGAGCTCCCAGCAAATTCTTAAGCGACCATCTGGAATGCAACGCTTTCTCCAGGTGGAATGGAAACGTTGCGAGTCTCCAGGAAGGGACCACATCGTTCTGAACCCATTGCCATGACGGTAGCCCACGACCAGAAGGATCCGTCTATGCCCGTAGGCGCGGGCACGCGAACAGCCTTCTACGCGAATTTGAATATAAATTCGCAGGTTAACGAACCCGGTGTTCTCTCTCGAGGCTGGCCTAAGAGGTTTCGAGATGCGATCGGGCACGCTGTAATTCACGGCTCTAAACCGTGTAAGACGATAAACCCACCCCTCCCAATGGCTTTATACTCCCTCGCAAAGAAACCGACGAGAGGAATTCCAGGCCGTCGCCAGGGGTTCTCCTCGGTGCAAATAGGAAAATCTGCATGAATGCGTTCCCGTCGAGTCATTTGGGAACGGTAAGGCGAGAGCAACGGCGCTCTCGGCCGAATAAATTCCATCGGAACCGTCACACACGTCCCACTTTGCCGCGCTTTATTTCTCAACCGACACGCGGTTATTGGCTACCGATTAGAAAGGAGTTTGCTGTTGCTGTCGGGGACGTTTTGTAATACGATTGCTTAATGGATAATTAAGCTCCTAGCTCGAATTTTCGGCTCAAGCTCCCGGGAATCTGCAGGGGCGTCAGGGGAAACAGTTTTATCAATGAAGATAATCGAGGGAACAGATAGATACAGTAGCGGACAAAAAAGTTACCGCATTTTCGAACCACCCTACTTCTATTACTTTTCAATATCAACTCAAAACTGTAGTACGTGCCTAATATACATGTTCTGAAAGAGAATTAAAAGCTGTATAAAACCCAGTTACAGTTGAATTTATTTAACTAACAAACAAAAACCCTACCTAATATTAAACAAGACAACACACTTTTAAAGCCAACAAAAAGTTTTCACTTTCGAACATTATTACAAAAAGTCTAATATTTTGTACGCCCCCACCTTTTGCTTTTAGGACAACCTAAAAAGTTACTAAACGTGGTAACTTCATTGTCGGCCCCCAAAATGTGTTACCCCGTTCAATGTCATATAAGACTTTTGTTTGTCAGTTAAATAAATTCAACTTTAAATGCGTTTTATACAGCTGTAAATTCTCCATCAGAATATGCATATTAAACATACCACAGTCCCAAATGTATGCTGAAAAATAACAAAAATAGAACAAATAAAAAAATGTGGTAACTTTTTTGTCCGCTAGTGTACTGTACATGATTTAGCTGATGAAATTACGCAATTTTCTATAATTGGAGAGTCTTGTATAAAATACTGCAAGTGCCACAAATCAAATTCCACACTATAGTATTACCATTGGCACGTGGAACATTTTCCAAAAAAACTTTTTTTTTCATTTTGGCACTTACAGTATTTTCTACAATGACTCTTGAATTCTTGGCAAATTTATTAATTTTTTGGTGGCTTATTAGATATCTTATAGTAAGAGTAAAATAAATTAAATGTTCTAGCTTAATAAATAAATAATAGGTAATTTTATTAGAAGGTGTTGAGATAGTATAATATTTCGTTTTCCTGTTGTGAGGAATAATTAGAGTACACATATTCCGGGATTCGAAGAACTTCTCTACTATCAGTCGAGCTTCGAACGCCATGTTTATATCACGCGTCGTGTGTTGGGTACAGCACCCCGCAGTGCTCGCAGATTTCGAGGCTCGATGTTAACAGCAGGGTTCCCGTTTCCTTCACTTTCGGTCGTTTAACGTCGTAATGAATTATTCTACACGGTGCGGTGACTAGCATTTTACATTCTATTCGTGTAGCCGCATAGCGGTTCGAGGAATACATATAGTGACTTCGCGTTTCGCGTTTTTCGACTGGATTATTCTGATGTCATGTCGTGGCCGCTACATTTGCGAGGCGTCATCGGTAGCTGAATTTCCTGAGGTCCCTTGACCGTTACTACAGCTTCTGCTGCAGTAAGTAGGAAATTTAACTTCCAATTTGCTAATTTGTGTAGACATTTTAACTCTACTTCTGAGAGAAATATTAATACTGTGTTTGAGACGGTAATTAACTCTGAGCACTCGCTAAGATAATTAGGTGCTTTTTTTCCTGATTTGTAATAAAATATTATTATTATGCCTAATTCGTTGTGGTGATCGTATAATTGGTCTCTAGGTAGTTAAATACGACGAAATTTCTATTTCTAACAATAAGTTTAATGGATTGTTTCTGACTTGTAAGTGTTAATGTTGTACAGTATTAACCGACTTCGAAAAGAACGAGGTTCTACGTTCAATGTGTATGTATGTTGTATGTATTATATTTCTCCGCGAATTTCTCCGTAACTACTGGACCAATTTTCGTGAAACTTATTGCATTTACTTCAATCAACTTAGGTCATGGAGGAAGAATTATCAAAATCGGTTAAGTAGTTTTGAAATTATACCAAAAATAAGAAATCTGTTTCATTAACCGACTTCATTATTTAAATAAATGTAGTTATACCACTTAAATAACTAAAAAGTAAAAAAAAAAATGAAAAACTTTAAACCGCCTTAAAAAATGCGCTAAAAAGTAAAAAATAATTGTGTTATTTTTTTTTAAGGCGGCTTTAACTTTTTGTAAAAGGTTTTGCTCCATCGATAGCACACGATAAATTGCACGTGGGTACGTTTATGTTGGAGCTGCGAGAGAAACTATAAGAGCCTCGATCAGACGGCGATAAAAGTAGCTCAAAATATATTTTTTTGGTGTGTTTATAGTGGAGCTGTGAGAATGAGTGATTCTGTTCCGTAAACTTCAAGTTCCGTAAATGGCACATCGGAAGAAGTCTACGCAGTAAGCGTAAACATTGTGTTGTATTTAATTTAACGACTACTTCGTTTCACAACTTATCTAAAACAAATATGTTATGGTGAAAATCTGTCATGTATCAACGATAAAAACGTCGATAATAGCGGAGAAAAAGTAATATTTGGTTCTCGACGTCTGTATCGTTGGTCATCTAGTAGGGGAGAGGCTTGCAGGTTGCCACCCCTTAGCTTTTTTGATCATAACTCGTCATAAAATTAACGTATCGTTGATTTATGGTATAAGTTGGAAAGAGGAAGTGTAGAGCTACAATCCTGAGCTAGAAATCATGTAAACTCTCGAAAAATAAAAATTATACTGCAAATTCTCGAAAGTATCTAAAATGGACTCCTTGAAATTTTGGCTTGCAGGTTGCCACCCCTAGAAAATTGCTGAAAGTTTAAAAAAACTCAAGGAAAGCTTCGCATATCGATGTTGTATGCCTTTGCAGTGCTTTTCCTTGATTTATTGTTGACTTTGATTGCTTTAATTGCGTCGAGCAACGCTTCAAAATCCTTAATGCCGCGTTCAGATTTTCTTGACCTGCGTGCTGCCATACTATAAATGTATCAAAAATGGAATAAATAAACGAAAATATGACTAAAATGCAATAAAAACACTTCAAACTCAATGACAATAGTAAACATGAAAAATGACATTTGAGTGTAAACAAGCGGGAAAGAGAGAGGTGGCAACCTGCAAGCCAAAAAAGGTGGCAACTTGCATTCCGACGCATTTTTGGAAAATATGAGAAAAAATTGTCAATTCATGATATGTTTGGAAATCTGTTTGGCATATGTAAATTAGATAAAAAAAAAAACACAGTACGAATAGCTACCTTGAATTGTCGATGAAAATGTTCAATTTGCACAGGGAAAACACACAATTTCAATAATTCAATTTCTTGACAAACACTATATCACACTTCGCTCAGCAAACACGGTGTTATTGCGTCTGTCCGCATCAGAGGTTAATAAATAGTGACAACTACTCTTTTAACGTCGATGTGAGTCAGAGTTGAGGTTATGACACTGCTAGAAAGTCGAAATACAGCAGGGGTGGCAACTTGCAAGCCTCTCCCCTACCTATGCATCCAACGAAGACTGGTTAATCTATATAAATATAAAAGAAGTCCTGACCAGTGGTGGGTTTACTACGTTACATCGAATTTACTACGTGACACGCGTAAAAAATGTAAATAATTGTATAAAATGTAGAAAATGTATTCAATGTCAAAAATTCAAGTACAAACTATTAACCTGTACCTATTGCATTGAATTTTACTGCACACTATTTTAAATTACTTTAAAAAGAAAGGTTGGAATGTAATTATAAAAATTATAAATAATTTGAAATTTTTTAGTAAATTTCATATCTTTGGGGTGCAAAAGATACTCGAATTTTAACATATATAAACATGGATTCTGAAGAAATTGATAAAGCTTTAGCAGATTATTTCTTTGGATGTAGCGTTCCATTTAGTATAATTGAATCTGACCACTTCAGGAACTTTGTTCATAAATTAAATCCAGCTTATAAAATTCCAACTCGAAAGACATTGTCGAATAATTTACTTGACGCAAAATTTTAAGATTACAAAAAATCAATAATGGTGTGGAATCCGAAGATACAGTTCTGTTTTTAGATGGTTGAAAAATTTTTTCATCCAACAATAAGTATGTTGTTGCAATTCCACAGTCTGCAACGGTTTTTTCGAACAATATGATTTTATACAATAAAATACATGAACGTAATAAAGTTAAGCTATTTACTACATCTTATTCTACACGTAGAGAATTCACTTTTCTGCGTCAGGTAAAATACGGACCCACCACTGGTCCTGACTGACTGACTGACTCATCAACACCCAGCTCATACTATTTAACCTAAGAACGTGAAATTTGGAATGTACATTGTTTTCATGACATAAGCGCCCACTAAGGAAGGATTTTTGGAAATTCCGCCCCCAAGGGTGTGAAAAGGGGTAAAATGTATTTTCTCGGATTCCTTAATATCTCTTAGGCCCGATTAGATATCAACTTGTTTCTTGCTCAAAAAGACCTGCAAGCCTCTCCCCTAAGCGAATTTCTCACGCTGCTTCAATGTAAACACTTCCATTATAAAACTATAAAATGTATTTCCACGCTTCACTTTCACATAAACTTATCCTGTTCGGAATAAACGATGGGAGAACCGTGATTCTTCATACGCAAGACACTGACTTCTGGTGCAACGCGTTTCGCCTAGCCACGTGGCTCTCCATCGTTCGGAACGAAATCGCGCGGTTCAATTTCACGGGTCAGGGATCGCCACGCGTGTGAAATTTTCCACCGATATATCGAAGCGCCCCCGAAAGGCGAGGCACATCGTTCGCGGAAAAGTGCGCTTCATACAGCTAGGTAAACAGATAATTAATGATCCCCTCTGAATTTTCCGTCGCCTTAGAACACGTGAAAGAGTCACTTTGAATCTTAGTGTCCGTGGTGGGAACAACAACAAAGTTCAAAAGAGTAAAAAACACAGAAGGTAGTCTGATAGACGATTCTCACGCCTGAATTCTGTTTTGAATTTGTATATTCTTCAAAGATCAGCGAGCTTAACTTCCATACCTAAAAGAAAGCTGTCAATGATCCGTCGCCCCAACAAAGAATCGAAAATGATATTCCCCTCCGAAAAGGAGCCTGAATTTTCGAAAAGAGTTGCCAATATCGCACTGGTCGCCTTAATCGTACCTCATCAATTTCTCAACAATTAACGAATTTAAGCAACACGCAATGATAAAAATATCAAGTAAATGCGAAATGAAAATTGCAAACAAAACCTTTCGAGCTTACTATTTTATGAGTGCTATAAATATTTAAAAAATCTCAGGGATGATTGATGTAACTTTTTACCAGTTTATTTCTTTATTTGTTATTGACGCTATTTTTAGAAGAGCTACGATTTTGGAAACCGAGTGACTAAATGACCGGCGAGTGAGTAAATCGTACCTTTCACAGTATGTCGCAAAAAGACTAATAACAAATGAATTATTTCTGAACGACAGCTTAAACATCTAATAGCAGGTGGCTAAAAGATCAAGCTACAATATCCAATATAAACTTGCGGTCGAATTAGCGCCAACTACGGAACATAACGTAAAATATCTTAAGTGGTACGATATCGTCAACCATCCCCTATCTGCCGACGCCTTCGACACTCGAGACGCTCTCAGACCTGAGTCAGCAATGCTCGATGCTGCGTTTGAGAATAATCGCGCGATCATTCGGCGACTAAGTAATCCCCCAAGCTCTCTGTGCCCCCCCGCGGATCGAGGAGATTCGGGCTCTTGTGGCCAAAGGATCACAATTTACAACGGTCGGGCATTTCGTGGGCCGATTGACAACTCCTCTGACGAATCAGCGAGCGCGTGGACCAGGAATCGACGGGGTCGTAACGGACGAGCTTTTGCTGGTCGAGTTCGGGGCGAAATTCGCGATCGTGCGACCAGGGAACGCTCTCGTCGGCCCTCTGCGACCCTTCACACTTCACCCCCGCCATACCCTTCCCTTCCGTTGCCATTCCTTATTTTCTAATTCACCGTTTCGCATGGCTTTCGCGCGCGCAGCGGAAATCGATCGGGCTTCCCTTTCTCCCTTTCGTTTTTCTCATTCCGTTTGCTTCCCTTTTAGCCGCGGAAGGGCTTAGAGGACCCCCAGACGCAGCTTAAAGCGCTACACGCTCGTATCTGCTCGCTTGCGAGCGAAAGCACTCGCGAGACTCGCTTCCCATCGTCTTTTTCTCCTCTGCCCGTTGCCGCGCGGGGCCAATCTCTGCCGGTTATTTATTTTCCATTCTAATGAAACGAAGAGGATGCTGGAGAATCGCGTGCCGGCTTTCGTCCCGCGCTCCGCGCGTTCGTTCTCTCTGGTCACCGCTGGCCAGCGCGGATGATAGCGCGCGGAAATTAACGATAGAGCTTGGGTGAATTGTAGGCTCCGAAGATCGTACGTAGCGCCGCGGTATATATTTCGGATGATTTATATCGGGCGAAAGGGCACTTTCGTGTTTGAGCGGGCGGATCGCGGCGTGGGCACCGCGAAAAACTAAATTGAAAATCTGCAGTGCTTCCCTTGTATTGTGCAAAGCGACTGATTTACGGAATTCCGGCTCCTGATTGATGGCCAGTGAATCGGGCAAGATTCTTCATGATGCGTTTGCATAATTCAACGCAATTTGGGATCGATGCAGATTTCTTACACCCTCCGAACAGGCGGCGTGAAATATTATGGAAGATATGATCGAGAGGGGCATCGAATTCGACAGGTGTGCAGGTCGCGAGTCTCACCCTCGCCTGCCTCTCTCTACCCTCTCTTCTTTAACGTTCGAGTTAATCCCGCCGCGCCGCGCAGTTTGGCACGTCATTAGCATAATTAGCCGCCGGGTAATTTCTGCTCAACACTTATTTCCATGAAATTCTACTCTAAGTCCTTGCATATCTGACTTTCATTCCGTTGTCAAACACCGGCTGAAACAGCCTGAAAGCTCGTTACCCCATTTCATCTTCGGATACTGCTCGTTAGTGAATATAATCGGTATCGCAAGTGGATCCATTATAATTATTTCGATACGAGAGCAGAATCGGAATCACAATGATGACTTTCAGCGTCCAACAGTTTATTCGATCCGAAATTTCATCTGCAAGTATCAGTTGCTCAATTTTGCTCGTCAGACGTCGCCGCAGCATCGGAGAAACTTGATTCAGATTGAATCCAGCGGATTCTCGAACGCCGAGGGAGTTTATCGTCGCGGGATGAGCAGGGCTCGAAGCGACAAGGGTTGTCAAGCTGGATTTTTCAATCGCGTGGGGTATAGCACAGGTTTGGAATCAATCGTCTCTGATCGCGATAGAAATTTCGACGGGCGGAGGAACGGGTCCGCGGATATTCGCGAAGGAGGGAACGATATCCGTGGCGTGTGTATAAAGGCAACTGTGTCGGGCAGGGCGGCCCGCAGGATTTATGCTCGTATAGAATTGCAGTTCAGCGTCTGCCGCGACGGTGATTTACTTTGCATCGCGCGGCGAGAATTTACAGCCGCCCGAAACACCTATTCTCCAGATTGACCTCCAAAATCGAGCCCCGACGCGTATTGATTGATAAGCAATAACTCCGTGCCGCGCCGGCCTGAACCCCGTCGTCAAATATTTGATCGGCTGTTTGCGCAGCGGGGATTTCGAAAGCGTTCGTACGAAAACAAAGCGCGGAAATCGATGAACGTTTCAACGGTACGAGACAATTTCGGCGATATCTTCACGAGTTTCTGAACGATTCTCGATCCACTCGGCTCATAAATTCACCCGCCGCCTGTGTATCCCCGCGCAACTAAATTTTCCCCGCCCCTACTTCCTCCGAAGTATCGGTTTTTAAGCGCAATTCAATTGCCGGAAGTTGTGTACAGAAGCGATCAGCTGTGATTCGTCAAAGAATAAATTGGCGACAGTTTCGAAGTGAACCAGTTCCTGGTCGATCAAGTTCCCGCAGATTTCATTGCGGAATAACTACAAGCTCTTTAGCGGAGGGAAAGGAGGAGCCAGGACGTGCTTTGCCATTCATACAAATCCGCGGGCAAGATCAAAGAGGATCTCACCCAGATGGCGAACAGCTCCCATCTCGCTCGCGTTTGTTTGAAAAGCCGCGCTGATCAAAATGTCCCGGTTTTAAAGTACGTTCGTGAATGAAATCTGGCTGGCTGGACCATGGACACAATTGGCACGCCCCGGGGGTAGTTAACGCCATAATGACTGCTGCGAAGTTCCGCGGAACTAAACGTTCTTGTTCAATGAGATTGGAAGCAGCCGGCCCGGCTAAACCCGAAGTAGACATTGGTTTAATTGGGAAAAAAAGGGGGGCGAAGCATAATTTCTCTTTTCGGTTCCAAGCCCGGCGTTCTCCTTCGCTCTCCTCCGCGCCGCCTCTCGCCTCTGTCTGCTAGCCACGGGTGTCTGTCGAGGAAGTATTTGCAGGCGACTGTACAGAAACCCAATTTAGTCTGCGGTCGACTAATCCTATCCTACTACATACCATCAGTCGATAGCTCCGGGGCTGAAGCTCCTCTCTCGCCCCCAGCTTCGCCCTTCTTTCCCGCCCCTCCGTCTTCGTCTACTCTGTTTGTTCCGGCTGTTCCCGGGGAACTGTCCGAAACCGGTTCGATTTGCTGCGGCGGCCACGTTTTTCGCGCAGAAGGAAGTCACGGCTCCTTCTGCTCGTACCTCCGCTGCGCGGGGATCTTGAAGGGGCGTCGGGAAGTTTTGAGAAATCCGGACGATAAGGGAGGGTGGCGGGGTTATTGGACCGAATAGTTTGCAAGATTTGGGAGATCGAATGTTGCGGAATTAATGGACTCGATCATTCGTGCTCCAGTGGACTCGAGGAATGGATTATCAGAAAATTCAGACTCGAGGTTGTTAGGCATTCTGCATGTGGTAAATTTGTTATTAGATATTTCTACGGCGCTGCAATCGCCCAGAATATGTTTAATTCGACTCTAGGGGTGAAACTGGGTAATACGCCCCGTCTGACAAAACGCCCCACCATTGTTTTACGCACACAATTAACCGGTTAACTGGCAATGTATCATATATGATGAAACAAAAATCTGGCCAATTCTGGCAATGTATCATATATGATCAAATGGAATAACTTTTTTGTTTTTCAATCGATTTGAATGAAACTTGGTATGTAATGGTTTCTGGGGTCGCTGAATCTGAATTTCGCATCGGAATTGTAAAATTCAATATGGCAGACTCAAAATGGCCGAACCAAATTGGCTGACAAATATTAAAATACTATCGGGATATAGAAAAATTGTATATAGGGGTTTTTGGGGTCGCTGAATCTGAATTTAGCATTGGAATTTTAAATTTCAATATAGCAGACTCAAAATGGCGAACCAAAATGGCCGCCAAATATTAAAATACTATCGGGATATAGAAAAATTGTATATAGGGGTTTTTGGGGTCGCTGAATCTGAATTTGGCATTGGAATTGTAAAATTCAATATGGCAGACTCAAAATGGCGAACCAAAATGGCCGCCAAATATTGAAATACTATCGGGATATAGAAAAATTGTATATAGGGGTTTTTGGGATCGTGGATAAAAAAAAAGCACTTGCGGTGGAATTTATGGATGAAGAATTCAGGTATAAAATTATTCGAAACTTTTTCGTAGAAAATGAAAAAACTAAAAAATTAAACCCCTAAACCCTTATTTTTCAGGGGTTGGGGGTGGCATTGAAAAAAGTTACTGCTGCAATCGAATTATAAACAAGAAAACTTCACAAATAAAAAAAGGTTTAGTAAAGAATTGACAAACTCACCCCTAAATTCTATTTTTTTAGGGGTTAGGGGTGTCAGATGAAAAAAATTACCCCCGGAATCGGTTCAGCGACTCCAAAAACCCCTGTATACCAAATTTTGTGTGATTCACTTAATTATTCGATGGTACCAGTCTGGGCCCGAATAGTGAAAAGGACCGTGCCAGTTAACCGGTTAAGAATACATCGACGCTATCGTCACATTCGAACTTGCCTCGGTCGCCCACAACTGCAGCAATAATAATACGTGGAAATATTACGGCTTTTATAAACATATACCAGAGTTTATATTTTCTGCTTTCGGACAACTCGCGGTGAGTACGAGAGAAATTCAATTTTCTAAGTCACTATTGTTTTTGCGATAAATTCGCACATATATATGTTTCGAAAGTAGACAAAGTAACGGGTTATACCTAGTCAGGAGGCCGAAAAGAGGCGAGTGTTTGTGAATTTTTTTTGAAAAAGCGGAAGCATATATTTTTACAGAACTTTTTGCACTTAAAAGAGCAACATTTAAAGAACATTTGGTAATTTTTTTGTAGAGAAATATTTACGTTTATGATAGAAACACAACGACATCCAAGAAGCCTTTTTAAAAACGGTGAGCAAGATATCTCAAAAACTACTGCATCAATCTTTCTGAAATTTTGTGGGCTTATTTTTTATATAAAAATCTACTGAATGACGGAGGGATTTTTCCGTTTTTAAAAAGTACCTGACGACTGTGTTACAAAACGCCCCACATACGGTTCAGGAAAATTATTATTTGCGGTTATTTCCTAGTATATTTTCTTCACAATACCGGCGTAGTTGTGAAAAATAATAAACACTTAATGTGTTTGCACAAAAAATTTAAAGAATTATTAAAAAATATTGGTTGCATAGCTTCTTTAAAAGTGTAATATAATTAAAATTGTATAGTTTTACCCAATTAAAAAATTCTGTTTCATGGGAAAGATTCTTCTCCCCTTCTTCGCCCTCGTGGCCATTCCTATCGCGTATCGTTTGTTAGGCGGTAAAAAGGCGCGACCTGTGCTCGTATGTGAACACGCAACTAGGCGGTTGCAAGTGGCGGAAGGGTGGCAAGTATGTATCGTCATCTCAGGAATAACCCCGATATGTGGCGTTAGTTCACCGCGGTCCCAGCTACCGTGCAGACACGTCGATGCGACATAGTTGGCGCAACGCTCGCGAATAGTTTGGCCAACAATTTTCCAGCAGTATTTTGCGCCGGCGGTGCAGGGGGAATGGGCTTGTACGTGTTACCGCTAAACCGACGCGGGAACGACGGAGCCGCATTGCGTGCTTCCCTGCTCGCGGCTTTTTCCTTCTCTCCGCGGAGAAAAAGCGGCCGCTTTCGTGCGACCAGGCGCGAGCTTAATGACGCCGAAAAATGGACTCGCGGAAATTATGCGTTTGGGCGTCGAATGAAATTCGCCGGGCACCTCGCTGCTCGGGCCAGCGAAGTGTGCGAGAACGGCAGTCGGTTTCTCTGTGCAAGTTGATTTATGGGAGACTCTCTCTTAAATTTTCGCGCATTTTTCGGGCGAACGCTGCTTGGACACGGAAGACGAGCATTCGTCGCTCGTTAGGCGGCGGATTTTTGGAACTCGAGGCTGCTACCTTGAGGATAAAATTGGCAGGGGCGGATTTGAGGATAGGCTAAGTAGGCTGCAGCCTAAGTCGAACAATTTTGGGCAGCGGCAAATTTTGGGGAGTGACAAATTTTGGGGAGAGGAAAATTTTGGGGAGTGGCAATTTTGGGAAGAGGAAAATTGCGGGGAGTGGCAATTTTGGGGAGAGGAACATTTGGGGGAGCGGCAAATTTTGGGGAGCATTCAATTTTGGGGAGCGACAAATTTTGAGCGAAAGAAATTGGAAAAGTTACACAACTTACTTGGGACAACTGTAAAAACAATTCAATTATTTTTCATGTAGCCAATTAGCAATGACTAAGATGTGATTTGCCATATTGAATTAATTTTGAGATAAGTTGGTAAAGATGGAGCTGCACCCATCTTGCTGCAAGGTCCTCAATTGGAATTGTTATCGGCGATTATTAGGAATTGAATAGGCGTGAGAAATCGGCGATTAGGAAATGCTGTAGAATCAGGTGTAGGCATATTCGTAATTAAGGTAGACATGGGAGTTTTTTTTTAACGGCAGCGGTATTTAGATTTTAGAGTTTACGTTCGACTGTGGAATGTGGAATATGTTTTGCGCCGGTGCACGTGCATTCGCGTGTACTATTATAAATCGATTAACTTATCACAGTAGGAGGTCTTGATCCCTTAACCAATCAGCGTCAATTATTCAGCCGGTTTACCGTGACTAACTAACTCCTCAACGGTTGACGCGTTATGCGCGCATGGATCGATCGGATCGTGTAATCGATGAAACCGATTAGTTTGACAGCTAATAGTTAACCGTATAAATCGATCAAGTAATAAGTACTATTGACCGAGTGATTTGACCTCGCGCACCTCTGCGACCTGTTCTGTAATTACTTGATCTAGTTAGCAGGATCGATTGACGTGCTGATCGATCTGTTTAAATAGGCGGACTAATACTCCGACGATATAATACCTCTATTGCCTGCTGCCCTTCTATTTCTCTTCTTCATCCGATCGTTAAATTAATAGAATTTATAATTTGATAAATGAACAGGATTATCATGTCTCTTCTCAATGTCACGCGTTTCCTATTAACGATTAACTATCTTTCCTATTATAGAACACTTTATATAATAATGGGAAGTGAATTTCTAATTTATCTAGCACCTATCTCGCATGATTTGGGAATGTTCCGAGGTTATTAGGCGGAGTGAAATAATTGTCTTTTAAGTTGTCGAATAATTTAATATATTTTCGCTTAATACTCGGCGGTACAAAATAGACAGCCCCGAAACGTACTGGCTTGTGTCTCGTCGCTAACTCCCCTGTCCTTGCATTCGCAGCGTTTTCTTTCGTCGAAAATGTGGCAAGGCATTAAGGGGACCACCGGTCAATATTTTTCAGAAAATCGTTTTATATATATATATATATATATATATATATATATATATATATTTTGTAGTATAACATCCCGAGAATACCCTGTGAAAGTTTCACACCAAAATTCGTAACGGTATAGATTCTACAGTCATAACTAATTCAAACTCCGAACGCAGATATGAGCCGAGAACACTTTGAACGCGTTTTTCTCGAAACAGGATATTTCGAAACGGTAACCACGATTTCAGGAGAATTAATGAACCGATTAAAAAAAAACCTATTTGTGCGGAAAATTACAATTTTGATTTTGGACGATCCTGTGAGTAAATTTCGTGGTTACCGTTTTCGCATCTCTTTTTGGCAGCGCCTGCACTAAGCGCCACCTAGAAAATGCATTACGACCGGAAAACTGAAACAAAATTCTTTTTTGCATCCTAACGAGTGTATCAATAAATACAAAAAATGTTTTTTTTTAGGATATGTTATAACCTCTTCTTCTAAAAAAATCATAAAGATCACCTATTTTTTTAAGGGGTTTGCCCGGAGAGTCCCCTTAATTTTTAATTATTATTTGGATTTTTTTATTATTATTAATTCTAAAAGTGTCATCCTTTGTGAACATTTACAACAAAGTTTCGTGAGGAAATTCGAATAATTCCGGAAATTATTAACGGCCTCGCAGAGCGGTATTGGGGAGGGGGGTTGATGCCGTTTATCTCGAAACTACATTCTTAAACACCTTGCACATCATAACTCTCGAACGAATGGATGTTTTCATTTGAAATTTTAACTGGGAGTGTAGAATTCCTCTTTCTACTTTGTGGAACTTCCGCATCAACATTGGATGTTTGTAAAACATTTTATAACTGATTAAACACGAGCTTTTCCGTAAAAATGTGGGGGGATAATTGATTCGTGTGTAACTTTCATTTTTCTTTAAATTCGCCAGTAAAGTTGCACGCTGTAGTTTTCAGTGCAAAAATTATTCACTCCAAAGCATTTTGCTTTTAGATGATTGGTTCACCTGGGACTATGTACACGGACTGAAGCCTCGCGCTACGCAGGACCATTTCTAGCGTTAAATAACTTCAATGATTTTCAACATTCGGACAATTTTTTTCTTCTAAATTACTCGTAAAAGCGTGCTTAAAAAAACCGTGAAAAGTATCGATATGGTGATTATTTGATATCTAAGCAATCCTACCCAACTCGTGCAGTTATATTTTCAAGACCCCGCATATTATGAAAATGCACAGAAAGAAAAATCGGAAAAAAAAATTCACGGCGGCTTCCCCCTTAATACAAAAGAGAAAGTACTGGGAAATAGAGAGGTTGAGAAAGTTTCCTGGTCGAACGCCGAAGGAAAACGTCCCCAGCTGCGAAGCAACTGTTTTACTGTTTTATGGCTTTCTCCATGGTCCGTTCCTTCTCTACCTGGGACTTTCGTCATCCGCCGCAGATCTAAAGCGCGTCGCTGTTACAATAGCGAGTGTATCGTTCTTCATTTTAACATTCACCTTGCTTAACGTCGCATTGCATCGTTCCGTTCGATGTTCCGAAAGAATGTGTTCCTGAGGAACGAGTGGCAATGGGTATCCAGGGCAAAGGTCAGTTTAGAGTGAACTACGGTGCCGAGATCCCTAGGAAATTTGTGTATCGCGAGGAGCACAAGTTTCCCGTCGTATTTCCTTACAATTCCCCCTGTATTTCACCTGCACTCGCGTTCCCTGTATCAGGCGCGGGGTTCCCAGAGCTACGTTATCGCGCCAATTGCGCATAACGTACTCCATAACGCGGCACATCCCCCCGCAAGCCGTGGCAAAAGATGCACATGTTTCATCGTTCGTCGCAAATCATTTCGCGGCATCGTAGCCCTCCATTTCCAAGTCAAATGCCCGGTACGTTGCGCGGCTGCTGGGAAACAGAGCCCCGAAGAGCAGGGCTCGGCTCCGTGAACCGCCCCTTCGCGACTGCCATCGAACTACCGAGGCTTCCGCGGCAAAGCGCGGCGGGTCCATTTTTCAGAAGCACGAGGACACGCAAAGTCCACTTCGAAAGCTCAAACCGTCGGTTTTTCTCGCGACGGGAATAACTCGGCGGTGATTCTTTCCCTGGTCGCTCCGTCTCTCCCGACGCTCCCTCTCCAGCGGAGCTGCCGCTTCGTCGGGCGATTCCTCCGTTCCCAAGTTTCGACGGAATGCCCTTTGAATTCGAGCGTGCGGGGGGCGGGGTGTAATCTAAAGTTCGAAGTCTCGATTAACGAGTGACGAGTAAGAATAAGACGAGGGAGAGTGGGTGAAGATCGAAGGGGGACGGAAGCTGCGAGTGTCGCAGAGGGTCGACGAGGCGGGGACGGATAGGAAAGGCGACGAAAGGTCGCCGGCAAC
Source organism: Andrena fulva (assembly GCA_946251845.1). NCBI lineage: Eukaryota > Metazoa > Arthropoda > Insecta > Hymenoptera > Andrenidae > Andrena > Andrena fulva. Next base: position 64,266,811 of record OX276327.1, read on the forward strand.
CTGCCGCGAAATAATATTTCCCAGCCTCTGGTCCCAGCGGGCGAAGAATTCGGCGAGGAATAACCGAGTTTCAAGTCTCTTCCTTGTCCCGCGAGGCTCGAGCTTTCGATTGCGTTCGCGTAGCCGTCCTCGCGTCGAAGCCGAGGGGCAGAGACGCCGACGGTCGGGGAGGGTGGTTCGAGCCGGGTGGCGCGACCATTATCGTCATTATTATCGTTATTATCCTTACTAAGCAGCCCCATCGGTGAAACCCTCCCTCTCGGATTCTCGAGAATCCACCAGGAATTTATTGGGCACGGAATACCGAACGGGGGGCGCGGGGGGTCGTGGAGGGTTGCGCGAGAAAAAGGGACGAAATAACGGTACGCGACCTTATTTCGACGAGGTATTTGCATGGCTCGCAGGTATTTCTGTAGGGGAAACGAAGCTGCGCCCGGAAGCTAGGGGGTTGGAGGGAAGAAATTGCGTTCCACGTACGCGGCACTGCCCGGTCACCGTGTTGTGTGACCCTCTTCCGGCGACGGAATTATTATCTTTTAACGTGGACGAACGACGGTCGGTTCTGTGCGTGCGTTGCTTACTTGGTTTACTCGAAGTCGCCAATATAAAATTCCAGCACACGGAATTACTCGCATAGGACGATCCTTAAAGGTGTGAATCCACGATGAGATTTTACATGCGGCTTTTCTATCATGAGACAAAAATCTCAGCGACAGCAAAATGTAAATAATGGAAATTAAAATCTCATGTGAGACACGATATTTTTGTTTCATCGTGCATTTGCACCTAGAGTAATGGGAATAGTGGCGAGAGTTGAGCTTTTTGAAAATATATCATGAAACTTGTCTCACGAGAGTGTAATTTCATGAAATTAATTACAAAATAATTAAAAAATAATAAAGTAATGAAATAATTGTCTCATGAGATTAAATGTAAGACACGATATTTTTGTTTCATTGTGGATTTGCACCTTAAGGCCCGATCCACACTATCGGTCCGGTCTCGATCAAAATCACATCCGTGAGTGTGGACGCTCAGGGATGTGAATTTGATCGAGACCGGACCGTGACCGGACCGATAGTGTGGATCGGGCCTAAGGCTGTACAAGCGTGACTATGGGGAAGCTGACTGCAGCTTTTTGCCACACGTGCCACTTGTCATCGGGGTTTTAAATAAGTAAATAGAATGTCAGAATATGATAAAAAGATTTGCCTGTCCAAATAGTTAAGGATATTTATCATTGTTAATGTCGGGATATTTGAGTTAGAATTTACCTCTGTCTTTATATGCATCTACATAGGTAAGTACGTGTGAAATGATCAAGCAGTTACGTTAGAGCATATGATAATAAGTAATTATACGTAAGGAAGAAGGTGCTTTAGTTGAAAAAAGTTATTATTATCGTAAAAGATTAATCTGAACTTGAAACAAACCAAGTAAAGTCACCACGAAAAAAATCGAAACCACATCATAATGCACGTTTCCGCAATAAATCTTTAAGTTGGACAACAGTTGAATGTCCATAATTATCACTTTTTGTTGTCATTATAATTTTAAAATGAACAGTCAGCAAATAACGATGAAAATATAAATAAACTCAACTTCTAATATTATAACATTTTAGTTTGGTACGTGCTCTAGTGGCGCCCTCTACGCTGCGTTTTGCGTCAGTTTCCCAAATTCGCGTTACATTCGATCACTAATACAGCCCAGACTCGTCAGAATAAGAGGTACACAGAATTCCCAGAAACTTGAAAAGCATGAGCAGGGACTCGATGTTGCGCGCACCCCGGGCACATTTCTTCGCGGTCTTAAAAATATCGCCGACGCGAAACGAGAAACAATCGACCCACCCTCCCCGCCGTGCCCTGGGGCCGGGGCTCGCACAGACGGTCGAGAAATTACCGGTAGATTTATTTCGAGTATCGACGCGGAACGATCGCGGAAATCCGTGCGTCTCGTCGGCGATCCATAAAAAGGAGGGGACGGGAACAGGCAAGGAAACATTCCAGGGCCCGTCCACTCGTAAATTCCCGGTTTACTCGATGCCGGGCAACAGCCATCGGGCGATCGTCGTATAATCCTCGGGACGACGCCGTACCCCCGCGTTTCATTGGCACGATAATAATTATCCGGGCGAATAGCTCGAAAATGTGTAGCCGCCGCGGCGAACAGTAGTTTCGCCCGTTCGAAACTGCGCCCCGTGATACGGAATTGCCTGCATTCTGCCGCGACCGCCGCGTCGGAACAGCCTGTGCGCGCAGCCGGGTGTGTTTGTGCGCGTTTGCCGCGAGACGGGGGAGACAAGGTCCCTGGTAGAAATTATCCGGCATTTCGAAACCCTTGGATTACCCTTATCGCGCGACCCAAATTCAAGCCCTTCCATTCCCGAGCGGATTACCAGCCCTACCCGCGTGTGCACGCTAGCATTCCGGGGGAATCCCAACCCGAAACATCCTGCGACGGTTATGGATACACAGGGGGTGGCGTGCACGCGCCCGATCGTCCGCTTTCGGGGGACACCTCACTGGTGTACACGCGTCAAACAGAACCGAAACTGTGCGTACAGTCGGGCGCAGGAGTTTCCGCATTGTCTCGTGGTGGAGTTTAAAGAATGGAGCCGGGCGATTAGATGGGGATGATTTGCAACGGGATGGCCCAGCGACAATGGAGGCACTAGTCCGGTTGCTTCTGAAAATAGTACACTGTAGGGCGCGTTATCATTTCGAGGAGTAGCTACCATGTGTGACGTTTTCGTGATAGGGGTGCGAGGTTAACTTTGGTAAAGATTCTTTGCGAAGAGGGACGACAGGACGTCTCGGAACGTTTGAATGTTCGATTCGAGGAGATTTCGACACCCTGTATAGAGGATTGGAAATAGAGAGGCATAGGTGAGAACGCACACAGCCACAGAGGGGGTTGGAGCGCGCAAACTCGCGGGGCAGACGGAACCACTCGTACGCACTCGTAAGCGCCCACACGGAGAGAGAGCGTAGGGGAAACGGAAATAGGGGCATATGCAAACGTATGCCGTCAACGAGGGTATTGTCGCCGGCCCCTGTTGGCATTATTGGATTAAATACACTCGAGTATCCGAAACGGCGAGACAAACGGCCGGCCACAACGAAACCGCGCTTGTCAGTCGTAATTGGCCCGATGAGCAATGATGACTTCCGGTTTGCGATTTAGTCGTGGCTACGAGCCAATGGCGGAGCTCTTCTTTCAGTGCCTATAGTCGAAGGGACTTCCTCAGTCATTTAGTATTAGTCTTCTTTATTCAGTAATTCAGGGTTTAAGTGGTTTAGGTCGGGCCATCGTGGGACACTGCTAATGGAGAGATTAATAGGTCCAGATTTCAAAAAGCAGCATAAAAGGTTAGGAAAGTAGTTAATTGATGGCATATGTTTTGGATTCATGATGCTGGCTGGCAGGTCAAGGGGATTTACTTAATCTGTCAAAGCTTCACCAGTGCCAACTGCACTGTGCCACTTTTGGTATGTCATGGTTGATGGGTAAAGGGCTCAGGGACATAGGGCTGAAGCTAACATGGCGGTTGATGATGTAATTAATAATGGCATTATTCCATGATGATCTGTATCAAATGAGTATTGCCACAAAGAGTAATTAAGGATTTCTAATGTAGTAAAATGGAATTCTTAAGGGGACTAGGCAGTCAAATCTCACGAAAATCAAGTATTTTGCGAATTAATTACAAGGAGATCAACGCAAGCACAGACTTTTCCTTTTACACAATGTTTATTACTATCATGTAGAGTAAAAAAATATTTTTTTGTCTACATATCTCTTTTACAAATGACGCCACACGAGGTTGTTTACACAGTGATTTAGAAAAAGTGTCTGGTTTTGCCCTGATATTGAGCTTCAAAATAAAGATACAACGGTTTCCGTGGAATATGTTTCTCCTAGATGCTGTAATTTTGGAGGGGACCTCTGAAAAAAAATTGAACCTAAATTATTAAAATAGCGACTAAGAGAAGAAGAGCTTACGATAAATATCGATTTTCGGGGTGCTTAGATGGATGTTTTTTTATTTCAAAAACTATAGCTTTTACGCTTAATCCCGAGGTCCACTCTAAAAATCAATATATTTTGAACATGCTGTAAAAATTTCAAGTCGATCCAAACATTGGTTTTTTCGCAATCAGGGCAGAACCACAGAAAAAACGCCTACACATCAAACGACTGTTGTTCCGTCATATACATGTATATATTATCAAAAAAATTTTTTTACAGTTTCTAGTATTAATAAACATTACTCAAAAGCACTAGTCGCAATTTGTATTCATCTCCTTGCAATTAATTCACAAAAAAGGTCTTGGTCTTCAAGCGATTTGACTGCCTAGTAAGAAAGCAGAGTATTTTACGTCGCCATTTTTGTTAATAAATCATTAATGCATAATGTACTGATAAAAGATAATAGCCGAAGGGGGTAACGGCGGAAGTTAATCATCAAATTCACTCAACTCACGCGTATGTGACTTTCACCGCTTTGAGCTGTATACATACCTAGGTGATTAAGTAGTATATGGAAGCATAAGCCAGACGTACTGGCAACCGCTTTAAGCTAAATTCACACATTACGTCCCTCCAGCAGCTGATAGGAAAGTTAAAGAGTAGGTACAATTCCTCGCCAAGTATCAACTCAAAAGTATCTTAACTTCAATATGATTCTTACTCAAAATACAACGTCCCCGAAACTCCACCCCTACCATCTGCAAACTCAGAATCCACGTCTTACAATTTCCGCCTGGTTTTTCGACCAACGCTTCTCCAATTCAGCCGAGAAAGAATAGAAAACAAGTTAACGACATATTTTAAGGGTAGTTTTCCCCCCGTTTCGCCACTCTCGTGTCGGCCATAGAGATTTTACTGTGAGGCGACCCTTAATAGAGCACGGTCGTCGATCCTCAAATATACACGCGCTCTTGGGGAGGCAGGTTGCCCGTGTGTACATAAACACGCGTTGAATACGTAAACTCTCATCCCCGAAACAGGTGCGCTCGTCTCAGGCGTGCTGGCAGCTCGTGCGCGCCCGTCGAACGAAAATGGATGCATACGCGTGCGATCGAGTGCACCGTTGGTCCAGTCGGTGTTATTGGATTAAACACATTCTCTAATTCCAAGGGAGGTCTAAATACAACCGTGATCGTTGCCTGCGGTGATAGCAGCCTCCCTTGACGCTCATCACCGCGACGTGGATCTTCTTTCACTTCATTACTCGAGGAATCCTCGGGGAAAACACTGTAACGGTCTGAAAAGCAAGGGTATTTTCGGGAATTTTTTTCAAACAAACAATGCAAGTAAATCAACGTATTGCTTAGTATAGTTAGTATGTACATATTGAAAGGTAAAAAAAAATTTGAACTAGCCATAGGGTTAATCTGAATTCAAAATGACAAAAATATTTAGAAACTAGAAACTTGCGTCTATTACAGCACGTAGGGAAAAGTCAATACCGCAAAAGATAACAAAATGGCGGAGCACTGAAAAAAATTTCATATCTCATGGAAAGATTGAACTATTCTGTTGATAAGAAAAAATAGAACGGGGCCTTTAATTAAGAAACCCTGGCTCGAGCTTAGACCCTCCCAAACGCAGAACACTCTCGTTCGCAACACACTTTTTTTAGATTATTCGTCGCAAACAGCGGCAAACGTTTATTTCATCGTAGAGCATAGAATTGGCAAGTTGAGGGGTTGTATTTATACATTGCTCATGTTTATTCCTATAATTTCGTCTATTTTACCATTTCAATGGAATTAGCTCTGGTCATTATTTTATACGCCTTTCACACTCTTACCTACGAATTTAACCAATATTTCAGTTAGATATTGACATATTCTACAGTTAGAATTTTATTTCGTACGAGCAACGTGTTTTCCCCTACCGATCTCGCCGCATGTTCACCGCATCGATATTAACCCGCCTCCCTTAATTCTCTTATCGCACATATCAGTGTGATAGTTTTGTTACAGTCGTCAGGAGTGTATAGAAAAAAAAAAAAACATAACGCATCGTATGAATAGTCACGATTCGTGAGAGGACTGTTAAACATACGTGGAACGCGACTGGAATAGAAACTATGGCCGCGAAAGGGGGTGGTCGTGCACGTACGCGTCGTCGTCGACGGGGGAATTGTTGGTCCCGTCGGTGTCCCGTTAGTGTTATTGGATTCTGTACAGTCGAATAAGCCATCAACGGGGACAAGCATCCGCTCGAAATCGTGTTCGTTACGCAAATACTCGCGTCTTTGTTATTACCCGCTACTTCGCCCCGTGACGTATTCACTTTGTGACCGGCGCGTGTTTCGATACAGGGAATCACCTCGAATCGGGAGGCGATATTTAATCGATGGACTTGGCTCTGGGTCGAATTAGCCATTCCCTCACGGAACGAGTCCTTTGACCGTTCCCCGACGAGAAATCGTACCCTGTCGACCTTATGTCCACGGAACGGTCCTCTACGTTTGCTGGGAGAATTTGCGACCGATTCGCGTCACGCGGGATATTCCAACTGTGGCGAAGTCAATTATAGGGTGTTTTTGGTAAACGTATTCGTGGCTCACGCAACCGGGTATTAGGTGCATTATAGGCTGACTATACACAGACTTGCATTACTTGTATTTTCGGTCTTCTTTCACACAAGCAGGAAAGCGTAGAGGAAAGGTGTGTAAAACGATCCCTCGGGGTAAAATGATTCCTGGCTGTTCTGCGGCTAGTAGTGCTGCTATTTCTTAATATCGATGTGCAAAAGTTTAGCCTGTGCGTCGTTAAGTGTCGCGCGAAGTGCCATGTAAATAACAGCGCTGTGTGTGTTATAAACAAGAAATAATCAAAATTACTACCTTTTATCTAAGGTAAGATCTTTTACAATGTTGTGTAAATTTTGTCACAAGCGGCGTGACAGCTGTTTTTTCGCGAATTCAAAGACAATTCAACAATAAGTTAATGTATGTTTCGTTACCGAATGTAATAATTTGACGTTATATGCAACCACTGAATGTGCGTTGGATGTTTGGGGTCATATGATCCCTCTCTAGTAGGGTAAAGTGATCCCAGGAATCCCAGGGGGTGCGCGAAAAAATTTGACTCTGTGAAGCTGATCGCATTTTCTTACGTTTGTTAGTTGATTTGAAGTATTTCTACTCGTTGATTATGTACCAAAAATTATCTAAGATTTGATTCTTTTAAGAAATTGTTTTAATTTTTTATGTTCGCATATTTTGTGATTGAGTTAAACTTCTGTTTCTATTTAAATAAATCAATGCTGTTTAATGTTCGTCTTATTTACTATCAGCATGTATAAAATGGAGTGTGTATAAAATTTTATACACATAGGTGTACAAAATGATCCTTCAGTATGCCTTCACAAAGATGCGAATAAAAAATATAATTGATCGGGTAGCTAAATTTGATCTAAGCCAATAATAAGGCAGATAAACTAACTTACAAAAACTACTTTTATTTAAATAATGTCCATTTGCATTTTTTTTATATGAACCACGCCTTAAGGGGATCGTTTTAGACAACCCTTCCCCTATAGTCCTCGATTTGCATGCGATAGAAGACGCTTCCGGGGTTCTCGAAATCGCCGAAACTTCGAGCGCTCTGTTTCCGCGTAAAAGATCAACGACGGGCACCGTAATTCGCACAAACGAACCTGATCGTAGAGTTTGAAGGTTTCCGTTACGCTGACCGGCGAAAACAAAAACACCTCTCGTAATTGCGTTATTCGTCGCCGGGCCGTTTCGCCCGGTGTAAATTGTATTAAATATAGGGAACGGGATCCCGAGCAAAAGCCCCTTTGTGGCCGTTGAATTTGTTTTCATGCAATTACGAAGTGCGATGTAGCAGTGTGGTTGAAATTTTGAACGGCGCGCGGTACTCGTTACAATGAGCTCACGCAACGAATGTACAAGCGCGCGATTTGCAGCTGACGCTTTGTGTGCACGCGCCGACGACGGTGCATTGGACGGGGCGCGTAATGCCGCCGCGCCGCGGAACGAACGGGTTATTGGATTAAATACACGTAACCGATCGAGTGGGTGTGAAACGCTCGGTGTCGATTATTATCCACAAATAATCGCCGGGATCCTGATTGCCACTGGCTTCGCGTCATGAAATTATGCTGTCGATCGCGGCGCCTGTACGACTATTATTTACAATGAATCGCAAATAACGCGGAACCAGGGCTTCTCGGATTAATTGGGAAAATTCAACGAGGGATGATTCGCGGTGAATGAAGATTTCCAGGGATCGCTGACGGGCAGGAAATGGGCAGCTTGGGTATCTGAAGGCGTGGTAGGGTAAACTGTAAAATGATTGGCACCCTAAGCGGAAATCCCAATTGGAATGTATATATGTTTTTGTCAAGTTTTTATATGGTCTTAATTTTCAGTTATTATCAATGATTATGGCTTTCTCATTGAAATAAAACATCTTGAGTACCTCCTAAGTCTACTATTTTAAAAATATTCAATGAAAAACAAAAATATGCATAAAAGTACAATCATTGGCACCCTAAAATTTGAGGTTTTATAGAAAAACATATGTAGTTAAAAACGAAGTATAAAGCGTTTAAACAGACTATTTCATTCACTATTAAATACCTACAACACTTAGTAAATCTGTATTTCAATCCATTACTTAGTTATAAAGCGACAAAATATACTTAACTACCCCTTATCAAAATTTTAAGGAAACTCCTAAAACTCAGCTCTTTGTCCCACATTGTGTTGTTGCCAGATGTAAAATGTGTAGTCCAACTACTGGGCTTTGCAGTGTTGTAGTGAAAGAAAAATAAGAAATTGTAGACAAGTACTTTCTAAGCTTGTACTTCTTAATATTTGGCTTTTTAATCAGGAGTGCCAATGATTAGTGCAGTGCCAGCATTAGTGCAGTTCGCCTTATACACAGATCTGATGGTTGTAAGGCGTATTTCTCATAAGATACGGGAACTATGAGTCGTGAGGATGTAGGGGTCATTAGGGGTAGGAATCACAAAATACGTAGGAATTACGATATGTGGGCGTGATAGTGCGTGAGAACCACGAAAATTAAAAATCCCAAAGTGGTCATAAGTGCCAGGACATTCAGATTCAGTGAATTACTTTCCGCGTCTGTTTCGCCACGCGTCCTCGAATTACATCCACCCACACACGCTTGGCAGAGACACTGCTGCGTTAAGGTGCACGTCAGCTAGAGAATCATCGTTGTTCCCGTCGGGATTATTGGATTTAATGCACTCGAGCAACCGATCCTGTAGACGACAAACACTAACGCTTCTCGTTGGAACGGGGTTTGTCATTCGCAAATAGTCACGCGACCTCGCCTGTCATTATAACTCAGACGCTGTGACAGCGCTAAGCAGACACGCTTGAGGCACTCCTGGCGAAATATACAACGTTCACATGTGCCTTCATTTGAACCTTTGCAGTGACGAATGGTAGATGATCAACCTTTCGGATGCGAATATGCTTAAAGTGTTTTAAACTTTCACGTACTATTATTCAATAAAGAGTTTCAAAAATTTGACGAAGGTGATGGTTAAGATCTCACGCCGTGTATTCTCCAGCGGCGCGGATCAATGTCGAGCAGCCTCCGCTCGCGGCAGATTTCATTTCCACTTGCTACTCCCAGTAGTGCAAGTCAACGATAATTGACGCACGCCGGAACAGGCGGCTCGCGGTGCCCACAAATCCCGCTTGAAAGAAAGAAGACCACGGCACGTTTCTCGCAACAATCGGGTGGCACAATTACGTAAAATGTCCCAATTAAAATGCGCCCATAAAGCGCCTCAAAGCGATTGTGTCGGCACATTAATTAGCAACGAGAGACCCCAACTAATTAACGAATCAAAGCAATGGAAACGCACTCCGATAATTCGGTCAACACTGTCACTTTATTATGAATAAACGCAGGCAGAGTTGCAAACGGCACTGGGACTCTTTCAGGGGAGCCCGCCACCGTTTCATATTACACCTGCTCGTCAAACGGAAATGTGTGTGGATCGAAACCACCGATTGCCACACGCGGTCGCCATCCAATTAGCGGCCTTCTGGTTTCCTGAAAATCGAGCGACCAAAACCTGCCACGTCGTCGAGCCTTGTATTCGGGGGATTATGGCATTCTCGATTACCGTTATCCGCCGACAAACATTGCGCCGCTTTTTCTGCGGCGAGGCCGGCACGCGCCCCGAGCCCCTTTCGCGTTAATAAACATCGCGGGAGAGGGATCGACGCGTCGCGAATGTTAATTAACCAGAGACGAAATGGCCGCTGACCCTTTTACGGCCCGACACTTTCGTTGGATTCCACGTAAACGTTTTCAGGGAACAGATGGTCCCCGCAGCCCTTTACGTGCCCATTGTTCCCTTATCTTAATTGTTTAAAGTAAATTCGCCGCGGCGGGGGTGAATTTTGCGCTGCCAGACGTTTCGTAATTGCAGTTTTCTAGGATCCCTTCGCAGTGCGCTCCGGATGGGGCTTGGCCGAGGGAAGTTGTAAGCTTCTTGCAAAATTAGCGAATCGTTGAAGCGATTGGAACGGGCTGCCGTTTCTTGCAGCAAACAGGATGTATTAATGGATTCTTTAAATTCATTACAGAACGTCCGTAGTAATTTGCGATGCTTGGAACTTTCTGTGTGATAGATTCAAGGGAAGCTTTAGCCACGTCGCACGGTGCTTCCAAATCTTTAAAAAGCCCTTAAAACGTGCTTCAATTTAGTCAGATACCGGTGCTCGGGGGTTTTTGGGGTCGCTGATTACGAATCTGAAATTCTGAATTTTTAAAACAAAATGGCGAACCTAATTACACTGGCACAAACGTGATTTTCAAGTTAATTTTTGTGAAGATTATTTATAATCAGAATGTCGAATTTAATATGACGACGATAGTTTCAAAACTTTTTAAAAAATTATTTTGAAAATTTTATTTTTCCCTTTTTATTGTAGAAACTCAACATTTTTGCGTTTAGTAGGTCACGTGGTTCAAGTATATTGTCGAAAATAATAAAAGAAATCTATGGATTATAAGTGTTGTTTGAAATAACGAATGCTGTTTTATTCATATACTAAATACACTTGGCACTTTAAATTTAAATATCTCAAAAAAACCGCAAATTTTCTCAATTGTATATCATACTTGACATGTTACTTTATATCAAGAAACTTGCTACAGCGTGACACTCGGTGACACTCATCTTTGTCTTCCATCCGTTTTATTAAAACATGACAGATTGATGACACATAAGGGAATTACAAGGGTAAATTAAAAGATATTTTACTTTGTTTCTTTGGAAAGTTTATGTTTATAACACCTACTTTAACGGTAAACCGTTTCACATAAGGATCTTTTCAGATAAACTTTCTCTGACACATTAAACATGCTCCCATTTTCAAGACAAGGGGGGACTCTACCTTGTTGGGCCGAAAAATCGATGAATTTGGTGAATTTTTTGTACAAAAACGGTTTGACAAATTAATTTGCGGTTTGACAGGCTGTTTTATTGTATCTCCAGCTCTTGTTATAAATTTTTATGTGACGGTAAAAAAAAGATGTGGCTGATACAGAGCGCTGACTTGAGGTGTTGAAAAAAAATCGGGTGGTCCTGGCGTTAACGAAATATACTCGAAGGATAATCTGAAACACAAAAACGAAAGAGATTCTTAATCTGTATGAATGTGGCTATCGATGGTAGTAGATTCATTAAGATAAACAAAGAAATGTTAAAATGGCAGGCTTCTGAATATGATGAATCGAATTTTTCTCAAAAATCAGCAAAACATCATTAAGTAAAATTAGGAACGGTTACAATACGGCAATAAATCTACTACCATCGATAGCCACATTCATACAGATTAAGAATCCCTTTCGGTTTTGTGTTTCAGATTATCCTTCGAGTATATTTCGTTAACGCCAGGACCACCCGATTTTTTTTCAACGCCTCAAGTCAGCGCTCTGTATCAGCCACATCTTTTTTTTACCGTCACATAAAAATTTATAACAAGAGCTGAAGATACAATAAAACAGCCTGTCAAACCGCAAATTAATTTGTCAAAACGTTTTTGTACAAAAAATTCACCAAATTCATCGATTTTTCGGCCCAACAAGGTAGAGTCCCCCCTTAAGGGGACTAGGCAGTCAGATCGCTCGAAAATCAAGTATTTTTTGCGATTTAATTACAAGGAGATGAACACAAATTGTGACTAGTACGTTTGGGTAATGTTTATTAATACTATAAACAGTAAAAAAGAAATGATTTGAATATTATATACATATGTATGAAAGCGCTACAGTCGTCTGACATGTAGGCGTTTTTTTTGGAGCCACTGTAATTTTGCAGTGATTCTGACCGTAAGAAATTTAATTGTGAAATATCCTCTGAAATTTATACTTTGCCCTGGCCCCTATTCTGCCCTGAACCTATTGAATAAGAAAAAAAATCAAAATTATAAAAATGGTGGCTGAAAAACGGCAAATTTTAAAGAAACGTCATTTTTCGCCAGGAAAAAGAGCCATTCTATTTTTTTTTGACAAACCAGGAGTTTTTACAGACTTATGCGTAGGTCCAGGTCGTAACTAGACATGTTTCATATATGCTGAATTTTTTTCAAATCGACTGATACCTCCGTTTTTTCCCAATCACTGCAAAACGAAGTGGAAATATGATTCCGAGAAAAACGCGCTTAAAGTTTCGAAAGAGGAATCTAGTCTACCTGCGTGCGTGCAGAAACGGTTTATGCCGCGCTCGACCTTTTCGGCTGTAAAATCGTCAATTTTTCGAATTTTAACATCAACCAAACGGCATTTTAATCGGGAAGGGTGGTACGTTCGAAAAATGCAACAACAAAAAAAATCGAGTTTCTGACTGCCTAGTCCCCTTAAGGAGCATAAAATTTCGTCAACTTTGACGGCCCATATCTCAATAACCAATCTATATATTTAAGAAATTCAAGCGGCATTGGATGCACTGATATATATACAACAAATCCGCTATAATAGCAAAAAGCTGCTATATACTTCAAAAATTGAATTTTGGCCAGTTTTTGGCGATTTGTGCGTCGTTTCTTATTACAAGTACCTCGGAAGGGACGATTTCCTTGGGAGCACAGGGTGGTGAAACGATCCCCGATTTTATTAATCTGGCCTCAAACCGTTAACCACAAGATATTCCCCCGACTTTCCTAAACCACCAACAGCTCACTAAAAACTTCGTCTCCCGTCAGCATTGTGCTTCGCCAACCTCTAATCCCCAAGCAGCAGCTGCCCAATAAACCCTGTCCTTCCATTCTACACACACTGTGATCGTTCATGGAACAAGAAACGCAGCGATTCGTCGGGTAAGAGGAACAATTTTGCGTCAGGTCGTATTCCAGCCGTAAAATTTAAAGCCTCCCCTTTACCAGGAACGGAGGGTGTCATTTCGCGGAAGGTTTGCCAAAGGTTAACAGCCTAGGTACCGGGACTCGCGGGCCCGGCCGTTGCCCGTAGAAAGGCAAAAGCAACGTGGCGTGCAGTTTCTTCGCAGGCGTGTGCCCTCGATGCGTGCTGCGACCCGTGGGCAGAGATTGCCAGGGACGACGAGGCTAACTTCGTTCGGGTTAGCGGTGATTCGATTTACCTGGAAGGCTAGCCAGGGCCAAGTGTACAACACGTTGCAAGCCGGGACAGCAATATGTAATCCACTTTAACCACACACGCCACCCCTCGTGCCTCCGCCACCACCTCCTCCTGTGTTGGTACATCGGCCAGACCCTTCTTCGACTGAGGGTATCCTCTTTTCTCGCCGCGTCTCGCCCCGGACCCTTGTCGAGCTGCTTCTTCCACCTAACGTGGCTTAAGCATCGTGAGCTGTTCCCCGCGTTACCGAACAGCGGGAAATTGATTTTCATGGGGGGGGGGGGGACGGCGAAAGTTAAGGGAATTGGGAAGGTGGTGGACGATGTGATCGGCGAAGATTTGAGAGATTCTCCAGCGGTGACGGTGGCGAGGGATTCTGAGCTTCCGGGGTGTACCGGTACATTGGAATTTGCATCTGTTCCTCTTCCCTTACCGAGGGATTCACTTCCTTCCGGTCAAATTTATTTTGCGGCCGTTCACATTGCAAACTTCATATCGACAGTGCACATATAATTCCGCGAAATATGTGTTACGGTGGAAGTGTTTTTCAGCAGAAGAGTTTGAAGTTACACGGCAGTCGCATCATGCAATATTGCTTCTGGCAAATTGCATATTCGTTGGATTCTATCAAGCCTTTATATGCTACAGTGTTTACAAGTCACATTCAGCTGGAATCTCGGCATAGTTCGGATTTCAGACCCCGGCATTACGAGCAATTGGTATTGCCACAGTTGCAGGGGTAAGGCTACGTATTCCTGGGAACGCGTAAGACCAGCACGTGATTGAAATTTTCATTGCCTCCTTGCATTAGCTGTTTTCGAATGCGCCCAGTGTGCTGCGGCAGGTGTTTTTTTTTTTTTGCGCGATAAAAACACACGGGGGGGGGGAACAAAGGGCTGAAAGAGGGGTGAAACTGGCGCCGCTGAAACGAGGTAATGTTGTGGAAAAAAGTAATTATAGCAATGAAACGATTTTGCGAAGCTTCTGCGCGCCTGTAGTTTAATTTAGAAACCGTTATTTGCAAAATTGGAACGTTGAATTATTCCTGGTGCTCGCAAATCCAAGCTGCAAAGTGCACTGCACTTTCTACCTACTTTTGGAAGCTTCCAGTCACCACAAATAGTATTCCTTTTATAATACCTATCTAAAGAATCCTTCTCGTGTCGCCTTCTTCTCGATCGTACACGAAGCGAATGAAATTTTCGTGAAGCACAGAGCATCCTCCATGGATAAAGTCCCCCTTAATTCTCGAAGACCGCCGGGTCGCAGAGTATAATACCGTTTGTGTTAGGGGTTATTCGATTTATCCGGATGGCCAGCAGCAGCGGCAGCAGCAGCGGCAGCAGCAGCAGGGTCAAGTGTGCGCTGTCCGTTGCAAGCTGGGACAGCAATATGTAATCCATTTTAGTCGGGTCCCCTTGCTAGCTGTAGGCTTGAAAGAACCACCTGCGAGAGGTTTCATTTATAACGCCGGATCAGCGCGCAGAGCTGGTAACCTCGAACAATTCGTCTGGTTCTTAATCCACGGCAATGGATGTAATCGCGGTGGGCAATTTCGCTCCTCCACTGCGCGGCGTTGGCTCCTGGAAATGCTGAGCAAGGAGATTTTGATTTCCTCAAGGTTACTAGCAAAATATTTATCTTCCATCGAAGGTGTTTTAGGCGCTCCACTTCATTTCGTGTATAATTTTTTGGAAGGCGAAAAGCCAAAGGTTTCTTTTATGAGTAGATGTTAGCGTTAACAGAATTTCGAAATGCTATGGAACTTGCATAGGGAAAAGATATTAATTTTCATTAATACGGCAAATTAGATCGTCAGATAATACAGAGCTGCAACGAAAGAAGAGATGTGCTGCGGAATACGTGTATTCGAAGGTATACGCTTGAAAGTTGGGACCCACGGAATCGATAGTGGGTGAATCGCATGTAACACGATACTGCACAGTAGTGAACTACGCATTGGTGTCACGGCTCGTATCGGATACCCTTATCACTGGTCTTACAGATAAATCGAATTGTTGGTAACGCGAACGACGTTATCCTCTTTGTTCCCGTCAATCACCCCGCTCGAGCACATTGTATTTTACAGCTGCGATTGGAGGGCAACAGATTTATGCAAATAGCGTGGAGTGAAAATACGAAACCGTGGCGTTTCGGGCCGGTATTATGTTGCAGATGATGTAATTACACGGGCGAGATCCACTCGGTAATTATTTGATTTCGCGACTGCGAGAAGAGATGTTTGGTAAAAGATTGATGAGTGACAGCTACTTGGAAAATACGGTATTGTCTGCGCAGACTAGTGCTGCTTCTGAAGTTGAACCGTAAAACTTCTTACGCTTACTATTCATTATACACCGTCTTTCTTTGATTACAATTCAAATGATAATCTACCCGGCGATTCTTAATGGGATGGAAATTCATGAGGTACGGCCGCGTAGTCGCGAAGTAAAGTTCAGAGTAGAAATGAACGAGGGGAACAGGAAGCGAGTCTCTGCTCGCTACCTAACTCGTAAATTCTAAGCAGCTTAAGTCAGGGGGCGCGCGTCTCAATCCTTTGCTACGCTTTAATGCCACTGAACTCAACGATACGATTGCCATTGACGCCGTTCCAGCCACACCCTCTCCTCGCTTATTCCTACGTCGGCTTTATTATTGACATCGCTACTTTGAATACGTTCAATGAATGTTGAACGAGAATTGTCGGCTTTTAATGCTTCTGTATATCTATGACAATAATAGTTAGCGCTCAATAACGCAGATCGACAAAATTGGACTTTTTTTTCGCACTTGTAACATTCAATAGTCGTTTCTTATAGGTTTCCGTGCGCTGAAAACGAATCCGCAAACCGTTTGTCGCCATCACCCTCAGTTTTTGGAAAATTCGATTTTGAAAAAAACTGCAAATTCTCAACTGAAACAGTAATAGTTATTCGGTTGCTTGTTGCGTCCAATTATTCTATGAACCCTCCCGAATACATCGATATAAGTTATTAGTGCATTATGAATATTTAAATATGTTTAAACAACGATCAAAGGGAAAAGAACACCCGAAATGCACCCATATTTGCAGATATCATTCAATTTATTTCTTGAACTGAGGGTCTAGGAGAAAATCTGAGTAGGGGAGAGGTGCTATAAAAGGGACACTTTTGTTTAGCGTTCATTTCTGACAATGTCGTTATAGGTATTTAAAAAACAACTACATCACAAGACAGCGTGTTTATTTCCCTTCAATAAAAGTATATTGCAAACTCATTAATTGTGATAGAAAATAACAAAATCTTCGATTTTCAAAAAAGTGGGATATGTCCCTTTTACGACTAGGTGGTTTTAAATGGGACAGTATAAGTCATGAAAGGGACACGTTAATAAAAATAAACTTATTAAGTATTACAATTATAATTCTAAATCTTAATGATACAAAACAACGAAATCTACGAAAAAATTAACTCTTTGTTGTATAGATCATCGATATTTTATTATTAATGACACATGGAACAGAAAAACTTGAATGTGCCTTTTATTCCGCATGACTCATTGGCCCATTTACCGCAAATTTTGCATTGGAACCAATCTTCCTTACTGGTAAAGCCGCGTATTCACCTGTGCATTCGCCCCGAATGTGCATTCGGCGCGCACCGATTTTTTGCTCGTGTGGCGCGCATTTGGCGCGCGTTCGGTGCTCGACGTGCATTCGGCGCGCGTTCGACGTGCATTCGCCGCGCATTCTCCGCGCATTCGGCGCGCGTTCGGCGCGCGTTCAGTGGTCAACGTGCATTCGGCGCGCATTCGGCGCGCGTTCGGCGCGCGTTCGGTGCTCGACGTGCATTCGGCGTGCATTCGGCGCTCATTCGGTGCGCATTCGGTGCGCGTTCGGAGCTCGACTTGCATTCGGGGAGCGGCAAACGACGAGTGCAGATACAATGTATGGACCGAGATCGAGGCGATTGCGAACCGAGCGTTCGCCGGGCCATTCGGGCCGATCCGCTTGCTGGCGGTCCATCAAAGCGTGCATTCGCGTCCGAACGACACCATGAGGGAGTGGACGCCGCAAATTTGTCTCAAGCTCCTTGAGGTATTCGAGAAACACGAATCCTTATGGAATTCCAGACACCCGCGTTATTTCGATACTTTAAAAATGGACGACGCGTGGTGTACAATTGCCGAAGAGATCGGACCGGAGGCGGAAGATTGCAAGAGGAAAGTGGAGAGTCTAAAAAGCTCGTACAGACGGGAAAAGGGGAAAATTAAGAAAAGCACCACAACTGTGGTATGATATTAAAGTAATTGCCAATCTTTCTTCCGGCATAATCGCTTTTCTGTAGGCAGTATCTTGTCTTGCAATTTTATCGCGAATATATTTTAATATAATAAAAAAATCTTCCGATAACATCCTCGTGAAGTTTTGAAATTGGTTGCTTCCCACTTCAGCATTTAAATCACGTAGAAATGTTTCGTTGCACCTGACGGTATATATTTTCCTCGTCCACCAACGTTTCTTCTTTTTATCCTTTTTTTTTAGCACTGTATACAATACAGACTTTTCTCCTCGTTCTTTGGATCGGTGCTTATAGGGACTGTTGTGAATGAACACTGCACGATTCCCGAATGCGCGCCGAATGCGCGCCGAATGCACGCCGAGCACAGACCGCGTGCCGAATGCACGTCGAGCACCGACCGCGCGCCGAACGAGCAAAAAATCGGTGCGCACCGAATGCGCGTCGAACGCGCGCCGAATACACGCCGAGCACCGAACGCGCACCGAATGCGCGCCGAATGCGCGTCGAACGCGCGCCGAATGCACGCCGAGCACCGAACGCGCGCCGAATGCGCGCCGCATGCGCGAAGAATGCGCGCCGAATGCACATTCGGGGCGAATGCACAGGTGAATACGCGGCTTAACATAGTTCTCTTTACAAACGCAGCACTGATTGTTTTTTTAATCATTTGTCAATAGGCGCGCTCGTTTTGGTAAGCCCATGTCCCTCGAGTCAGAACAGTCGTCACAAGAATCCAAATCAGGAATTGAAATCTGACTATAGCAAATAACTTATAACGAGGGCTAATTTATTGCCACACATTTTTTTGACGATAAAGTTTGTCGCTTTGAATAGTCACTTTATTAATTCTTAAATTTGAAACAATACGCCATCAACTAATAATTCATAATTTAAAACAATGTCATCTATGTATCAGATGATACACTAATAACTTTACAGGAAAGTATAATACATATAGTGTCCAACAGTACATGTGTATGAGAGGGACAGCCATGAAACGGTCGTCCCATTTAAGACTTGTTATGCTGTCCCTTTTACGACTATAAGTGAGTTTAATATAAAATAACCGCAAAACAAAGAAAACAATTAATTAAGCTTACCTGTTAAGCGTTTTCGTTTCAGTTGAATACAGGCTATTTTAATGATATAACACTTAAACTTTGTATATATCTTAATCTCAGAAAACGACACAGAAAACCAATGAAAATTTCCCTTTTACTGCCGAAAAACATCAATCGTGGATTACTACTCTGTTGCAAGTGAGACCGCAGTGAAGTTTACGTCAAATCACTAGGCACTAGTGTTGCCATAAACAGGAAAATAACTTGCATGTGTAATGCGTTTAGAATTTTGGAAATTCGATTTGTCCCATTTAAGACGTGTCCCCTTTATAGCACCTATCCCCTACTCCACGCGATGCAACAGACATTTTTCCTTCAGAAAGCATCAACAGAAGTGGAAAGGCACGTTTTGTTTTCAATACAGAAGCGAAATAGTTTGGCAAAACGTGCGCCGATAATAATTTGGTGGAACAAGCAACCAAATAACTATTACCGTTTCGACACAAGAGATGTTCAAAGTTGAAAATTTGCATTTTTCTTTCAAAATCGAATTTCTCGAAAACTCAGGGTGATGGCGACAAACGGTTGACGGCTTCGTTTTCAGCGCACGAAAACCTATAAGAAACGGCTACTGAATGTTACAAATCCAGATGACTGTCGAACTCTGTAAGTGTCAAAAGGTGATTCACAAAAGCCTATTATCAAGTTGAACTACAGCTGAAATGGGTAATTTTCATTCATAAGATTGTCCAGTGATTTAAAAGAAAATTGGCCCCAACAGATTATTACGATTGCGCGACAGTGTTTCTGCTCGAAATGAGGCTGCCAATGTCTAGGTCTACAGTAGACGTATGGAAACATCGTCGATTACACGCTGCACCAGCGTTCAACTAGTTATGATAGAGTTCGTCCTCGGTGTCTGTTGGAAGTTTTCAAGTGTTGGCACTTGTCACTCGATGGCTTCTGCCCTGATACCATGTAGCCCGC
Source organism: Andrena fulva (assembly GCA_946251845.1). Lineage (NCBI taxonomy): Eukaryota > Metazoa > Arthropoda > Insecta > Hymenoptera > Andrenidae > Andrena > Andrena fulva. The sequence goes on from OX276327.1 coordinate 64,286,782, forward strand.
AAACACAGATTCCTTCGTCGGTCGTTTAGTGGGAGCTTCAAGTACGTTCCGCTGCGGTCTGCACTCCTGCAATCTGAATTCCTTGAGTAGAGATTGCTATAGGATACATCTGCGTCCTTGATTGCAATCGATCTCTGTGCACCCCTGACTGGACTACGGCGTATCGATTCCAGCTCACCTTAACCTTGCAAATAAGCGGCGACTTTTGGTCAGTTAAGCTTGAATGGATTAGCGAAGTAATTAGATAAACTATTACGTATAGCAGGGACGAGTAACAGAGACTACTGAAGGTTTAGAGACTCTTTGGTAGTGGCATGTGAAATTATCTAGGTAAAGAATGATTCGATTAGTGGAATTGGCGTGTCAGATTTCGGGATTTAATTCTTCATAGTTGGGAAGGTGTTGTTGAGTGGCCAGTTGACTCTGCTGCAACGATAGTCGCGGAACAGTTGCGTGGCTCAGTTTGCCTTTGCAGCACAAAGTCCTCATTGTGGCTGCACTTGTTACAGGAACTTGGAGCGGAACATAACGAAGGGAATCAGCGAGTGATTTCCTTTGTCCAAGACCCTGTTCTTAATTCAAAGGAGAACCGTCTTTGATTAAGTCACGGTTGCACCGTGGACTGCTGTCATCAGCTGCTGCCGCACCAAACTTCCATGTACATGTTCGGCGCGCTACAGTCCCTGCGGATTCCACGCGAATGCCTGAAACATTGGGTAACGCGAAAAATATTTGTCGCAATTAAACCGAAGCCTGAGGAGTAATTTCCCAATTATCCCAAATTAATTAATCCCTTCGTTTGATTGTCGAATTCCCTGACATTCATCCAGCAACGTTTGTTCGCGCGTTTCGCACGCACGAACGTGCAATCACTCGTCTTTTCTGCCTCTAAACCGCCCTAATTTCCCCACCGGGGAAATGGGTCGCGCGTTCGCGAGACAAATGTCACTCGTAGATCATCGCGAGCAACTTGTATAAAATGCTGTCCCGCCCCGAATTGCATTGCACACGACCGGTGTCAAGTGCTGGACACTCTCGTCGCTTTACAGGATATTTATGAAGGGCAATTGGTAATCAGATGCCGCTGAACAAAATTGAATTTTAATCTCGTCTATGCTGCGCCTCGATTTACGATTCCATTCATCACTGACTCCTTCACCTACGCACATTTGATCCTTTCTTTTCAGTGACGCGTGTCTAATAAACGAGTTTAATGTACCTACTGTCTGCTAATTAAGAGGCTCAAACTATCGATTCGATTCCATGGTTAATCTTGACACTCCGCGGAGAGCTGTAGAAATGGACATCGCGAAATTTGTCCATTCGTCGAAACAAGATCATCGTGTGTGCTCCGGAGCGTGGCCCACGAGTTCATTATACGACTGTAATTAGGACGACGCCCAGAAAGCACTTGCCGGCGAAAGGGTGAGGCGGGAGGCGATATTAGTTCATTTTCGCGTCCTAATGTCACCGCACCAGCACGTGTTTACGAGGCTATATTTACGGGTGTACAGTACACACACCACTCTGTCTGATCCTCGTTTTCTCCTCGCGCAGACCTAACTCAGTGGCGCAGAGCCCTCTGTTGCTCGAAATTCATCTCGTTTTTAAAGTCGAGGGACGAAGTTCGGAGCGACGAAGAGTGTCAGATAATTGGGGCGTTTATTATGACGAAGATCGATATCGAATATCGAAGCTTTCTAATGCGGGAATGCAATCATATTTTCTGCAGTTCGGAGAAAGGAGAGTGCTACACCACTGTCTTAATTCTCTCGAACACTGGGAACAAGCTCAAACATACGGGGAAATTAATTTCCACGCCGCAAACGTCACGTAGGCCCGGGAAATTATTAACGAAATAATCCGCGTGGCGTATAATTTTAATCCTAAGCAATTTAATCATGGAAGCCGCCTCCGTTTATGAATTAAACGAAACCCCCGGACCGCCGGCAAACTGGCCTGATTCCCGCCGATTCTGGCTCGATTCCTGCGGTCCCTTCTCGCCAAAAAATTTTCTAATTTAAAAGTTTCCCTGGCACTTTGTTGTCGCCACCAATATGGCATGTGTGCCTCTCAACGCCCCTTCTTCTTTCGCGGAATCTTCGTGATTAATATGCGCGGCGTGGAAAGTTTCAAATTAATTACACACGTCGGATTGTTTTGTAGTAAATCCGTGCACAGGCGCGATGCGCAACTTTGTTAAGCACTTTGCGAATCAGTGGGCGTGGGTTTAATCGCTGTGAAGTATAAATATTCCGCCGTGCTAGCAATAAAGCCAGATTTATTCACAACGTTCGCCTTGTCGAGGGCTTTCACGCGACTTGTTATCGCGGCGCACGTGTTTATTGGCGGAAAGCATTTTACCAGTGGCTTCAGATATTCTCCACGTGATTGCTTCGCCGACGAAGAAAGCGCGACGCGATTAAAATTTCACGATCAGATCCTGCGAGCGCGGGAAAGCTGGGCGTTTCACGATGGATGTTGGTATCGACAAACACCCATCGCAGACGCAAATTTTGTCGCAAGCCTCGCCCCTACTTCGGGTCAAACCGAGACGAATGTACGGTAAATAACGAACCGTTGGATTACATCCTCCTTCCAAGCATAGAAACTGGGGATAGTCGGCACAATGCATAGAATCTTAGCTCTCACCGGTGTAGCGCAACACTTCTTATTGGCGAATTCCAGCTTTAATCGCGAATGTCACAGATGAACACGATGGTAATGGTACGCGGCAGCCAGCAGCTTGGTACAAGGCCACTTGCCACTGCGGTTTGGCCTCTCAAACTTCGGGCATTGCGATTCGCAGCGGTCGAATTGGAATCGTGGACACAACTATCAGGCTCGATACCCAACACGAACGGAACCGAGGCATAATAAACAACAGATCTGATTCTCTAGTAATAGCATCGCTGCTGGCGAACGAGACAGTTTGCGGAACTATGCTGAAGGAATAGTTTGCCGCGCGGAATGGTGTTTGGCGACGATTACCAGCGATGATTCAAACATCGAGGATGATATCCTCGGCCGCGGTGGCAGGCGTGTTTGCCTGGCCTCCTTCGAGAATGCATTTTAAACAGCAGTTAGTCTAAGAGCCTCTCTTTCAAGCTGGAAAGTACCTTTCCAGACACCGTTGCGATTGGGCGGAGAATGGGAGCTGTGCTTTGTACAGCCGAATAGAATTTAGAACGTTTCACGTCCCTTTTAACTGTAAGCTGATGATGCTTGAGGATATACTTTAAAAGAGCCGGAGTAAGTTTGCGATCGCTAGTTTGCAAGCTCCTTAAAGATCCAATTAAAGTAAGATCATTTGGAGTCAGAGTCTGATAACGAAGGGGATTGGTCATGTCGTCAACTTCTATCCTTATGAAATATTAGTAGGTAATGCGTTCATACTTAAAAGTACTAGGCAGTCGCTTTTGTCGAAAATGAAGCATTACTTTTTCAATTAATTACAAAGAAATAAATTGGTAAGCTGAGACTTGTTCTTTGACACAATGTTTAGTAACATCAGAAGCTTTATAGAAATATGTTTGTTTCGCCAAAAATATGCATTATAGATGACGCTACAGATGGATCATTAAAGAGGTTTTTTTAAAAAAGTTTCATTTGTTTAACTTTGTGTCAAAGAAGAAGCCTCAACTTCGATTTGTTTCTTTCTAATTAATTGAAAAAGAAGCGCTTCATTCTCGACAAAGACGACTGCCTCTTCGTACCCTTAACTTGAATATTTGTAATTGGTAATATATGAAATTGGTATTTAATTACACATTAGGACATCCTAAATCATATCATAATTCCATAGTACCTAAATCTAAGCATAACATAGTCTTCTACGTACTGATTAGGGACCGTTGCTTTGAGTTCGACAGAGGAATGAGGCGAACCAACCCTTAGAACTCTCTACGGCTGACTGAGAAACCCTTGTCGGTATCATTTAGCCCACATGGCCGTAGTAATTCACGTATCTCATACACTTAAACCCTAATCCTTTGGAAGGGCGATAAAAAAAATCATTCCCACGCCTCCAACCCCCTTGCAACTAAGATCGATTAAAAGAACTGGGGCATGGCGCGCACGAAACAGTTCCCGCACCGTAAACTGACTTCCATTCAATGTCGCCGATAAGGGGGATGCTCTTAACCCCGACAAGAGCAACATTGGTAGTCATCCGAGAATTTACAGCCCCCTAGGAGTCTCGTTTCGGAATCCTCGTCTTCAACGGCGCCAGTATAAACGTTTGAGCGGAACCGCTATCGCCGAGCCGTGGCAAGTAGGTGGATGGGATCGGCGAGGGGGTGTGGATCGCGGGGGGATAAAAGGTCTGAGTCGGGTTTACTCCGCGTCATCAGCGTAATTGTATGCGAGGGAATAAACAAAACTATAAAGCCCGCGGTTCGGATTACTTTTCCGCAACTTTCCACCCCCCCCCCCCCCCCCTCGCCGTTCGCAGTGACCAATCCTCCTTCGGCTCTTCCCGCCCTCCACTGGTCCGCGTAGCCCTGTACATTCCCCGTCTCACCCTCGCTGTCTCCACCGTTTTCTCCGTGCTCCGTGTCTAAAGCTCCGGGGCTCTTCTTCCCTTCTTAGCCGCTTCTTAGCCCCATCTTTTCCCTCTTGTTCTCCCTCTTTCTCCCACTCTCCGCCTCCGGAGGACAGGGGATGGAAGTTTATGTCTGCGCCGGTGTGTGGCGAGCCGTACACTCTCCAGCCAGTTTACTTTTCTTAATGCACGAACCCTGTGTACGCGGGGCGAGGGTTTCGCCCGCGCGCGCATACACACACAACCCACACCCCCCCCCCCCTCCTCCCTCCCTCGTTGGGGTGCGCTCCGAATCTCAACCTCCTCTCGACGGTTGCTTTTTATTTACTCCATTTCCTCCTTTGTTTACTCGAGGGCTCTCCCCCCCCCGCCGACCCCCTCGGCGTTCCCTTTCAGCGTTTTCTTCCGCTTTCATCGAGCATGGCTTCGGGGGGGTGTGGGGGGATGGGGGGGGGGGGCAGCACAGGGCCGAATCAAACGATCTCGACACCCCGAGCCAGAGCAGCCTCCCCCGAGGGTCCAGTCAATGGGATTAAGGGGACGGAAGGGGGTGGCTGGGTGAAAATTTCGCTGCTTTAAACGGACCGCGAGAAAGATGCTCCCGATAAGCGTACCCCGTGGACGATGATCCGCTTTGAGGGTGCTCGCGGCACCTTGGCCGAGACTGGAGGGATTGGGGCACGTCTGAAGATGCGTGTTTGCCATCCATCGGATGATTGTTAATGTAGATTACTATGAGGGTCTGGGTCTTGCTCCCTGGGCGAACGTGCCCCTGAAATGCGCCCTCAAGACCGCGTAGCAGACGCTGGTCCTGGAGAAAGTTTTATTTGTCTCCTGGGCCTAACACTGTCGGTTGCTCGAGTGCCTACTGCGTGCCGCCGAGCCTGGAGCCAGGGCAATAAATATGACGTCTGCCAGAACCTCAGGTCGAACGCTGAGTACAGCGTGTCCCGTGTCTCGAAGTCGTTGGACCGCGTGGGGAAATTTGTTTTCTCTCATCCCTTAATTTTCTGGTCTTCGTTAGACGCTCGCGAAGGGACAGAACTTCTCGAGACTTCGTGCCGAACACTTGGCGCGCCACAAATGTCTTCGAACAGTTCCACTGTCTGTTTGCTATAGTGTTATTTGTTATTCGTTTTTCGTTTTGTTGGCTATATGTTGTGATTGTTAAACTGTTATTTTGTATAATTGCACCCACCAGTATTCAAAACGGGAACTGCGCTCAGACCTTGGCAGGAGCCTCGACTGGGAGCATTTCAGATGCAGAATCATTGATCCAATTAGCCGAGGATTTGGAACAGGACATCACTTGTATGATTAGAATTGACGAAGCCCGCGAACCTCTCGAATCTCTCCAGCACTTGCGTTCCTCGCACCACACCAGAAGACCTTCGCCTCCCCCTTCGTGGGGCACCCATCTCGTTCCGCGCCTCGAATATCACCTGCTTGAGTAATACGGCAAGCAGTCGAGAGCAATGAGAGCTGGCGCCTCCGAACGCCTTGAATGGCGCTTCGATCCGCGGGGCTCGCGAAGACAAGGGGTTGCGCGGGAGGTTGACTCGCGACGCGGTGCAGGGAAATAACGCGGCGCCGGAAGCAATTCGGCTAACTTTTAGCGTCGGAACCGCGGTGCTCGGTCGGAATAGTTAGCTGCTACGATTATTCGCGTAATGAATATCGTTTAATTCATGGCGTACGCGCGCCGAGCATGGGCTGAGCCGGAGGAAATTGTATTCCGCGGCAAGATGTAATGCGCTCGAGCGATTATGTTGCCTGGGAGGCGAAGCCAACTGTGGCCTGGTTCTTCGCAGCACGATGGTAGTCGCTTCGAGGGAAAAAATTACTGGAATATGTAATTCCACTCGTTGCCATTGCCGAGATCTATTCACCTCTTCGAACTCGTTACCAAGAAGACCATTTCATCCCGAGAAGTTGCGGTTTGCTTTTTTCCCTTTCTCTATTCAGGGAAAACTTCGTCGAAAGACAGCAAAAGAAAAACGCAGCAAAATACTCCCGAATCAGGGTCCCACTGTAATAGAGATCCTCATCGATTAACCCTTTGAATGCTGAGAATTTGAACGCTCGGCGCACGCCGCGTGCGGGTCTCCTCTGGTCGCATCTCTTAACCATAGCTCCTGAACGCCTATAGGCGTTTCCCGCACGGGGTCGCGCGCACTGAATAAACGCATGCATGCTCCGACAGCACCCAAAGGGTTAAATCCGCGATAAGTCATCTCGCGAGGATTAAAATGGTGAACGGAGCTGGTCATGCCAGATCGATGCCTCGTCGTAACGGTTGTAAAGTGGGGTGCCGGGGGTGTTGGTGAATTGGACGGTGCAGGAGCGCGTACCACGCCTAAGTTCACCAAGTCAAATAGTAGGGGTTGCGATACAGGGTAGGATGAAGGTGATAGAGGGTTAGTCAAGAGAGGGTGCGGAAGAGTTGCCCTATGCGAGCTGAATTGTAAACCAGCCTGAACTTTCTGCCTTCTTTTCTGGTCGTTGCCCGAGGATGGGGTGAAGTGGGGCTCCCAGGGCGGCGGCGGGAGAGGCTTCCTTCTTTAAATTACATTTGACCACTCGTTTGGACACACTTCTCCTTTTCTTTTCTCTCTCCGCATTTCCGTTCTTTCCAACCCCCCCGTTTGCGGCCGGCTCTTTCATTCCAGCCAGACCGGGGCAGGGAATTCGTTTACTACCACCTTTTCGCGCATCTTCCGGGCTAGTTTCAGCATACACTCTACGTGGATTGTTTTAGGTAAAAGTAGCTCTCGCTTTGAACAATATAGGGCTCGTGTTACCACAAAGCGATTAAAAAGGCGGCTATAAGATTACTATATTATTAGCATTAAAAAGAAAGAAATTAGGATCTTCTCGGAGGCTTTATTTGAAATAGTTTGTTTAGTGGAGGTTCATTTACTGTATGATCTACTAGGTCCTTATTTTCAACATACGATTTCTTTTGCTCTCACCTCCTAATATAGTTCCATTTCATAAAAAAATAGTCCCTGAAAAAGATTATTGCAAACGGACAACAGGAAAGGGTGCCGACCAGGCCTTAAAGTTTAGAATTCATCAATGGTTTGGATGTAACCAATTTCTCAAAAATGGTAAGTCGTATCGAAATTTTATTCAAATAATACTGAAAGAGCATTCAATTTTCTACAATTATTGTATATTCAATTTTTTCGTGCTTCCAACCATTTTTTAGATAATAGCGTTTGAATATACAAAGGCCCGCAATACGCGCGTATAAACAGTACGTCACGCGAGGCGCGGACCTCTCTACATATATTCAAACGCTATTATCTAAAAAATTGTTGGAAGCACGAAAAAAATATATATACAGTAATTGTAGAAAATTGAATGCTCTTTTAGTATTATTTGAACAAAATTTCGATAGAGCTTACCATTTTTGAAACATTCTTTTAAATCCAAACTATTGATGAATTTGAAACTTTAAGGCCTGGTCGGCACCCTTTCCTGATGTCCGATTGCAATAATCTTTTTTCAGGGACTATTTTGTTATGAAATGGAACCATAGTAGGGGGTGAGAGCAAAGAAATACGATAAAAAATTTCGGCACGTATAAATAAGGGCCACCCTAATGATCTACTGCCCCGAAATAAATTTCACCAGAAATGGAGTCGATTCAGTTCGTTTCCATAAATTCTTGCCAACAGCGTGTCTAGGAGCCGCCCACGCGAGCGATCGCCCTTATTATCGAAATGCTGCGAACACGTCCGGTAATTTCTGGTTGCAAGATCGGCCGTGTGTATCAGCCACCAATTAATATCAGGAAAATGTTTCGTGCACCGTAACTCTGACCGCGGAACGAGCAGGCATCTCCCCGTTAGCGGATACGATCTCGCGGCGCGGTTAGTTATAGACTTATTTGATATGCCCGGCTGATAAAAGAAAGAAGGCAGAGCCGATAGTATCTGCGCCCCTGTTATTTGCCCAGTCTTATCTGGCGAAACGGACCAGGCCCCTCGCGGACTATGTAATTTCCAGGCAGTATAGTCGATCGATATTATGTTTAATCGGTATCAGGCACACCGCCTGCACTTCACTTCGGTATCGCGAAATATTTGCTTAAATTATCGAGCTAGGTGGTTTTAATTCGTCTCCGGCGTTCGCGATCGCCATCCTCGACTTTCGATACGTGATTCAATTTTCCTTCGGCCACCGACCACGTGTTCACTTTCCCTTCCGTTAAATTAATTCCCGAGATTCGACGGGGTTCCTGATTCGGTTCCCGTGTTCCATCCACTGATCGCCTGCCGAGCTCTCTGGCTGCCTCCAATCGTTTTGCTTTCAATTTCGACGGTGTTTCCCTTGTCTCTGATCTCGAGCATTACTTTGAAATCCTTTCAATTGCTTTCTTATCCACTGCTACCCAAGAAGCCTCTCTTGCCTTCCACAGCTTTCGCAACACTACAGCCTTCAAAATTAAGACGTAAGAGCATTCAGAGCTGCATCCGCGTGACTTAGCAACTCCATCTATCCTCCACCGACCCCGCCAACCTTGGCCAATATGATCAACCAACCGTGGAGCCGCGATTCATCCTCCCCGAATCATTTCACTGTCCCCCGGAAAACATTGTTACGCCGCAAATTATTAAACGGTGAGGCATCAACCCTCGTATCCAACCGATTCTCTGCTGTCTTGGTAATCTGACACCTCGGGGCCCGCGCGTCCCATGAATTATTGAAAAGTCGCTGGGAAATTATTCCGAGCCGACCTTCGGGCAATTTGCCGGTGCGTGTGCAAAGAGGGGCGAAAAAGTGTGTGGAGAGGGGCGGGGGGGGGAGGGTGGAACACGAAGGCTTTTCCCGCTGGGAAAAGTGTTTGGAGCAGGTGGGATAATAATGGGGGACGTCGACGAGATGGCCGTTCCCGTCGATTCGTCCTTTAACAGGCCTGACAATTTGCTCAACAGGCGAAGGTGCAGCGTCGATAATCGCGGAAGTGCACTTCGTAGTTGGCGTGCACTTTCGATCTCTCGATCCACGCCTCGCCCCGGCCGCTCGTTCGCGCTGAGGCGCGATTTCCACGGCGATGCCAAGTCATGCATAAAGTACCCCCCCCCCCCCCCCCCCCATATAAACATGACTCATGTATGAAAGAAAATTCCCTTTAATTCACGAAAAAAGTTCACATGCAAAGATTGTGAAATCAACTTTGCTAATTCCAATTGTACCTATTCTCGTTCTGCGCTCGAACACTGATTTCTCTGTTTCACGAAAAAATTTAAAGAAGTTCCCATGCAAAGATTGTGAAATCAACTTTGCTAATTCCAATTGTATTCTCGTTCTCCGCTCGAACACTGATTCCTCTGTCACTTTTTATACTTGACATTCCTTTATTGGCCACAAATCAATTCAGTGCTCAGATTTTCAGCTTCGGTTTTAAGGAATTAGCGGGCGTTGTATAAGAAAAAGCTATGAAGTCGACTGAAAAAAAATGTCTCATATTCTCCGCATCTCTCTTACAGCGTATTCGGACGGTCGCAATGGTGCGCACTGGGTGCGAATTTTCACCAATTGGAAGCGAGAAAGTTCGCATTCAGTGCGCGCTAGTGCAGGTTGCCGAATGTGCTATTATTAATCTATTACCGACTCTGATTCGTTTAAATTAGTCTCTACCAAGTTTTTATTATCTTCATACGACATTTTTAACAGAAGATGTCCCTCTTATAAAAGTTTTTGTGTCAACTGCAGGCCTCTCCTACTTCATAGCTTTTTCTTAAACAACGCCCGCTAATTCCTTAAAACCGAAGCTGAAAATCTGAGCACTGAATTGATTTGTGGCCAATAAAGGAATGTCAAGTATAAAAAGTGACAGAGGAATCAGTGTTCGAGCACAGAACGAAAATACAATTGGAATTAGCAAAGTGGATTTCACAATCTTTGCATGTGAACTTTTTTCGTGAATTAAAGGGAATTAGGTACATGAGTCATGTTTATGGGGGGGGGGAGAGGATTTCATCACTTCTTTCATATAAATTACTAAGTGCTCATACATACAGCTAAATCTAACGTAGAAGTACAAATAATACTGTTTTTTGTCCTCGACTTTTTCATGTATTTGAGGGGGGTAGGGCAGAGGAGGGACATTATAAGATTTCTGGAAAAGGTTGACGGAAAGAACCCCGTGGAGGTGAAAATTGTACCCAATCAGCAATAATCAATAAAAATATTACCCATTACCACAAATCCAAACGACTTGAAATCAGTCACTCGTGGTTTTACGAAAAAGACAAAACGACGCTGAGTTCGGGTCGCTAGTCGCATCCCGAGTTCCGTAAATCTTCTTTACCACCGTGACATTTCGAAAATGTTAACAACTCACACTTAGCAGGTTATGATTGAATGACAGCCAAGTGACATTTATAAATTATGCTTTCGAGGCGACATCTACTGGCGTCAAGTGGAGGAGAACAACGTGACGTCACGAAACGTCTTACTCAAAAAAGTATCATTTTGATAACTATTAATTCAGAATAAATCTTATATCTTTTAGACAAATAGCTTGATACATTAAGTAAAACGACATATGGGTTCGAAAAAAATAAATGATTCGCTTAATCATGTAAAAACACCGGGACTATGTCATAAAATAAGATAATAAGGCTAAAATAACTCCGACGACCTGTCAATTTCGCTATCTTTCGTGTACAATGAATCCTCGTTAGGAGCCCGTTTCTACCACGCGTTAGGAGCCCGGCGACTATCCCCACCATTTCTTGGAATCCTTCGGACGAGAGTGAGAAAACCCAATGAGCGAGCGAGAGGAAACGAACGAGTCGACACGAAGTTGCCGTCGGCTTTCGTTTCCTCTCGCTCGCTCACTGGGTTTCCTCACTCGCGCCAGTGGCCGCGCGGAATAGTGTCCAGTCGCGTTAGGAGCCCGCCGCCAGCCCCGTTCGACGGGCTCCTAACAAGTATTTACTGTATAGATACGTGGTCGCTCAGTGTGCCTATGGGTAGAGGGGAAGGGGGGAATTAGCTTCCAGACGCGACCGCGTCTGTTGATCCAAAGCAATGACCATTTTGGATCCTCGGAAAATTCAATCCAATGCCGTGCCACGCTCCTCCATCCACCTCGAAGCCCACAGTTTCTTCTGAAAATACCCATCCACTTGCCATTTCTCGGCATGCTTCATCCAGCCGCGCTCCTTTGTGCCTCTACACGCGCAGCTATTCATTTCCCCCGCGGATTAGTTGGGCGAACTGTCGGTTGTTTAATTATAATACCAGCTACGTGGTAACCGCAATTCCTCTGCAAGTCGGGATCTACCAGGAAATAGAGGGGGCAGGAAAATCAAGCGGCAGGGGAAGGAGAATGGCGACGGGGGAGGCGGCGTGCTTCCCAGCCAACCCCCTCGCCCTCCACGCTCCCAGCCGGCGTAATATGATTTTCCTTTGGCCGCGCGCATTTTTCACGTTTCACTTAAACGAATGCCACTGAATGCCGCCCCCTCCCGCCAGCCACTTAACGCGTGGCGGGTTGCCTTTTTAGCGGTCGTCGCGGAAACGTAATCAAGAGGGAGCGCGGGGTGAGTTTGCCGTGCTCGGACCGCGGGAGTTTTGGGCAAAATTCCCTTCCACCCTCGGGGCTAAGAGAAGCACAGGCGCGACGGGGAAAGCGCAGCTGCGCGAAAAAAGAAAGGGGCGAAATAATTTCGGGGGGGGGGGGGGGCTGCCAGCGTCGTATATTACCGTCGCGATATCCAGGGAGGTTTTCTTAATCTGGACTTTATCTTGCCTGTGTCTCTACTGCGAATTAAACTGTACACCTTCGGGCTTTCTTCCGCCACTCTTAAACCTGGGTACCGTCGGCTAGGAGGGGATTAATTTGACTGCAGGAGGGGGTTGGCACGATCCGTTTTGTTAAATTTACTCGTTTAATAGCTGAGGGTTGAATTACAGCTCTACGCCGCGTGGCTCAGGTACCATTTTTTTCTAAACGAAGGACGAAGGGCTGCGGAAATTTATCTCGCGTCGCCACGAAGGGTGTATCGAAAGGTGTTCGATATTCGAGCACTGGCAGAGTCGTCCGTTCGTTCGTAATTATTTCTGAAACCACCGACAGCGGGGGGGGGGGCACTCCAGCGACTCCGTGGCGTGCGGCTTAAAACGCGGAAAAGTCACGCGATGCTGAACGTAGGAACGGCGAGTTGAATCGAATCGAATCGGTAGTTAACAGGTTCGACGCGTTTCGTCGGTTAATCTATGCGGTTGCGTGCTCTCGTTTCGCGGGGTTGCGAGTCGACTCGGCGGCTCTCGGCGGGGCCCGGCTACCAAAGAAGTTCCCGTTAACGCTTGCAGGTTGGACATTAGAAATATCGGAGAACTTTGATGCATTATTGAGTGATCGGAGCAGCGATTATGCACGAGGTACGAGAGTACGATCACTGCTTCGTAGATGACAAATGCCTTTAAAGTATCTTGAGCTACCAATTCTAGAGGGGACGACAAGGGAAATGCGTTTCAACCCTCCCCGAGAAGCCTATGCAGGATGCAATCAGCCAGCACAGCACCACTGCTTGATAGTCTCGAATGAAAAGGGAATTGGGTCGGCAAAGTAGTTTGACGCGGTCGTCGAAGCGGGGTGTCACGCGCGAGGAAACAAGCGTCAACACGTTCGCGGTTCCGCGATCGCCGGCTTATCGCGGCGAGGCGGGTAATAGACGAATTACAATGCGAGCGCGGGAGGGACACCCGCCGCGCGGGAAAAAGCTGGCCAGCGGGTGGAAACGGATGGAAAGCGGCCGACGGAAGTTGGAAGGAGTTACGGGGCTAATAAACCTCTTTACTGCGTTACGAAGGAAGCCATCCACTTTATTTCCCGCGGCGGAATTGCCGTTTTAATAAAAACTATCGCGGCACGCCGGTTGAGGAAGGTGCGAAACGTAGCTGGGCGGGCGGGGGTGGTGGCGAGGAAACTACCGCGACGGGGGGGTTACGTTTAATCCGACCATAATTTCGTCATTAAAGTTAACAACGTCTCCCAGGAGCCGGCAGTTACTTCGCGGCTGTCGTTGAATATAGAAATTTCGGTTAACCATAATTACACTGCTGCCAACCCCTTCTCATCCCTCAAGGCTGGCGATCCCCCCGCGCGGAATTATTAATTCTCGACCTCGATTCCTCTATTACTGGACGCTTATTCCGCGGACTGCACGAGAGTCGCGGGTTCGGACCTCTTTCCGTTGCGGTCGACGCTGTTCTCAGTGCCCTTTGAGAGGTCTAAGAGCAGGGTTGACGAGCTTGAAGTGTTTCTTAGTAAAGGTGGAATCAGACGGCGCGTGAATCGGCGAGCTTGCTCGGCTCGTCTAAAGGTAGATTTACACTAGCCGTCTGGACGGCCGTCGTTTTGACGCCGTCCAGACGGCTAGTGTAAATCTACCTTAACTCGTCAAGTCGGCTTGGCGAGCCTGGGCGAGCCGAGCCATGACCGATCAGACGGCGCGTGGATCGGCGATTCACGCGCAAAGATCGCCGATTCACGCGCCGTCTGATTCCACCTTAATGATGGCAGGGGTAGGACGTATTTAAATAGTTCATCTAGGTTGTCCCGTGCTGGGAAGGGTGTGTGTTCTTCCGTATGAAAGTGATTAACTGCAGTGCATATAAGGGTTGATTTTTTCAAAATTGCATACTTCCATTTTTGATCTAGAAGCAAATTTTTTATGGCATCGTCTTAAAGGGGAATCCTATTCTTGGGGTTAAAAACATAGCAAAATTGGGGATTGTTTTTTAAGAAACTAGCGATTTGATTCATCTGAAATTTTGAACATTTTTTTTATGCATCTTTGAGGAAACAATAGTTTTGGTTAAGAATTTTTAATAACAAATATAGCTTTTACCCCTTTGAAAAATCACGACACTATATCTTCGCAGATTCTACGGATTGACTGAGAAATCTCGGAAGATTCGGAGGTGCTCCTCGATAAATATTAATTGTAACTAGTCTCCACAGAGTCTGAGCGTTTTAACCGTTCGTTGATCGCCCTCGAAACAATCGCACTCCGAAGTCGATACAGGGCCACCCTTCGATTCAGCCGGTTTTATTGTGTCGCAGCCCGGACGCGCGACGCGTTGTCCTCGAGCGCGCAAAATATTATTGAACAGCTGCGAGGAAGGAAATTGCAGCGAGGCGAGCAGGCTTCATCGCGATACCCGTGAAAAGCGTAGCCGGGGTGAAATTACTGCGAGGGGAAAAAGAAGAGAAAAGGAGCTATCTTCATTCCTCTGCTTGACTTCTCCCCTTTTCTTTTCCTCGTGCTCGTTGCCGGAGTACGCGTCGCCGTCCATCCATGCATTCCATAGGAATGCTCGCATTTATCGGCGCTCCTCGCCTCTTCTCCCGCGCCTCCTCGCCAAACAAACCTGCTGATTTCCCCCGTTCGACGTTTAACAGCGCTCGTCGCAAGGGCACGTAAACGAGCGAAAAAGTAACGCGAAAATTGCGCTCGAGAGGTTCCCGCGTTCTCCGAGCACCGTGGCGCGGGCTCGATTGATCGAAGGCTGCGGGTTGTGAGAAGAATTACTCGAAATTACATTAAACCTGCCAATTCTGCTTCCCTTCCTGAAAGGGACAGGAGGAATTTTACCTTAAAATGGGAAGCAATCGCGCTGAGAGGTGCACAGGCATCTGTGATTGACAAGAACGGGGCGTAAAATGACGAGGGTAGCGGCAAAATGATACAAGCTGCATTAAAGCGTACGAGCTCGACAATGGAGAGAGAGAGAGAGAGAGGGGAGCACGAGGGAGAGGGGTATCAGGATAGGCCGAGAAAGTTTTCCAATTTGAGGCAATTAGTTTGCCGTACGGGACTCTGGATGGCATGCATCCAGATAATCGAATATGGGTCACCGTCAGAAGTGGAATGGGCCGCGTGTTGGTCAGACGACCATTAGAAGGGGCGAGAGAGAGAGAGAGAATGAGGAGAGTTTGACGTGGACGCGTGGACGAGGGTCAACTAGAGCCCAACCTGAAGCAATAGTTGTTGGAGGGAATCTCGAACTATTCGATACGCTTAGGGCATTAAAACGTTCCTGCGATGGAACGTGGCCCTCGTGGAGAAATTTGCATAGAGAAAAACGACGACGAAGTCGATACTGGCCGCTACGTTCGCTGGCTTCGAGATAGAAAAAGTAATGAATATTGCAGCGCAAGTGGTAATGCGGAAGATAAAGCGCCCGTTGCAACGGGAATTCAATTTTGCCAGTGTCCAAGGGCTAGAAATGAGGCTCTGCTTGAGCGTGCCTCGACGGGCTCGAAACGGAGCTTCCAGTGCAAACAACACCTCGATTCTTTCTTAAGGGGCCCTTCCGGTCTAAAAGTCAATTTTTTTTATTTCATTTTTCGAATGTTCAACCTTTTAGGAATACGTGTTTAAAAGGATTTGTTGAAATTCGTAAAATTCCCGAAGTTATAGGCATTTGAGTAGCGGCAAATGCATGGGCAACAACCGGCCACTCGGCGCTCGCGTAAAACTTTAAACGCGTTTTTCTGGAAACAGTGTTCTCAAAACGGTGGGACCTGTATCTCCAAAAGTTATTATCCGATTCGACTGAAACTTTTTTTATTTTGAAGAATATACTTCTGGTTAGGGGGGGGGCTAGAAAAAATCACAAAAAATTGAAAATTTATAATTTTCAAAGGCGTTGAAAGGACGAAAAATACAGGGAAAAGTGATTTTAAACTTCAAGTGTCGTTATTTTCTAAAAAAATATCATTTTTCTAATTTTTTCTAGCCCCCCCCCCCCCCTAGCCAGAAGTATAATCTTCAAAATAAAAAAAGTTTCAGTCGAATCGGATAATAACTTTTGGGGATATAGGTCCCACCGATTTGGATCAATTTTTTGACGCCTCGACTTTAACGACTCCCCAGGGCCGTCTGCAATGATTAATTTTAAATCAAAAAATATATTTCTATAATTTAAGACATCCTTAATACAATGCAAAAAGTCCCATTAAATTATATATAGTAGTTTTCCTTTAATTAATTCCTAAAAATCACCTATTTTTTTGGGCTCTAGACCGGAAGGTCCCCTTAAGGGGGTATTCTACTGTGACCCAAGATTTTTTTAATTTTCATCAGGTACTCTTTTTATGGACTTACTGAAAGATTTTTATGTTGAACCTTTACTGCATATTTATTATATCTTATGAAATAAAGAAAGCGTCACAGCCCACGAATGCCAACCACCTCGAAAAATTGCTCGATTTGTTGCCATGATTCCGGTCGTTCTGTTCATCTGAAATACAAAAAGCAAGAAGATTCTTAAATTATTGGGGCACGACTATCGCAGGTAGCAGATTTGAATTGAAATATCTTCTTTTTTTTTAAACGGCTGCAATTAAAAAATCAAGTGTCGACTTTTGCGATGTTTCTGCGTCTTTTTCGGGCTGTAAAATTAAAAGAAATTTAGAGAGGAAAAATATTTTCGCCTAATTCTGCTGGGGACGATAGCGACGCATCTGCTGAAGATGTGTGCACAAGGTGGGCCCAATCGGTCAAGCAGAATTTGAGATGTCGCACAGTGTTACGCGTAATGGCCAAAAGTCAAGAATCCGAAGTGTTTGATCCACAAATTCTTGTATCTTATAATGTTAATAAAGGAACGTAGGTTTCAATGTTACCCATAACTTCTGCTGAATTTACTAATTTGTTGTCAAAACTGATACTAGAAATTCATTACAAATTTCGGTGCATTTTTTCAATCACGTGCCATTGGCAGAATGTTTATGCTTTTCATTTGCTTTTTATAAGTTGTGTTTAATACTGTCATACCTTCAAAACTGCCGAGTCAGTTTTTTACAATACTAACAATTTGTACTAATTCTTTATGTTAAATGTTTATCAACTTCGATGGGACTTTAAAAAAAAAAACACCAAAAAATACCTCCCTGATTTTTTGTATATTAAATTTAGGGATCATTAAACTTTATATTAACGTCAATTTCAACTGCACGAATTTGCACGAAACAGAAAAAATAACCAAAATCATTATTAAGACGTTCACCGCTCCGGCCCTTAGCGTAGTCTCTAGGTCTCCTCGTGCATAAGACCCTTATGTGAATCTACACATCCGATATGCTTTTTCCAATTGTTTATACGATATCTACCATGACTTTTCCATCCTGGATGCTGTCTTCAGTTTTAAAATAGCAGTCAAACGCGATACACGTGTTAAAAATAATTTGATAAAAAAATGTTTCGAACAAAAGTTAGTCAGTATTCAGTTGACAACAAATTGCAAAAGTAAATATTAATAAAAAACTTTTTATTCACTGAACAATCAAGATCGGCTTAATTTTTTTAATGGAACTGTATATTTTTTTATACACCAATCGATGCATTTTTATATTCTCTTTAAAAAAGTATTAGGTTACTTAGGACGAAAACTGATTAGTTCAGAAATAATGAGTTTTGTCTCGAACGCCCATATACGCATAACACTGTGTGTCGTGGCAACCATTTTCTAAAACGTGTTTAAAGTTTTACAAACAGTTCTACCGAAGTAAATTCTACTTATCCTCTTCTAACTAATTCCTCTCCCTCAAAGAAGTCTTGCTGGGTCGATTTTCACCCTCTCCGACCGTCACAGTAAAATATACGATACAATTTCATTACACATACTCCCCCGTCTATCATTATCACGCGGAGTTTAAATCTCGAAGTAATTCCACCGACTTCCGCCACTGTTCGCATTTCGTTACAATTCATCACCCTGGCCTCGCCCGTCCTGCTCAACACGTATCTTCAAAAAATTCCGAACACTTTCCAGAGTAATCGATCGATCGGTCACTCGATACCAGCAAGTTCGATTGATCGATGCTCACGGCTGTGTGCCTCGTGATGGAGCCTCAAAGTTTCCCTCGACGTGCTCGAACTTGCCGGAGATATGCAGGTCGGGGGAACTGGTAAATTGCTAATACCACGTGCAACGGTTCGCCGAGAAAAATGTTGCCGGTGCAAGAGGCTGGAATAATACAAAGGGGATCGCCCGGTGTCACGCATGGAAGGTAGAAATCACACCGGTTGATAGCAAATCGCTCCTTTTCGATGAATTTATTCCCTCGCTTCGGCCATTCTTCTCGTTGTTACAACGGGCTTCGGTATCGCGAATTTTTCAGATATTGTTCCATCGCGGGGGTGGGACGATGACGGGGGTCTCGCATTTTACTCGCGGCCGTAAAGCGTTATTACGATTTCTACGATCCTTCGGACTGCCGCGGTTATTTATCGGCTCCCATCAACATCAAGCCCCCTTCGTTTTAACGAGGTCACATTCTGTCTGTTAAGACTTCAATTCTCTCTCCTCCCTCCTCGGTTAGTTAAGAAGACAGGGCTGATCGTTACGGGATTTAATAACAGAAATAATCGGCGAGAGTTTGAGCAGTTATACTCTGAATCTAGCTCTTAATTAAAGCTACACAAGTTTCTCTTCGTGAAATGCTCTTAAGGGAACCGTCCCACAGTGGTTCGAGTATACTACATGCTAGCTGGACAAAATTATTTTTTCGCGGCTTTGGGTTTATATGGGGTTCAAATTGTTAGAAAACAAACCTGATTCGTATTACAGTTTATTATTTCACTAAAAATATCAATAAAATAAAAATATGACTAAATCAATAAAGGAAAAAGAACAAAACGACAGTATTGTACTTTAACTATAATTATCAGTTATAACATTATGTCTATTCCCGTAATTTCTGAGCTTTTAAGTTTAAAACCTGGTTTTTGAAATCAGTTTTCTCTGCATCGCTATTAAAATAGTGTTTTACTATATGTTCCACGTCGATCCACGCGACAAGGGTTGAATGTACGGAAAGTAGAGACTTTCTAGTTTATTTTAATCAAACGATCGATCTGCAAAAATTTGCAAAACTATATTTTTTTAATTGTTTTCGAGCGCGGTTACTTCGGACCCATTAATAAATAGTTTTCGCGAAATGCCCCAAAAGAAGCTCAGCTCACTAACCCCAGAAGTAGTTGAGTTGTTAACAAATAATAACACTGAAACTCCTTTGCAAAGAGAAGTTGCCAGCACCATTCCGTTTGATGAAGATGAGATATCAGCAGCATCACAATCTACTGAATGTTCATCGGGTAGTGATGATTCAAGTAGTGAATCAGATTAGCGTGTACATATTGTAATGAACAAGATATTAATAGTTATAAGGCATACTTATAGTCACGGTTAAACTATAATACTGCCGTTTTGGTTTCTTTACCTTTATTGTATTAGTTATATTTTCATTGTATTAATATTCATGAAAGCGGTCAGGGGTGACACTACTTTGTACACTTTGTAGATATGTATATATTTGTAAACATAATTAACGACTTGTAACCTAGTAGTAACTTTTTCTTATTTCTTATGTTTGCAATAATATATTTATAGGGTTATACCCGTTGATAATAATAATAATATTATTATTATTAGTGACAAAATACACTGTGATACGAATCAGGTTTGTTTTCTAAAAATTTGAACCCCATATAAACCCAAACCCGCGAAAAAATAATTTTGTCCAGCTAGAATGTTGTATACTCGAACCACTGTGCGTCCGGTCGAAACGCTCGAGAAATAGGTGATCTTTATGAATTTTTCACAAGAAGAGGTTATAACTTATCCTAAAAATGTTTTTGGTATTTATTGATACACTCGCGAGGGTGCAAAAAAAAAATTTTTGTTTCATGTCTTCGGTCTTGATACATTTTCTAGGTGGCGCTTAGTGCAGCGCTGGCAAAAAGGGATGCCTAAACGGTAACCATGAAATTTACTCAAAGGATCGTCCAAAATGAAAAATCCAAATTTTTTTTAAAAATACCAAAACCGCGTTGATTGCACACTTGAACGAAGTAGTGCAAAAAAGCGGATGCTGGCGAGCCCAATTGCGAATCAAATGCCTGAATGTTGTTTTGAATCGGTTCATTAAATCCTCTGAAATCGTGGTTACCGTTTCGAAATATCGTGTTTCGAGAAAAACGAGTTCAAAGTGTTCTCGCACATGCGTTCGGAGTTTGAATTGGTTACGTGACTGTAGAATTTATACCGTTACAAATTTTGCTGCGAAACTTTCACCGAGGTATTTTCGAGATGTTGTACTACCAAAGTATATGTAAAAAAATCAGTTTTAAAGGAATAAATGCGGATGCGAGGTGTCGATTAACCACGTTTCGACTGGTTCCCAAAAATTAAGCGATAGAAATAGGCCTGCTAAATGGTGCCTAACACTTCATTTACAGAACTGTGAACGTTGTACTAAGAGATTTGCTTGATTTTGTTACAGACTCCGAGGCCAGCTGGGACGAATGGTGGACCTACGACGGGATCTCGGGTAAGCGTCCACGATCGAAATAAACGGCGGCACCCTGGATTTGCACGATTTCGAAAAATCCAGCTAAGGGTCGCCATCAATTTTCCGCGTTATCAGCCGACGTAATCGCCTGTGTAATCGCGTATCGATACCGCCGCGCCGACACGAAGCCCCTCGCTGAAAGAGCAACTTAATCGGTACGAATTAATTTCCATTAATATTCGAGGATTTCACGATCGATTGCATTAAGTTCGCCCGAGCCACCCCGCGTGTCTTTCGAGGCGAGAGTTCGCGGAATAATGAGATATCGGGGAACGACTCCCCTTGAAAATAACTCTTTTCCCCGTTCGGCCCGCGAAACGCGAAGGTTAATATTGGAAAAGTTTTATGACTGGATGATATTCCGGGACGATTACGGAATTAAAGCCGCGCCCGATGGCGATGGGACGCGTTTATCTACTGGTACACTTGCTGGGAAAACAAGCAAACGTCGCTGGCTATTCCCGCGAACTTTTTAACTTCTCCGTCCACCCTCTCGCCCGACTTCCGCATAAATACCTCCTCGACTGCTATTTCTGCTAGCGAGGGTACTTTTAACGTAACTCGAAACGAAGTAGACTTGTTGAAATTCTACGAACCGCGGACTGCAGTGGATAGGTCTGGCTATGAATAGGGGAGCGTTGGACGCTAAACTTCAATAAACTTTAAATGCTGCGTTAAATATATTCAGGTCATATTTCCCTGACGTCGAATCGGAGTAGGAGTACTAGGAGGCATAAATCGCCAGGGGCAAGGCGTTGATCAATTTCCATCATGCCACACCGTGGTGGCGCGTGTGGGGGCCTCCTAATTTACTTAATTTTAAGTTACGAGGCCATCGAGTGGCTCATGGCGCCAGCACGAATTTTTTAATCTCGCCCGCCCCGCGTGGGGGTCGCAGTTTTTATTAAAAATAAGACGGGCGCCGATAGGGTCGTGCTCGAGGGCTCGGGAGCGTCGAGTTTAGCGTTGTTCCGCCGTGCGAGCCAGCTGCCACAAGAGAAACAGTGCAGTATACTCGGTTAAAGGGGCGTCCGTATAAACCCGCCGAAATTCTCCTCGCGGCACTCGTTCGAATTTCTTTTTATCGCGCCAACTTTCGCTACCGTCCATAGTTGGTCGATCGCCGCGTAACAAGCCTGAAATATCCGTTCGTGGCAGGCGTCGTTAAAAGTGAACACGCTTCTGAAACAGGGAAACGACAGGGTTTGATACTGGGGTTGATTAAGACGTGCTTTAGCGAGCCCATTAGATGTAGATATTAATTTTGTAGTCTTGGTACACGTGGTAATATCCTTTAATCTATAAATCGTAGAGCGACACAAAGCAGAATTATTCAGTTTCTTTTAATCGCATCTTCGATAATTGATATACCTCCGTCTGTAACGAAGCGATACCACCATGTAGTGGGAGTTCCCCTATTGCCGAACGCTTAAAGTTCTTCTCAAGCGAGAAGAAATAAATTATATTAAATCCATAGCTGTGCACATGCGACTGAAACCCGTCGAAACCTAATTGTTATTTTTTCCATCCCCCTCTACTGTTTACGTGGAATAACGACTCGGTAGCGTTTCAAATGTCACAGATATGGATAATGTCCGGTATGCCTCTCATGCCTTTTCTGAAGGAATTATCCCGGGGTCGAAGAAAGAATCGACTTTGGCAGACCTTCCAAGAGTCGTTTTTAGGAAAGGTGCTCCTCTACTACTCATTTTTGTGGGCCAAGACTTGTATGGTTAAAGTTGGGCATTGTTTGAGGGAAGGTAGCGATGGATTCGAACGTATCGCGAGTATTTTTGTTTGAACAGGTACTGGGTTAGGGTACTTTGATGTGACGTGTGGAATATGTGATTCGGTTTCAATACCGTCTGGCTAAGTACGTTCCAATTTCACTTAGCTTGTCTGTTTTTATTTCAATGTGATGAAAATGAAGCATTCCTTTTTCAATTAATTCTTCGACACAATGTTTATTAACATCATAAGCTTTAAAAAAACGTGTTTGTTTAGTCCAAAGTATGCATTATAGAGGACACTACAGATGGATCATTAAAGAGGCTTTTTAAAAAAGTTTCTTTTGTTTTGCAGCGATTTTAACGAAACGAAACGAAATTCAGCGACCTGCTTGTAAATTCTTCTTCAGAATACCTCTGGTTCTGCACTGAACCTATAAAAGAAGCAAAATTATGAAAATGACAGCTACGAAATGGCGATTTTTCAAAGAAGTTCGTTTTTCGGTAAACAAAGATGAGGTTTTAGTTTATTTTCGTAAAGAATAAGAGTTTTTATTAACTTCAATTTAGGTTCAGGCCGAAACTACACATTTTGTAAACATGCTGGAATTTGATTTGAATCGATCGGGACCTCCGTTTTTGAGTTATCACTGCAAAACAAAATAAACTTTTTTAAGAAGCCTCTTTAATGATCCATCTGTAGCGTCATATATAATGCATATTTTCGACCAGGTAAACAAACATGTTTTTGTAAAGCTGATGATGCTAATAAACATTGTGTCAAAGAACAAGCCTCAGCTTCAATTTATTTCTTTGTAATTAAATGAAAAAGAAATGCTTCATTTTCGACAAACACGACTGCCGAAGTAGTACCCAAATAGGGAAAGGAAACCTCAACCACCGCTTTGCGTTCGTATCTCCTAGAATCTTCATCAACCCCTTTCCATTCCGGATTTATTCGTCACTCGCCAGACGCAGCAACCACCGAATCTCTCAGTGACTTATTACCCCAAGTCGAGGGGGCGGGAGAGGAGGGGGTGGCGACCGGATTTTTAGGGTGCACCGACGTCTCATATCGGGGACAGATGGCTGGGCCGTTTTACAACCAATAACAGACTCCCTTCGCAGCGACGTGTATCCGCCACTATCCTCAACCTATGTCCGTCTAGATATATCTGTGCCCGCGTATATCCTCGAGTTCGGGGCCGGCGGAGCTGCAGAGAAATATCGTTTCAGACTCCTCCATCGTTCTTTCTACACGTATGCGCCGTACAACGTATAAAAGCGAACGCGAAGGGGAGATATGAAAAGACTGTGCTCCACGGGGGGATATAATTTGTTGCAGAGTCAATGCCACCATCGCGGGGGCGGGGCGGGGATAAATAAGCTGAGAGGGGAAGGTGATGAACACGGCTAACGTTTCATACGTCCTGTAATCAGAATTAATGTATCGGTCTTCTTTCGAGCTTCTTTAATAACTTCCGCAACGTTACGTTGACAAATTACTGGCCCGAGCTTCGCTCGTTGTTTAAAGTTAAGCGTCCTGTTGATCCTTCGACGTAAGCAGATTAAGAAGATTCACTCGAAGATTACGCTCGGAGGGAGGATGGAGAACGATAGAAATTTTTCGGTGCCCGTTACAAAGGGGCTGGAAACGTAACGTTGAAAGGGCGAAGTCGGCGCGAATATTCGACGAGGTAAGAATATACGCGGGAACGAAAAATGCTTCAATACCACCGGAACTTTTCCGCCAGCGGGATTAAGTCAGCTTCCTCGTTGAGCTTCTCGTCTTTCGCCTTGGTACGCAACTGGTAGCATTGCCAGCGCCCCGCTCCGCTACTTGAAGAGCACTTTTCCGGCCCCGCGGAAGTACTATTCCGAAGTGAAAATGAAATTTCTGCCGCGGCGAGAGGGCACCACTCTTTCCCCTCCGACATATCCAACGCTGGGGGGACTTAATGGTACACTTGTTAAGTGTGCCAGAGACCGACCGCGAGAGCGTTGGTCTTACATAGCCTCGTAAATAAGGGAGGTAATTAAAATTTTCTCTACAAAGAGCGTTGATGGTTCCGGGGGGAATAATAATAATAATAATATAATTCAACGAACGCTGTCTGGGGATCGTCTAAAAATTTCAAACCCCTGTGAAATTGTAAGAGGGTGATTATGGGAGAGATGCCGCACTCTCGGCATTTCAGGGTTGTCGGGAATAAAATACAGGTCTGCCGATTTTAATTGCTTTAGGCTGCTGGTTTAGGTAAGATTAGTAAGCGAGAACGTGTTCCCCTTATTACTTTTAAAGATTTTGCTGTTTTTCGAAGAAAGCCTACCGCACTTTGCCTCAATAGATATACGTCGTGTTTATTTTTGCTATCATAGTAGTTAAAAATTCATAGTTTTTCATGGTATAACTTTTGTAATACGTTAAAGGGATTCTGTGAATTATTTCTCTGCCAGAATAGGCTACATTGACATAGCGTGTCGAAATATGAAGGTGTGGCGTCTCTCCCAGGCATTTGGGATAGATGCTGCACTTTTATTCGGGATTGATACAGTGCTGCATCGGAACCCAAGTCGACTAAATGGTGTTCGTGATGTTTAAAAAGTCTTTTAAAACAGATACCGTGATACCTCAAGGCAATTTATTTATTTTTTAATGACAAATCTGATAATCTAAACATATTTGTGGTCTTTTTACTCATTTTTCACATTTTATTTTCATTTTATGTGTAATGAATGTGCAAGGAAGAACAAAAAACATTTAAATTTAGAGAAGCAGAAGTAATATCTGTAGGTATCTACAAATTTTTTCAATTTTATTGTATTTTGCAACTGTATAAAATAAAAATATGTTTCATTTAACTTCGCTTTCATTATTTTTAAATAAAAGATTAAAATTAACCAGTTTAAATGGAAAATTAAGTGTTTCGAAATGCCGCATCACGCCCGGAAGTTCAACGCCTCTTCCAACAAAGGGATGTTTTTGCTTTTAACTTTTTAAGGGTGATAAATATTAAAATTTTGATTTTATTCGATCCCAAGTAGTAGCACAAAATGTTCAACTAATAATATACATTCCTGGAAAACCTTTCCATTGCCAAATTTAGATGCGGTGAGAATTTTGCGCAAGGTGCGGCAACTCTCCCACAATCACCCTACTCCTAAAAAAACCCTGCGGACTTGTATGAATTCATCAGCGTCGAGGCGCCGTAATCCCGTTACACGTAAATATCGACTGAGAAACGGAGCGAGAAGCGTTTCGTCGACGCTGTGCCCGACGTCAATCATAATCCCGGCGCGAAGAGCACGGGTGGAGGAGCCCTAATAAAATCACTCCCCGGGCCCATTATTAATATCGGAATGGACGATTAATGTCCCGCAACGGAGGGGAAAAAGAACGAAACGCGGGCGAACAATGTGAAATGGACGTGGAATAATTAAGAATAATTCCATGTAAATAACATCGGTTCCCGTAACTCTGCCGTCCCACGCGTTTCGATACCATCGCCGTGCTATTCAGCGACGCGTACGCGTCCTCATCGACAGCTTTTTGTGGCGCTTTTATGTCGTAAACGACGCGATTGATGCGACCGGCATCTATTTGCACAGCAGCTCCACTTGCGCGGACTCCGCGGCATGGTTCTGTCGCGACATAGGGTAAACCAACCAGTAATTGACCGCGTACCAGTGAATGACCATTAGGCAAAGAAATGTCAATTATAAATTTAAAAATTATTATATTTTTATAAATGGAGTGTAGTTGCACTTTTAATATCCCATATTTTTAGTTACGCGTATTAAGCAAACATTAATAAGCACAATTCTTATTAAAAGTATGCGGTCATTTACTGGGCTTCTCATTCAACAATGCGGTCATTCACTGGTTGGTTTACCCTATATGGCATTCTTCGAGCCTTCGTTCATATTTAGCAAAACCAAAAACCTCGAAACTGCTCGGCAACGAAATTGGACGAGCAGTTCCCTCCCGGTGGATCCTCATTTTTATTGCAGTGGAAGTTCCGGTGAGTCATTGTCGCGGGCAACAATGAATCTTAACGTAATCCCGTTGCGCATTAAAGGGTGCCCGTGCTCCTTCGAGCAAAATGGAGCTTCCCCCGTCATAATGGGATTGTCTCGCACGTGTCGCTACCCTCATTCGCGCGCGGAGATCCGCGGCGCCCTGAAATTTTTCCCCCCAGATATTCCGAAGCGGCGAGCCGCGAAACGCGTCTGGCCCTCGGAGCACCGGCCTTTCGGAAACTTATTAACCTCGTATTCTTTACGAGACCGGGGGGCTTCGTTACCGCGTGGAAAGCCGCGGCGAAAGCGGAACCGGGGCAGTTTATTCTATAAATTTGAATGAAAAGCAACAATCGCGCGGCTCTGTTATCCCGGCGGAACAAATAAATGTGCGTTGGCCTGGTTTCTGGGAAAGGCGGGCAAGATTGGCGAGCTACCGCTTGATAATAGGTACGGTTTTCACCCCTGTTTCCTGCGATTCGCGGATCGATAATTCGCCACGCTCGCCGGGCATTGTGTTAATTTTCGCTGGGGAAATGGTGGACGTTGAAGTCGGTAGTGAACGTCCATCTACTTAATCTTAGGGTATAATAGAATCCCTTAACCTCGATGGGAGGATTTCTGTTGGGCGTATCGATAGAGATTCTATTAGTACACAGGCGAGATTTAAGGGGAGACTCTCCTGTAACTGCCCCCGAAATTTGTAATTTTTTTTGGAAATAACTATTGTTAGTATTGCATTAAACTCTATTGGGATATAAGGAGTCATCTTTAAACTTGTAGAAAATATTGTTTTTATGTCAATCCTTCTTATTATTTATTCATTATTGTAAATCTCTTCGACGATGTTGGCGGCAGGTGTAGCACCTGTCACGGTCATCTGATTGCATAAAGAAGAAAGTATTCTTAAAGTTAAATAATTTTCGCTGGTACTGGACCTAAAATTTTAATTTTAGATTTTATTTATAATACTTTTTCCGTCGATATAAAGAATAATATGAAAAATTTGTCTAAAGAAAAAACTTACTTTTTCATTCAAACGCTATAACTCTTTGAATTTTTCATTTGTTTTTCTTTAAAGTGGACCAATACCAGCGTCAACTATCTAACTTTAAGAAACTTCTATTTTTTTTTTGCAATCAGATGACTGTGATAGGTGCGACACATCACACCAACAAGAGTTACATCGTCGAAGAGGTGCACAAGATTCCACAATAATTAATAAATAATAATAAGGATCGACATAGAAAAAATATTTTCTGCAAGTTTAAAGATGCCTCATTATATCACAAAAGAGTTTAATCCAATACGACCAACAGGTTTTTAAAAAAAAATCTTAAGCATCAGTTACTTTTGGAGCTGTTAGACGAGAATCCCCCGTTAATTGTTAGAGCCGATACAGTCGTGTTGGAAAAAGCAGAATTCTAAAAGATTTGATCGATTCCTTTGAAATATTCCATCGTCCGGAACTTCGAAGGAAGCGGTGATCGGTTTGGGTTACATGGTGAATAAATGAACGGGACAAGTGGAGCTCTGTTCCAGGGAGTGAAAAGTACAGGAATTTCCCTTCGACGTTAACATTTCCGTGACATTTGCCAATGGTCGCGGGAGCCTCTATTTCGCTTCCACGCTGGCGGCGCGCCGATGAATACTTGATATTATATGTCCCATTGCTATGGCGACATTAGACCTTTTGCCTGAGATAGTGACCTTAACACAGAGGAGCGTAAAAATGTCAGACATAAATATAGAGTCTCATATTCGAGATCTCCGTTTTACCTCCTTTAATTATAGCTTTGAAGTCTCGCACTTAAGGAGACTAGGCAGTCAGATCGCTCGAAAATCAAGTATTTTTTGTGAATTAATTACAAGGAGATGAACACAAATTGTGACTAGTACGTTTGGGTAATGTTTATTAATACTATAAACAGTAAAAAAGAAATGATTTGAATATTATATACATATGTATGACAGCGCTACAGTCGTCTGATATGTAAGCGTTTTATTTGGAGCCGCTGTAATTTTGCAGTGATTCTGGCCGCAAGAAATTTAATTGTGAAATATCCTCTGAAATTTATACTTTGCCCTGGCCCCTATTCTGCCCTGAACCTATTGAAAAAGGAAAAAAAATCAAAATTATAAAAATGGTGGCTGCAAAACGGCAAATTTTAAAGAAACGTCATTTTTCGCCAGGGAAAAGAGCCATTCTATTTTTTTTTTGACAAACCAGGAGTTTTTACAGACTTATGCGTAGGTTCAGGTCGTAACTAGACATGTTTCATATATGCTGAATTTTTTTCAAATCGACTGATACCTCCGTTTTTTCCCAATCACTGCAAAACGAAGAGGAAATATGATTCCGAGAAAAACGCGCTTAAGGGGGTAGTGAACTATTTCAGCTTCAAAAAATCGATTTTTTTTTTTACTGATTCTGAAAGTCTTATCCTTTATGAACATTTTAAACAAAATGTCATGAAGAAATTCAAATAATTGTAGAAGTTATAGCAGCGAACGTAACTGAGTGCGCGGCCTCGCAGAGCGGTATTGGCATAGGGGACTTAACTTTGAAGCCGTTTTTCTCGAAACACCATTTTCAGACACGGTGTACATCATAACTCTTGAACCAATGAATATTTTCACTTGAAATTTTTACTGGACGTGTAGAATTCCTTCTTCTACAGAGTGGAATTCCCGCATCAACATTGGATGTTTATAAAACATTTTATAACTGATTAAAGACGATTTTTTTCCGTAAAAATGTCGAGGAAAAATTGATTCGTGCGTAACTTCCACAATTTTTGTTCAAATTCATCGCCAAAGTTCCACTCTGTACATTTTGGTGTATAAAGTACTCACCCCAAAGCATTTTGCTTTCAAATGATTGGCTCACCTGAATCGATGTACACCACCTGCAGCGGTGCGCCGTACAAGGCTATCTTCAACGATTAATAACTTCGACAATTTTATACATTCCAACGATTTTTTTTTTGGTAATTACTCGCAAACGTGCCCACAATAGATTGTGAAAAGCAGAACTATAACGATTATTTGGTATGAACGTAATTTAGCGTTAAAGAAACTATCGATTTTACGTATCTAATAGTCCACTACCCCCTTAAGGGGGTATACCCGTTTGAACCCTCGGAAAATGTGTACATTTGGTGGATTTTTTTACACGTCAACGGTTTAATGCAGATTTCCCGTTTTTTTACTATCTTTACATAGTATTATGAACTACTCAAAAAAAAAGTTTCAGTTAAAAAACTATTGTTTTTGGGAAGTTATGCATACACATCCGAAAGTCTTTCGATTTTAGACGGCTAAACGGTGGCCCTGAAAACAGCTGTATGTCGTGTCTGAAATCAAAAACAATACAATTTTCTTATAAAGTATGCCAATAGCTATCGTCCAACGAAGCCGATTTTGAAAATTTTGAAAAATAAAGAAATGGTGAGAGATCAAAGGTAAAGTTAGATTTTTCTAAGAGAAAAATCCACATATTTTCTTTATAAAGAATAAACGGGAAATCGGAATAAAAAAAGCCTTCGTTGGACGATGCGGAATCTTATTATGATTCTGCATGCAAAATTAGAAGTGAATTGGTTGAACGTAGCGCGAGTTTTTAGGGCCACCGTAATGGAAAATGTAGTTGCGCTGCGATCGGTCGAGCCGCCGCCCCGTGCTACCTGTGTTGCTTCACTCAAATGCCTATAACTTCGTCAATTTTCCGAATTTTTACATCGGACTTGTTTTATAATATTTCTAAAACATCAATCTATGAAAATATGTAAAAAAAAGACCACCGTATTGAAAAATGTAGTTCCGCTACGATCGGTCGAGCCACCGCGCTGCGCTGCCCCGTGTACCTGGGTTGTTCCATTCAAATGCTTATAACTTCGTCAATCTTCCGAATTTTTACATCGGACTTGATTTATAATATTCCTAAAACATCAATCTATGAAAATATGTAAAAAATAAAAAATCCGTTTTTTCACACTGTCAAACGGGTATACCCCCTTAAAGTTTCGAAAGAGGGATCTAGTCTACCTGCGTGCACGCAGAAACGGTTTATGGCGCGCTCGACCTTTCCGGCTGTAAAATCCTCAATTTTGCGAATTTTAACATAATCCAAACAGCATTTTAATCGGGAAGGGTGGTACTTTCGAAAATGCAACAAAAAAAATCGAGTTTCTGACTGCCTAGTCCGCTTAAGGGGTGTTACTCTAGTGTAACTGCCCGTTTTTCTACGCCATCTTCGGGAATTTATTTAACAAAAACTATAAGTTTATACTATCTGGCGCTTTGCCTGCGTATTAAGGTATGTTTGAAGTAATTCCCAGAATTTTTTTGAACTTCTTTATCGCACATATACACAGATATAGTAGGTAACGCAAACTTCTTCAAAAAAATTCATTGCGTCTTATCATGAACAATTCGTATATCGTCACCGTCATTTCCAGCCGCTGCGTTTCCCCCGCAATTTATCCGAATCGTTTGTACGTCGTATCTAGAACTTTTCACATCCGCGTCGCTCCTGTTCACGCAGCTCACAAGATTGCTTCAAACTTCCAAATATTGTCCCGCCAAGTCGCCTCGGAAGTATCGCTCGCGAAACGCCCGAACACTACGCTACGAATTGCTCGCCAGCGTTTTAGGAAGTTACACCAGAGACACGCTGTCCTCTAAGTAGACGGTATTAAGACGTCAGCTTAGAGAGACGCGCTTGTGTACATGGCTAATGCAATGTAACGCCCATTCTGCGAACGAGTGGCCCAGCGAGCCGGAGAATTCGAGCGCGAAGAAAGTGGAAAATTCGTTGCGTCGTTGAAATTTAATTAAACGACGGGGACAATTACCGGTCTATGGAGAGGAACTGACGCGACTTCCGTTTGATTAAACCTTGAACAAGAGAGTTCATGAAGCTCCTTCGGCGAGCATTCGTGTTGCCCCGGCGATAGAGGGAACGATTCCGACGAGTGGGATATTTTGTCGATGCTTGGGAAACTGAAATTCCTGGAAATTCGGAAAAATTAGATCCACGGGATCGAGGAAGTAATTGGCCTGCACGTGTCCGACGTCTCGGCCAGCTGCGCTCGTCTTCGACTATCCGGAATTCGAAACGATCGTCGTCGGATCGTGCCCGCGCGTGATCGTGCTTTCTGGAAAACCTGATTCGATGCCCCCGCGCGCGAGATCGATCTCGCGGCGCCCCGGACAGTGGTCACCATGGTGAAATTTGCATGGTTATGCAGGCTATGCGTTCCCCTGGACGCCGTTGCCAGCGGCAGAATTTCGGGAATGTCACTAATTTGCCAAACGGAGTGAGACCTGACCGCGTGCCTGCCTGCGCCGATGGTATCGCCGATAAATACTCGAATTTGTCGCGGCGCATCTTAAACGCGGTTTACTGCGATGATAAATTAAGCGTGACCTGGGACCTATGAGTTATCGCGGAGGAGAATTGGTATGGAGCACGCTCGAACCTATGAATTATTCCAGAAGAAGCTACGATAAGGCGAATCGGTATCCGTCAATGTTGGAGTACGAAAAAATTACGACACAGCTGCTTCTGCTCATAGATTATCGGGAGAATTATTTTCGAACATACATCGATTTGTCGGGAATTATGAAGAGCAGGATTAAATCGAGGAGCACTTGAGTCGCCGAAATACTTGGAGGGAAATTCTTGTAGCTCCAGGTGGAAGCCGAAAGTGCGAAAGGAAAAATGAACGCGTATCTTGTATAATATTATAATCTTGTATAATATTGTATTACGTGTACAGTTCGGAATTGCAGACGACGCATCGGTTTCCCTCGGAGGTAGGCCAGCCACTATTTTCCCGGGGCGAGATGCAACAAGGTTTTCGAAAAGTGGGAAAGTAGGGCGGATCCATGAATAATAGAAGCAAATGAATATTCGAGCAGCGGAGGAATATTCGTAGCCGGGATGCATGAAATAAGGTGAATGCCTCCGAATGGTCCCGAGAATCTGTTGAACGGGGCACGATATCTAATTCGACAGGGCACTACGCTCATCCGCCGGGGAAACTTCCCACGGAACAATAACGTTTTTGTAGCCAGCCGTATCCCCCCGCTGCGAAATAAAAATGCATTGCTTTTACGAGGCACGTGAAATTCGTATAAACGAATTACGAAAGGAGAGGCATCGTCGCTGCGGAACTAGAAGTTCGTAGACATTTTATCACAGTTTCGCCCTTCTGACTATGCAAATCGGGTCTTCCAGAGCTTCCAATACAGGCAGTCTTCGTTTATTTGTAGGAATCACTTGGCGCTAGGCTTCGCTGCTAAAAGAAACAACAAGGGCAGGTGAATTTGTTCCCGTTTCAGTAGTACAGTCCTATAAACGTTCAGCCAGCTTGCATTTCCTTGTCTTCCTCACAATTCGCTGCAGAAATAAAGAAATCTGCTGGTTATTGGGTCAAGTATCAAGAATATTTCGCAGAGATAATACTCTGAATTCCACCCTCCGACTCCGCCGTTCCCAGTGGCTGATCTCCGGGATAATGCATCCTTAATTCTCGTCGAAAGCGGTATTTGTCGCGTCGTTATCTCTTCCGTCGCGAAATCCTTCGGGGGTGCCACGGGGAAACGGTATATTTAAAAATCCACTGCTCATCCGGTTATGCTCCCTCCCGTCCGACTTAGCGGGCCTTTCTCCACTGGGGCCGCGGCGAGCCTTAAGTCAGCACGCTCGTATTCAGCGCGAAGTGATAAAGATGGAAAGTGGCCTCGGCATTTGCATGTTTATTCCACTTCTTTAATTCTGGCCTCGGCTGGGAGAGTCGCTTGCGCCGTTTCCATCCGGAAAATATATACGAATGCAGGGAAAGCTGGCCGTTCCACGGGCCCGGGGCCACCGCTCCGGCGCTGTTGTTGTACCTGCTCCGCTTATGGCGCGTGATTCCCGGCGCATTGCAGCGCTTTCTTACGCGTGAAAATTAGCAAGCAACAGCTTGCACGAGGGTGGCGGGGGAGTGAGTAATATAATGCATCCCGGGAATGGTAACGAAGGGTGTTTCGTTGAATTGTCGCGTGTTGATGGCTCCGGGATGGATGATTTTGAGGGATCAAAGGCATGCGATTAATCCTGCAATCGCTGAACGTGTAGGTTTCTATAGAGTTGGGAGATTTCTTAGTCTACTATATTTATGTGGGGTGCCGATGAGCGCTGGTCGAGGCGTAGCGTGTGACGCATCAAGACAAACAGCCGAAAAGCGCGTCGGCATCGTCGCGTGGTGAGACGGACAAAGGCAGTTGGGTAACGATCGTTCAGTAGGACAGTCGCGCGTTATTGTCATTGTCGCTTGTATATATGTATATCCCTTATCATTTATACCACTATCTAACCACTTTGACCTACTTTGAGTATTAAACATTATCTATTTTAATATTAACTGGGCCTCAATTATTTATAAGACCTCCATATCCGCGTCCCATTCGCCCAAAGAATCCAAATAACAGGAGAAATCCTACATTTATAACTAGCAAAGTACCCCGCGCTTCGCTTCGGGCCCAAGAGATATTAAGGACTCCGTGAAACACAGTTTACCCCTTTTCACCCCCTTAGGGGTTGATTAGTGCGAAATCCAGAAATTGGTTTTCAGGCATTTGTGTGGGCAATCTTTTTGAGCAAGAAACAAGTTGATATCTAATCGGGCCTATGAGATATTAAGGAATCCGAGAAAATACATTTTACCCCTTTTCACACCCTTCGGGACGGAATTTCCAAAAATCCTTCCTTAGTGGGCGCTTATGTCATGAAAACAATGTACATTCCAAATTTCACGTTCTTAGGTTAAATGGTATGAGCTGGGTGTTGATGAGTCAGTCAGTCAGTCAGTCAGTCAGGACTTCTTTTATATGTATATAGATTACAGTCTTCGTTGGATGCATAGGTAGGGGAGACCGGGGCTAGTTGACTAATTCCCTTTAATTCTTGTATTATGGAATAAATTATGCTGCGATTCGCTATATTGGAGCATATGAATGACCAGCTTGCCATTTAATGTGTCGCCGTGACAAAAACTTGCGTGGTCTGTCAGTGAGAATGAAAAATCTAAAAAGGTCGGCTGGAAGTAAATATTTTCGTTTTGACTATTTATGAATTTTTGCCCACTAAGTACTGCTTGATGTTATTTCATGAATATTTTGTGGAAACGTGATACCTTGACTATAATTTACGGTATTTTATTTTATCCGGTGCGTGGAGGTTTTGTACGTACGACCCTTAACATGTTAACAATGTCGGACGGGGTTACTTGACTAAGCATAGGAATACTACTAATAATTGCATTTTTTATCCTCAAGATGCAGTCGAGGCAAAGAGTTTAGCTGCTCAAGTCTACTTCCCCCACCACAAATCCTTCAAAATTCAACCCTACCAGTTTTACACCCTATCCTCCCTTCAAACTCTCAGGCCTTCCAAATAGACCATAACAAACCAGTACAAAATAAATACAGTATCTTAGACCATGATAATTAATAAAAAAAAATAACACTGTGGAGGAGTGAAAAAAAATAAAAAAATTTATTGGTCGTAGTATACATATGTACGCGTTTCGTATACTATATTGACGGAATTGGCAGCGTATATATACGTTTTTCACATTATATTGATGTACTGCGACAGCGTATATATACACCTTTCGCATGCAAAGGGTTAAAACTGAAAAGTAAATGTCAAGTCAACTGACCCCATCATATTTGTCAACTAACCCCGTAGCCGGGGTCTGTTGACTTATTCGTCTCACTACTCTAAATACAATAAAAACTACAACCTAGACTCAATGAAAACAATTTTCAAAATTATGCCTGTATACCTAATGAAATTTGGAAACTTTTGGCATGCAGTAAGTCAACAAAATACTAATGGTCAATTTATAAAAATTAGGAATGTAAAAAATTAGTCAACTAGCCCCGGTCTCCCCTACTGTTGAGTGTTAGCCCTGCGAGACAAGGCGCTAGATACGTCGAGGTTCACAGCGCCGCTTGACAGACACTTTGTCTGTCACTCGTCATTCACAGAAACCTGGGCCTCCTGGAAGACTGGCGATTTGTTCGACGCAACAGCGACCCTTTTCAGGTTGAAAGACTCCGGCGGTCCCAGGACATGGTGACAGTAACCGGGCACTGTAGGGTTAGAACTATTAGCTTTTAGGCACCAGACGAACAGTTTGCCATATAAATTAGGATATGTGTACGTCGTAACCGGCGTTCTAGGGACTAGCAAATGTTGCCTTTCCATGGGACGCGTAGCGCATCCCTTTCAAATCATTAACCTGTTGAGCGTGAAGATGTCATTGTCGAGCTCGAGTGGTATCTTGGTGTCCTGTGCTTCGTCACTTCGCACGTGGCAGACACTTGGTCTACCCGTCCAGACCTAACATCTTGGGACTTAGTTATTTACAACCGGCGCCGAAGAATAAGGACTATTAAGCCGAGTCGAGACCGCGTATCTCCAGACGACAATAAACAGGCGCCGTTCGGCTTGGTTTCGCAGAAAATCACAGTTTCCCTTTCCGTTTCTTTTCCGTCGTCCAGCTCCGCAGCCACTTAGGCAACCAATAGGCAATAGTTTACCACCTCCTGGTGTAAAAGACACCCCTGCAAGGGTTTCGAAGGCTTCGTAGAGCCACAGAGCAAAGTGAAAACCCAGATGAAACAAAACCTCTGTACCATCAGCATCGACAGTATCGCATACAGCGTTCTGAGACACTACAATCGCGCGTTACAACTCCATCAGAACTTGATTTTGTACACCAATATTTTCACTCATTATTGTTGAAATATGTTTTAAGTGTTACGCGCTGCAGTGTTAGCTTGATTTCTCCACTATCCTCATACATAACTCAATCATCATCAATTAGTGAGCTCTTGCGGTCGTAAAAAAACTACAAGGAGTGTGACATTGTGTCGTCGGAGGAATTTCTCGAATGTACCATTCTCCACCTGGAGAATTAAC
The DNA here is from genome assembly GCA_946251845.1 of Andrena fulva. Classification (NCBI taxonomy): domain Eukaryota; kingdom Metazoa; phylum Arthropoda; class Insecta; order Hymenoptera; family Andrenidae; genus Andrena; species Andrena fulva. The sequence goes on from OX276327.1 coordinate 64,323,441, forward strand.
TCTGGAGAGAGGAATTTCGGTTTCCTCCGAGCGACGACTTCGTCGCGAACAGCAGAACTCTATCAGTGTCCAGCGTAGTCATACAAAACCTTTACTGCGAAGAACTCCATTGTCGCGAACACTTGTAACCACCTTCGATTAGTATCGTTGTCCGTTTAAAAGTAAAATACATTTTTAAGTGTTGTTGATTAAAGGTGTGGTACCGTCTATACATTTTCCACCTTCCTCGACACTTTCTGGAATGAACTCTTGCGGCGGTAAAATACCACAAAAGAGTGGCATTGCGTCGCGAGGACTTACGACCTTCAGCAAGCGACGTAGTGGCCACAACACCTGTACGCATTTTGAAGTACACTTCACCGCACCATGTGCAATTCTAATACGCAATAATCAGCAACAATCCTGCAAGTTGAATTGTCGCTGTACTCCACCACGTGACATTCGACTTTCCTCACCTTTTAGGACAGGCCTTAAGCTGGGTTTACATTAGTCCAGTCGCTGGATCCAGTGAGTGGTTTGACTGGAAATCGCGTCGATGAACTGGAGCGTTTCAGCTCGCACGATACCCTAAGAAAGTAATCGAGACGATGCTTCCCGAACTTGGCATTAGTAAAAGAGTGTGCCACGAAACAGAGTAGGTGATACATAATTGGAGAAATGCGTTTAGAATCGCGGTGTTACACTTATCCACTCCCCGAACCTCCGGATAGGCTGCTCGCGCTTCCCCTCCCGCGGAACACGTACTCGAAAGCAGTGCTGGCCGAGGGAGGCGGGAAGCAGACAGAATCAGAGGGATAGAACTTGTGTAGGGGGAAATTAGAAAAGTCCTCTTGGAGCTTGTTCGAAATCCGTGCACCGCGTATTTGCCCTCTCGAGTACGTCGCTGGTAACGTATGCACGCAATCCAGACCAGCTGGCTGGATGAACCTGCACCAGGAGAGTTGGTTTCCCGGAAACATATTCTATGCATACATGCATGTTCAACACCTGCGAAGCACCGGCCATCGTCCGGCCGCTGGCTGTGCGGGATGTGAAATTACGGCATTTAAATAATTTCATTTAATCTTCGCGCCGACGGAGCTTCCTCTCCCTCACCTCCCCGCCCCTGGACGGCGGTGCCGTCCTCCCGGAATCCCTTCGCGTGTCGACGCCCGTGTCCTTGCGATTCTCGTTCGACCGCCGAAATATTTCCACCCTCCGGTGTAATTTCGTGGTCGGCCGGAATAACGATGGAAACCGGCGATGCCCGGCAGAGAGGACGCCCCCGCGCGCTCGCTACCACGGCTCGTTTCGCGGGGATTAGCAGGCAAGCCGATTTCCTCGCGATTCCTGGGGAAAAATGGTCGGAATTCCGAGGCCAGTGTGTAAACGGTGGTGCCACTGTTTCGCCTCGATTCGATTACTCGAGTTCGCCACTGGTGTCATCCGATGGCGGTGTTTAGGGCGTAAGACGAGGCTAGTCGTAGCAAAGCTTTGAAACGTCTAATCCTCCGTTCATTCTTTCGTCGCGGTGAACTGCTGTAGGAAGTTGTTGAAATGTTAAATAATTCACGCGTCACGAGTAGGGAATACAATCCCGGTCATTATTTACTATCCCGGGATTGCGCGATTATTTAAACTCTATCTCGGGATTCCGGGACTAATCCGGGGTAGGGTAGACCGGTGGCGGTAGTAACACTTTGACTTTGGAATACGATTACGCAAAAACTATAACAGTTACAACAAAAGTTTTTTTACGAAAATGTTACTTATTTATCTGACATTATTTGAGCCACAACAGTTTCGCTGTATGTCAAGTAATATTCCGGTTATTAATAAAAAATGAGAAGCGGAGAAAGTGTTACAACCGTCCCTGACCCCGGGTCGGTTGTAACACTGCATGGAGTCGATAGTAGCACAAATATAACTTTACAAAATTAAAATATTTATTGATTTAAATTATAATAATAAATGAAAAAAGTAAAATCTATAATAAATTATGTGGTATCGCAATTGTGACAGAAATAAAAGGCGTTTTGGCTGGTGCATTCTTCATCTGCTCAATCCTTACATTCAGTAGGGTAGAACCCCCAATTACTGACACCTACCCAATTACTGTCACATTAAGCTATTTTACTGAAAATAACGAATAAATAAACGTTGTAAAGTCATACACAAAAAAGAATTATGTAATTCAACCTATAATCTATACGCTAGAAAATGCACCACATGATATATTTTTTTCATTAATTTCTATAAGACGATACAAAATTTTAATTTGATGACAACAGTGGAAATTGCGACTTCCTTACTAGTGAAAGAGAAAACAGGGCACTAAAGAAAGAGCTATAATTACTATATTTAAATTATTTACATAATAAACAATAATTTTTTAGTACAATAGAAGTATCATAGAAAGTCACAACGATCGTAATATAACGATTAATTAAGCCTTTTTAATTAATATATGGGTGATAGTGATTGGTACAAGCGTTTCAAGCATTTTGGTATTACTGTCATAGCAGTAGTTGCTCATGTACATGCGACGACATAACCGTAAAATGAGTAATAAACAGTATTAGGTTAGCTGGCAGTAATTGGGGTGTCAGTAATTCAGTCACATACGTTTTAGAGGTGTCAGTAATAGATCTAGAAATATGTTTTTTAGATTAATGAATTTATATATAAAAATAGAAATTCTAAGACCCACAAAATGTTTTTCATGAAGTAAACATATTAAACCATAATAAAAAAAAATAAAAAACTTATACTTTTAGTCAATAAATACAGATACTATGCAATAATATTAGAGTCAGTCCTTAATGTGTCAGTAATTGGGGCTTCTACCCTATATTGCACCCATTTTTCATTTGGTTTGCTTGTGCTATGCTATATGATTTCGTGCAAATAAGACAATATTATTCGCCTTCTTTGTCCCTATTCGGTTCTGTTGCGGTAAAACCGACCCCGACTGCCGATGTTACAATCGCCCCCGACCATGCTTTTGAACTTAAATTATAAATTTTGACTAACGAGACGCTTAAAAGTGCCAAGTAACGATCAATATTAGTTTAAAAAAGGTCGAATTACAGATTAAAAAATCGAACAAGCACATACTTACAAAGGGTGTGTTTATATTACAATTTTAAGTCAGTAAGGAAAAGTTACTTTGGGGTATCGAAAAGTTATTTTCTTCACTATCCATGTCTATTGCGTATCTGTACTTTTAGGGCATGGATGTGTATATTCCAAATGTCATTCTTCATCATATATCCAAAATTGGTGTTAATATCTATTATATGTTTTGAGATATTTAGCGTGTTACATTCGCCCCCCTGTTACTACCGCCCCCGGTCTACCCTAATAGAAAATTTCAATAATTAAAATGATTTATTATGTGTTAACATTCTAAATATTTATTTAAAGTAAACAGTCTTACGTTCTATCATTAGTCTCAAACAGGAACTAAAATTTTAACAATAAAAATAGTAGAACAATGAAAAATAATAATGTCTGAATGAGTAGCCAACTTCTTATTTTATTTCCAATATAACCGGCCGCTGAAAAAGCTCGTTCTGCTTCAACGCTTGTAGGAGGAATTGACAACATTTAATATTGATATTCTAGTTCTAGATGATGTCCACGGGTTCCACCATTCTCAAAGAGACTCGTCTATTTTTCATGCTTGTCAATAAATAAATATTGTTTAGTTAGTTACATGCGACTTAATATTATAATTTAAATAAATCATTATTATTATTATTCTCCTTACTCTTATGAAATAACAGTATTTATTTATTCTGTATATTTTTCAGTTGTTCACAAAGTAATTCACATTTTTAAAAAATCCTCAAATCCTCGGGATTACTTATATCGAATCTCATAATTGTTTTAATCCAAAAAACAGCCGGAATCGCGAGATCCCGGGATTGTATTCCCTACTTAGCTATGAGCACCGTAGCGAACGCCGAGGATACCCACTCAGGATTCCAAGGTGTTTCACGCTCGAATATCAGATCACCGTTCCTCAATTTCCGTTTCGTTCGCGATCCAGCGTCATTTGGAAGTTGATAAAAGTTTGGCAAGAATTTCGAGGCCGAAGAATTCAATATAGAGACGGAGGCAGCGCGAGCCGGCGCGATCCGTCGGTGGATTAATCGTCCGTGGAGTCTATTCTTCATCGAAACTCGGAGGGGGCTGCATTCCCCCCGGCTCGCGCCTTATATTTCCCTTTATCCCGCCAAGTTGCCGCGTTTCTTAGCATCGCTCTATTAATTAATAATTCACTCGAGCCATTTTGGTTGCGCCCACCCCTCCCCCGCCGGCCAACCCATTTGACTCGATCAATATTTCCCGGCGGAACTTCCGACGCGGCCCTTGTAAATTTTCTTTCACGGCGTCTAAATTTTCCGTCGAAGCATCCCCCCAACCCGCTTCCCGATCTTGCTGGGGGACAGAGACGGAAGAAAAGGCGTCGCGCAAGTTTCCAGCTGGCGGCGGAAAAAAGTACAATCCTGTTAGAACGAGACGTCCGTCTTCCCCGCGGAAGTTTCCGTAATTAATCGGACATAAAGTAGCCCGGAAATTCCTCGAACTCGGCTAATTTCATCCATCGGATGCAACGTCGACTTTGTTAATTTCCACGGCAGGCACCGGCTAGTCGGATCTTCCGCCGTTTCCCGCGGATTTAGTGATACAGGATCGGTAGACGACATTGGGAACAGGGACTTTTTCAGTTGTACCTATGCGAGAGGGACGGCATGCAACGAGTTGTTGAAGGGAAAGTCTTCAGTTCACTTTAGTGGGGGCGTGATTTTGGTTGAGAGGGAATTTGTGCTGCGTGGTTCGTCGATGGTTTCTCCTTTCTTTACTTCTGCTAGTCTCTTGTGTGGCGAGCATCTGCTTTCGCAGGGGAAAGTGGGGAAAAACCGAGTGCTTAATGTAGTTTTCCTGCTAGCAAAATGCCAGATGGCGAAGTAAGCTTTAGGCACCGCTGGAAATCTTAATTGGACTTACAGAATGAAACAAATGAGAGTCCTTATTTGAAAAAACTATTTGGATCACAGGAAATGTCCTGAGAAATCGGCTCCTATAAGAAAAATATTTTATCAGTATAGAATAATGTAATATTAATTATGTCTTATTTCATTCATTCATTCATTAATTAACGCTTTAACAACCGAGTATTCCAATTTGCGGGCTATGTGAAAATTGATGCTATTGTCGTATTCAATTGTAAAGTACATCATGAATTAGTGCAATAATATACAGATTAGTTGGTTAATTCAAAACTTTTATAAAAAATAATAACAACTTAAGTTAAACGATCACACACATGGTTTTTCTTATTGTTAGTTTCTAAAAGTGTCTACTACGACGAGTAATTGTTCTTAACACATAAAAGCGACTGTTCGATAAAATGTTATATATATTATTTGCTTGTATTATGATTTACCGAACACTCCATATTATTATAAACACCACAAAGTAAAAAATATTACATTTTCTTCCAGTGATAGGAAAATGGAAGATTAAAAGAAAGCCGGGTACCCGGTTTTGCCCCAAATGAGGTAGTTTCTAAACATTAAATATTTACACTTCAACGTGCAATAAAGAATCGGGTCAAACGTTAAAATACTGTGCAAAGAATAGAGAATACAATGCAGCACTTACCGTAATAGATTCTTTAAATCGAAGTGGTACAGAAAAGTCAACTCACCAACACAACACTGGAACTTTTCAACTCGAAATTTTTAAACTTCTCTGGATAAAAAACTACGACGGTGCTTGCTCTGTGATTGATCCCATACCTCCGTGAGGTACACCCGAATGGAACACCATACGTTGGCTGCATATCCCAGCTCTTGTCTTAGAACAGTGTTTCCCAACCTTTTCTGAGTCGCGATCCCTTTTTATAATATTCAAATAACCTGCAACCCCCACCCATGTAAGGTAAGGTAAATGTTTCCTGATTTTCATTTATGAAAAATCAGTGTGACATTATTAATAGAATATGGCAATGTAACCATATGCAAATAAATAAGTGCTAAAAATCGCCAGCATTACTAACAATAACCGTGGCAATCTCCCAGAAAGTATTTCCCGACCCACAAGTTGGGAATCACTGTCTTAGAAAAACAATGATACCCGGTCTGAGCCGCGTACCCACTTTCCCCTATACTTAGAACTTCTTCCCCAACTTGACAAATTGTCAGGAGATTTTGTTTTTCACAGTGGAGCAAGAGATGCAGCAGCTGCTTACATTCGAATTGAACTCTATGATGCGTGTTCCCCAACCGTTGGAGGGTCGGACGCGTTACTGGGGCTACAAGAGCAATTACCTTAGTTAATTAACGAATTTACAACTGCGACAGCGACGGTGTGTAAATTGACATGTCCCGCGAATTCGAATCGGCCCGATATCGTTATCCCGAGTGGGACGTGTAAGCTTCGAAAGCTCGTTGTTTGTGTACAGCCTTTCGAATTGCTCGTAATTTGGGCCGTTACTAATTAATTGCCTCTCTGCGCGATTTTTCCCTCTTTTCGATTGATCGCCACCTTTTTTTTGTGCGCGAGAGGAAGCGAGTAGGGACATTCGAAAAACGACCTATTTATACGAAAATCATGTTGAATTCTTTAGAACGGGACCTTCAATCAGAGTTGGGCGTTATTTGAATAAATTTTTTCGAATAAATTCTGCTTCGAATGATTTTCGGGAATAACGAATAAAAATTTATTCGAGTAAAAATTCATTCGAATGAAATTTATTCAGATAAAAAGTGAGTCGAATGAAAATTTATTCAGATAAAAAGTCATTCGAATGAAAATTTATTCAAATAAAAATTCATTCCAATGAAAATTTCTTCAAATAATAATTCATTCAAGTGCAAATTTATTCAAATAAAAATTCATTCGAATAAATCGACGAATAAAAGATGGACGCTAAACAGGCAATCTGCTAACATATTAATTAAAAAACTGTTGAAATTGTCGTCCTGGTCATCGAATACAAATCGTTACTGCATTATGATAAACAAAAATAACGTTTTGTGTCGGGTACCCTTGTTTGTAACAACCAGACATAAGCAGGTTGTCATCAATGGTTGCCCCGCTATCTTACGCCATTTATTCATCTCATTTACCTGTTTGTCGCTGGGCTCGCTCGAATAACGAATAAACTCTTATTCGAATAAATCTGGCTAGAATAACGCTACGGAGTTATTCGTTATTCACGAATAATTTTTCGTCGAATAAAATCATTATCCGTTATTCACGAATAAATATTCAGGATTTAGTCGCTGTCCAAAATAAAATTTGCCCAACTTTACGCCATCAATCAAACTGACGTCTAATTTATCAAAACTTTCACCGCCTTTGATCGTCGAGATCTCACTGTATTTCGAGTCACATCGGGTACAGTAAGTTGTGTAGCAGGATTCTTCGTTGAAAGGCATGCCTCCTTTTACGAAAATAACCAAATTACAGCATTTCTACGTGAACGCTGCGTTAATTCGTCGAATCAGCGAACAAAGCGAATAGTTTACGCCAGAATTCGCATAGCTGGTGTACAGGGCTATGGAAAATCAGCCGTTCAATGATATCGTCATTTAGGAGGGCTCCCCTCGATTGGAGCCAGCGCGATGAAACGACGTTGATTAATTAGACCGCTGTAATTAATTTGAGACTCGACAACCTAAATGGCGCGAAGACTCGAGACGTAATCCACGGGTTGCTCGCGCGAGCTTGAACAGCCCCCGATGCACCGCGTTCCACCCCCCGTTATCTGTCGTTCATAATCTCGAATCTAACCGTCGAAAGATAAGAGCCTCGGTCTCCCTTACGAGTTTCAGTAGCCGTGAAACTTTTTTATTGGCCATTCCAGAATTTTTCAAGGCTTTTCCAGTCTTTTAAGCCGGGAGATGAATGTGACCCTCCCTTCCTACTTTCGAAACTCTCTCCCCCTATTCCTATCAAGCATATTCGCGGTCGCTACGAATTCTTACTCGCTATTGAGTATTCTGAATAGAAAACGATGATCCAGTCTCATCAGTTTAGATTGTTTAGAACATTGTCCGCAATTCTCATCAGGTCTCACTCGAATAGATACCGATTTATCTTCATCGACGAAAATTGATTAGCGCTTGCGTATATAAACCTAATTTTTATCAGGCACTCCGAGTAGCACAGCAGCACTTTCAGCGCTCCCAGTGGAGCTCCTGGTTCTGTTACAGCGCGATAGAAGTTGGCAGAAGATTGTGAATGGTGCTTTTAAACGCGGAATGACCGTTAAAGTATTAGCACGCCCAGCGAGGGAGCTTGCTCGCGAAATATTTTCCCCTTAAGATGGAGTTTTGTTCCAGGGACACGTTCTAAGAGGTCCTCGACAAGTTTCGCGGAAAGTTCCGGCCGAATCGGAACGGCGCGAAGTTTAAAATTATTTCGAATGTTATCCGAACCGTGATGGGCTCGGGAGCTCGAAAGTCTCCGAGGCGCTGCAAATCTTGGAGGCTTTGAATGCGTTACCCCGAACTTCGTGGCTTGACAGTCTCAAAAATTTCGCCGGGTCCAGATGATCCTGGAACTTTTCGCGCGTCTCCGGATACGTGGGAGAAGAGAAACCGGTGGGCGGGAGGGTGAAACTCGTAATCGGTCGTAGGTCCCTTGGCACTTGTCGTCGCTGTTACAGCAGTTGCAAAAACTGAAGCGTCCGCGGAGTGCGGACAGGGAAAATGCAAATGTACCGGTCAATCGGCGCGGGTAAAATTAGATGCGCCTACACGAAGGAAATTCGCAAACTGTGCACCGGTTGTTTCGAAATTCAGCAGACCTGTATTTAAACTTCACGAGGGCAACTTTTATTTTACTCTACTCGATTCTGTCGAACGAACAGCCGTGTAATTGCATAATAAAATTGGGAATGTAATTAGTGCTCTCCACTTCCAATATTGCTGCAGCAACACTGGTGCGTTTTAAAACGATAAAATTTCCCACCTTTGGGGACGAACTGATGACTGTGTTCGAAACGAGCCAAGAATATTTCCATCGGAAGCTGGATTTTCCAACGAGCGGCGTTAAACAAAATTTTTCTCATCAGACCGTGCATGTATCGCGCGCACCGCCGATGCCTCCGCGATTCCATTGGAAACTCTCGTTTTCACGGGGGCGAGGGAGACGGAGATTTATCGACTCCGCGAGAACACGAAAAGTGTCGCAGCCGACCAACGAGCTTCTGCTTCCTGGGGAGGAACCAGAGGATGGGAAGGGTCGAAGGACTTTCCCGAATCGTGGGACTCGTCGATCGATCGGTTATCTCTTTTCCACGGCGGGGTCTCCAACCCCCTTGAGATCGCTATTTGTATCAGGCGAGGCTGGCTGCCAAAACAAATTAATCGGGGGATATTAATGAGCGGAAAAAGAAAGTCGGGCGGCGTGAAATTTATTATTAGCTGGTGGGATAATTTAATTAAAGAAGCGACTGGTCGCGTGAAATTAGATCTGCCACAGCGTTCATTTATTATTAATATAATTAGAGATATTCCACGATCGGTATGCTGTACCCATAAAAACTTAAAAAAAGTAAAAAAATTACGCCAAGTACACGAAATCAAACAAATCACAGAAAATAGAAGATAATTACAAAATAAAAAAAATATGTGAAATCAAAATGAGCTGCAAGTACATAAGGTGCTTTCCCGCTGCGTGCAAAGACGACACTGTGTAACGCAATGTAAGATTCGGTGATTTCCAACTGCGCTTAATAATATTAATCAGATAAATTTCTATAGAAATAAATGTTTCAATACCAATAAATATTTTATTCAAAATACTTGGCGCTGCGAAACCGAAAAAATGTTAATTGTCTTATTAATAGTAAATTAATAATTTACAATAACTCACTTACAATCTAAAATACATTACGAACGCACATACAAGAAAAACAGAAAAAGATTAATGCAATTTATACATATTTATTCAGTTTAGCAACACCAATTCGAGGCGCAGCGCCAAGTATTTTGAATAAAATATTTATTGGTATTGAAATATTTATTTCTATAGAAATATATCTGATTAATATTATTAAGCGCAGTTGGAAATCACCGAATCTTACATTGCGTTACACAGTGTCGTCTTTGCACGCAGCGGGAAAGCACCTTATGTACTTGCAGCTCATTTTGATTTCACGTCTTTTTTTTATTTTGTAATTATCTTCTATTTTTTGTGATTTGTTTGATTTCGTGTACTTGGCGTAATATTTTTACTTTTTTGAAGTTTTTATGGGTATCTCACTTCTTTTCACAAAGATAAGCTTTACATAAAAACCCTAAGTTAAAAATAATTTGCTGGTATAAAAACAAATTCCCATAAAAAATCTATTAAAAAATTTTGGCGACTTACCTTGTTAATTGAGACAATAATTTAGTGTCTTATGTGGTGTATAAACTCGTGACATTTCAGAAAATTTTGACAACTTTCCTTATTTGACACTTGGTAGGTTATAAAATTCAATGGTATACATAGGTATATATGTACAATGACGGACGACGATCCCTGCCGAATGATCCCGAGAGTCGACGAACTAAACATATACTAGTTTCTTTTGGCTGAAGGTGTGCGTGCAACGCGTATACGTATTATGTTTGACGAAATTTGGTTGGAGAAGAAGAATCAGAAGAAGAAGAAAAAATTACCGTTTCCGACTGGTCCATGAGACGATATTATGATATCTCTGTCATGCGTGGACAGATTTTATTGAAATTTGGTCTTATTCGAAAGCTTATATGCGGTTTACATAAGAAAAATGCCATTAAATTTAGAAAACATTGCAGGCGTGATGAGATATTAATGAAATAAGTCTCAGGTTAGGTTGGATTAGCCCGGTGACGAGTAAATGATAGCGGTAGCGACAGTCGACATATACAGGGTGTCTTTCCTGTACTTGGCGTCGAGACGCTACCGCATTTCTAGATATTTCGCGGAAATATCGCGCGCCCGTTCCTTTCGTGGTTCTTATTTCCACTTGAATTCCAGAATATTTCGCCGGTCGAGAGGCGGCTCTCATTAATTTAATCACGATCGTAGGGTATCACTCGACGAGGCACGTTAAATCAGTATCGCGGAGTCACGTTGACACGCCCGTAAAACTGTTATCCCAGAAAATATTTTCCTGCCCGTGGGAGCTTTTAACCATCTTATATTCATGCTTTTGTTTCGCGTCTCGCTTCCGCCAGCCACGGCGACCCCCCGCTCGTTATTTTTGTTCCGCGTCCGCTCCGATACTTCCGCCGTGCATCGCCGCCTTTTAAGCTGTAATCATTTTGTTTTTGAATATTTCATGCATATCGAGATTGATCCGGAAGGGATCGGGGGAGTTTTATGGAAATAGGTCCTCTCAGCTTTCCATGCTTTAACGTAAGTAATCCTTCCTCCATCGTATTTGCATACATTCCGTGTGCGTTTCCGGAATGCCGCGGCGCATTTCCGACCTCCTCTTCTTTCGCTGTTTCCCGTCACCCCTCCGCTCGCTCGCTTTCTGCCCGATAAGGCTCGATTCCGACATGTAAAAATGAGAATTACAGATAAGGGACGAATGCTCCATTGTAATATCCTCGAGGCACGGACTTGTGTTTCTTGTATCCTCCCTTCTTGCACCTTTCACGCCTGCATTTTGCTAGGAAAACGATAGGAGCTTGATTGCAGATTATTATTGGTTATTATATTGGTAAATTATCGAAAATTAAGAATATCATTTGTGGCTTCGTTGGTTTTTTAAATTAATATGATATGAAATTAAGTGAACTGAGTATGTATTTGAATTTTGCTAAATTACACTTTGATGCCACTGACCATTTCGAACTTATGGGTTTCTGAAAATGGTCCATTTTCATTCTTTGTTACAAAAAGTTTTCAATAATACTCAGTGGTCTTTCTAGTCGCGTTTTAAAGAATGAGGGCTTAGCTTTTATATAAAACAAAAATTAGCTGTTATTGGGGAAGTTGAAGGGGTAAAAGGGCGGATATCTGAAAAAGGCCACTTTTGGCCCACTTCTGGAAACGAAAATTTTACTTTCGCAAAAAACGAAGGAAAAATTGTCAAAAATTAGTGCCAATATGAGAAAGTGGTGGAAGTTAGTTTTGACGACTTTCCCATCGCTTTTCGGGAAAGTGATAGGGCACTTTTTTATTCCTTAGGGGCTCGTCCTGAAGGTTTAGAATGAATTTTTCGTTTCCAGAAGGGAGTCGGAAGTAGTAATTATCGGAATTCTTTCTTTTTGCGAAAATAACTTTTTTTGCAACTAGAATTCAAGGTATTGAAGTATTTTTACATAGTAAAGAGAAGATAGCTTCTTGTAACCTTTTGATTGACCGAATCGCCCGCCCTAAAAACGTTCTAATCGTCCGAAATGAAGAATAAGACTATACGTAGTATGATTTTAGCAGGTTTTCTTTAAATAGCTGTACCATTATAAAAACCATCCTTTTTTCGATCAGGTTTGACTTATCATAAACAAATGATCCTACTTTCCAAAACTATTGTTTGCACTCCGTAGCACTTGATAAACATTAAGAAATTTCAACAGTATGGCACACTTCTCTTTAAGGGCGGATTTTATCCCCTGGATACCAATTTCGATAAAAGTGGTTTAAAGCATCGAAAAGTAGAAAGTTCAAACTTTCAAATGGTCTTGCTTCATCAACTTCGGGTGAATTTTAGCAAAGTAACGGGAGTTTGAAGATTGAGCAAATTTGAAAATAGTTTTTGCTCCATAGTGCATCGTGGGTTTTTCGATGGTTGCAGGTTCGATGAATTCTCGTGTTTATTTAGGAGCCTGGTACGAATCTCCCTGGCGTCGATATCGAAGAAGGAGCTCCAGCAGGTTTTATCTGCTTTAAGAAAAGTATTTTCTTTCTCGGGGTTATTCGGTGCCGTCTCATTCACGGCGATATTGCCTGCTGCCTCGGTAGGGAGTTATCGATAGGGCTCGATTTTGAAAGCAAATAGAAAGGTTCGAGGTATTGTGTTATGGATCTATCATATTCATGTATATTATAGACGAATATACACGAAAATAGAGCTTAACCATTCCCCGTTCGCTTGGCAAATGCTCCTGTAAATTGCAGCTAAAATATTCATGGCGATCGGCGCACTGAGCATACCGCACATTGTAACTCACTAATTGACCGCAATTTCCTTTCGCATTGAACTAACTTCCCGGCGAAAGAATTCCAATTTTCTGGAATGCCCATGAATCATGAACGAAAATAATCGCGTCGATTCGCCCTGGCTGTAATTCAAACCTTTGCTACCCTCGCCCACCGTTCCCAAACTTACACGCGAATTACGTACAACTATCAAGGCTGTCAGCCATGGAAAGAAACAGGGTGAACGAAAACGGCGCGCCGAAAGGTTGGGGGGTGATTCGAGGATTCCAAGAATATCTAATAACAGTCGGGGAGGAAAGTTTTAAACCGTACAATTACCATCTACTCGACGTCCCTCGCGAACCAGACATTACTCTCACGAAACTGTCTCCAATTTCACTCGGCTAAGTATACCGAGAGCGTCACGAGGCTTCTCCCAGCGAATGCTCCACCTATTATTCCTGCTCGACCTGCGTCATCGCCCGATCCCGACCGCGCGGCGATGACACGAACGTATAAATATTCCCATCCATCAAGGGTGTCGCCCCGCCAACCGCCCCCCGCGCAAGCCACGATGAGTGGCAACATTTCCGAGCGGCCTGAAACGACGGAGAAAAAACAGCGAGATCCCTCGGAGGAAAACCCTAATTACGGTCTGGTGGATTGAGGGGAGGGGGTGGGACCTTCATTAGCGTGTAGATTTTCCAGCCTCTAAAAAACTACACCCCCCATCTGTCCACGGACAAAAGATCCTCGTCTCTGGGAGGAGGATAGTTGATTGGGACGGTGGGAAATGTATTCATGTATGCATATGAATTCAGTCGTCGGTAGGCCGAGGCGTCGCGACGCCTGGGTACGTCGATGTCTGCGGGCTCAAGCCCACCCATTGAAAAACATCTTAATTGGACTCGGCTGGGCGCTGTCGCGATGCCAATGGACCCATGTCCTTCGCCAAGCGGGGGGTGCGTCGGGCCCTGCCCGTGACGATTTTGGCACCCCCTCGAGTCGACGTTGGGCGATGATCTAGAGGACCCGGGGGGGGGGGGGGTGGGTGGGATCGCGAGATCGACGGGGATGTTCGAACTTCGTTTTACTACGATTCAAGGAGCCTCGTACTGCCTCGCGTCTTCCCGCTTCCTAGAAGCTTCCAAAGTCGCAATCTCCGCCACTCGCCCCCCATTGAGAACAGAGACCTCCGTATTTCTCCACTCCTCCATCCGTCGATTAATTGTTTCCACGGAGAAAAATCTCGGCAGATCTAATCCACTCTCGATTAATCCCGTCGCCGTCTCGAGAGCCCTCCTAATCGAGAGGTGCCCGTCGGGTCTGCGGAGGGAGGAGGTGGACAGAGGGCGAAGCGAGCTGCTCGCGATGGAGGAGGAGCGGGGAAAAAAATCGCCGACAATTATTCCTGGCGCGAGGTAACCTGCAATTACGCCGGTTAACGAGGGTGAGTGGAGCCGGGGGAGAGGGCCCCGGTGTGTATCCACTTACCCTTTATCTCCGCGCTGTCCGCTCATTACGAATTATTAGGCACCCCCTGGATGAAGTCTCGCGAGAGGAGGACAGGTGGATAATTAAAACAGGTGTCGCTGGAGCGGACCGCAGAAGGGAAACTATCAAGCTGGAAGGGTGGAAGGCGGCCCGCAAGGGGGATCAACAACGACCGCCGTTGCAGCTACAAGCTCGTTGCACGAACGGCGGGCCGCGGAGGGGGTAGGGGGCGAGCAACGAAGAAGAAGAGAGGGCCGCGGCCGTGTTAGCTTCTACACTTAATCACTTTTGCTAATTGCAGAATGATTGCTCCGCGCCTGAAGTTTCAATAATGGGGTTGTTACACCCCCGCCCGTTCGGGTGCTTCGTAACTGGTTATACACCGGGTAAGGCTCTCCAGTTATCACCCTTTCTCCCGTTATCTACCGACTTTCACCCTCTTACCTCGGGCCCGCCCCTCTGTCTCTCTCTCTCTCTCTCTCTCGCTCTCTTTTCCGACTTCCTCAGGTAGCGGCTGATGAATGCCATAATAGTCTACCTGCCTTCGGGTGATAAGAAAGTAATCATTCCATCTGGCCACCGTTATTCCATTACCCTGCCACTCGCCCCCGCTCTCCCGCCCTCTTTCGCGCTAGGCCATCCACCCTCCCCCGCCCCCTGCGCAGGCTCCGACAACCCC
This sequence comes from Andrena fulva, assembly GCA_946251845.1. Classification (NCBI taxonomy): domain Eukaryota; kingdom Metazoa; phylum Arthropoda; class Insecta; order Hymenoptera; family Andrenidae; genus Andrena; species Andrena fulva. The sequence goes on from OX276327.1 coordinate 64,338,733, forward strand.
CCCGAGAACGTCGGACGGACGGTGCTAATTATGCAATTATATCGCGGGGATGGTGGGCTAAGAGGGCAGACGCCGTTCGGAAATGAAATACCCCCGTCGCGGGTGCTCCGGCGTCGTTATAAATATCGAGTTAATGTTGCGTCGCTTGATGAACAGCGACCGCCCCGAACGCGATACGCTCGCGCGGTACTATAAATCGTCGAGCGCCGTTGTCCACCGCCGGGCGCGGATGTGCGCTCGAAAACAGCCGTTTAGAAGCGCTTCTGGACTTCGCAGCGTTATTAGCGAGGCAACCCCTAAGCGACGTCCCTTATCTCGCTCGTTAAATAAGTGGACATCGGTGTCCCGTTTACTCGTGCGCAAGAGAACACGTGTCAGAAACGGTTGCATGACCAGTATCGAGTTCTAGAATGTGGAGGAAATTGATGGGCTATTTTTCTAACCGAGTTCTTCCTTCTTTGTCCCTTTTTTATGGAGCGAGTGTTTGGTTTAATATCGCACGCGATGCTGGCCGGGGTAGCCAATATGGCCTCCAGCTGTGTAACGCGATAGTATTTCGAATATATTGTTACATGTTATTGTAATCACAACAGCAGCGAATAGAAGTATGTGAAAACGTCGGGTTTATTCAAAGCCGTTTGAGATTAAAGTAATTTTTAGGAATCAAGCGATTATCGTGATTCAATTACAGTCCATCCGCGACGCTGATCGAAATTACAGATAAAACCGGGGAAATGAAGGTTTTAATCAGCAACGGGGGAGCGGGTACATTTAAATGTAAATTCTCCGAGTAACGGTGGAAAAATGTATCCACATCGAAACAGCGTATCGGTAATATCGAATGACAGTAGAGCGTCGAACATCAGATATCATTAAACGCCCGTGGAAGTTAAACGCGTAAGCGTGTTTCCTCTGGTACTGAAATTCGCTCGAATAATTCAACTGCAGGTTCACCGAATACGTAATACGTTGCCAGGTATTTTTCTCTAATACAAGCGAAAACGGTTTCGAATGCCCGCGCGCCCGGATCGGTGTTTCCGACTGCGAAACGGACGATTGACTTTTTTTCCCAGCGATACATTTCATATTCGAAATGTATAAACAACAGAATATCGATTAATGTGTAGAAGACATTCGTGTACGCTTCAATCAAATGTTTGTTTGCAAAAAGATATCACTCGAGGGGAAAACGATTTTTATCGAAACATGGAAATCCGCTGGCAACAAGCTGGCGGCGCGCATGTAGCAGGCTGAAACGCGAAATAGTCGGGATTCCCGGCTTCGAAACTAGCCCCTGAAGCAGAGTCAACATCCCTATTGCAAATTACTTGGCTGCTCTATCGCACAATGCGTTTCGTTTCGCGCACTTGTTTACCTACATATGAATATGTACGTTGCTGAGATCCCGAGGACCATAAGCACGGCATTTCATCCCCCAGCTCCTAATAATTTCGCATTCGACCCTTGTAATTGTGTCCCCTGTGTCGGTGGCGGTGCACCGTTTGTTAAGTCACCGGAAGCACACGAACGATGCACACTTTATCCTTCCTTTGTACAGTAAATCGTTACTGCATCTAAGGTCGGGGCCAGATATATTGGCCGGTGAATGCGTTTTCGCGAGCAACGATTGAGGAGAAATCAACCACCACCATCTGACGATCATGGATTTGTCAGTTGGAGTTGCGTGGTCGTCACAGGGTATGGTGGGGTAACGGGAAGGCTGCTCGGCTCCGCCTGAATCTAGCCGTTTGGCTGTTATTTATTCTTAGCGTAATAGTTGTGTGCGTGACGAAGCTATTCGTAGACCAATACGAGATGAAGCTAGGGTAGAACCCCCAATTACTGACACCTACCCAATTACTGTCACCTTAAGCTATTTTACTGAAAATAACGAATAAATAAACGTTATAAAGTCACACACAAAAAGAATGATGTAATTCAACCTATAATCTATACGCTAGAAAATGCACCACTTAATATATTTTTTTCATTAATTTCTATAAGACGATACAAAATTTTAATTTGATGACAACAGTGGAAATGGCGACTTCCTTACTAGTGAAAGAGAAAACAGGGCACTAAAGAAAGGGCTATAATTACTATATTTAAATTATTTACATAATAAGCAATAATTTTTTAGTACAATATAAGTATCATAGAAAGTCACAACGATCGTAATATAACGATTAATTAAGCCTTTTTAATTAATATATGGGTGATAGTGATTGGTACAAGCGTTTCAAGCATTTTGGTATTACTGTCATAGCAGTAGTTGCTCATGTACATGAGACGACATAACCATAAAATGAGTAATAAACAGTATTAGGTTAGCTGGCAGTAATTGGGGTGTCAGTAATTCAGTCACACACGTTTTAGAGGTGTCAGTAATAGATCTCGAAATATGTTTTTTAGATTAATGAATTTATATATAAAAATAGAAATTCTAAGACCTACAAAATGTTTTTCACGAAGTAAACATATTAAACCATAATAAATAAAATAAAAAACTTATACTTTTAGTCAATAAATACAGATACTATGCAATGATATTAGAGTCAATCCTTAATGTGTCAGTAATTGGGGGTTCTACCCTATCGAGAAGGAATCAATGTTCTGACCAATAAAGCTCCTGAATTTTTTCGGAGCTAACGCACACCTATTCTGATGTGTGTATTTCTACGCTGACAGCTCGGTTTGACCTACACGCCAGAAGCTTGGCACTATCCCCACCACTTCTGGCTCACTCTTGTTCTGCGACGGCGAGAGCGAGATGGAACGAGAGCGAGTAAGAAAACGTTGAGAAAAGGAGCACCGAGGCAGGCAAACGGTGTGGTGGGAGAATACCCCTCACGAAACTCACCGGCCAATACGTATATCTGGCCCCGACCTTAGGATGTTACAAAGTTACTCTGCATTCTTCGTTGCAACTATTAGAACCACCTCTCACAGACGTGAATACAGCCACTCATAATCACGAGGTGCGCGTGGGCATAATATTGAAGAGCCTTGTAGAAAACACTGTAAGTGACAAAATTAAAAATAAAAAAGTGTATGTTAAACGATTTTATTAAAAATGCACCAAAAACTAAATTACAATGCACTGAAAGCTAAAAAATTATTCTTTTCTTGTACTACAATTTCGATGGTGTGTTTTCGCTTTAAATAATTTACTTTAAATGAAATCGCGCACCGTGTGCAACCAGAAGTTGAAGTATCGGTTGGCAATTGGAGATCATCAACTACAGTTTATCAGTTTTATGTCACGTTACAATATGTATCCTGTTATTAAAACAGCTTGTTGCATTAATGCGAATGAAAACTTTCTCACGGCAAATTCATTTCGACGTTTGCTTCTGTATTAAAGTGATTCATATCCTATTATGAAATAGGTGGCGCATACAGGGGTTTCTACAAACACAAATATTTTTCTCATGAATTTAGACTATATTAATGGAAAAGTGTCGAAAATCTTGTAATGCATATGGGTTATTGTATACTACGGTGGTCGCAAGAAATCGATGTCCGAATTTCTTCGACGGCAACCCCCAAAAAGTTGCCAATTGATGTAAAAATGAGATTGTCAAAGTTTCAGCTCGATCGGATAACGCTAAGACTTGCCTCATCAGCCCTAAAGTATTAAAAAACAGCTATTTTTCTAAAAAAATCGGGGTTTTTTCGCTATAAAATTAGACCGGTTTTTGCTAGGGACGTTTTTTTTCTCTGGTTTTGTAGAGAATGTTCCTGGCTTCAATTTTCATTCCCACAACTTGTTTGACAAACGTACAGATTGGAAGATATTTGGCTTTGTCGTGGGCCGGACCCGGAAAATCGACTTTTTCAAGAAAATGTAAAAATTCGGTATAAACGTGATAAAATTACTTTTTAACCATGCTTTTGTTGTTCGTTCAATTCTTTGCATTCAAACACATCAAAGTAATGTTTCAGTATAAGTGTTTTCAATGTATATTTTTTAAAATATATTTCTTGTTCCATCTTACGGGACAAAAGCGGGCTCGGAGCGAAACGAAAATTCATTTTCGTTTACAGTCGGTAATTTCGAAGTTTTCGAAGCGAAATTCATTTTTATTCGTTTACGATCGGGCAATGCTTATTTCCGAAACGTGCACTGGAAAATATTTGCCTGCCAGATATCGAATAGGGGGCAATCGGCACCGTGCCGTTTTTTTTCTCTTGGATTTCGACCTTTTTCGCTCCGTGATAACCCTGGGTTGGTTACTCTGTCAGCGGGTGGTACCTGGTACACGGTGACTTCGAACCGATATATATCGTCATCCACCGCTGACTCGCGGGACAATACCGTCATAAACTGCGACCCCGGCAAGACGCTTTGATCGAGCAATCTGACTAGGTTTGGTAGGCAGATGTCTGGTTCTTCTCCGCTCACGTCACCAACAAGGAGAGGGTTCCTCCTCCACCGCCGAAATCGCAGAGGAAAGGTTTCTCCTCTTCGAGAAAAAGCTAGCTGATCAACAATTTTGGCATCTCCCACAATTCTGATGTCTTGTGTACCTTCAACGTCGAAGAGGTGGACAAAGACCAGAATTCAATCAGCGCTCTTCAAGCAAGGCCTTTTGATACAGTCGTCGTTCAGACAACATCACCTGGTCTAGTCAAACGTTCATGTCATAGACCTTATACACCTCGTCTGATCAACAGTCGGCCCAGCGAGTTTAGTTTTCGTCACGATTCAAATGAGTCGTTTATAATTAATTTGTTGTGTAGCGGCTTCGTCGCTAGCATGCCTCCATGTTTTAGGTAGATTTTTCCGTTAGGCGTAGGTACTCTCGAGTTTTTCCCCTTGGGCCTGGGAGAGCCAGGCTATGGCCACGTTACCCATCCGGCAGCCACACTTGCCCAGGTCAGTATTTTTCGGCGTGCGGAAGCATTTTCACGCCGATTTTTTCCGCGCGGTTTTGGCGTTGCTTCAGGGACGAGATCCTCTGCGAGGGTTGTATAAATTGCCCTCCGAAGGTGACGAGGCTTCTCACTCTTGAACAAGCCCTCTGCGGTACCGTGTCGTGAACTTTATCGTTAACCGTTTACTTTCTTCTGTAGAATCGGGTGATTTGTTAATCAGCGAGTTGTGTATGGTGAAAAAGACTATCATTTTTTCGTAATCATCTCTCAGCGAGTGATAAAGCCGCTAGCACCGCGCACCACGGAGTTAATCGGGCCTTACGACCTCGAGAGAAGGGACAAATCTTTCGTGCGTGTGTGGGTAGCTTACATTTCTTTTTTTCCAAAGCTGTAAGTAATAATGGATTCGGAACCATTGCCTTCGTCCTCTACATCTACAAGTGGTGTAAGTTCCAGGCAGAAAGACAAGATTTTTCTGATTGGATATATATCCCATCAAATTACTGGCAGTAAGTTGCCATCCGATAGACAAGTTTCACTATAGTTTCATTATAATACATAATTGATTCGTATGTCAATATTTTCTTTCATCTCCCCCCTCTATCCCACTCCTTCTATTCACCTACCTCATTGAAAATCTATTTTTTAAAAGTATCTTACTTGAACTCTTTGATGCTAAATAACTAAAAAGTATTTGAAAAACATTAAAAAAAAAAAATTATCAACTTAAGCGAATTTTTACATTTTCTTGAAAAAGTCGATTTTCCGGGTCCGGCCCACGACAAAGCCCAATATCTTCCGATCTGTACGTTTGTCAAACAAGTTGTGGGAATGAAAATTGAAGCCAGGAACATTCTCTACAAAACCAGAGAAAAAAACGTCCCTAGCAAAAACCGTTCTAATTTTATAGCGAAAAAACCCCGATTTTTTTAGAAAAATAGCTGTTTTTTAATACTTTAGGGCTGATGAGGCAAGTCTTAGCGTTATCCGATCGAGCTGAAACTTTGACAATCTCATTTTTACATCAATTGGCAACTTTTTGGGGGTTGCCGTCGAAGATACGACGAAAAAAAAAAATTCCCCCTATGTCTTGCGACCACCCTATTGTATACATAAGCAAATTTAGCAATGAAAACAAATCAAATTTCGTAATTAATTTAAAGTCTGGGGAGTTTTTTCTCTCTCCCCCAAACTTTGATTTCTGGCACTTACAGTGTTTTCTACAAGAACTCTTCAATTAACCATCGCATTCCAACAGTACCGAATTCACATAAGCTTTCCTAAATATTTAATTCGGCAATCGAACGTCACTCTCCCTGTCATTAAAAATAAAGTATTTGAGTTATCGACCGTATTTTTAGAATAAACAATAAGTGGTCATTATTCCTCCCAAATAAATATTGAACAAATATGTCCAACTGTTATCCGAACGAAAGGGGTTGGCTTTCTGTTGCACCTTCAAAGGGGAACGAGGGCAATAGGGAAAACCGATCACAAAGAGAGGGGTGTAGCAGCGTGTCGGGGGTGAGAATCGCGGGATGAATGTGTTTAATTGCGTCGATATCGCGGCAATAAAGGGTGGTTGCGCAAGAATACGTGACAAAGGTGCACGCGGAACGCACACACGTGTGCGCTGTGCACCGGCATTGACCCCGTGGCCACGGTTTATCGGGCCCTGTAATTTTTAATTACACTCGCGTGCCGCGGTATCGTTACGCTTCGACCCTCCACTCGCCCTCCAGCCTTCCTGTTGACACGTGAAAGAATCGTGCACAGGCATCTGGCCGTTGTGTGCGATGCAAACGTTACCGGGGGAACAATATTCCTTTGATGAAGCGATTGTTGAAGCGTGTTGAATGGATTTCGAGGGCCTATCCGCGGGGATTCGCGAGCGCGGCTAATGAGGGAATCGGGGATGTTAAAGGTGGCTAATAAAGCGAGGAATAATTGACAGTGGCGGTTGGATGCGCTGGGAATGCTAAGAAGGTTAAGAAGGCAATTTGCGGTGGTTGCGGATAATTTGGGTATGGCTGACCACGGGATTGGAAATCTCGAGGACCATTTACGGATTGGGATTCTAAGGGTTTATAAGAGGAACATTGGAATTAAGGCGGTTCTGAAAACGGAGGAGGGAACTATTGGATGGATAAGCTTGGAATCCAGAAATCCCAATGGAAATTTGATGTGACTCAGAGTAAAAAATAATTCAGGCCACGATTAGAAATTATATTTATGAGACTAGTGCGCCATTGATACAATATTGATTGGATAGACACTGTGAAATGCTCATCACTCGGGCACTTAAGGCTGAAGGCTTAAGCTTGAGGGTATCTTGAATTATGGGAGAAATGGAGATGAGGAGGCATTATGGAATAGTTCGCCAGAAAACCACAGCGTCTATGGATCGTAGTGCAAGAGTCTCTTTGTGTAGAACGTCGCGTGCCGTCACGGTGGCAAATTTCCGTGCTGACATGCCTGGCGCGTCGGTTATACGAGTTGTTTATACGAGCAATAATTTATTACTTACCCCTGCGACGCGAGGGATCGTTAATATCATAGACGTCAGCAGGGGAAGATGGAGAATGCCACGGAATTGTGCTTCAGTGAAAAGGCGCGCGGCTGCTTTGTGTGCATCCACAAGTATTTTAATAATCTACTTCTCAATTGACCATATCGATTTTAAACTTGACAATCAAAAGTCAAATCTAATGCATCTTTAATTACTTGTGTCTCCAATCGCATGGCGATCCGCGTGAAATATTTACGCTCAGAAATTTCTCACTTAAATTTCACTCTTACATAAATCTTCTACTGCGCTTTTCGGAATCTTAATTCGATAGCTCATTATTTACAACTAGAATTCTTATCGATAACAGTAAGCAATAGGGTGGAGCTTATTTTTCAACTATGAAAATATGATCTTCTTACCATCTCAATTTGTTCGTTTTTATAAAAAATAAAATCGAGCAGAATATGATCACAATATTGATCTATATTTAGGGGTAGCTGAATGATGGTGAAATTTCCAATGTACATGATAATTATACGGAAAGACACTGAACACTAGAAAATTTTTCAAATGCATTCATTTGTCCATTAAGGAAAATAGGAACACTGAAAAGGTATCGTTGTGCCTCAACTGACGTATAATTAAGTAAAACAATTAGTGAGGGACAGATAAATACAGCAGTCCCTGACAGCAGGAAACAGACGCTGTCTGATGTATCTACGAACAGTAAATTTAACAAATTATCAAATATAAATGTAAATCTGCAATGTAATGTAAATGTAAATGTAAGTCTAAATGTATAAATTAAAATATGGCCACTATACGTTGAATTTTCATAATTTCTATCATCTTTTACTCACTCGAGCTACCCCTAAACATAATAATCTATTGTCCAAAGTTTTCATATAGTATTTGTATATCTAAAGCAACAAATCAGGGTGGTAACTTATAAAAAAACATTTCATTTCGTTTAACATTTAAGCTCCACCCTAGGAAGCAACCAAGTCAATCCATACTTAGCAAATATTCAAACACGTCGCCCTCCAGCATTCTCCACTTCTTTTCCCCCATGCAGGATCATCAATTTCCCCTGTTGTCCCATCAGTTACCCATGCCAACTTTTCCTCCAAACATTTCACTTACACATCTCCGAACAGGTCCCTGGAAACGGAACTGCCCGCTGAAGCCACCGACCAAGCTATCGGGGTTGCCAACGATGCTGAAAATCGCGTTACGAAGGGTCCCACGCCTATCGGGGAAAGAATTTTTGACCCCGTTGTTGTCCTGCTCCCGGCTCCCCTCGGCCGAGTTCGCGAAGTCGGGGAGAACCCGCGACCGTCGGCGATCCCCAGCGGCCCAGCTTCTTTCCCCGCCGCCCGAGCCGCCTTGTCGTCTGTCAGCCGCTTGGAAATTCGAAATTTCTATAATTTCAACTTTTCCAGCCGGCCAGACCTCGGTTGGCTCGCGTCAACTCTTATTCGGCGAAAGGGGTTTCGAACTCGTTTCGCCGCGCAGTGGGCCAACAGGGACCGAGCGAGATGCCCGCGGCCTCGCCCTTTCCGCTCGCCTCTCCGGGCGTCCCTCTGAGAAATTTAACTTTCCTCGCGCCGGCCGCGGGAATCGATACCAAGAATGCCGGGGCTAACGAGTCGTTGCTTCTTCCTCCGTGGGTCTACGGTGAACCGCTAGGCTTCTGTCCCTGCGTCAGCGTTTCCCACTGTATCACGACTAATCTTTCCATCGAGCCCCGCACGGAATTGGCTGGGAATCATTGGCTGGCGTGATTCGCCAGGTTTCAGTGAGCTCCGCGGGTTCATTGATGAGGAATCAGGGAGCACTTGTCCTGCCGCCTACCACATGGGAATTGATAGTAGGGTGTAGAGGTCTTAGGAGGGTATGATATTGATGATACGGTGACGACGATATTAACTGTATTCGAAGCTTGGCTCTATAGAGCATACGAGGTTGATATCAATTGACCGACCATTCACCTTCTGTTTGCAGGTCCTTCGTTTTGGGGTCTGATAAATCCTCAGTGGTCTCTGTGCAGCAAAGGGAGGAGACAGAGCCCCATCAACATCGAGCCTAACAAGCTCCTCTTCGACCGCCACTTGAGACCGGTGTTGGTCGACAAACACAAGGTAATTGATGGAGTGTTTCTTCTTTTTTTATTCTCGTCCACGGTGCTCGGACTTCACCGTATCCCTTTACAGTCTCAGTAATGGGGGGGTTGAATATCCCTGGATTAAAGAGACAGTCGCCACATTTCGCTATCGCCATAGCGATCTTTTTTACTGTCATCGTTATCTGTTAACGTGTAATTTACAAGGTGAGAAGGATCTGTTAATTAGTAAATGTAATACTCGGTATTGCGCGAGGGTCTTGCTAGAAAGTGGTACCTACTCGACGACTCACCGGTGTTGCGCGATCGGAAGGACGGGGAAAAAGGTGGTGAAAGTATCGCCACTCCCGATGGTGAGCGGAAACGGGACGTTAAAGTGAAAATTAACATTTTTCGGATGATTTATTTCACCGGGGACTTCTATCGGGGAGGGAAAAGCGCATTCAACTCGGCACGAATAGCTCCGCCAAGGGTATTCCCAGAGCTGTCGCCGTCTAGTAATGGATTTCGAATTCACCGTGGACCGTTCTCCACTCTTTCTCTCTGTCCATTTTTCACCGGCCCGGAGTTCGTTAATTCGATAATAAATCCATTAATTACCAGCCTGCCTATTTAACGTTCCTCCCCGCACCCCTCCCGACGCGTCGGCTCCCCGCCGCCCGCGGTAATACCCTTAAAGCTTCAGAAACACTAATCTTCCATTAAGTAAACATTTATTCATCCCTCCGCACCCCTCTGTTCCTCGCCCCCTTCCGGCGCACGAAAACTCCGTGATTTCGAGTTTGACGAGGGGCTCGCCATTGATCCCGAGCGATGACCGATAATGATTGCCTCTCTTCGCCTATCCTGGCCCAATAATTTTAAGTCTTCGGAGAACGCTGAACAGAGTTACCATTACCGAAACACCTTTCACAAGTGTTGTTAACGACGACGCGATCGTCCTTCGTTTTCCCTTTCCTTGGCCCTTTCTCCCGCCCCCTGTTACGCGTTTCGCCGAAACTCGGTTGCGTGGAAATTAACGCGGGAGCTGATTTACGCCCGCCCATTTTCCGGCGGGCGAAATTGATGCTCGTCGACGTCCAGCGGCCGCGTAAATATTGTACATATCGCCGACTCGACTTGCAAACAGCAATGCATCGCCGATTGATTAATCGACGATGGGTAATTAATGTTTCGCGAAGGGGAGAGGGATGGGGGCGGGTGGCAGGCGCGCTATAGAATTTTATATGGAATTTTAATATCGTTGACTTTCGTCTATGAGGGGGAGCAAGCTTTCGGCGTCTCTGAATATTCATCGACGAAGATTGCAGTTCCACTTTTCCTGCTCCCTCCTTCGCTACGTGTATTCGCTGGAATTCTTGGAACGCTCCAGCCCCGTCTCGTCTACGTTCAGGTGCCATTGCAATTTGTTTAACGGTTCGGCAACGATCGCCGACGCTGGAAATGATAATTCGCGAACGGGGCTGCGGGGGCAGTCAACGACACTCCACCAGACGAATAAATATTTATCTCTCGCGGGAGGGGGGGGGGAGAGACTTTTTGCGAGGGTCTGATCGATGTGTTGACATTTACTTGAAGAACGCGGGGGTTGAGTCACTTAAGACTCGTTCAGATTAATCAAGTATACTGACTTCAAGTCGTGTGAATTCAAGTATACTGACTTCAAGTCGCTTGAATTCAAGTATACTGACTTCAAGTCGCTTGAATTCAAGTCGTGTGAATTCAAGTATACTGACTTCAAGTCGCTTGAATTCAAGTATACTGACTTCAAGTCGCTTGAATTCAAGGATACTGACCTCAAGTCGCTTGAATTGAAGTATACTGAACTTCAAGTCGCTCGAATTCAAGTCGCTTGAATTCAAGTATACTGACTTCAAGTCGCTTGAATTCAAATATACTGAACTTCAAGTCGCTTGAATTCAAGGATACTGACCTCAAGTCGCTTGAATTGAAGTATACTGAACTTCAAGTCGCTCGAATTCAAGTCGCTTGAATTCAAGTATACTGACTTCAAGTCGCTTGAATTCAAGTATACCGACTTCAAGTCGCTTGCATTCAAGTATACCGACTGAAGTCGCTCGAAATCAAGTCGCTTGAATTCAAGTATACTGACTTCAAGTCGCTTGAATTCAAGTATACTGACTTCAAGTCGCTTGAATTCATGTATACTGACTTCAAGTCGCTTGAATTCAAGTATACCGACTTCAAGTCGCTTGCATTCAAGTATACCGACTGAAGTCGCTCGAAATCAAGTCGCTTGAATTCAAGTATACTGACTTCAAGTCGCTTGAATTCAAGTATACTGACTTCAAGTCGCTTGAATTCAAGGAGACTGACCTCAAGTCGCTTGAATTGAAGTATACTGAACTTCAAGTCGCTCGAATTCAAGTCGCTTGAATTCAAGTATACTGACTTCAAGTCGCTTGAATTCAAATATACTGAACTTCAAGTCGCTTGAATTCAAGGATACTGACCTCAAGTCGCTTGAATTGAAGTATACTGAACTTCAAGTCGCTCGAATTCAAGTCGCTTGAATTCAAGTATACTGACTTCAAGTCGCTTGAATTCAAATATACTGAACTTCAAGTCGCTCGAATTCAAGTATACTGACTTTAAGTCGCTTGAATTCAAGTATACCGACTTCAAGTCGCTTGGATTCAAGTATACCGACTGAAGTCGCTCGAAATCAAGTCGCTTGAATTCAAGTATACTGACTTCAAGTCGCTTGAATTCAAGTATACTGAATTCAAGCGACTTGAAGGTAACTTGATTAACGCGAACGAGGCTTTAGGGATGGCGCGCTATTTCAGGCACTCGTTTCCGCGAGCTTCAAGTTGAAAGGTTGAAAATTGTTATACGCGACGCCAGGCGAGAGGAATTCGATCGACGCCGCGTCCATCTTGTACGCGATCGAGGCTGTTTCTGCGGAACGAGATTATTCGGAACGCTTTATCAGAGGATCTCACATGCGTGCTTTTATCGCGTATTCGCGTGACGTAACGCGACACGAGAATTTTACGTCTGCGCCAGCCCCCCGGTTGGACGCGAAAGTGCACCTACGGAAATTGTTTTATGTAAATGGCAGGAGTGCCGCGTGTTCTTGGCGAAATGAACGTCGATACGCTTCGACGCGGGCCTAGGAATATTCACAGACAACCGAGACAGAATCCTCTAAACGCGGATGTTTCGTTGAAACGACGGAAATGCGCCTGAAAGCGCTGTATACATATTTCCAATTCTTAAACAACGCGTGACATGAAATTATGCTTCATAAAGCTCGACGATGTAACGATCGAAATTCCCTCCCCTTTTTCTCCTTCTAATTAATTAGCAAAGAAGTACTTGGTTTTCAAACGATTTGACTGCCTATACTCGCAGTCAGGAGATAGAAAAAGAACGATGCATTGGAAATTTATTTCAGAAAGTACATGCATATTTTTAAGCAAAGTCTTTTGTATTCAGATGAGGGACACTTTGAAAGGTTATTATATTATATTTTGGTATAAAAGTATGTAGTTGCAAAATTACAACGGATTTCCCGGAAGCTGTTTTTAGAAATACGTTTCACGGTGACCAAGATTATTCGGAGCTGAGTTATCTGAAATAAAAAAACGAAGAAGATTTAGTTGGTACAATAGTTCATCCAGTGTTTAATCGTTTCGTTTTAGAAAATATCAATCTGGTACATAATGGCGGATGTTAAAGTGAAAAAAAACTCGTTTTGCATCCTAAACCAAGTCCAACGGATTGATTGTAAATATCCAGCCATTGTATTATTCATTGCTATCATAAATGCAAGCCAGATTTCTGCGCGAGAAGGACAGCAAGCCTCCGTCTGTGCCGCGTTACATGAACGACAGCCATTTCAGCCCCGTGAAATGGACAATCGCGGAGCAACTTCCGGTCGTTCTCTCGGTGTCCGGCGATCGAGCCTTCTGCTCACGTGCCAGCAATCAGGGGGTCAGCTGAGACGGCCACGTGATTCGTTTCCATCGACTGCTCGCGACGCGATTCGAGTTAGCACGTCGCTCGTAACAAACGGAAACGTTCCGCCTTTGAGACGGGGGCGCGCGTTCGCGCGCCTGTTACAAAGGCCGGACAAAAGCGCACGTGCAGGCCGAGCGCGAAACGCCGACGGACGATGTTTCTCAAAAGCCTTGCGCCGGGCCGTTCCGCGTGCTTTCCGCGACGAAACGTTTCCGCCTGCCGTCACGGGGCAGCTTTCTTTCAGCGGGCCCGCGAAAAAAGGAAGACGCCCGCAGCGCCGAAGGCCTGCAGAGCCTCGCGAGATCGTTGCTTCACTGCGGACCGATTTCGCTGGCTTTCGAAATGGCGACGAATCGTGGAAAAGGAATCACGAGGTTGGGAGTATAGAAGTCGAGAGGGTTAGCACTTCAATTTCAACACAGCGAGGAGCATGTTTTCCGAGTCCCGTAGGGGAGAACGGGGCTAGTTGATACAGAGGCAGGTTGATACAGACGAATTATCTCGACACCGTATATATGTAGCTTCATTTCAATGGGATATGTGAAAATTGTTGATAAATTCTTTCCTACGATCCAGCGTACGTGGGTGTACCTTGACGTTAGCAATCGTTTTTTAACTGTTTTCGTTTATATAAAGAAAAAGTAAATAGTTGTGTTCACTTTCCAATCCGTCTTGAGACGATATAAAGAATTTTATAACCCGAAGTAATTTGGCATCATATTGAGTCTTTTGAAGGTAAGGTAATTACGTTTTGTAATTATGTTTATATGCTCTACATTTTTTTATGGACATGTTTATACATAATGACTTCCTGTGGGGTAAGTTGATACGGTTTCTTTGGGGCATGTTGATACAGTATATTAATTTTCCCCGACTACTTTTAATTGAATTTTTTCTTTATATTTCTTGGAAAATGGTTTGAAATTATATCAAAAAGACAAATCGTGGCGAAATATCGTAGGATGTTTTGGAAAAAGCGTGTGCCGAAATAGAAAAAGACTCAATATTATTAAGGCCATGCACAAAAATATACAATCATGACACAATGAGTTTATTAAGATATAGTAACAAAAAGAAGAAGACACCTCATGTTAAATTGGGATATTCCAGACATAAAAAAAAATGAAAATAAAAATGTTTTTCTAGGTATGTTTGTTTAAAAATCTGTTTGATCTTTGAACTTTTGACTGTTGGAAAGGTATTTAGATTGAAATTATATTTTTCAAATTTATTAGTTACTCATTAAACAGATATTTTAAAGATGTATCAACTTGCCCCGCAGTGGGGTAAATTGATACACTTTGCCTTCGTCCAAATAACATTTTTTCATTCATTTTGTATGTACTTTCTCAAGTTTTTGCTTACTATATATTAAAGAGGAAGGACCAAAGTATATTTTAGCATATTTGTTATTAAGTAATTGATTCAAACAAAAATGAAACACAATGAAAACTGAAAAACGTATCAACTTGCCCCGGTCTCCCCTACTCCATGTAGGTACCGTGCTTCTGCCGTTAGTTTGTTCTCGGGTGCTGGCATTTTTCGTACTTTTTATTACGGCTCAATTCAATCGAATCACGCGAGTGAAAAGGAAACTAGAAGGCTGTTACATAGTCTGAAAGGGAAAGGCGCCGAGAAGTTTCTCGGCTAATGAAATAATGGCCCCGCCCCGTGGTGCTTGTACTTCGATGATTACACAATTCCCGCGGCATTCCACTTCGCCCGCGACTTTATTGTTACGCGCTCCAGTTGCAGCGGGATCTGCGCGGCTTCAAACGGACCACAGGCGTGTCGTTTCGCGAGTTTATCGAATAATAACACTCGGCGAAGTAGCTTTCGTGCAAACACTCGAGCCGCGAGCGCCTTCGCCGTGGGTCGTTTACATTCCCGCCCTTTTCTTTGCCTTCCACCTCGCCGCGACCCTTTCGTTTCTGCCTACCACTTCGTCGCTCCCGGTTAACGATTCTTCGCCACCTAACTGCGACACAAAAGTTCCGTTCCTTCTCGTCGCCACCTCGACTCTCTTCCAAGCCACCCACGCAGCAATTAGTGTACTCGCCTTGTGCCGCACAATCCTCGCCGCGCATACGGTGTTTCTATTCAAACAATCGCGATCTGTACGCTCCAGCACCGCCACGGTGGCCTTCCACCCGCAATCCCACGCCGCGAGGAATTCTTTCGTAATTTCGGCGGTAGTCCGTCGTTTCATCTTTACGCGAGGCGTTTGGAGGCAGGCAGAGGCAGCCGCGGCGAGAAGGAGCGCGAAACTGGAATTTCTCGGGCAGGACAGAAACTGCCTTCCGCGGAAATGCCCGTGAAAAGGTTTAAACGGAGACCCTCGGGGATCGTTTGCTCGTCCTCTGTTCTCCTCTTCTTTTTCAAGCGTTAGCCCCCCGCGCGGCCCACCTCGGCGCGGAGTCAATCTTTCCAGGCGCAAGTAGCCGCGTTCTCGCGAGGCGGCAGCTCATCGGATGCATTCTGCGCTTTGAAACGAGCCACGGGCCGGGACTCCTCATTGTTTGGCCCACCCCGCCGGGCACAAAGGCGCCGGAGGCAGCGCACCCACCCCCTGAGTGTTCTGCGGCTCGTGTCGCGCTGGTTAGCTACCGTCACACTCGTTGTTTAAGTCGGATAATCGACTGCTCGTGGAAGAAACGCCCCCTCTCGTTTTTCGTCGAAGAGGCTTCCTCGGGCGGGATTCCTTTTCGGAGAGGGATTTGAGAGGGATGGAGCGGGACTTCCAGAGGATAGGGTCCTGGGATCGGAGTGTGCGACGAAAGGATGCATCAGGTTAATGAAATTTCAATCCGTTCGGTGCTCGAATAGGAATTTTCTGCAGTTTGCAATCGGTGGATTTTTTAGGAGTCGTTGGTTGCGGGAGGGAGTGTTGTTGGTAGGGAATACAATCCCGGGATACGTTATCCCGCGATCCCGACTGTTTTTTGGATTCCAAAAATCCTTTGTTCCAAATGTTTTGAAAAATGTGAATTACTTTATGAAGTGAAAAATATAAAAATAAACGGAATAAATAAAGGCATAGACATTTCATAATAATAAAGACAATAATAATAATAATGATTTATTCATATAATAATAGTAAGGGGGAGGCCTACATGAACGGTCAAAACAACATGCTTCTTTGGGAATTTTTTCTAGAAAAACCGATAAACTTATTATTAAACATTAGTCTATTGGAAAGAGTACATCTTGCGGATATTTCAGTATTTTTTGTGGTTAGAAGTATTGAAAGGTTTGTGAGTTATAGGCGATGCCCAAGATGTCCATTTTGTTTAGGCGCTTTGCGGTGACAACCGTAGCTCGGTGCAGGATCATCCAAAATCGAAAATTCAAAGTTTTTTTTATTATATATGAAATTATCTATTAGGCGCTATCGCGCCCGATTTCGGAATAATTATTTTGACACAAAGTGGCGGCTGTGCAAAGTTGAAGCATCGATATTTGGCAAAAAATCGCTCGTTTTTCGAGTGTAAAAAAATCTAGACAAAAAATGGAGAACCTCCCAATAGCACTTAGATTTTTAACCCTAAAATAAGCCTGCAAAGCCTCGAGTAAATCGGTTCCTTAATTTTTGAGTTACGCGTGTCACCG
Source organism: Andrena fulva (assembly GCA_946251845.1). Classification (NCBI taxonomy): domain Eukaryota; kingdom Metazoa; phylum Arthropoda; class Insecta; order Hymenoptera; family Andrenidae; genus Andrena; species Andrena fulva. The sequence continues at coordinate 64,355,838 of OX276327.1, forward strand.
ACTTTGAAAACATGATTTTGAGGAAAACGCGTTTAATCTTTTGGGTCTGAGCGCTACACCGAGGAACACCTACTTACACGCGTATAACTATGTCAATTTTTGTCGGATTAACTTGACACTTCCGGGGAATATTTTCAAAATGTTGTACTTTAAGAAAATATAAAAATCGAAAAATCGATATTTCGAAAATTTCTAGGTATGTCTCCCCCTTTAAGTCTCATACAACTGAACTATATTTATTTATTGACAAGCATAAAAAAAGAGATGAGTCTCTTTGAGGATGGTCGAACCCATAGACATTGTCAATGCCGTAGGTAGTTGTTATCAATTCCTCCTACAAGCTTTGAAGCAGAGTAAATTTTTTCAGCGGCCGGTTATATTGGAAATAAAATAAGAAGTCGGTTGGGAGATGATAGGTACTTTAGATGCTTTGCTGTTTCTTCGTTCACATTTCCAAAAAATCTTCATAATGCTTTACTGATATTACCTACCTATTCAGACTTCATTACTCTTCATTGTTCTGCTGTTTTTAATTTTGAAAATGATTTTCGTTTACGTTTGAGACGAATGATAGAAAGTAAGTTTGTTTACTTTAAATAAAGATTTAGAATTTTAACATACAATAAATCATTATAATTATCGAAGTTTTCTATTACCCAATCCCGGGATTGGTCCCGGAATCCCGAGATAGCTAGTAAATAATCACCGGGATTGTGTTCCCTAATTATTAGTCACTCTGGACCAGGGTTACCAGGCGATCCAGTACACGTACTGGCATATATGACGTCACTTAGCTTGGATTGGCTCGGGGTTGACATGACGTCACGGCGTCACCAATCAAATATAAGTATTCCCCTTCTCCTACACCGTATGACGTCATATAGGCCAGCACACCGCCATTTTTTCAGTACGCCTGGCAACCCTGCTCTGGACTAGTCCCAGACTCGTGCTAACTACTAATGACGATAGGAAGTCAGTAGAATTACTTTTCCAAGCTGAGGAGGGGGTGTGACAATGCTGTAAGATCGCTTGTCGGCCCATCACGGTGCTGAGGAACTTGCCGCGAGAGTCTCTCGAACCATTCTTTGTCCTCCGCCGTCGTATCCGTTCTAGATGGCAAATTATCCGTGGATTATTAATGCGACGAGTCTCGCGTGTCCGCGGGGATTAATGCGCCGTTTCGAGTATTAATTTCTAAGGAAGTATCACGATGCGGGACCAAATGGATCCAACCTGACGCAACCCCGTAATGTAACTATTAATCTTCTGGGTATAAGCGTGCATGGTAACCGAGGAACCGCGCGACAATGGACAAAACCTTGATACCTCCAACTTGCCCCGTTGTATTTTGCCCTGTCCCACGTCCACTCCCGCGTCTCGGTCCCCGAGGTTGCAGTGATAACGAGGACAGCTTTGTTAATGTACAGCCGAGCTTTATAAGTCCGTCGCCATTGGAGATTTCGCTTTGAAAAGTGAAACCGCAACAACGGCGGGCAATTTGTCCTGTTCGCAGTGCCACCTAAGCAGCTGTTACTTCTTCCAATTGAAAACCATTATTTCGCCACAAGTGATCTACGGAAGAATCGTCGAGCCGGGATATTTCGCTGTACATTATTTAACTCCGTTTCACTCGCGCCTGACGAACAGCTGCCTCGCACTACTTAACCCCTGTCTGAGGTTACGTAGACGTACTCTACTTGCCGTAACTCCCGCCTAGGTTCACCGAAGTTGCGATTACGAGCGCGTTTGATACTTGAACGCGATTTACAAACGTGCAAGCCAAGCTTCCGTGTTGCGCTCGATCTTAATCTGCGAACGAGTGCGAGTCGATACCGCCTGCGATAGTCTACTGTACGAACGGCGAAGCGGGAGTGAAATTAACAATTAACTGCCGGTTGCATGGCGAGATCAATCCAAGAGGGGAGAAGACCTCGAACCCCCTCGTGCCGGATCCAAAAGGAACTTCCTTCGTACCAAGTCAAAGGCACGCGGACAAACATCACGTCCGTTCCGTCGGCAAAGGGGAAGACCCGAGTCTGTCCAGTCCTTCGATTCGCCGTCCATTCGGATCCCCCTTAAGGCGGGATCTCCTACCTGCGACTGGTCGCTGCGACTCGTCGCAGCGACCGGTCGCAGTATACTGGTTCAATGGGAAAGCATTCATCTGTTTTCCTACAAGCGTCTGTGATCGTCGGGTATGCGCCAGACATAGGAGCCTGACGCGAGTCTGTTTGAGTACCAGCCTAGGCTACTCGAGAGGCAACACAATGCGATAGGGTCTGTTTCCCATTATACCTAGTCGCAGGCTGGGCACTGCGACCACCGGTCGCTTGACTCCCTCCGGAGGGAGTCTAGCGACCAGTCGCACTGCGACCCATTGCCACAGTGGGACAGAATCCCAAGAAATAAAGAAATAAGTCAGATTTCAAAAGATATGGGAGTATGTATTTTTATATGTTACCTGTAGAGTACTAATATGAGCACCTAATAAAGGTAAAAATATCATGACGCCTACTTCTGATCTGTGTGTAAACACGTGTTTATGTTTGACACACGCGCGAAGTTCCATGATGTAGCGTGGTGAGTGATGCCCTAAACGGATTGTTAGCGGGTCACGGTTTACTACAGCTTTATTACACTAAACCTTTGGCCCCCTACACGTTATAAAGTAATTAGGAAATATCTGCCAAGTAACTTTCAGAACAGCTGAACAATTTTTAGGCTTAATCCCCAATTGCTACAAGCTAATTCCTCTACGTTCGACAGGCAATAACCCGTGTTTCGCTACAGTATAAAAGAATAAGTATGGTCGGAACGTTGACCGTGACGAAAATTAATTTTATAGTCCGCACAATTACCAAAAGAAGAAGATGTTCTTATGCTAGATCGAAGAATGTTTCCCTGCCAATGGGGTAGGAATCGAAATTATTCTGCAGAAAGACCAGTACGCCTCGCGGAGAGCCGCAGGAAGATAATGGGTGGACCGCTGACTGCACGTGGTGCCGCCTGCTTTGTCCTCCCTACAAATTCGAGATCGATCTCTTATCTCTCGAATATAAACAGGCGTTGGAATATCAAAACAAAAGCACGCGCTGACGTATTCAGATGTGAGAGAAGGTGGGCCATTGGGAGGATAGAATAGTTTTAGCTACAATTTTTTCTATAATTTTTAAAATCTTTATTTCTGGCTTCTTTTTGGGTCTTCTTTCTGGGTTTTTACCTTGTTTAGGAGCTCATATTAGTAGCTTGCAAGAAATATTCGGGTCAGGCATGAATAACAGCGACGCTGAGCCTCGCCCATTCTGTAGGTACTTTGCGTTTCTAACTCCACTGCGTTGTATCAAATATTATAAAAGAATAAACACGATTTATTATTATTATTATCATAAATATATAAAAATACATAATCCTCCCACAACTTTTGAATTCTGACTCGTTTCCTTGTTTCTTGGGATTCTGCCCCACTGTGGCAATGGACTTGGTGGCAGGTAGGAGTGTGCGGATCGTCCCGAGGCTCGGGTACCTGGCCCTCGGGACGGGTCGGGAAATTTCGGGTGGGGTCGGGCGGGGTCGCGATACTTTCGTATTGCTCGAGATCCCGAAGTTTTCGGGATCCCGAGACTCGTTTCGGGCTACAAGCAAAGAGGAGATATAATAAGAGGCGTCACTCGACAAGGACAGAAATAAACTAGGGAAATCACTAGACAACCAATTTAAATGCCCATTCGGCAATGATTGGTAAACTTCGCCAATAATCAGCAAACTGCGGTAAGGTACATTTAGTCGATTTGAATATCCCGCTCGAATAGACAACCAGTTTAAACGTCCGAGTTTTGCCGAGCCGACCTGAAATCAAATTGCCCGCTCATGGCGGCTATGCTTGTAGCCCGAATCGAGTCTCGGGATCCCGAAACCGTCGGGATCTCGAGCAATACGAAAGTATCGGGACCCCGTCCGATCCCGCCCGAAAGTGTCCGGCCCGTCCCGAGCCCGAAAAGTCGGGTATCCGCACACCCCTGGTCGCAGGAAAGGAGATTCAGCCTGGGGCCAGTCGCTGGGTCAAATCGCTGCGACCAGTCGCAGGTAGGAGATCCCGCCTTTAGTCGGCAGAAGTGTCCACGAGATATCAGGGGTTGGAAAAAGCGGAGGGAACGTCGCCCAGCCTCGACTGCGGCCCGGAAACCGCAGTGACGTCACATCTGGTCCCTCGCTACTTAAACACAGCCCCTGGTCCGTTTCCTAGCCACCCGGCCCCCTCCCTCGTCAAGCCAGTACAGACGGGGGTGGCGCAGCTCGTGAATTTATACGGCGTTTAACCCGGTTTAAACTTTGGCACTTAAATTAAACAATAGAGCGAACCGCGCCGCCGACTATCCGAGTCGAACGTACGTCTTCGGCTGAGCAGACCTTCCTCCGCCCTTCCGCCCACCACCAACCCCCCCCCCCCCCCTTGCCTTTTTAACCCCTTCAATATCCCCCTCTGATTCGTACCGATTCACAGGAACGTCTCTGCGGTCCTAACATCGCCGGGGCAGCGTAATTTCGCGATCGAGCCTCGCGTTTGAAAGGAATCCTAATTCTCCGACGGACGGCAGCGATCCGTCTGGACTTCCGGCCCGTGGCTCGTTCCGTATGTGTGTCAGCGGAACATGGAACGTTTTGAAATATCTCCTGCCCTGGGCTCCCACTGATTCTCGTTCTCGGTTTATTAACTTTCCACGTCCACTTGGGCCGGTTCGAGCGAAAATTCCCCGGCCACGGGCAAAGAGGCGCGCTGGATTTTACGTCGGTCGAGGGGAGTCTGCGATGTCGCGAAGATATTCGTTAATTCGGTCGGGCGTTTTCGAGGTTTCGTTTGCTGGTGGACCCGGAGGGTGGAGAATATGAAAGTGACGCGAATGCTGAGGGCAACACTCAACGCTAATGATGAATTAGAATTTCTGTTACAGACAGCAAGGGGTAACTGTAGATTTTTGGAAGCCTCGCTTCTCAAGGTTCACCCTCTGAAGGGAACACCGTTATCGCTTCTAACCTTCTTCCGCGCTACTTTCCCCTGCTCGCTCTCAAAGAATGGTTGCCACGGACGCGGCTATTGTTCGCGAATGAAACGCGATGCAAATACAGGCGAGGCAAATACAGCCGTCCATCAGGCCGGCTCTGTAATCTTCTTTCCGCGTCTCTACAGCCTCCCTCGAAATCGCCCGTATCGCTTACAATACCCGGGGAAAATCCAAGTCAATTACACCATAAGCAGAGCCGCGGAAAGCTGCTGTATAAATTCTCCCCAACGTTCGCCATAATAGAAACCGCAATGAGCACGCTGGCTCGGCTCCCGCTCTCTCTCTCTCTCTCTCCCGGGCCAATGAAATTCCGCGGGCATTCTTTATCCATCGGGGGAGGTAATTGAAGCCGTGCGTTTCGATAAGCCCGAGCGGAGGAGCCGTTGCCAGGAACTGTTCCCTATATAAATCGCCGTAACCGTCGTATAAACAGAAATGGTTGTTAGTTAACTCGCCTGCCCATTGTTCCAGCCCCGCGAAATGGGTTACGTCGAACCCCGCGCAACGAGACTCTCCCGCCCACCAATCGAACCGCGCGGAACGTGATTCGGCTGGGACTGGCGTCCTGCTACCCGACTAAAATATGAATCATCAGGCGGCGTTTAAGAGAACGGCGGTTCGAGGCGCTCCTCCGCTATTCGATCGGCCTCTCCATCCTCCGGTTCCGAGCTGTTCGCTGTCCGACCGCGTTACCCTGGTTACAAAGCCGGGCGGCTGCGTCACGTCTGATAGGAATTGCCAGTGACTACGCGACGCCACAATTTGCGAACGTCTGGCGAGGATCGTCACCGTGCCGCGCGCTTGATCGAAGGAGCACAGTGAACGAAACCGCCCCGCCGTGTGTTGCGCGATTGTTACAGACACACGCGAGTCCTCCTCCCGTCACTCCTCGGGAAGCAAACGTACGTGGCGCAAACGAAGCGCCGGCGTCACCTTCGATTCTTCCTCGTAGCGAAGCCAATTCCCGAAGCCGCCAGGGCGAACGATCGCGGCCGAAACTTTCCTTTGATCGCTGCGGAACTTCCTCCGCCCCGTCTTCGGCCCGCGAAAAGAAACTTGCCAGTCGCATTAATCACCGATGCCGGGGTGAACTTGGCGAACGAAAGTCCGCTTGGTACCGCGGTGTCTTAGCGGGGTTCCCCTCGTGAATTTTCCAGCTCCTTGCGGGAACAAAACGCGGCCAGACGCCAGAATTCGCGATGACGATTGTTCCCCGGGCAGGGTGGGCGAATGGGGAGGGATGATCCGGCCGTGGCTGAACTTTGAGCCTCGTCGGAAGAACGACGCCCTTTGTGCGGATCCTGCCTCGCGGAACTGCCTTCGCGACTCTTCTTCCGGCGGCCTCATTGATCCGAGTTCGAAGTCGGCGAGAATGGCCCCGAAAAGGGGGGAAAAAGGAAAGGATCCCTCGGCGGGGGAGTTGTTGGGGAACTAAAATCGAGGGGGATGGAGAGTTATCAGGGAATAATGAATTACGTACCACCGCTTCCGCGCGTCTTGGGACTCGCCTTTGTGTCTGCAAAGTGTCTCGATGGTTGAGGATTTATTTGGGACGATGTGTGGCGAGATACGTCCCTTACTCGTGGAGCGATAGTGATCATTGGAGATACTTCGACGTCAATCTAATGCCGGATAGTACGCTGACCAGTTCTCCCGAGGTTGCGTCTGACCACGCGGTGACCTCTTCTACTGAACGTTCGCCTGATCGTGAGTTAGTACAAGCCACTTTTAGAGAAAAGAAGCTTGAAGGCTTGATTTCACGTTCCCTCGGCAAAGAATGAAGAGGAAGCGGAAGGAGTGGAGAACGAAAGAAAAGCAAGATGGCAGAATAATCTCGGGTCCTTTAAAAAGCCGGAATTCAACGTCGCCCGGGCGAAAAGAGAAATACGTGTCCCCGTTTATCAGAAAGCTGCTCCGCGATTTTTCGCCCCGGGGCCGATATTTCAAGCCCGCGGAGCTCCTTCGAAATTTACAAGCGGAAACGTCAGGAATTGAAAACTGTTCCGCAATGGCGGCAACTGGGGGGAAGGCGCGAAACAAGCGCGATGAAACAGAAACGACGGCGTGAAGTTAATGGGAACCGGGGCGAAAGGTGGATAAAATGGCATCCGAGGGCACGCGGGGGGCCGGAGCTGGCTGGATGGCGGAAATCTATTGCAAAATAATAAGTTATCTCTCCCCCTTACCCTGGTCGACTTTTGCCGACGCGTCGCCCGCGGCTGGTTCCACGGCCGAGGTTACCTCATTATTTCTATCTGATGACGCCATAATTCAGCTTCACGAGACGTACAAGAAAATGGACTTCCCGGCCTCGTCTTGCGCTCGGAGCTCCGTGCCGCGACACGGCGCGCACAGTGTCTCTGCCCCTGCTATTCCGTCCAATTAAATGCCTAATCAATTATCCGCCGCGGTGGAGTTCACGCCCTTTCTTGCTCCCAGCCCCCGAAACACGCTCTCCTCGTCCCCTGTCGGCCTCATGCCTCTTCTCAACGAATTATCCCGGGGTCGAAGAAAGAATCGGCTTTGGGAGACCTTCCAGCAGTCGTTTTTAGGAAAGCTGCTCCTCTGCTACTCATTTTCGTGGGCCGAGACTTGTATGGTTAGAGTTGGACATTGTTTGAGAGAAGGTAGTGATGAATTAGAACGTATCGCGAGTATTTTTGTTTGAACAGGTACTTGGTTAGGGTGCTCCGATGGAACTGCACTTATCTGGTCTGTATTTATTTCAATGTGATGAAAATGAAGCATTTATTTTTCAATTAATTGCATAGAAATAAATTGAAACTGTGACTTGTACTTTGACACAATGTTTACTAACGTCATAAGGTTTAATCGGACATGTTTGTTTAGTCAAAAATAAGCATTATATACGACGCTACAGATGGATCATTAATGAAGCTTTTTAAAAAAGTTTCTTCTCTTTTGCAGTGATAACTCAAAAACGGAGGTTCCAACCGATTCAAATTAAATTCGAGCATGTTCAGAAAATGTGTAGTTTGGGCCTGAACATAAATTGAAGTCAATAAAAACTCGTATTTTTATGGGAAAAAAAACTAAAATCTCATCTTTGCCCAACAAAAAACACACTTTGTTGAAAAATCGCCATTTCGTAGCTGCAATTTTCATAATTTTGCTTATTTTGTTGGTTCAGTGCAGAACCAGAGGTATTCTCAAGTAAAATTTACAAACAGGTCACTGAATGTCGTTTCGTTTCCTCAAAATCGCTGCAAAACAAAAGAAACTTTTTTAAAATGCCTCTTTAAAGATCGTCGTAGCGTATAATGCATAATTTTAGCTTAACAAACGTGTTTTTTTAAGCTTGTCATGTTAATAAAAATTGTGTCAAAGAAGTCCCAGTTTCCATTTATTTCTTTGTAATTAATTGAAAGCGAAATGCTTCAGTTTCGACAACAACGACTGCCTAATACACTTAGTGGAAATTCGAAACGTGTGCATTTATTTATCAAGCTCTCGTGAAATATTCAATAATTCCCTACAAAATGCAGAAACAAACTGTTTGAATGAACATCGTGAATGCATTGAACGATCAATTCCTTGTATCGAAGTTTAATGAAACGTTGCACGGTGATTGCCGTATGGTAATCAACGCCCCGCTAAATAGTTAACGAAAAATTAGGGGAACATGACACCCGCGGGGAAAACCGATCGAAGAAAATTCATCGTGGATAATTTAATGACCTATTGATTTTTGGTCGGGCTACAAGTGCGCCCGTGGAATTTTATGGGCGAGATTGTAATTTAATGGACGTGGCTGTAGATTGAAATTTCTCGGGAATAACGGTGATTTAAATGAAAATGATTTGCGCGGAACGCGTAATATGGGATAATTGCGTTCCGCGCAGGACTTAATAGAGTTACGCTATTTTAATTATATCCGGTGTATCGGTGTTTTCCTTTTTCCGCGAACCGTTCGACCGTTTACAACACAGCTCCAAGTGGCTTCATTTCCGCAACACCGTGATGGACTGAAGGAGCAAATAACGACTAATCGTAAGTGCGTTAGGATGAGGCGGAGGGTAAAGTTTTTAAGGGGGAACACCACTGTGGTGGCCGGAAAAATAAGCCATTTTTAAGAATTTTTTTCAGCAATAATTTACAGTTTTCATGCAAAACTTTTATTACCTACCTTTAGCACAATGTCTGAAGAGACTATAAAAAAATGAATAAAAGAACATGCATACATTTTAATATATTAATTAATCTTCTAGACCCCTCACAAAAAGCGTAGGTCGCTGGCGGACTGTGTAAGTATGGAACAACAACTCTGAAATCAAATTTAATTTTTTTTTATCAAATATATGAGGGCAGTTTCTTTTTCATCGAAAACAAATTTTTTGAAATACACTCGGTAAACTGTCCATCCAATTTGTGGATTTTCGAAACTATTTCTTCTAAAGCGTAGGGGAAGCCGGGGTATTGTGAGCCACTTTTATTTATTGCTAAGAAACTGCTATAATATCAAGTGTTTCTTCAAATTTCAAAGCTGGATGTTGTAGTATGAACATTTACCTTTCTTTTAGTCACAATAACGGAATCGAATATTTGCAAATTAGATGATTTTCAGACTATTACAAAAAATTTGCATTTTCGTGAATCTGAAAAATCTCGGGGAATCGTGAGCCACTTTATAAATTGAATAAAAATGACAATGCTTGTTAGAAAATGTTTATTCATGTTCCTAAATGAAAAAATAATATTCAATTCATAAAAAAAAAAGTAAAAATGACCACAATTAATCTGAAATGCAATGCTTGCAAGTCCAATAACTTGCGGTCATTCCGGCGCATTCCAAGTGGATTGCGCGATCGCAGACGTTGCAATGAATGGTGTTTTTACGGTTCATCTTTTTCGACATATTTTTCATACATGCATTTTTAATTTTTAAAATTTTGGGGATGGAGGTGGGTTTTTGTAAAAAATTTTGATGCTAAATTCAATTTGAGATCAACACCTAAAACTTTGTTTTATGAAAAATTTTCATGAACTTCGACCCCCATGGAGTTAGCAACCCTAGCCCCCCCCCCCCCACCCCCTTGGCCAATTTATATTTATATTATATTTACCCCCAGTAAAATTTATATTGTGCTCAAATATTACATAAACAATCATAAAGAAACATCAAACACGTGAGGGTAGCTCTTTAAATGTCAAGAATCGAGTGGCTCACAATTCCCCGAACCATCATTTTTACAACATGGCCATAAATAAATAACACAATACTAACATAATGCCAAATTACTATATTATTTCGAAAGCTTGGAGTCCCACGAGTATTATAAAAATAGTTACCTGCGTGGATTCACAGAAAAGAGTCACAATAATAGACCACAAACGAAGTGAAAATAATACATCGAGATCAGCCAATTTTGATCTGTTAACAGAACAAAGTAACGATGCGGGTGCGTACGTTCATTGATCGTGGAAATATTAGGTTATCATAAGACAAGTAAATAACAGTTATTGGCAGCTCTTATTATTCACTAGGGAAAAAAATATGGCGCTGGCTCACGATTCCCCGTGGCTCACAATACCCCGGCTTCCCCTACTATTTTTACAAAAATAATTTATTTAAAAAATCGGTACGTGCGGCGGAAACTATACTTATATAGTTTATAAAAATATATTTAAATTTGATTTCTGTGCTACCGTTCCAAAGTTACACACCCCGCCAGCCACCTATGTTTTTCTGTGAGGGGTCTAGAAGATTAATTAATACATTAAAATTTATGCAAGCTTTTCTATTCATTTGTTCTCTAATCTCTTAAGACATTGTACTAAAAGTAGGTAAAACAAACTTTATATGAAAACTGTAAATTATTCCTAAAAAAAATTAAGGCCGCATTAGGTACATAGCTTTTGTGAATAAAATACGGCAAGAAGAATTTTCATTTTAAAATTTATTTAACCACCTATTTGAAATATCAAAAATTCCTTCATAACTCTTTATACTGATTGAAGTAGCCCCTCCCATTTCTCCATGCATTCATCCGGTTAGTAGATTTTCTGCTCTGTCCATCGAACCATCGAAACACCGTCCGCAAATACCGAAAATCATTATTTCTAATTTCGGTGTCAATAATGAAACCAGACACCTGTATCCGCGAGGCTCGCCGTCGAAATTCTCGATTATATATTTCTCTCGCGATTTCACCCAATTAACGCACATTCCAATTTCCCGCCAGGGAAACGTCGTGACGTGGTATCAATACTGTAAACGCATTCCATTAAGCGCAAGCCGATTTAACATTATATTCGAAATACTGCGTTACGCCTGTGTTACAAATTCTCGATAGAACCCTCGCGGCGTTCTCTTCGTTAAAAAATAAATCAAGGTTATGAAACGAGTTTTTTTTCGTCGACTTTATTGTAAGAGAAAAGTCATTTTTAAACGTGCGATCGACTTGTCTTGGTTTGAACTCGATATATGACAGCATATCCCATGTCCCCTGTGTTGCATAATATATAGCCATGCGGCGAGCACAGGAGAAGCTTTAATGAATTTCGTTTTCAGGTTTCGGGAAATTTGCACAACACCGGTCAATTCCTGGTATTCAGAGCAGACCGAGAGGCGAAGGTGCGAGTGAATATAACGGGTGGACCGTTGGCCTACCACTATCAGTTCGAGGAGATCTATATTCATTATGGGCTAGACAACGATCACGGCTCGGAGCATCGCATCAATAACTACGCTTTTCCCGCTGAAGTAAGTGGAATGTGCGAACGATTCCTAATAATAATAATAATTATATCTGAAGCAAATGCTTAAGCATGTGGCATCCTCTACTAACCTAGCAGCTAGTAAAGGATGTCGAATTCTTAAGCATTTGCTTAAGGGGTTAGGCCACCTTGGACGGAGCAAAATTGCAGTCATTTTCGCCATTTTTTTTAGGAATTTAATAAAATAAACAGAAAATTTAATATGAAGCCTGTTATTATACAACTCTCGCCGGAAAAAAAACGTATTTTTTTTCTTACAAAATGGCGACGGTAGAGCCGCGATACGCAAGATCTTGTGGAGCGACGTTTTTCACGGTGTTCAATCTCACGGCTATACCGTTTGACTTAGAACAAAAAACCAAAAAGCTTTATTTTCTGCATGCCTAAGTACGTAGGGAAATCCAGAAACATTAATTTGTCTCGAAATGGTGACCATGGAGAGAAAAACTGCATTTTTTTTTTTATAAAAGTGTCAATTGCACAGAACATATTCAAGATATCGCAAAACCGCTACGTACTTCCATAGTTTTAGGCATGCAAAAAATAAAGCTTTTTGGTTTTTTGTTCTAAGTCAAACGGTATAGCCGTGAGATTGAACACCGTGAAAAACGTCGCTCCACAAGATCTTGCGTATCACGGCTCTACCGCCGCCATTTTGTAAGAAAAAATATTCGGTTTTTTTCCGGCGAGAGTTGTATAATAACAGGCTTCATATTAAATTTTCTGTTTACTTTATTATCTTCCTAAAAAAAATGCCGAAAATGACTGCAATTTTGCTCCGTCCAAGGTGGCCTAACCCCTTAAGAATAAGTAGCGACTATGAATACCGGCCTAAGAAAATATCATAGGTTCTTAGCGGGGAAGCTGAGTTCAACTTTTTCCCACTCGTGACGCCACCAGCGCATGTGCCACTTGTCATCGGTGTGTTAGTTGGAGTTAAATTATTTCATTTTACTTCTTAATTTCTAACCCTATAATAAGTGCATGTATCTATAAATAATTATTATTATTATTATTATTAGCTATTATTAATTATGTAGATACAAAAAATAAAATTGCATGTTTTAGATTAAAAGTACGCCAAGCCTGGTAAAAGAAAAAAGATATTAGAAGTCAACTTTAGCATAAAAAATGTTCAAACATTGTTTAAATTTTATAATTTTCTCCTTTTACTGAATTTTTAATTTTGAAAACACCAATCAGCAAAGGTACATGCGCTGGTGGCGCCCTCTGCGTGGAGCTTCGCGCCAGCCTCCTCATTCCCGCATTATACCCGTCATGGGGCGCTAAAGAAGCAGAAAAGAGAATGGAAAAATTGGCGGGAATTAGATATTCCACTTTTAGGACACTTTAAAAGAAATTTTCTCACGAATCTTTGAATCCCTCATGAAACCAATACCGACCATTTGCGCGAAAAGTTTCTATCTGTAATTATGAATTAACGCGAGTTCCCGTTGCGACTGGATCGCTTTTCACCGGCAAAAGAAAATAGGTCGCGCATCCCCGCGGTCTCTATTTCATTTTCCCCTTTGAAAAGTGAATCCAATCTCCGCGTGCTTTTAAACACGATGAATCATTTCAAGCCTTCGTGTTAGCCGGAGAGTGCCCGAAAGATTATCTACCCTGCCACCGCGCTGTTCCCCTATTTTTCTCAAATTACTTTCACCCCCGTCCAGAGTAAACGCAACTTCAGTGCTTGAAATCGTCGAATCAAGTAATCCGAGCCTGCCGCACGCCTGTCCTCCTCCAAGTCGCGGCAATCGATCCCCGCGATCTAATCGCGAAGGGAGCACAAAAAGCTTGCGGGTCTCGAAAATGGACGCTAACGAGTTAATGGCGAATAGTCGGACAAACAGTCGTTAAACCAGAAGATCGATCCTCACGAGGTAATCACGCGCGAGGTGGAGGTAATCGCTGGATCCTGAAAGTCCACACCCACGAGCCAGTCGCGAACGAAACGGGAACAGTGTTTGGACCCTGAAGATCGGCCCTGACGAGCCCCACCGACTACACGTCGACAGCGCTCCGAGCGTAACGAGGCTCGCGCGTCGGCCAGCCCGGCGACGCAGTTAATCGAAATTAATCACGGGGCCGGCTCCGTAACGAGACAAATTAAACATTCGTTAAACGCTACGCGACGATGACCCAATTAACCGACCCCCGCTCGTACCTCGCGGCGAGCAAACTCTCTCTACGCGCGACCCAATTTTCAGCAGCGTCCGCGGGCCGCTGAAGAATGTCGCGCACTCTCACTTCTGGTCCGCGATTTCGACGGAATCTCGTCAGATTCACCGGGCAGCTCGACTTTGACCGGCGTCGATCATCTAATCTAATTTAGAGAGTGATCGTGATCTAGGAAATTGAAAATGCTACAAGACTGAGGCTACACGAAGGGTGTGCGCCCCAATTTGCTATGATATGGTGAAATCAACCCTCAAAGGTCGACCTGTCCGTCGTTTTTCATTTGCCGCAAATGGGTGGCAGATACAGGACAATTTACAGGAAAAATATTACTCCCGAATTTCCCCACAGAGACGAGGTTTCGCAATATTGCAAATCTACGGGACGAAATTCGAGTTATTCGCGGCCAACATTCGTCCCCGACACGTGATTAAAAAAGAAACCCAGTGCACCCGTACACGATCAATTCCCATCGAATTAATATCAAATTCCCCGATGAATACCGGTGGGAAGCGGAAATATCGCCGCGCGATAAAATGACTCCGTGAAAATTACCCGATATTCGTACATGCAACCGGCGTTTAATAAACTTTTTTTTACGATGGAAATTCGACACCGGATTTTCCCTGTAAGCGACAGATTTTCGTCGACTGTAGTCCCATCGGCAGTTTAATGGCCGGTTGCTCGTGAATCGTGCCTTGGCGCTGGATGGGCGCTAAGCAGCGAGTGTACTCGCTTACGAAGAGTTGTCGGGGCGAAAAAGAACGAGTTGGACCGGGCTTATAAACTGGGAATCATTATTTCCCTCGCCGGACTCGTCGCATTCGACGCGGATGAAATCGATTGGGGGTTAATCGAGCACATAATTCAACCGCGACGCGAGCTATCGTACGTGTCGGCGAGGCCGAAATCCGCACGCGAGCAGCTGCAATCAGCGACGCCGCCGCTCCGCGACTGCGTCCATTTCCGCTGTGTTCTTCTTTCGCGTCGCTCCCATCGTCCCCCTTTTTCACGCTTGTAACAGCCCGGCTGCTGTAACTCACTCGCTTGACGAATGAACTCGCGAGCGTGTAGCTGCGGGACGATAAATCCCGAATGCTCGTTGTCCGCGCCGCTGGAAGCCTGCACGTCCCGCTGGAGGCGGTCCTCCTTGAAAGGGATGAAGGCACCGTGTCATTAATTGGCGTGGACGCTGCTGCTCCAAGAATTTCCCTCGGATTACCTGCTTCTCTTTCTGCAAAACAATGCAGATCCTTTGCTCGATTTTATCTTCTGATGGGGTGGCAACTGCGTGGGCTGGAATTAACCCTTTCGGGGTGGAATAAAGTCGCGAGTGACGGAGGATAAGTGCACGATCTTTTGGTTGAAGGGGTAATACGTAGTTAGGAGGCCGAACAGAAGCGACAGTTTGTGAATTTTTTTGAAAAAGCCGAAGCATATATTTTTACGGAACTTTTTGCACTTCAAAAAGCAACATTTAAAGAACGTTTGGTGATTTTTTTGTAGAAAAATATTTACGTTTATAATTAAATTGTGATTTTATTATTAACGTATTTTTTTCTACAAAAAATTACCAAACGAAACCAAGAAGGTTTGGTAATTTTTTTGTAGAAAAATATTTACGTTTATAATTAAATTGTAATTTTATTATTAACGTATTTTTTTGTAGAAAAATATTTACGTTTATAATTAAATTGTACTTTTATTATTAACGTATTTTTTTCTACAAAAAATTACCAAACGAAACCAAGAAGGTTTGGTAATTTTTTTGTAGAAAAATATTTACGTTTATAATTAAATTGTAATTTTATTATTAACGTATTTTTTTCTACAAAAAAATTACCAAACCTTCCGTAAAAGTTGCTTTTTTTAAGTGCAAAAAGTTGTATAAAAGTATATACTTCCGCTTTTCCAACAAAAAATTCACAAACATTTGTCTCTATTCGTGATAAGCTTAGGGTGTTTGCATTCTATGTAAGATATTATTCTGTTAAGATGTTACATCACTTTGTATTCTAAAAACATCAGTTATCTTTAAGCTTTTTTTGAGAAAATGGTAAAGAAATCGAAAAATCTATAACTATCAAGCATTTATTATACAACTACACGAACATTTTTTTATTTCTTTGTTTCGACCAAAATGGCGTCGCTGTGACCAGTCCATGTAAGCTTCTTTTTGCAAGATAACTGCAAAGCAGTTGCACCTAGAGCACAAAACCCAACCTTTTCAGTTTCTACATGATATTTACAAAATAAATATGTAGGAATTTTTTGAAGTATGGGTTTTTGTGGGAATGGTGCACATTTGAAAAAGATGTCAGTTTTTACCGAAGAATTGAATATAAAAGTGTGCGTAGCAAGGTCAGTTTTTAATATATCGCAAAACCGCTGAATATTATAAATGCTTAGTTATAGATTTTTAATTTTATTTATCAATTTCTTAAAAAGAAATCTTAAAGGTGATATTTTTAGAATCCAAAGTGGTGTAACCCCTTAAGTAAAAAGATCTTGAGACATGCGCGTGGCGATTCTTGTCATTGATATTGATGGCAGTGCGTGTCTGGTAGGAGGAAACATCTTTTCGAGTAGTGCGAGTCGATATTGCTTGCTGCCACAAGTACGAGTCAGTGATACGTCCAGAATAATGCAGATCGATCATAAATGATTGATGCGTTTCAATTCATATGAATAAGTAGCTTGTCATTAATTTTCCAACGGCATAGAGCATTGTATGACGTTGGTCTTGTTAATATTCCAGGTATTTCAAGTCAGTAAATATTGGCTGATTAACAATTCCAATAGCTACAGGTCGATTCTGATTCCATTCCCGTTAATAGATGCGCGCGCGGTAAGCATCGCAGAAAGCGTGGCGCAGCATAATCGTCTCGAGTTTATCACGCGCAACCATTTTCGCCCTGCTCTTCTATTTTTTCCCACGCCTCTCTCTTCTTACACGTAATGCATCATCCATCCAGCCTCGCGCGCGGAACTGATTCGGACACCCCCGCCGTTGCGTCGCTTGCTAGGAAATGTTTCGCGCCGCACTCTCTTGTTAATCATTCCCACCGGTAATTTCCCAACGATCTCTGTTAAATTCCGAAGACAAATGTTCGGTCGTGTCCATAACTTTTCGGGCGTTTCGTCGGGCAAAGTATTTTTCGATAAACCGACTAATTTTTCATGGAAAGTGCAGCGATAAATTAGTCCGGACGCGGGGAAAATTATTTAAACTGATTACCGCACTGCGAATGATTAATGTTTATCGTAATATGCAACGTGTTTTTTTCTTTAGTTCGCTGCAGGGGGAGCGAGGCGCGCGAATACATTAATAACGTCGACGAGATTTTTCCGTTAATCCCCTCCGTTACGATTTATTTGCAACCGCGGACAGTAAATTGGGAAACGTAAAAATTTGCAGTTTTTTGTGCGGCGGAATGTGAAAATGGAGCGTGATATTTTTGAGTTTAGCGTGGGGACCTTGTGGCGAGCTAGATTACTCGTTTCAACGTAAACGATTGAACTGTATGGCACGAAGGAAACTCAATCTTTATTATTCCAAATAGTTGTTGTTCGAAATATATCACGAAACAGTGTTCATGTCAGAAGTTAGAGACAGTTATTATTTATAACAGAGGTAACAGAGGTACTGTTAACACAGTAATGTTGAGGTCTGAGTATAAAGTGTCCTCTTCCCCTTCGCCCGACTTGCGTCGCTGCTTACTCCCATACAGCACAATTGGTTGCTGAAACGTTGCAGAAACGTTGCTGAAAAGTTGCAGAAACGTTGCGGTGCAATGTTGCACAGGGGCGGACATAGGAAGCTTTCTGCAACATTTCAGCAATGTTGCGGTGCAATATTACCCTGCAACGTTTCTGCAACGTTTCTGCAACTTTTCTGCAACTTTTCTGCAACTTTTCTGCAACGTTTCTGCAACATTTCTGCAACGTTTCTGCAACTTTTCTGCAACGTTTCTGCAACTTTTCAGCAACTTTTCTGCAACGTTTCTGCAACTTTTCAGCAACTTTTCTGCAACGTTTCTGCAACTTTTCTGCAACGTTTCTGCAACTTTTCAGCAACTTTTCTGCAACGTTTCTGAGATTTTTCAGCAACTTTTCTGCAACTTTTCTGAGATTTTACAGCAACTTTTCTGCAACTTTTCTGAGATTTTACAGCAACTTTTCTGCAACTTTTCTAAGATTTTACAGCAACTTTTCTGCAACTTTTCTGAGATTTTACAGCAACTTTTCTGCAACTTTTCTGAGATTTTACAGCAACTTTTCTGCAACTTTTCTAAGATTTTACAGCAACTTTTCTGCAACTTTTCTGAGATTTTACAACAAAGGTCCCGCAATAAGCAGGGCTCAAAAACTGTTATAACATCGATTTAGTATATAGATTTACGAGGGGAGGACGCGAATGGGACGAGCGATTTTTTAACGAAACCGGGCAGAAAATGATGAAGCCGATGTGTATAAACAAATTCCAGAATATTAGCTGTGAATGGCCGGCCACTTTTATAAAAAATTATGAACAGTAAAATTATGAAGTCGTCGAATCGATTTTATACTTCATTAAATGGTAGATCTTGATGAAAGGAATACAAAAGTCTTATGTGTTATTGTCATAGTATCAATAATTTAACCAGAAAATGCAATTTTTGATTCAACGACTTCATAATTTTACTGTTTAAAGCCATTTTTTATAAAAATGGCCGGCCATTCACAGCTAATATTCTGGAATTTGTTTATACACATCGGCCTCAACATTTTCTGCCCGGTTTCGTTAAAAAATCGCTCGTCCCATTCGCGTCCTCCCCTTGTTAGTATAATATCGTAGTATACCCACTATACAGTGTATATTAGGTTACGCTTTGTGTAACATAATATAATTTATGATAATTTAGTGCAATAAGTAGCAGACGATGTAGACTCAATTGTTGTATGCTTTATGTAACCTATGGGACTATTCCCGTTAAAAATAATAATAATAATAATAATAATAATAATAATAATAATAATAATAATTATAATAATAATAATAATAGTATTGGCTCTGGTGGATCTTCCCAAGCCGGCGGCGTGGTGAAGATCCAGGCGTTGTGTGACGTACCTCACGTGCGACACGACAGGTTTCAAAGCCAAAGCACGTAAGAAAGCACACGCGTAAATAGTTAGAGCGTGATTAGTTATTAATTGCTTCAAGTAGTAAAAATGGTTAGAACGTGTGTGTTTTGTGGTGCAGGAGACCTGAGTGAATTGGGTGAAGGTTTGACATATCACGGGTAAGTAGAACCCATGTATATGCTATTTGTAGGTTATGTCGAACTTCTTAAAAAGAAATATTTTTGTTTGTTTCATATAGATTTCCGTTGAAGAATGAAAACTATCTGCATCGTTGGTTACAGAACATGGGTCTGGGCCTGAATTTCGTACATTCAAAGAAATCTTCTCCCTGCAAGCATTCCTACTGTATTTGGACAATATAAATGTTCTTGTGTTTTTTGTCACGATATATAAGAACAGGATAAAAACAGATTGTTTCGCAAGTACTATATATGAATTATTCAAATTAAGGAGCTTATTTTTAAGTTAAAGTAACTAATATAAAATATTTGATGCCTATTAACCAACTGCAATTTTCTAAT